>CM066321.1:251540373-252769361 GCA_033807775.1 Saussurea involucrata | reverse complement strand
ATGCCATCCGTTCAACTGTTCATGCCATCCGTTCTAAACAGTAACTCATGCTTTATGGTCCCCTTAGAGTAGTATAAAAGGAAGACTAATGTTTAGTACTTCAAAAATAGTAATCAACATACAAGAACACTTAGCTTATGCACATTTAGAGTCATATCTGTTTAAAGCTTTGCATACTTACTGTTCTTAAATCTGTTCTTGCTAGATATATTGGAACTCAGTAAACTTTGAGATATCATATTCTGATCACTGTTTATTTATATTGTGTGTTCTAAATCTATCAAACATATCTGTTAGTTCTTCAAATACGCTTCCGCATCAAACATAAACTAGAACTAATAGATCTGACAATCTTGTATAAGCAAAACGGGAACCAACAATTGGTATCAGAGCCTTCCTTGATTTTCAATATCAAGTGATCCTCGTTTGACAACATTATTGATAGATTTCATTATGTTTTTAACCTACTCTTCATCACGTTAAAAAGTTTCTGTTTTCCTATCACTTTTCGATTCATTCGAACGTGATATTCTGATAGAAACTATTTTTCCAGGTTAGAACACCATTAAAATACTTCTGGATATTATTTATTACCCAGAAATCCTTCCAGATCTTCGTACTCATAAATCTTTCATCATATTATCCTTTCTGAACCCCTGAAAAACTCTTACAATGACAAATTCCAATAACTTTTTCACTGCTCGCTCATTAACCAAACCCCCTACTCTCCTTCGAGATGAGTATCCTCAATGGAAGATAAGAATGGTTCATTTCTTTGAGGGTACTGAAAAAACTCTCACACAATATCTTTACAATCCTCCTCCAGTCCCTATGATAACTATGCCACGTATACCAGCTACTGCTGGATCTCTTGAAATCCCTGAACATCAAAGACCTAAGCTAAAAGGAGAATGGTCAGATGAAGATAGGGCAGAAGATGAAGTTGCACAGAAAACAAAAAGAATATTGATCATGGCTATCCCCAACGAACTTTTTCAATCCTTAGATGCATGCGAAACAGCGCACGATCTTTGGAAAGAATTAGAAAGACAGTTGGAAGGGGGGGGGGGGTGCTAAAACGCAGAAGAACCGAAGGGCACAATACATAAATGAATATCATGCCTTCAGAGCCTCTGCAACAGAATCTCTGCAAACAACATACGACCGGTTCAACTCTCTCATAAACAAATGCAGAAAGTCTGGCATTCACAGAACCTCGGAAGAAAATAACGTCATGTTTCTAAAGAGCCTGAATGATGAGTGGCTTCAATTGTCTATGTCTTTACAAACAAACCAAGATCTAGACTCCTGGACACTCTCTGATCTCTATGGAACACTAGCCGCACAAGAGCCTCAAATAGCACAGGCTAAAACACTAACCATTGCACCATACGCATTGGTTAGTAAATCAACAGAGGCTGCAGAGAGACCGAGAAAAGAGAGAGCAACAGAGGAGAAGAAGAAGGAAAAGAAGAAAATAGTGATGGTTGATAGCGAAGAAGACGAGCTGATAGAGGAAGAGATAACTCTTGCGTCATTAGCTAAATCATTGGCTCTATTGACAAGGGAGTTCATAGGTAACCAAAGGAATTCTGGAAATGATCGATATGGCAGAGACAACCAGAGCAGTAGAAGTGATGATGGAAGAAGAGAAGAATCGAGTGACCGACAGAGATCGGATGATAGAAATAACCGACAGAGGTCAGACTACAGAAATGATTACCAACAGAGGTCGAGCGACAGAAACTACAGAGGAAATGACCAACAGAGGTCAGATGACAAGGTAAGCCACACACAAGAATGCTACAAATGTGGTAAGCCTGGTCATTACGCAAACGAATGCCGAACGGAGAAAGGTGGAGACCGACAGAAGTCCGACGATCGAGCTGGAAACACCTCCCAAGGTTGTTTCAACTGCGGCAAGCCAGGCATTTCGCAAATGAATGCAGAAGTAGACCAAATCGCCCACAGAAGGACTCAGTTTTTTACAAAAAGAAGGCTGAGTATTATGCGCAAAAATCCCTAATGGCGAACAAAGGGCATTCTGAGGCAAATAAGGAGGACTTCGAGTCAGACTTTACCTCTGACGATGAATACACCACCAATTCCCTGTTCTGTGGCATGGCAGAAGTCGACTCCGGCACTGACGCTGAGGTATCCACTTTAAACTCTACCTCTTGTACTAATTCTGTAGATGATGATTTATCTAAACTTAACATTGAACTGATTGAACTAAAAGAGATAAATGAAAGCATTTAGAAAAGACTCACCTTTAATGAGAGAGAAGTAAGGCTTCTCACTCAAGAAAAAGCCAAAATTTTTGAAGAAAAGGAAAGTTCAAAAGCTCAGGTCGTACAAGTCTCATACGACAGTTGGTCCAAGTCGTACAAACTTTTGTCCGATAGTTACTGTTGAACAAACAAATCAAAGACTTAGAAGCAATGAATAATGAATGTGAATTATCTTTGACAAATCTTTCAAATCAAAATACAGAATTTTTAAACAAAATTGAAGATTTGGAAAAGAAGTTGTACTTGAGAGGCAAAACTGACCAAACTATTCATTTGAACAAGCCAAGACTTGTAAGTCCAGTCAATAAGTACTGGGGACTTGGTTACGAAAACCCCAAACATTTGGCCAAAGCTATCTTTACATTACCTACATTGTATGATTTCAAATGTCTAAGATATGCACGATATTGGCCCGAGTTCGAAATTCCGTGGATAGGTGAAAAGGAAACTTTAGAAGAGGAATCGAGAAAAAGGTCATTAACAACTCATATACAACTTCCATTTTGTTATACTCGAGAGACGGAGAAGACTCTTAAGAATCCACATGGAACACTTCCAAACAATTATTTTGATATATGTGCTACAAAGCCAACCACCGAACAAGTCTTTGAAGCTAAGAAATATGTTCCAACATTGGTTCTAGAATGGAGAATTTGTGAGCTTGAAATCTCCATTTTAGAACAAAGGATCAAATTTGAGTTTGAAAAGGATATCCTTTCAGCTGTTTATTCAAATAGCTTTAAGGAAATTTCTTCTAGTTTTAAAGATGAGGTGGAAAAGGAGACTCTTACTATTGAAAAATCTTTGATCAAAAAGTTTTCTGATTCATCAAAGAGCAGTTTTGATGCTAAACAAAAGGTTGATAAAAAATGTCTCCAACTTTCTAAGAAAGTGGTGGATCTTGAGAATATTCTACTCTCTGAGCATACTCAATTGGAATGTGAGAAAGCCAACTTTATAAATCAAATCAAATCATTTGAAGAAAAGTTTACTGAATTTTCAAAGACAAAAACTGAATTAGAGATTGTCCTAGAAAATGAAAGAAAGGAATTTGCACTGAAAAGCTGGTTTAATCTTGAAGAAAGCAACTTTCTTAAAGAACAAATTTGTGAACTTTCTTGAAAAGTGATGACATTAGAAAAATCTTTGAAAGAAGGAAACATTAATACAATGTCTGAATTCGAAGATACTTTTAATCTTGAAAGAGCACAATTTGAATTTGAGAAAGTCAGTTTCGAAAAGGAAAAACAATCTTATGAAATGAAAATATTTGAGCTTTCTGAAGATGTGGACGAGTTAGAAAAAGAATTGGAAAAAGAACGAAGAGAATATGCTTTCAAAACATGGACTACACCTGATTCCAAAAAGGACTTTGAAATTCACAATGTCGATTCTGATTCTGATTGTGAATATATGCCTAATGATCATATTTTCGAAACCAAGTCAAAACCAAAGGAAACTGACAAAGGAAAAGATTGTTCATTTGATTTCTCAAAGAAGCTTTCGGACCATTCAGAATTTTTGTTTACAAATGAAAAACCTTCAAGTATTTTTTGTAAATGTGAATGTTCAAACACAAAGAAACCACCTTTAGAGAAAAGAAAGAAGAGTAAAAAGTCAAAGATAACTCAAGTTCAAAGTTCTAAAGGTTCTAATTCTAAATCTTTTGTTGTTTCAGATAATCTTGTGAATCAGAAGGAGAAAGTGCAAGAATGGCGGGTAAAGCAAACAAAGTCTGATTCAACCAAACAGAATGATAAAAATAGTAGTTTTACAAAGAATAAACAATTTGGTGCGAGTAACAAACAATCTTTTGTAAAATCTTACAAGAGTTACTCGAAAGACCAGTTGTTGAGTTTTGAACATGGTGAATGTTTTTGTTCTGTTTGTGGTTATGACAGTGTGGTTGCTATGCCTGGTTCTTGTTGTTGGGACAATTCTTATTTTTTTCCAAATGTTCCTAGAAAATCAAATTTGCGGAAAAAGAAGAAGTCACCGAATTCTAAAACAATGACTTCGCAAACTAACCAAAAAGGACCCAATTTTAAGTGGGTACCTAAAAATGTTTAAATCTGGTTGATGCAGAAAAATAAGTTATGGTACTTAGATTCGGGATGTTCGAAGCATATGATAGGCCAAAGACACATGTTATCTAATTTTGTTGAAAAAGATCTTGGTCGAGTGAGATTTGGAAATAATCAAGTTGCTCCAATCAAGGGTTTTGGAGACATTGTTCAAGATAATCTCACAATAAAGAAAGTCAACTATGTTGAAGGATTGGAGCACAACTTATTCAGTATAGGACAATTTTGTTATAAAGATTTAGAGGTGAATTTTAAAAAGACAAGATGTTGTGTCAAGACTGAGGAGGGAACATAACTTCTTGCTGGCACTCGAAAGTCGAATCTTTACACAATTAATTTGTCTAATGTAAAACCAACCAATGAAGTGTGTCTCCTATCGAAGGCTTCGGAACAACAAAGTTGGTTATGACACCGACGGTTATCGCATCTGAATTTTCGATATATTCAGAAGCTGGTTTTAGGGGATTTAGTTCGGGGGCTTCCCACTTTGAAATTCAATGCCGAAAATTTATGTGATGCGTGTGAGAAAGGGAAGATGAAGAGGGTTCCTCACAAGCCTAAACCATAACCTACAACGAAGAGCATACTTGAACTTTTACATGTGGATTTGTGCGGTCCAATGAAAACCGAAAGCATAAGTGGGAGGAAGTATGTCTTGGTAATAGTTGATGATTTTTCAAGATACACATGGGTTAAGTTTATTCGTTCGAAAGATGAAACTTTAGAACTTCTGATTAGTGTTATCAAGTCAGCTCAGAACAACATGCAGATTTCAGTTAAAATCGTACGTTCGGATAATGGTACAGAATTCAAGAACAGAATCCTAGGCGAATTCTATGAGTCAAATGGGATTATGCAATAGTTTTCTGCCGCCAGAACTCCTGAACAAAACGGTGTTGTAGAACGACGTAACAGAACATTAGTCGAATCTGCGATATGTTGGCGTATTCAAATCTACCTCTCTTCTTATGGGCCGAGGCCATAGCAACCGCATGTTATACTCAAAACCGTTCTGTCATACACCGCCGGTTTGGTAAAACCCCGTATGAAATCATGAATAACCGGAAACCTAATATAAAACATTTTCGTGTTTTTGGATGTAGGTGTTATGTCTTGAACGATAAAGAACAACGGAACAAGTTCAATCCAAAGGCGATTGATGGTATCTTCGTTGGATATTCTTTCTCAGCGGCTTCATATCGGATATACCTGAAGCAATCCAGATCAATCATGGAAAGTGTAAATGTCAAATTCGACGAACATCACGAGTTGGCTTCTGTTCAAAACAGTTTAGAACCCGTCATAACCGGAAATTTAGCTTCTGGACATCTCAGTTCAGAACCTGTTCCAATATCTAATCAGGATCAACCTTCAACCTCAAAATCTCATTTAACTGATCTTGATTTGTTATTTGATGAGTTTTATGATGAATTTTATGGTACTTACAATAAATTTGCTGATTCTAACAGGATGGTGCTCCTATTTCAATATCGGTTGATGTTTCCATTCCTGTTCAAGATATTCAAGTACCAGAAGTTGTTCATACACAACAAGAGACTACAATTAATGTAGAAGGATCTACACATCATGCTAGTTCTTCGGTTAATGAACAAAGTATTCCTCAGCAACAACCGGAATCTTCTGATATTCCTTCAGAAATTCCAAGTGCTAAACCAGATGTTCCTCTAACCGAAGAAGGCACAAATGCTACTCTTGATAACGTTCAAAAATCATATGCTCCTCACCCTCATACAACAAAGTGGACGAAGGCTCATCCTATTCATCAAGTAATAGGTGATCCAAATTCGCCAGTTCAAATTCGCTCGTCTACTTTGAGTGCAACAGTAAATGAGTGTTTATTTTCAATGTTTTTGAGTAATATTGAACCACTCACTGTTAAGGAAGCGTTAAATGATCCGGATTGGATTTTAGCTATGCAAGAAGAGATAAATCAATTCGAAGCGTTGAAAGTCTGGAGGCTTGTTCCACGTCCAGCTGATAAGAGTATCATAGGCACAAAGTGGGTGTTCAAAAACAAGAAAGATGAAGATGGCATCATAGTTCGTAACAAGGCGAGACTTATAGCGAAAGGCTACCGACAGCAAGAGGGGATAGATTATGACGAGACATACGCCCCAGTCGCACGTATTGAAGCAATCAGATTATTTCTGGCGTACACGGCTTACAAGAACTTCACGGTATATCAAATGCATGTGAAGACAACATTTTTAAATGGTATTCTCAAAGAGGAGGTATACGTCTCTCAACCCGAAGGTTTCGTCGACAAGGAAAAATCCAAACCACGTTTATATCTTGGACAAAGCCTTGTATGGTTTGAAACAAGCCCCTCGAGCATGGTACGACGTTCTATCACAATTTCTACTCGTCTCTGGCTTTGAAAAAGGTAAGATCGATACGACTTTGTTTGTCAAACGCAAAGATGGTGAGATTATTCTAGTACAAATTTATGTAGATAATATTATCTTTGATGCGTCTAACCCTCGTTTAAATAAATGGTTTTCTGATCTGATAATTGCTAGATTTCAGATGAGCATGATGGGAGAGATTAACTTCTTTCTTGGATTGCAAGTGAAGCAGTTTTCCACGGGGATTTTCATCAATCAGTCAAAGTATATATTTGACATTTTGAAGAAATTCAAAATGGAAAATTGTACTTCCATCAGAACGCCTATGTCTCCAGGTTCGAAAATCGGTCCGGATCCTCATGGTAAGGCAATAGATATACGAAACTATCGAGGTATGATCGGATCTTTATTGTACTTAACTTCTAGTCGCCCGAATATCATGTTTGCTACATGTCTTTGTGCGAGATTTCAGGCGAATCCTAAGGAATCTCATCTCGGAGCTGTCAAGCGTATCTTTCGCTATCTCAAAGGAACCACCTACCTTGGTCTATGGTATCCCAAAGGCACGGGATTCGAGCTAACGGCATACTCTGGCGCGGATAACGGTGGAAGCTTAATGGACCGGAAGAGCACAACCGTACACATACAATTTTTAGGAGATAAATTGGTGAGTTGGGCGTCCAAGAAACAGAACTGTGTCTCAACTTCTACGGCGGAGGCGGAATACGTCGCTGGTGCGAGTTGTTGCTCACAAGTCATTTGGATGGAAACTCAACTGATGGACTTCGCATGTCGGTATGAAAAGATCCCAATATATTGTGATAGTAAGTCCGCAATCGCTATATCTGTCAATCCGGTTCAACACACGAAAACCAAGCACATCGACATACGGTATCACTTTATTAAAGATCACGTAGAAAAAGGTACAATTGAACTTTACTTTGTTTCTACTGAATTTCAACTCGTCGACTTGTTTACCAAGGCTTTGGATGAGAAACGTTTCACGTTTCTGGTTTCAAAGCTAGGCATGTTGAATTTGAAAGTTTGATTAATCATAATTTTCATTCAATATTGTTGGTGCAAGTGTACCCAGCTTTAAATATTATGATATATTTTTGGTACACATAAAATCACATCTCCATATTTATTTTGATGATTACAAAACACACCGCATTTTTTGTTATCTAATATTTTATCTGAGTGTGCAGATATTTAAATGATCTCGATAATTTTTTATCTGAAGAATCCAAGTCTGAAGAGTTTCGTCATTTTATTTTAAAATGATAAACACCCTAAAATATTTTATCACTTGGATATTTCGTATCTATATAAATATATTTGAATCAAATATATATATATACAATATTTTTTTATATATATTAAATCACTTGATATATATATATATGTTATTAAAATCCCATGCCTTTTACTGTTGCAAGATTGTGATCAGCCGATTGTAACCCTGCGTTGCCATGCTCTCATTGGACAAAAATTCAGGCGGTATACCGCCAAGGTCCACGCGGTATACCGCGGGTACTGTTCACCTGTCACATCCTCTGCATTTGAAGCTTCTCTTGTCAGAAACCCTATCAGGCGGTATACCGCCATGTGCAACGCGGTATACCGCGGGTACACATTCCGTTTGTTTTTGCAGGGTTGACCTTCTTCTTGCAGTGTCCTTTTTCTGACGCAGGTATACCGCGATGGTTTGGCGGTATACCGCGAAATCCTCAAGACTGTTGATCATCCAGTATAAATACATGCATCCAGCAGCATTCAAGGCTACACCAAACTTCAGCAATAAATTCTCCCTCAGCATTTGATTATTATTCTGCTGCTTTCTTACTCACACTAAATCACTTAAACTGATAAAATTAATTTTTTGAGCAAGAAATCTTGAGTTGATAGCAGATTAAAATCTCTCGATTAGTTGAATCAGCAACACAACTCAAGTGATCAAAACTCTCTAAAAATATACAAGTGATAAACCTTATTCAAGAGTGATTATTCATATTAAAATTTATACCCTCTTGTAAGTGTTTGAATTAGAGTGAGTGATCCACATTAATCTCTCAAAGAAGAGTGTTTCGCGTTTGTTGTATTAAGGTTTGTGTTTCTACCGTAAAGAACACGTTTCGTATTGGATCTCCGAGAAGTGTTATTTTCTCGAGGTGGACTAGCCAACTTTGTGTTTGGTGAACCACTTTAAAAATATCGTTGTCAAGTATTCTCTTTCCCTTATCTCTTTACATTTCCGCTGTGCATTTAAATTATATCTGTTTATATAATTGTTGTATATTTACTTGTTTATACTCTGCTTTATTTTTACTGTATTGTTTGTACTGTATTTATTTGTTCAAAGATTTTTTGAAAGAAAAAGATTTTAAATACAACCTTACCCCCCCCTTAGGTTGTCCAACATTTGGTATCAGAGCAGGTCTTTCAAAAATATTCTGCATATTTTTTTTTTCTCTTATTCTTCTAAATGGCTCAACAAACTAATATCGTGTTTTCAAAACCTCCTTTGATAGATACTGAAAAGTTTGGCATTTGGGCCGAGCTATTTGAATGTCACGTGCGTGGCAAAAATCAAAAGATTTGGAATATTATAGAAAAAGGGAATTTTAAACCCACCATTGTGAAAGATGATGTTTATATTGATAAACCTATAGATGACTGGACTACTTCTGATGAAGCTCATTTTTGTTTAAACTTCGAAGCTAAGAATATATTATATGCTGCTTTAACAACTGATGAGATTGAAAGAGTATATACATATAAAACTGCAAATCAAATATGGGAAAGTTTAAATAATACTCATCGTGGAAACACGGAGGTTAAATCTAGTAAAGTGAATATTTTAGTTCACGATTATGAACTATTCGAAATGAAACAAGATGAGTCAATTGACTCAATGTTTAAAAGATTTAACCTTATTGTGACTACTTTGAAAGGTTTGGATCGCACTTATCCTAACGAGGACTATATAAGGAAAATCCTACGAGCCCTTCCTTCGGAGTGGATGCAAAAGATAACATCCTTAGAAGACTCCCGTGACCTTTCCATAATGAAGATAGATGACTTGATCGGTAATCTTAAAGTGCATGAAATTGCACTTAAAAGAAACAAAGATCGGGAGCAAGTTAAAAAGAAATCAATCGCTCTCAATGTCTCAACACCAAAAGATGAGAAGAAAAAGGAGAAAGCTAGCTCCTCGAAAGATCCATCCGAAACTCTCGATGAAGTCGCCATGTTGGTAAGAAACTTTTCCAAATTTCTTAATAATAATAATAAATTTTCTAACAATGGCAGATTTCAAAGAAACGGTAACTACCGTCGTGGTGGTGAAAATCGAAGTCGTAAGTTCCATAAACGAGACGAAAAAGTTAAGAAAAATGGCGACTCGAGTGAAGACGATAAAGCTAAGCCAAAGAGAGGCTTTTGCTACTCATGTGGTGACAAAGACCACTACGCCAATGAATGTCCGAAAAAGAACAAGTTCCAAAAGAAGAAGGAGAAAGCCTTCATTGGAGGCGCGTGGAGCGAGAGTGAAGAAGAAGATGACTATCAAGCCATTTGTCTTATGGCCGAAAGCGACGACGAGGTAAAATCTTCTTACTCAGATTACGATAGTGATTATGAAAGTGATAATGAAAATAATCTTGAAGAATTATATGAATCTTTTCATAAATTGGCCGCTCTTGCAAATCGTTACCAAGATGAGAATGCTATGTTAAAAGAAACTGTAAATACATGTAAAAAGGAAATAAAAAATGTTAAACAAAAATCTGAAAATGATATGGATATAATTGCTAAATTAGAAACTAAATTAGGAGAAAAAGATTTTTGTAAATCTTGTGATGTTTTAAATAAAGAAATTGCATGCTTGAATAAAAAATCACATGAAAATATTATTTGTACAAAATGTGATATTCTTGATAATGAGATTACATGTTTAAAGGCTAAATGTGCTTCATATGAAAAAGATAACATGCTAGCTAAAGCCTTTGAAAGTAGCAATGAGAAAGTTCTTAACATGCTTAATATGCCTAACCGTATAAAATGTAGAAAAGGCATTGGTTCCAATACTTGTGTTGATAAATGTTCATGTATACCCATCAAAAGATTTTATGAATCACCTAAAGTAAATACAAGAAATCAATATGTGCAAAAACCTCCGTATGTGCGTAAAATAAATAATGTAAATTATAATACGAGAAAACCGTATGCTCGCATGTACCATGATAAATATTCTAAACCTAATAATAATGCGAATGTAAATGCCTGTTTTTATGTGTATGATAAATATAATCGCAAAATTAAAATGGTAAATAAATGGATTCCAAAAGGAATGTTTAGTAATGATAATCCCGGTGGTATGCGTTTATGGTTTTAAATGTGTTATGTATATGTGTTATATATTATATATAAGTAAAATATTGTTATTTATACTTTTTATACTATTCATATATATATATACCTACGTACTGCACATATATATATACATTTTATTTAATTCTTTTAATTCTTATATATATATATTATGTTTGTTTAATGTGTTATATATATATATATTAATATGGTTTGATGTATTATATATTGTGTAATGTATTATATATATATATATATTGTTTGACTTTATATATATGCATATTGGTTGACATTGAAACTAATTGTCAAGGACCCACAAGAAATGGGGACCATAAAAGTTACATCTTCATTATTGTAGATTGACCTTGATATGGACTGGATACTCGATAGTGGTTGCACACGTCACATGACCGGAAACAATAATCTCTTTTCTTCATATAAGTCATGTGATGGTGGACAGGTAATTTTTGGAGGAAACTCCAAAGGAAATATAATTGGTAGAGGTACAGTTTCTTGCAATAATGTTCAATTTCTTAATGTTAATCATGTTGATAATTTACATTTTAATTTGTTAAGTGTTCGCCAATTGTGTAAAAATAATACAACTGTTGTCTTCGAAGAAGATTCTTGTAAAATCATAAAAAATGGCAAAGTTCTTTTAAATGGCTTTGTAAAAGGAAATTTATATATTTGTAAAACTGTTGTATCTGATAATGTATGCTTATCTTCTATTAATGATGTTTCTACTTTATGGCATAGGCGTTTAGGTCACGCTAATCTGAGATTAATGCAAAACTTAAAAAATAAGGAGCTTGTGAGTGACCTGCCAAAATTAAAGTTTGATAATCATTTTTGTGATGCTTGTCGTGTCGGCAAACAACATCACGTTTCTCATAAATCAAAAAATGTTATTTCTACTCAAAGAGTTTTAGAACTTTTACATATGGATCTTTTTGGCCCGATGGCTGTTCAAAGTTTTGGAGGAAATTTTTATACTTTGGTTATTGTGGATGATTATTCCCGTTATACTTGGACTTTATTTTTGAGACATAAAAATGAGGCTTTTGAAAAGTTTAAAATTTTGGGAAAACGAATTCAAAACCAACAAGGTTGTACGATTGTTTCCATACGTACGGACCATGGACGAGAATTCGATAATGATGTACAATTTGGTGCCTTTTGTGATAAACATGGTATAACTCATAACTTTTCGGCTCCTCGAACTCCTCAATCTAACGGGGTTGTTGAAAGGAAAAATCGAACGTTGCAAGAAATGAGTAGAACTATGCTAAACGAACATCAAGTTCCCCAAAAGTTTTGGTGTGATGCCGTTGCTACCGCGACCTATGTGCTTAACCGTGTCCTAATTAGAGGTATCCTAAATAAGACACCCTATGAACTTTACCGAGGTAGAAAACCTTCCCTAGCTCACCTAAAAGTTTTTGGTTGTAAATGTTTCATTTTAAACACCAAATCCTACCTAACCAAATTTGACCCCAAAGCCTATGAGGGAGTGTTCCTAGGTTATTCTTGGAATAGCAAAGCCTATAGAATCCTAAATAAGGAGACCATGGTAGTGGAAGAATCCCTTAATGTTAGTTTTGACGAGAGTCCTCCCAAACCGAGTGCATCCTTAGCAAATGATAATATCCGTGAAGGAGATGTCTTAGCCCAACAACTTAGTACCTTGGATTTAGGTACCCAACCTTCCACAAATAATATTGAATCTAGTGATGCCCCTCCATGCTTTATTCCACAAGGTATAGATGATCCTAACCTTAGAACCGCTCGAGGCCATCCCGTAGATCAAATTATAGGTGACCTAAACCAAAGGACAACTAGATCACAAATCCATACCCATTGTGCTTTCCATGCTTTTATCTCAACCATAGAACCTAAAACCATAGATGAAGCTTTAGGTGATGAGGATTGGATTATGGCCATGCAAGAAGAGTTAAACCAATTTTCTAGGAATGATGTGTGGGACTTAGTGCCTAGCCCTAGTAGTCAAACCATTATTGGCACAAGATGGGTCTTCCGAAACAAGGTAGACGAGAACGGTGGAGTCACACGAAACAAGGCACGTTTAGTTGCCAAGGGGTACAGTCAACAAGAAGGTATAGATTATGACGAAACCTTTGCACCGGTTGCAAGGTTGGAGTCTATTCGAATGCTTCTCGCTTTTGCAAATGCTAAAGATTTTAAGTTATTTCAAATGGATGTTAAAAGTGCTTTCTTAAATGGTATTATAAATGAGGAGGTATACGTTTCTCAACCTCCCGGTTTTGAAAGTTTTGAAAACCCGACACATGTTTATAAATTAAAAAAGGCGCTTTATGGTTTAAAGCAGGCTCCGCGTGCGTGGTATGATAGATTAAAAACCTTTTTAATTGTTAGTGGTTATATTATGGGTAAAATTGATAATACTTTATTTGTGAAATATGTTCAAAATGATATTGTGGTTGTGCAAGTATATGTTGATGATATTATTTTTGGTTCCACTAATGAAAAACTGTGTAATGAATTTTCTGCGAAAATGACAAGCGAATTTGAAATGAGCATGATGGGAGAATTAAAATACTTCTTAGGATTGCAAATAAAACAATGTGAAACTGGTATTTTTATTAGTCAATCTAAATATTGTAAAGATATGTTGAAAAAGTTTAACTTTGAAAATGTCAAACCCGTTGAAACTCCAATGACCACAAATTTGCAATTATCTCGTGACGAGGAGGGAAACGATTTTAATGAAAAGATTTATCGTGGTATGATTGGTAGTTTATTATATTTAACTGCTAGTAGACCTGACATTATGTTTAGTGTATGTTTATGTGCTCGTTTTCAATCTTCACCTAAACAATCTCACTATGAAGCTGTCAAGCGTATTTTTCGATATTTACGAGGTACTACTAATCTTGGCTTATGGTACGCAAAGCAACCCGAGTTAGAAGTAACGTGTTTTGCCGATTCCGATCTTGGTGGATCTATTGTTGACCGAAAAAGTACTAGTGGGGTATGTGCCTTTATAGGTCTCTCACTTGTATCTTGGTTCTCTAAGAAACAACAATCCGTAGCTTTGTCTACCACCGAAGCGGAATATGTAGCCGCCGCAAGAGCATGTGCTCAAGTCCTATGGATGAAACACACACTTACCGATTTTGAGGTACACCTAACCAAAATTCCAATTATGTGTGATAACTCAAGTGCCATAAACTTAAGTAAAAATCCCGTTTTGCATTCTCGTACCAAACATATTGAATTGAGACATCATTTTTTACGAGATAATGTTCAAAAAGGCAAAATCGTGCTTGAAAAGGTTGATTCGGAAGATAATTTGGCCGATATTTTCACTAAAGCTCTAAACAAGAAGGCGTTCTTTAAATTAAGACTTGGTTTAGGCATGCTTGAGTATAACCCTTGATAAATACTAACTCTCAAATATTTCATATTTTGAGGGGGAGCATCTTTCGAGGGGGAGCATAAGCGACTTTCTTAAACCCTTTTTGCTTCGACAAAAGGGGGAGAGAAACCGAGTATGCTCTCGTGTTTAGCGTTGTGTTTGTCATCATCAAAAAGGGGGAGATTGTTGGTGCAAGTGTACCCAGCTTTAAATATTATGATATATTTTTGGTACACATAAAATCACATCTCCATATTTATTTTGATGATTACAAAACACACCGCATTTTTTGTTATCTAATATTTTATCTGAGTGTGCAGATATTTAAATGATCTCGATAATTTTTTATCTGAAGAATCCAAGTCTGAAGAGTTTCGTCATTTTATTTTAAAATGATAAACACCCTAAAATATTTTATCACTTGGATATTTCGTATCTATATAAATATATTTGAATCAAATATATATATATACAATATTTTTTTATATATATTAAATCACTTGATATATATATATATGTTATTAAAATCCCATGCCTTTTACTGTTGCAAGATTGTGATCAGCCGATTGTAACCCTGCGTTGCCATGCTCTCATTGGACAAAAATTCAGGCGGTATACCGCCAAGGTCCACGCGGTATACCGCGGGTACTGTTCACCTGTCACATCCTCTGCATTTGAAGCTTCTCTTGTCAGAAACCCTATCAGGCGGTATACCGCCATGTGCAACGCGGTATACCGCGGGTACACATTCCGTTTGTTTTTGCAGGGTTGACCTTCTTCTTGCAGTGTCCTTTTTCTGACGCAGGTATACCGCGATGGTTTGGCGGTATACCGCGAAATCCTCAAGACTGTTGATCATCCAGTATAAATACATGCATCCAGCAGCATTCAAGGCTACACCAAACTTCAGCAATAAATTCTCCCTCAACATTTGATTATTATTCTGCTGCTTTCTTACTCACACTAAATCACTTAAACTGATAAAATTAATTTTTTGAGCAAGAAATCTTGAGTTGATAGCAGATTAAAATCTCTCGATTAGTTGAATCAGCAACACAACTCAAGTGATCAAAACTCTCTAAAAATATACAAGTGATAAACCTTATTCAAGAGTGATTATTCATATTAAAATTTATACCCTCTTGTAAGTGTTTGAATTAGAGTGAGTGATCCACATTAATCTCTCAAAGAAGAGTGTTTCGCGTTTGTTGTATTAAGGTTTGTGTTTCTACCGTAAAGAACACGTTTCGTATTGGATCTCCGAGAAGTGTTATTTTCTCGAGGTGGACTAGCCAACTTTGTGTTTGGTGAACCACTTTAAAAATATCGTTGTCAAGTATTCTCTTTCCCTTATCTCTTTACATTTCCGCTGTGCATTTAAATTATATCTGTTTATATAATTGTTGTATATTTACTTGTTTATACTCTGCTTTATTTTTACTGTATTGTTTGTACTGTATTTATTTGTTCAAAGATTTTTTGAAAGAAAAAGATTTTAAATACAACCTTACCCCCCCCTTAGGTTGTCCAACAAATATTTTGAAAATATTTCTTAGTCATTCAACTTTTATAAATTTGAGTGAAGAATACTTATTTTCACACTATTGAATATTCATTATGATTTGCTCAAATTTAAATTTCTTTCAGTATTTTACAAAGTTTATTTCAATTTTATTCTTTTTACCGTATGTACTTCACGGTTATAAGTTTATATTCTTTGTGCAGTTTGATGTGTGTGCTCATGTGTTTAGGGGGAGCGATAAAGTAAATTGAGCAGTAGGGGGAGCATAAACACAATGTTAATGTGTTTGATCAACAATTCTACAATCCTTGAAGGAAAGGTAAGTGTTTTACCTCAAATGATTTGTGCAAACCCTACTTGATGGAAAATTATTTTGTCAAATCTTATGCATCTTTGTAGGGGGAGCAAAATGTTTTAAAAAGAACACTGAGAATTCGAGTTAAAAGCTGAACATCTTTTAATTTGAAAAGTTCAATTTTTTGAAAATGTTCAAGTCCTGGAGGTTGTCGTACAAGCGGTGTCCGACTACAAAACTTAGTCGTACACGCTTTGACCGACAGTTACTGTGCATAACTCCAAGTCGTATAAGCTTTGTCCGACTAGCAATCCTAGTCGCACAAGCTTCATACGACAGTTACTGTTCACATGGCAAAGTCGTATAACACATGTCCGACTATCATGAATCCTTAGTCGTACACTTCATCATAGTTGTAACGTCCCAAAATTTTCAATAAATTTTAAATTTTAAAAACAATAATTTATTTAATTAAACCATATCATTAATTCCCAACATAACCGTTTCAACTGAAATCTCGTTAAGTATTCAACCACAAAAGTCTAAACAGCGGAAATAATAATTAATTCAATTATAAAGTTTGAAATCATAAATACGGGAAGTCTCTCGCCTGCGCCGATGTGTACCGTCACGCCTTCGAGCCACTCGTACCTGAATCAACATTTTATAGGGAAAAAGGTAAGCACGAAGCTTAGTGAATTCAACACCACATACGATAGCAATCATATTAACACTACCCCTAACACAGGTAGATACACATAACCAAGCATGCAAGTTTAAGAACGCATCCTAAACTAACATACTCATGCAAGACAACCTAAGCAGGTATCCATCGGTCTCCCCGATATCCCACGATAACCGTGCACGTATCCCTCCGTCTCCCCGAGTTCCTACGTCACTCGTGTACATCCTCCTCGGTCTCCCCAAGTCCTCGGTCTCCTCAAGTTTTATACGATACTCAAGGTCCATACTAGACACGACACGATCTAGTATCACACAACACATAAGATTACTAGCACACACGAGCTACGGTAATGCACGTACAATTATTATCCTACGTAGTGAGTGAACTCACCTCAAAAGCAGTGCAGAAAATTCCCGAATGGCCACAAGAGCTCGCCAACTTCAATCTCACTTCTCTTCACCTAAAGAGGTGCTACAAAATGTCAAAACGAAGCCCCAACCCTCAAATATAACCATAAGACTAATAGAGTGATTTTTCAGCTTTTCGGCCTAAACTGCAGGTCTGTTCGGGACCTGCTTAGCCCCATCTAGACCCGTTAATCCAGAAGTTAAATTCCACAAACAGGAAGACCTATGTCTTAGCTTTCCAGGGACATATTATGTGCGTTCAAACGAGACTCCTATGATTTTATACGAATTTTCTACGGTCGATGGTCAAAGCTGGAATATTCCGGTCAGATTGCAAAAACGTCCTAATTCGACCTAGCTATGGACATAATCAGGTTTTCGCTAAAACACGAAAAACATTCCCGACACAAAATGTGAACTGTGGGCACCGATTTCACCTCCAACCGAGTTACGATGGAGAGGTTATGAACGGAACAAAACAGGGACAGATTTAGACCTTTCACATGAAATCATAACTTTAGATTTTGGTTTAGTGTTTTGGCGATTAAGGTTTACTAATTAGAGTTTAGACACTTAAACAACCAAAGGCTGAACCAAAATATACACCACCCACTGCCACCTCAGTCAGTGGTGGTCGACGGCGGCGTGGGACGGCAGCCACCACCTACGGTGGTGGTGGTTCGGTTGCAACATCCGACGAGGCTAACGAGATAACCCGACCACCTATCTTGGCCACACACACGCACATACCCTACACGTCGCACACCTGCCCTCACAACCACCGTATTGGTGGTTCCCGGCGGCACCTGCCGGCGGCAGCCATAGTTGCGCCGCCGGTGGCGGTTTTGTGGTGTTTTGATGACAGCGAAAGAAAGAAAAAAAAGGAAAGGATGGAAGCTTACCTCTCGACGACGACCAGCAGCACCCCGACGGAATCCCGACCGCCGACTGATCTCTTTCCTCTCTCCCTCTCGCGCTACCCTCTCTTTCTCTCGCCGGCAGCCGCTAGCGGCGGCTGTGCTGGTGGCTTTGGGGTGATCGACGGCAGCAAGGGGAATGGGGAGGGAGGTGTTCGGCAGTAGCAGCAAGGGGGAAGGGAGATGGGATTAGGGTTTTGGGTTTCCTTGTGTGTGTTTGTGTGCTGCGCAAGAAAAACGAGAAGAAGGGGAGGGGGAGGGGGGGTCGGTCCTTATGGGCCGATCCCATGCAAGTTAGGGAGAAAATACAAAATGGTCCCTGTCTTCCCAATTCTTTACAAACAAGTTACCCACTTAACCCTAAATGGTCCCTCCTCCTAGCTCTCTAACATTTTGGTCTTTTCCGTTAACAATTTGATTAAAAGAATTTTAAAAAATAAATAAATAATTAACAGGAAGAAATCCATACCAGGACACGGGCTTTACAACTCTCCCCCGCTTGAATTAGACTTCGTCCTCGAAGTCTACGCCCGTGAATAGATCTGGGTAGTTCTTCCGCATCTCAGCTTCGGGTTCCCAAGTCCACTCGGAACCCTTTCGGTGCTTCCACTGGACCTTCACCAAACCAATTACCTTGTTACGCGAGGCCCTAGTCTTCCTGTCAATAATGGCAATCGGCTTCTCTACGTAATTAAGCTACTCGTCAATCTGAATATCCTCGAGAGGAATCACCGCAGACTCATCCACTACACACTTCCGCAACTGAGACACGTGGAATGTGTTGTGAATCAAGCTCAGCTCGTCAGGTAACTCTAAGCGATAAGCTACCTTTCCCACTCGAGCAATGACCTTGTAAGGTCCAATGTAACGGGGCCCCAACTTTCCCCGTTTACGAAATCGAATCACCCCTTTCCAAGGCGAAACCTTCAGTAAAACATAATCTCCCACCTGAAACTCTAAGTCTGATCGTCTCTTATCGGCGTAACTCTTCTGCCAACTCTGTGCGGTAACCAGACGATCTCGCACCATCTGTATCATCTCAGTCGTCTTCAGCACAATGTCAGTGCTCCCCAAAACTCGCTGACCAACCTCGCCCCAACAAATGGGCGTCCTACACTTCCTACCATACAACCTTTCGTACGGCGGCATGCCAATACTGGAATGAAAGCTGTTGTTGTAGGAAAACTCTGCCAAAGGGAGGTACTGATCCCAACTACCTCCAAAATCAATAGCACATGCCCGAAGCATATCCTCGAGTGTCTGAATAGTACGCTCACTCTGCCCGTCTGTCTGAGGATGAAAAGCCGTACTAAATTGCAATCACGTACCCATCTCATCCTGAAACTTTCCCCAAAACCGGGAGGTAAAACGGGTGTCCCTGTCAGAGACAATCGAAATTGGCACCCCGTGCCTGGCTACAATCTCTCGTACAAAAATCTCTGCGAGCTTCTCCGCCGAGGAGCTCTCCCTGATGGCCAAAAAGTGAGCACTCTTGGTCAGACGATCGACGATTACCCAGATAGCATCATTCCCACGTGGAGTCCTTGGGAGTTTTGTAATGAGATCCATCGTGATCTTCTCTCACTTCCACACCGGAATCTCTAAAGGTTGCAACTTTCCATGCGGTCGTTGGTGCTCAGCCTTGACTTTCTGACAAGTCAAGCATTCTTCTACATACTTGGCGACATCCCGCTTCATGCAGGGCCACCAATAATCCTCCCGCAGATCACGGTACATCTTCGTAGCTCCAGGATGAATGGAAAATTTGGATTTATGCGCCTCATTCATCAAGGTCTGCCTGTTCCCACCAGTGAAAGGGACCCAAACTCGCCAGTACCGCGTCAGTAGACCTCGACCATCACGGGCAAAATTCAGAATTTCACCCGAAACTCTCTTGCGTTTGGCGTTCTCGTCCAAAATCGCCACTTCTTGAGCTTTACCTATTGACTCAAGGAGAGGTGTAACCACTGTTAACCGCTGACACAAACCCCGAAGTGGCTCACCAACCGGATGTCGACTAAGTGCGTCCGCAACTACATTCGCTTTACCCGGGTGGTAAAGTATCTCACAATCATAATCCTTGACCACGTCGAGCCACCTCCTCTGTCGCATGTTGAGGTTTTGCTGGTCCATCAAGTATTTGAGACTTTTATGGTCAGTGTATATCGTACACTTGACGCCATACAAGTAATGTCTCCAAATCTTGAGTGCAAACACTACTGCTCCCAATTCTAGATCATGTGTCGGGTAGTTCGCCGCATGAGGCTTCAACTGCCTCGAAGCGTAAGCTATGACCTTACCGCGCTGCATGAGAACGACGCCCAATCCCTGGTGAGAAGCGTCACAATACACTACCAGATCCTCCATACCCTCGGGTAAGGTCAACACCGGAGCCTCGCATAAACGCCTGCGTAGCTCCTCAAAAGCCCTCTGCTGCTCCTCACCCCAGCTGAAAGCCGCAGATTTCTTCGTCAATCGGGTCATAGGTAACGCAATCTTGGAGAAATCCTGAATGAATCTCCGGTAGTACCCTGCTAACCCAAGAAAACTCCATACCTCAGTGGGAGTCTTCGGCACTTCCCACCGCATCACTGCCGTAATCTTGGCCGGATCGACCATAATACCATTATGGTTCACTACATGTCCTAGGAATTGGACCTCTCGTAACCAGAATTCGCATTTGGAGAACTTAGCATAAAGCTTCTCCCGTCTCAAAACCTCCAAAACTTCTCGTAAATGCATCTCGTGCTCTTCCTTTGTCTTTGAATATACGAGAATATCGTCGATGAACACAATCACCGATCGATCCAACATCGGGCTACATACCCTGTTCATGAGGTCCATGAACGTTGCTGGTGCATTGGTGAGCCCGAAAGGCATCACCACAAACTCGTAATGGCCATAACGGGTACGAAAGGCCGTCTTCTCCGTATCCTCACCCCTCACCCGCATCTGATGATATCCCGATCTCAAATCGATCTTAGAGAACTACGAGGCTCCCTGAAGCTGGTCGAAGAAATCGTCAATCCTCGGCAGAGGATAACGATTTTTCACCGTAAGCTTATTCAGCTCGCGGTAGTCTATACACATCCGTTGAGACCCATCCTTCTTCTTCACGAATAAAATCGGGGCTCCCCACGTCGAACAACTCGGCTTAATGAACTCCTTTTCGAGAAGTTCCTGCAACTGAGCGTACAACTCCTTCATTTCCGGTGGAGCCAGGCGGTAAGGTGCCTTGGCCACCGGAGCAGCACCCGGAACCAAGTCAATGCGGAACTCTACCTGTCGTTCGGGAGGTATTCCAGGTAGATCGTCGGGAAATACATCAGTAAACTCCCGCACAACTGGTACATCTTCCGCAGTCTCCTTCTCTTCGTCGACGCGCGTATCTATCACATACGCCAAATATCCCTGCCCATTGTGCTGTAGTATCTCCGAGCCCTCGCGGCTGAACATATCGCTGAGGTCCGTCTAGGCGAGTCGCCCTGCACCAGCAGTCCTCCCCCGCTTGGGGTTTGAACTCGTACTTGTTTATGACGACAAACAATCTCCGCGTCGAAGGCATCCATCCAATCCATGCCCACAATTACGCACAGCTCACGCATAGCAATCGGAATCAAATCAATGGGAAACCTCACACCCGAGATTTCCAAGGTACAACCCCGATACACATCTGTAACCGTTAAGGTCCTATCATCAGCAACCTCAACCACCAGAGGACAACCTAATCGTCCTACAACTCGGCCCAAACTCTCACTAAAGGTGCGAGACATGAACGAATGAGTAGCCCCGCTATCAAACATCACTACCGCAGTCACCGAGTTAACTAGGAAAGTACCTAACATACATATTAAACAACATATAAATACGTACAACAGTTAAACAAACTAAGAGGGATAAGTGATGAATTGTACCTGTCACCGCCTTAGGCGTAGCCTGTGCCTCGTCCACCTTCAGCTGGTGAACTCTACCTCGGGCCGCCGCAGTCCCCGGCTGACCCACACGACCATCAGTGATACGCAATGGGGCATTTGCAGGAGCCCTCTGTGCCCCATTCCCATCAGCTACCCTCGGGTTCGGATAATTGGCCTTCACATGGCCCGTCTACTTGCAGTTAAAGCAGACCATCAATGGTACTCTACAATCACGACTGAAGTGGCCTGCCTGCCCGAACTTGAACCACTTGTCATCCCTCTTCCCGCCATTATCTCTGGGCTTAAACCCACCGCTCCTTTGACTCGAGCGCGAGTCCGCGAACTTTTACTTCTTCGGTACGGCCGATATTGGCGTCACAGCCTGTGCCGCCTTCCTCTTCTTGGCTTGCGTCTCTAACTCGAGTTCCCGTCTCTGGGCAGCCTCCATCATTGCAGTAAGTGAAGCATACTGCGCAGTACTCACAAACTCTCTAATCTCGTTACGTAGCATGTCCTTGTACCGTGACATCTTCATATCCTCCGAAGCAGCATAGTGAGGACAGAAAAGGGCCATCTCGGTGAACTTCTGGTTCATTTCTTTCACTGTCTCTGTAGTCTGGGTGAGTTCCAAAAACTCCTTGGCAATCCACTCCATCTCTACTGGAGGTACGTACTCCGCACGAAATCGTGCGACGAACTCCTCCCAGGTCAAGGTGGTACGCTCGGCAAGCGTCAATGCAGTAGCACACCAATCCTTTGCTCCATCCCGTAGCAGGTTCACCGCAAAACGAACCTTCAAATTCTCTGGGCAGCCACTGGTCAGAAACGCGCATTCCATGTCCGATATCCAATGCATACTGATAATCGGGTTCGGGTCTCCCTTGAACTCAGGCGGAAAACAAGCAGCGAGACCCCGATACTGAAACTCTCGAGCTCGGGGCTGTCCACCCGCTGGTGGTGGAATCGCCGCGATGCGCTCCTCCATTAGAACCACTACCTCGTCGCGGATGGCAGTGATAATCTCGGGGATCGCCTCCCCAATCGCATGTGCCACCTCGACAGCAATCATCTCCCGGATCTGCTCCGCAGTGATCCCAGCACCAGTCGCTGGCTCAGCAGTGTTGTTTCTCCTGGTGATGGCCATTCTGGGTAGAAATTACAACGAGTTATTAGCACACAATAATTCATAATAACAACGCTCACGCTCAACTCCTCGGATTCCTCGTGACTTTCCCCGACTCGAGCATTGATCCTGTGCTTCCGATAGTAGGAGCTCTACTACTACCTTCCACACCTATCATCACTCGTTCCGAGTCCCATCCGAAGTGTCCAAGTAGTTTCTCGCCGATAACTACACCCATATGCCCGTACCAGCATATGTACGCACTCTTCCTAGCTCCCTAGGAATTTCACCCCAAATTACCACCCTTGCTACGACTAAATTCCTACTAGCCATGACGAGTCGCCTCGCGAATACCCAGTCACATGCAGCGTGAAGTCAAATAGACATTCGAATACAAGATTCTATCCTAGAACGGTTGGACTCAAACAAGAGCTGCGCAATAGAACTAAATCAGATATTCTAAGGCTATGTGATTCTTACTGCATACAACCTATAGGGCATTCACTTAACAACTTACCATGATTAGCATAACTTCCTACTAGCAAGCAACAAACATGCAGTACAGTGTAAATAGCACAGGCAATCTAGCATTCATACTCCTATGTTCTAGAAAGCAATAAATACACTAAGTACTGTACCTTTTCTCTTGGCTTCGGCTGACTATACACACTGCGCCCTCGCTTATCGTTTCCCAAACGTTCTTTCCCTTTCTTTTATTTTCCAAAAATCTTTAAGAGAAATTTTCATAGCCGCGAACTTGAGTCCAAACACACCGAGATGTGTTCGGTTCACTCAAGCTGTGCTCTGATACCAAGTTGTAACGTCCCAAAAATTTCAATAAATTTTAAATTTTAAAAACAATAATTTATTTAATTAAACCATATCATTAATTCCCAACATAACCGTTTCAACTAAAATCTCGTTAAGTATTCAACCACAAAAGTATAAACAGCGGAAATAATAATTAATTCAATTATAAAGTTTGAAATCATAAATACGGGAAGTCTCTCGCCTGTGCCGATGTGTACCGTCACGCCTTCGAGCCACTCGTACCTGAATCAACATTTTATAGGGAAAAAGGTAAGCACGAAGCTTAGTGAATTCAACACCACATACGATAGCAATCATATTAACACTACCCCTAACACAGGTAGATACACATAACCAAGCATGCAAGTTTAAGAACGCATCCTAAACTAACATACTCATGCAAGACAACCTAAGCAGGTATCCATCGGTCTCCCCGATATCCCACGATAACCGTGCACGTATCCCTTGGTCTCCCCGAGTTCCTACGTCACTCGTGTACATCCTCCTCGGTCTCCCCGAGTCCTCGGTCTCCCCGAGTTTTATACGATACTCAAGGTCCATACTAGACACGACACGATCTAGTACCACACAACACATAAGATTACTAGCACACACGAGCTACGGTAATGCACGTACAATTATTATCCTACGTAGTGAGTGAACTCACCTCAAAAGCAGTGCAGAAAATTCCCGAACGGCCACAAGAGCTCGCCAACTTCAATCTCACTTCTCTTCACCTAAAGAGGTGCTACAAAATGTCAAAACGAAGCCCCAACCCTCAAATATAACCATAAGACTAATAGAGTGATTTTCAGCTTTTCGGCCTAAACTGCAGGTCTGTTCGGGACCTGCTTAGCCCCCTCTAGACCCGTTAATCCAGAAGTTAAATTCCACAAACAGGAAGACCTAGGTCTTAGCTTTCCAGGGACATATTATGTGCGTTCAAACGAGACTCCTATGATTTTATACGAATTTTCTACGGTCGATGGTCAAAGCTGGAATATTCCAGTCACATTGCAAAAACGTCTAATTCGACCTAGCTATGGGCATAATCAGGTTTTCGCTAAAACACGAAAAACATTTCCGACACAAAATGTGAACTGTTGGCACCGATTTCACCTCAAACCGAGTTACGATGGAGAAGTTATGAACGGAACAAAACAGGGACAGATTTAGACCTTTCACATGAAATCATAACTTTAGATTTTGGTTTAGTGTTTTGGCGATTAAGGTTTACTAATTAGAGTTTAGACACTTAAACAACCAAAGGCTGGATCAAAATATACACCACCCACTGCCACCTCAGTCAGTGGTGGTCGACGACGGCGTGGGACGGCAGCCACCACCTACGGTGGTGGTGGTTCGGTTGCAACATCCGACGAGGCTAACGAGATAACCCGACCACCTATCTTGGCCACACACACACACACACATACCATACACGTCGCACACCTGCCCTCACTACCACCGTATTGGTGGTTCCCGGCGGCACCTGCCGGCGGCAGCCATAGCTGCGCCGCCGGTGGCGGTTTTGTGGTGTTTTGATGACAGCGAAAGAAAGAAAAAAAAAGGAAAGGATGGAAGCTTACCTCTCGACGACGACCAGCAGCACCCCGACGGAATCCCGACCGCCGACTGATCTCTTTCCCTCTCTCCCTCTCGCGCTACCCTCTCTTTCTCTCGCCGGCAGCCGCTAGCGGCGGCTGTGCCGGTGGCTTTGGGGTGATCGACGGTAGCAAGGGGAATGGGGATGGAGGTGTTCGGCAGTAGCAGCAAGGGGGAAGGGAGATGGGATTAGGGTTTTGGGTTTCCTTGTGTGTGTTTGTGTGCTGCGCAAGAAAAACGAGAAGAAGGGGAGGGGGTCGGTCCTTATGGGCCGATCCCATGCAAGTTAGGGAGAAAATACAAAATGGTCCCTGTCTTCCCAATTCCTTACAAACAAGTTACCCACTTAACCCTAAATGGTCCCTCCTCCTAGCTCTCTAACATTTTGGTCTTTTCCGTTAACAATTTGATTAAAAGAATTTTAAAAAATAAATAAATAATTAACAGGAAGAAATCCATACCAGGACACGGGCTTTACATACGACTAAGATGAACTATTCATATCTTGTTTCGTACGACTAGTTGACACGTGGCGGTCAAACGTTTGGACCAACCATCTTGTGCCACGTGTCACTCTAACCTGAGATGTTTAAATAGTGTGGTTTTTCAAAATGTGTTATTTTGTCTGACTTCTTGAAACCCAAATCCTCTCAAGTGAAAAATCGAGTGTGAATCATTAGTTGCTGTATTTCTTCCTGTGGATTCGTACTCGTTTCTGGTTTGATATTCTACTCTCAGTATCATTTTTCATCCATTACATTTTGAATCGTGTTGATTTTAAGTATGTTCAGAAAAGGGTTTTAGAAAACTCTTCATATTCTGTCGAAAATCAATCTTTATGTTCGATTTTATGTGAAAAGATGTTAGAATAGGCTTCCTGATAGATAATCGCATCTAGGGTAATTGTTTAATAAGCCTTAGTTTTTGAAAATCTTAGATCTGGGTTTGGAACTTCATGTTAGTTCGAAGTATTCATAACTATCGGACAACACGTGTTCTTCAAGTACTCATAACTGTCGTACATAACTGAAAATCACAATTGTCGTACAAAGCTTTGTATGACAACTTTTGGTCGTACAAACTTTGTCCGACAACTAGTGTCATACGACTTGGTGTGTTGTCCGACAATATCCCATACTTAGGATTTTTTGGAAAATCTTGGTAACTTGCAACTCATATCCAAATGGTCCAATTCTTTCAACCATAGATCATGGCACACATGCAAGAGCAGGGTGATGGAAATTCTTCTGATGAGAATACTATGATTCCATCACATCGTTCATCCCATCCTTCGGTGAACGCACACAATCTAGTTGATGAACTCATTCTTCCACGAGATAAATTAGAACTAAAGCCAAACAACTACACTTTTGATTCAAATGTTCGAATGGATTATCATCTGATTGTGGAAATACTCAAAGGTCACCCGCTTAGAACTACTCTTGAAAAGACACAACAAGTACCGGAGTGTTAGCCCCAAGTATCTGTTATATAAAAGTATTGAAAATATTATCAAGTCAGAAGACCAACAGAGATCCAGCAGAAGACTTGGAAGAAGATCAACAAAAAGACCAACAGAGCCCAACAGAGCTCTGGTGGAACCAACAGAAGAACTGTTCATACCCAAAGACAAACAGAGCTCTGGTCTAATGAGCTCTGGTGAAGTGAAGACCTTTGTGGTGCCTAAGTCTCGTAAGAAATCCTAAGTGTCAGACACGTGCCCATACTTTCCACGTATGCCCTAAAGAAAGGAGACACACTTTCCACGTGTCATTCCAGGGTACGATAGTACACTGTCTACACTTTATCAGAGCTATAAATAGTGAGGTAGTGGAACAAACGATTGTAAGCTTTTGGAAGAATAGTTTTCCACAATTGTTTAAGCACACACTGCAGTAATCCCGAGCACTACCTCCATACGATATTGTGTCCTGTGAGATTTCCGAACACACACTTGAACGTGTTCTTGGTGTGATTCATTATCAATATACGAGCAGCTTTTATAATTGATCTTGTTATCATTATTACTGTTCTATATTTGATACTCACAGTTATTATATCGTTTACACAATCACTCACATTAATGGCTTTATTTAATATGCTTCCGCTGTCTATTGTCTTACCATTATTGTGATGCAACGTGAATCTGGGAACCTACAGCTGGTATCAGAGCTTGCTTGATTTTCTTAAATCAAACAATCCAATCTACCAAGGTTGATTCACTGTTGTTGATTGTGTGTGTGTTTCAAAGCTTCCTAGTATACTCTGTTTTACAGTTTACTAGTTTAAAAGTTATTATATCTCTCATTTAAGCTTTCCAGTCTAGTTTAAAGATCTTATCTACTGTTCATTACTGTTCCATTGGTTACTGTTCACTTACTTTCAGCTTATTCTCTTTCAAAATCGTTTGAAACCATTATACTCCGTTTTTCTGAAAAATGGCTAACAACATCAACGCCATTTATACTGCTGGTTCTCTGACCAAGCCTCCTACTCTTCTAAGAGATGAATATCCTCAATGGAAGATTAGGATGGTTAACTTCCTTGATGGAATGGACAGAGATTTAATGCGTTCTGTCACGGATGGACCTTGCAAACCCATGGTTTTGGTTCCACGTGTACCCGCAACAGAAACTACTGCTGAGATTCCTGCTTATCTTAAACCTAAAACCACCGGGTTTACTGATGAAGAGAAACTTCAAATGGAAAATGACCTTAAGGTAGTTAGACTTTTGATTATGGCCATTCCTAAAGAAATATTTCAAGAACTAGATTCATGTGTTACTGCTAAGGAAATCTGGGATCAGCTTCTTAATCAACTTGAGGGTGGAATTAAGACCCAAAAGAACAGAAGGACCCAATGTATAAATGAATACAATGATTTCAAGGAACTTCCTGAGGAAACCTTACAACAAACCTACAACAGATTTAATGTGTTGATAAACAAATGCAAAAAATGTGGGGTTGTTAGGTCGAAGGAAGATAACAATGTTCTGTTTTTGAAAAGTTTAAATGATGAATGGTTGAATCTGTCCATGTCTTTACAAGCTAACCAGGATCTAGATGCATGGTCTCTAACTGATGTGTATGGCACTCTCGCCGCACAAGAGAATGATGTTGTCAAACAAAAGGGCAAATCCACCATTGCAGGTCCAATTGCTTTAGTTTCAGAGTCAAAGAATACCACTGAAGGAAAATCCAACAGAGAAAGTTCTAGCAGAGATAAGAAGAAAGAGAAGAAGAAGGGTAAGAAGAGTCTGGTAGCAGAAAGTGATGCTGAAGAAAGTTCATCAGAAGATGATGACATAAATGCTTTTGCTAAATCTCTTGCATTAATCACTCAAAAATTTAACAAGAGATTTGGCAACAGAGCATTTGACAGAAGAGGTAGATACGAAAGAGAAGGGAAATATGAGAACAGAGGTTATGCTGCACAGCAGAACTACCAGAATAGAGCTCCACAAGAACAAAGACCGCAACCACAACCTCAACAGAAGTATAATGCTCTAGTTCCTCAGAAAACTGGTGCTGCCCAACCCATCAACCAGAATGATGGACGTTGCTTTAGATGTGGAAAACCTGGCCATTTCTCTGCTAATTGTAGAGGTAAACTGGTAAAAGACCAGGATTACTATAAGAACAAATACAAGTACAATTACAGAGAGAGAAGCTACGTTGCTGATATGGAGAATTGGATCTCTGATTCATCCTCTGACGATGAACCAGAGCAAGCCAACTTTTGTGGAGTCGCTGTGGATGATGAGAGTTTGGGAGAAGAGGTTGATTGGATGACCGGAGAGAAGTTAGAAAGAACGATAGAAGAAGATTTGGCTCTTGCATTTGCTCTTACTGTGACATAGCCAGACAACAGAGCGCTGGAGACCACCAGACACAGTGCCAAGGTATGTTCTTCTGAATCTAAGTCCGACTCTGAGTTGGAAATGCACGTTTCTTTGCTAACAGAAGAATTTCAACTCTTAAAACAAAAGCTTTCTGAAGAGAAAGAGTTAAGAAAGCTAGCTCAGAAGGATCTGTCCTTCTACAAGAGAGAGAAAACTCTCTTGGAACAAGAAAAGGAAGAAATATTCAAAGATAAATCTGAGCTAGAGATCTTACAACAGAAGAAGGAAAGTGATAGGCGGGTATCAACCCCCTAAATCTAACCGCAAGTGTACGGTGTCGAAATCAAGTAATACGTACGGAAGTACGAGTATCGAATCCACAGGAACTAGGAACTAAGTATCACAATTACTACAATTTCTATTAACTGAACGTCGCAACTTTGAGAGGTTGGTTTATAAACTACTTAATTGCAAACAAAACTAAATCAACACACAAACAGTAAACAGTTTAAGAACTTCAGATAGAGAAAACAGTTGAGGGTTGGAAATCCTAAGACTTTCACATACAAACAATTGACTCAAAACAGTTACCAGTTATTCCGTATAATGAATACCCAATCTTGTAAAAATCACCGTTGTTCTCTTTCGAGCAACTACGGGTTTTATCTTGAAAAGCACAAGTTTATCTCTCGATCTCACCTATGGAATTCAAAATACATTAAGCTCAAGATTTTAACGGGACTAAGGTTTACTCGGTATATCTCTATCACCAATTTCTCACCTTAGGCATGCGATTCCTAGTTCTAGTTAACAATTAATTCTCTCGAACTTAATTGAAAACAACAAAACAATTGAAAGCTAGCTAGACTCACAAAAGCATTAACACCCAAATCACATGCTTCATTAAAATAGGAAAAACTGATAAAAGTCACTAATCACATGTTTGTACACTTAAATCGAATTCATTCCAACCCCCAACATCTAAGAATTAGTTCATGATGTTGGGGGACAAAAACGCAAGAAAAGGAGATGAAAAACTGTATGTAAACATGATAAACTTAAACGTGAAAGATGTAATGATAAACTCCCTTCTCTCGGCTCTAATCCGCTTTGCGTCGTGACTTCCTCCTCGATTGATCCTCTCTCCTCGCTCAAAAGTCTCCGAAAAACCTCTAAAAATCGCCCTCCAGCCGTCTGCCATCGTCCGTGTGTGAATTATATTTTAAAACCTAGCTGCAGAAAGTGTTTTATAAAACTGGGCGTCGGGGCCAGTACTGGCGCCAGTTGGCTGGCTCCAAGATTGGCGCCGGCTTCTGTTTTGTTTCTTGGCGCGGATTGTGGCGCCAGTTGGCTGGCGCCAAGACTGGCACCAGGCTCTGTTTCTCATTTCCTCGATTTTTCTCGTTTTCAGCTCCGGAACTCGAATTTGCTGCTCTTTTGGATAATAATGCTCATACCTGTACTTTCTCACCAAAAACCCGTTAAAAACTCGTATTTCACTTGAAGACATGCGTAAACCACCTAGTTTGAGATTAAAAATAATGTCGAAAATCGACATTATCAACAACCCCAAACCGAGCGTTGCTTGTCCTCAAGCAAAATAGCGATAGAATAGAATAAAAGCACGCATCAGTGAAATAATAATAACTGCACAACTCCCAATTGGTACCACATAATGCACTGGTGATTTCCCATACCCGTGAATGCCTGTCTGACCCTCGCCTCATCCTTATTCTGTTTGATCTATGGCCTTCCATTGTGAGTTGAACTCGTGACAGCTCCGATTACATTAGGGTCGTACTAGGTCCAGACATACTAATGAAAACATTTCGCCTCGACCCTACCTCACAGGATATTCTCATTTCACTCGAACCTAGGTTATCGTACATCTTGTCATGTATAGGAATTTATGTACAAGAATGCTCGAATATTACATGACAACTCTATTGAAAGACGCATAAATGTCCAAAAATTGATCTCAGAAAGGAATCAAGTAGCAAGACAGGGAATATCAGTAAAGGTGGTCGTATACCCTAATAACATTTTCCATAAGATCATCCAGGTCTTTACAAGGGTTGTAATGGGGTTAAGGTTATGGCTACGAAATGAAAGGGAAAACGGTTCAAAGATCCTTGGTGTGTCAAACATTAGCAGTTATGAACTTTCTTCACATTCTATCTTTTGGCCCTCTTTATCACTACTAGAGTCGCTTTGACTCTCTTATTGAGCTGTTGTAAAGCTATCTAAATAACTGTATTTTTTTTGGGACTTCATTGGTCCTCTTTATTCGATTGGGGCTGCATTGGCCCTCTTTTCTATTTATTCTAATGACTGGCCTGTATTATTTCTTTTCCGCTCTATCTTTACAGTTCATTACCGCCTTTATTGACACACTTTCGGATAAGGGTTGGCTAAGGCTTTTGGCTTGGGTTTAAAGGTGGGTTTAGAAATGAACAAGGTGAGTGTTTGGCTACAAAGGGGGTTATGGATACACACAATGGGTACAAAGGTACGATAGCTAAATATAGGTTAAAACAAAACACAATGTCTGGAATCATCTCTTAGGGTCCACACAATTTGGTCTACTATACCCTTACCTAATATCCCGATGGTTGTCTTTGCTACTCAATGCAATAATATAGCGAGATCATTATATATTCACGACAAGGAATTCGAAAAAGTGTATATGAATTAAGTGTTTGAATCCCTCGAAATGAAAGGCGTCCTTTAGGCTCGAATCTCACTATTAGGGTGGTCTCCACTAATGTCCCTAGTCATGTCCTTCCCCAGTCCTTCCCTAATGGTTACGTCACTATCACGAGATTCTCCCCACACTGGTCGGTCTCAATCATTCAAAACAAAAACTTTAGCTAAAGTGATCTAGGTACTCAGAAGTGCAGGAAATCTACGTTAATAACGTGGGCCCGATTGGGCAACCCCAAACCTTACCCACACATTGTCCCCAATGTGCAAGTGTCGGTTCAGGCGACACAACTCATTGTGCAGTTATGGCAGTTATCAGACAGACAAGGCAAAATATTAACAAGAAACATCAAAGAGCTAGCCTAAATATTTTCAATAAGGGGCACCCCAAACCTAGGCCGTGGCCTAGGTTTGTCAAATAAATCCAACCCCAAACCTCGGTAAAACCTAGGTTTGCACAGGATTAAAAAGTGAGTGTGTAGATGTTGGAGGATGAGGCACCCCAAACCTAAGTGAAACTTAGGTTTGTTGCATCTCGTTTAACCAATACGAACAAACATCTTACACCACTAGTTAATAGGCAAAGTTAGAACACACCTGTTTGCCCAGATGGAGAAGATTCTTGTAAAATTCGAGCGCCAATCAGAGACATCGGAGAAAAAGGGGATGAAGAAGCAGAAACACAGAAAAAATCACAGCAAAAAGGGAAAGAAACAAAGAGAACGAAAAACTTCAAAAACCGACACAGGGACTCCCGCGGTTTGGCACGCGACTTGTAAACCGCGGCCAAACCCGCGTAAGTCTCTGTTCCAGGAATTTTTTATATATATATATATAAACACTCAAAAATGCAAATGATGAAAGAAAATGCGAACCTTGGTGGGTTGCCTCCCACCCAGCGTCGTGGTTTAGGTCGTGGCTCGACCTTCCTTCCGATCACTCCTTAGGCCTTCCGTGCTTCCCCGACTCCTCTTCAACTTGACCTCTTATCCTCTCGAACATATTGAACACAGCCTTCTCATCACCAACCCTCAGAGTCATTTCGCCTTCTTCCATGTCGATCAACGCTCTACTCGTGGCCATAAAAGATCTTCCCAAAATCAGCAGAACTTCTACATCTTCATCTATGTCGATCACCACGAAGTCCACCGGAAAGTAGAACTTGTCGACTTTGACCAACACGTCCTCTACCACTCCATATGGATAGATTATGGATCTATCCGCGAGCTTAAGCGTCATAAATGTCGGCTTCACTTCCCCCAGTACGAGTTTCCTGAAAACAGATAAAGGCATTAGATTAATACTGGCTCCTAAATCACATAATACCTTATCAAAACCAATATTCCCAATTTGAATAGGGATCGAAAAACTCCCTGGATCTTTAAACTTCGGGGGAAGCTTGTTCTGGATGATCGCGTTGCACTCTTCAGTAAGTGCAATGGTAGCTTGGTCCTCAATCTTCCTCTTCTTGGATAAGATCTCCTTCATGAATTTGAGATACGTTGGCATTTGGGCTAGCGCTTCCGCAAACGGAATATTGATGTGCAATCTCTTGAAGATGTCCAGAAATTTCTTGAATTGCTCCTCATCTTTATGCGCCCTCACCCGATTCGGAAATGGTAGTGGTGGTACAAACGGCTTCACTACCGGCTTCGATGCAGGTGTCACCTCTTTTTCCTTCGGCTTCTCCCGATCAATCATATCTTCATCGGCTTCTAGCTCAGTCACTTCTATGATCTCGACCTCTTTCTCTTTAGGATCGGTTCCTTTTGATGTAGGCTCACGTGTTGTGTCTCCACTCAGCTCCTTGCCACTTTTCAGATAGATGGCATTACATTCTTCCCGGTTTGTCTTTTTGGTTTGACTTGGAAATTTCCCGGGTGCTCGGTTTTGTAGGGCTTCAGAAATATGCCCCACTTGCCTTTCGAGGATCTTGATGGAGGCGGTGTTCTGTTCAGTAGCCGCTTTGACTGTGCTAACCGTGCTCGCTAACTCTCCAACCGTGCTGTCTATCTTGGTCATGAACTTCATCAGCATATCTTCCAGCCCCGGTTTCTTCTCCCCAGATTGTCCCTCATTGAAATTCCTTTGGTTGAAACCTGGAGGACGGTAAACGTTGTTAGCATTAGAAATATTGGAAAAGTTGGAGTTATTACCTTGTGGTTGTTGCTGGCCGAGTTGACTCCATGAGAAGTTAGGGTGTATTTTCCACCCCTCATTATAAGTGTTCGAAAACGGGTCGTTCCTCGGCTGATTGTTGCGATTTTGTAAGAACTGAACCTGTTCAGGTTCTTGAGGACGGCCTCCCTTCAGATGGTTCGTGATAAAAGCTAGTTGAGCTTTTAGTTCTTTTAGCTCATCCGATTCTTGAATGCTCGCGACTCTTCTTACGGCTGATCTTGGAGTAGAAAAACTGTGCTCGGCCAAATTATCGAACAGCTCGCATGCTTCTTCATAAGATTTATCCATTAGTGCTCCACTCGATGCGGCAGTGATATCGTTTTTGAACTGCGGGTGGAGTCCACTAAAGAATGTCTGGATGATGACCCAACCTTGCAACCCATGGTGAGGACACTTCTTTAGCATTACCTTATACCTCTCCCAAGCTTCATACAGTGTTTCTTGATCCCATTGAGCGAAATGGGTGATTTCAGCCATGAGCTGGGCGGTTCTGCTTGGTGGAAAGAATTTCTGGAGGAATGCGGCCTTCAGGTCGGCCCATGTGGTGATAAGATCCGATGGTAGGCCTTCTATCCAAATTTCAGCTCTACCCTTTAAGGAAAAGCTGAATAGCCTCAGTTTTATCGCGTTCTCCTCCATCCCATTAATCTTGAACGTGTTGCAGATCCATTCAAATGCACGAAGATGTGCATGGGGGTCTTCAGTTGGTGCTCCCCCGAACTGATTTTGTTGCACCATTACGATGGTACTCGGCTTGATCTCGAAATAGTTTGTTGCGGTAGTGGGCGGTTGGACGCCTATGCGTGCGGTTGCCACATTTGGATCGGCAAACGACCGCATAGGACGTCTCTCGGGATGTGCTTCGTCACCCATCTTCAACTGCCTTTTGACCTTTGATTCTTTGAGTAAACGACGGGCGGTTCTTTCAATCTCTGGATCGAGTGGTTCGATGTTCTTCCCTCGGGTTTTCCTTGGCATAAACCAATTAGTACCTGAAAAGAAGAATCAGCAAAATTAGCAATCCAGAAATTGAAAGTGATGAAATAAAATAATAAAAGAAAAATGTTCAATGTAATAGCGCTTATAGATGGTAGTGCTATCAGTTGCAACTAGTTCCTCGACAATGGCGCCAAAAACTTGATAGGCGGGTATCACCCCCCTAAATCTAACCGCAAGTGTACGGTGTCGAAATCAAGTAATACGTACGGAAGTACGAGTATCGAATCCACAGGAACTAGGAACTAAGTATCACAATTACTATAAAAACTATTAACTGAACGGTCGCAATTTTGAGTTGTTTTATACTAAACTAATTAATTGCTAATACGTAAATCAAGCACAAGACAATAAACAGCTTAAGATCTTCGGATAGAGAAAACAGCCGAGGGTTGGAAGTCCTAAGGTTCTCTCATATAAACATCTGACTCAAAACAATTACCAGTTATTCTCTTCAATGAATACCCAATCTTTAAATCACCGTTGTTCTTTCTCAAGCAACAACGGGTTTTATTCTAACACGTGGTTATTTCTCAAGCTACCAAGGTTTTTATCTTGAAAAGCACAAGTTTTATCTCTCGATCTCAACCTATGGGATTCAAAACACATTAAACTCAAGATTTCAACGGGACTAAGGCTTACTTGGTATATCTCTATCACCAATTTCTCACCTTAGGCATGCAATTTCTAGTTCTAGTTATCAATTAATTCTCTCGAACTTAATTGAAAACAACAAAACAATTAGGTTAAGAAGTCTGAAACTGAAAGACTTAACTCTGTTGCTTTAAAAGATTATTTTCAAAGAGAAAGGGAGGTTTTACATCAATCCCTGCAGAGAAAAGAAATTCAAATCAAGAAGTACCAGGATGCACAAGATGTGCACATTAAGATAAACTCACAGATGGATGCACAAGGTCTTGGTTTCTCTGACCTTGCTCCCTATAACGAAAAGAAGAAGACATCTCTGTCCTCTGCTTTTTGTGTTGGGAAAATCCAAGAGGATGTGATCTCTGGTACTGCTGCTTTCAAAAGAATCAAAACCTCAGGTGTTTTCAAAAGAACCAGAAGACTTGACTACAGGAATGTTAGCTATGACTCCTTGAATCATGAAAAGGTTATTAAACCATCTGAAAAGTTCATTCTTGATCAAGGAAGAGCTAGAATCATACTTCCTAACTCTGTTAATAGTCTGGATCCAAAAGAGATTTTTAATTTCAACTCTTTTAAGGGACAGAAGTCTATTACTTCTGTGGATGAGTCCTCTATTGATAAAACACAGAGCGAGCTCAACCCTGAAGCACCAGTCTTCTCTCCTTCCTCTGAATCAATCAGAACATCATTTGAAGAGGATATAAAAAGAATTCTTGAGGAAAATGCTGTTTCTGATGCATTAAAACCAAAGTTGAGAAAGTTTAAGTCTGCTCAAGCTAATACCTCTGTGATACCTCAGGTGTCTAACACCTCCACCAGAGCCACCAGAGACTTTCAGTGCTCTGACAGTGACTCTGATTCTAAGGTAGATGAACAGATTTTTTGTGGTCAAAAGAAAGTTTTGCATAAACCAAAGCAGATGCCCGCAAGATGTTTTGATTTGAAAAAGGATGTCTCATTTTTCAAGAAACAATCAAGATTCATACTAGTAACTGAGTTTAACAACAAAGGCTTCAAGACACTTGCTTCTAATGTAGTAGAAGTAGAGAAAAGAGAGAAAGCCAGAAATATTCTAGTGAACAACACCTCAGTTCCCTTTGCTTTTAAACCAATCAGGTTTACACCAGGACAGAAGGGCAAATGGATAGTCAATGACAGACCTATTCCCAATTCTGGTGTAAATCAAAGAAATTCTTTTTGGTCACTTGAGTCAGTTCCAAAGAAAAACAACTTTGTGTCAAGAGAGTTTGTTTCAAGGAACAACAGCTTTAAGAAACCAAATCAGGACAGAATGTATGGTCCTAAAGTTTTTCAGAATTCAGCACCATTCAAACAACAGTTTTTGAATAAAAAGAGCAATGTGCACCAATTATCTTCATGTTCTATCAAGTGCAATTGCATTCAACTGTTGTTAAAACTGCAAAACCATATGAATGGTCCTCACTGTGTTCTGAATCAGTCACCTCAAAGGAATATTCCCAAGACTGTTCAGAATGCACAGAAAAAGACCTCTGGCACATCATCAAAAAATGAAAAGCCAGTAGGAAAGACTGTTAATACCCCCAAAGCCTAACAAGAAAGGACCCATCATGCAATGGGTACCTAAAAAGAACTAATCTGTCTTGCAGAAACCTCATGTGCAGATCTGGTATTTAGATTCCAGATGCTCCAGGCACATGGCGGGAAATAAGGAGCTGCTGACTTCATTTAAAAACAAGAAGGGAAGTGAAGTAACCTTTGGAGGAGATAATGGTGGACAAATTAGAGGATATGGTACTTTAATTAATGGTGGTGTTTCAGTTTCTGAAGTTGCTTATGTTGAAGGATTAAATCATAATCTTCTTAGTATAAGTCAACTTTGTCATCATGGGTTCGGTGTCAATTTTAGGAAGAAGTATTGCTCCTTGTTGCTTTCCGAGTCTGGTCAAGAACTTTTAAGAGCCGACAGAAAAGGCAATATGTACAAATGAACTTTAATCCAAACCAAAACTCTACAACAGAAAAACTCTGTTTAGTGTCTTTGAAAAATGAAGATGCCTGGCTCTGGCATAAAAGATTTGCCCATTTAAAATTTTCAAATCTTGACAAGCTCGTGAAATTGAACTTAGTGAAAGGTCTGCCTTCGCTAAAATTTGACAAAGACCATCTATGTTCTGCTTGTAAGCTGGGTAAGATGAAAAGATCTTCACACATAACTAAGAGTGATCACAATAGCCCAAGACCTTTGCATATGCTTCATGTGGATCTTTGTGGTCCAATCTCTGTGCAAAGTCTGTCGGGTAAGAAGTATATTCTTGTGCTAATTGATGAATTTTCTAGATATACATGGATTGAGTTCATCAGAGTAAAATCTGATGTCCCAGAAATTCTGATAAGTTTGTTGAGAAGGATACATGTTCTGTTAGGTCTCAAAATTCAAAAGTTGAGAAGTGATAATGGGACAGAGTTTAAGAATGCCAGAATAGATGCCTATCTTTCAGATAAGGAATCTCCCAGAACTTCTCAGCTGCCAGAACTCCACAACAGAATGGAGTAGTGGAGAGAAAGAACATAACTCTGGTAGAAGCCGCAAGAACCATGTTAGCCGGTTCTGTCCTTCCCATCAACTTCTGGGCAGAGGCAGTCTCAACAGCCTGTTTTACCCAAAACAGAGTTGTAACAGTGAAAAGATTTAAGAAGACTCCCTATGAACTCATCAACAACAGAAGGCCAAACGTAAAATAACTTCATGTATTCGGCTGCAAGTGTTACATCTTGAATGGCAGAGAACAGCTGGGTAAATTCGACAAGAAGGCGGACGAAGGAATCTTTATTGGTTATTCCTTAACCTCTAAAGCTTACAGAGTCTACAATACCAGAACCCGTGTTATTCAAGAAAGTGTTAATGTGTCCTTTGATGAAAGTACATCAAGTTCCTCTGATCGTAAATCAACAGAGGGGACACAGAATGAGCAGAAGAAACCATGTTCTTCTAAGACAAGGGAAGAAGATATCAATCTTGTGTTCGATGATTTCTTCGATGATGATGATTCCTCTGTCAACATCAACAGAGGCAATCAAACTCAGAATTCAATAGAACAGAATCTGACAGGTACAACTCTTACTGGTCCCTCCAATACTTCACCATCTACTTCTCTGTCTACAGGTGTTACTCAGAGAAATGAGGAACCACAATCAAATGTAGGAGAACCTGAACTAGAGCCATCATCACCTCTGCTAACCAATATTGGCAGAGACTCCCTATTTGAAAGCTCACCTTCACAGAGCCCTGTTGGCAACTCACAGAGCAATGAGGCCACTCTCCAGAGTTGTGTGCCACAGAGCCCTAGTACCAATCCACAGAGCTCTGATGCTGAAGATCGTCTTTTCCCATCAGAAGCACAAACCCCTCCTGTTGTCCATGCTCCCATGACAAGATGGACAAAGGATCACCCCCATCATCTTATAATTGGTGCTGCTGAAGATGGTGTGAAGACAAGATCGGCCACAATCAATGAAGCTTTCTTTGTAAATTTTCTAAGCATGATTGAGCCGAAGAAGATTTCTGAAGCCCTTGAAGACCCAAACTAGATAGAAGCCATGCAAGAGGAGCTTCTGGAGTTTGAAAGAAACAAACTTTGGTCCTTGGTTCCACTTCCTCAAAATAAGACTGCTATTGGAACCAAGTGGGTGTTTAGAAATAAAAAGGATGAAGATGGGATTATCATCAGAAACAAATCCCGTCTGGTTGCAAAGGGATATTGCCAAGAGGAAGGTATTGACTATGACGAAACCTTTGCTCCTGTGGCTAGGCTAGAAGCAATCAGAATCTTCTTAGCCTATGCTGCTCACAACGGTTTTAAGGTCTATCAGATGGATGTGAAGTCTGCCTTTCCGAATGGCAAACTACAAGAGGAAGTTTATGTCCAACAACCACCTGGCTTTGAAAGTTCAGAGTTTCCAGACCACGTTTACAAGTTAGACAAAGCTCTGTATGGCCTTAAGCAAGCTCCCAGAGCCTGGTATGAAACTCTGTCCAACTTTCTGTTGACTAATCACTTCGAGAAAGGTATTGTCGAAACAACTCTATTCTTTAGAAGGTACAAAATTGATATACTTCTGGTGCAAATATACGTTGATGACATTATTTTTGGGTCTACACGGCAAGAGTACTGATAGGTTTGAGGATATGATGAAAAGCGAATTCAAAATGAGCATGATGGGAGAACTTTCTTTCTTCCTTGGTTTACAAGTAAAACAATCCATCAGAGGGGCTTTCATAAGTCAGTCCAAATATATCTCTGATATTTTGAAAAAAAAATAAGCTCAACAATTCAAATCCAATGAAAACTCCTATTGCCACTGGAGTTAAACTTGACTCTGACCTTAAAGGTGAACCTACAGATGTCAAGAACTACAGAGGCATGATAGGGTCACTTCTGTACTTAACTGCTAGCAGACCTGATATAATGTTTGCAACCTGTCTTTGTGCCAGATTTCAAGCAAATCCTAAAGAATCTCATTTGACTGCTGTCAAGCGCATATTTAAATGTCTGAAAGGGACTCAATTCTTGGGTCTCTGGTATCCTCTTAATTCTGGTTTCGAGCTTGTAGCATATACAAATTCAGACTATGGAGGATGCAAGAATAACAGAAATAGTACTTCTGGTAGCTTCCAATTGCTTGGAGAAAAATTGGTGAGTTGGACATCCAAGAAACAGAATTGCGTATCAACTTCTACAGCAGAAGCAGAATATGTTGCTGTTGCCAGCTGTTGCTCTCAAGTGATATGGATGAAAACCCAACTCAAAGACTATGGCCTGGAGTATGGCAAAATTCCAATTCTGTGTGACTCCAAGAGTGCCATCGCAATAACAGCTAATCCAGTTCAGCACTCCAAAACGAAGCATATCGACATAAGATACCACTTCATAAAAGACCATGTTGAAAAAGGGACGATTGAAATGTATTTTGTTTCAACCGACTTCCAACTTGCTGACTTGTTTACAATAGCCCTTGATGAAAGGAGATTTAACTTCTTAATCAGCAAATTGGGTATGCTGAACATGTCTTCCTAACTCTGTTTAAACTCAACAGAGCCTCTGATGATCATACCAGAGCTCTGTCAAATAGTTGGGTAGGATAGTTCAACAGAGCTTCTGATGTTCACTAGAACTCTGTTATGCATACTTTTTCAACAAAGCTCAGTGAATCTGTTTGTATATATTTTTTTTGTATAAAGTTTTTTTTATCTTTCAAAAGGCTTAAAAGGAAATCTTTCAAATAAGCTCATATTTCAAGGGGGAGCTTGTAAAGGAAATTGTGCATAGCTTTAGGGGGAGCAAGTCAAAATTCGATTTCCAAATCCAAAATGACTTTGCCTTTTGAACTTCAATGAAAAATCTTTTTGAAGAAAGAGGGAAAACCTGTTATGATGAAAACCGTTTGATAACGTTAAGAACTTAACAGAACTCTGATATTTCACCAGAGCCTCTGTTGTTTCTCACCAGAACTCTGTGAAATTTCTGAGTCAGTTCTGTCTTTGTTCTTTGACTACTTTCACATCAGATACAGAATTTTAAATGTTTTTGGGTAAAGGTGAAACATCTTGGGTTACTTGAAAGAAATGGAAAAGGTTACTAAACAGAGAAAAAACTATGCTGAGCTCCACGTCATCAGAAGCATGTCATCAGAGATGCGGGTCATTCTTTAAGCGTCAACCACTTGTCACCCGTACATCTCTAACCGTGACAGTTTGCTTGCCCAAAAGATGTCAGAACCAAACCCTACGTGGCATTCTCTGATTGAAAGACAAGCCACTAGCTATTTCCACGTTCTACTATAGAGGCCGTTCCACTATCTGAAACTCAAGTGCCTACAGTACCTACGACGTTAATCCAGCCACATGTTTAGTGTATAAATACCCACTCTCAGGACCCATTTCATGTTTATGCTTTCGAATCATTCAAACCCCTTCATCATTCCCTCTCAAAGATCAAAACCCTTGAGTTCTTCAAGAAACCCTAACCTGCAACAATGGACGAACCACAACATTCTGCTGAATCAAGTAGAATAGGCCCTGTTGATGCCATTGTTATCCAACCCTACGAGTTTGCTGATAACAACTACCGTCTTGATGCAAACCCTGGTCTCTACTTACCCTTGTACCACATCTTTGTAGAGTTGTTCAGAAACTCTGAAGTTTTTCGAGCACTAACCATGTATGACGACAACTTACCCGAGCTTTACGTCCAACAATGGTGGACCACTTGCCAATTTATGCTGGAATAGAAAGGGGTTGTCGAAAACGTTGATGCGGGAAGAAACGCAGGAGGAGGATCCATACGCATTCGTGCCAGAACCTTCAGAAGAATATTTGGGATGAAGACAAGAAGAAAATTAGGGATTCGAGCATATGAGAAACCCCCCAAAGTAGAGACTCTTCTTGATTTTGTAAAGTTCTTAGGTTACAACAAAGACATAAATAGGATAGGAGAGTGCAGAAGACAAAACCTACCCACAGTATGGAACTTCATGTTCTCCACACTGAACAGAACCCTTACCTGTAAGTCTGGTAGCCAAGATCAAACAAGCACAGAGATTCTACAAATCATGTATGGGTTATTTTTCAACAGAAACTTCGATTATGCCAAAATCCTTTACAAGGACCTTCTTGCTGCTGTGAATACCAAAACAAATGCTCTAGCCAGAGGTGGAGAAGTTGGAGTCCACAAGTTTTTGAAATCAATCAGGTTTCCTCGTTTTATAAGTCTGGTAATCCGAGAAGCCTTCCCATCATTGCAGTTAATTCAACAAGGAAATCCTACACCTATTTGGGTCATGTCAAAATTCCAACCCACGACTTCAGGTGAATATCCCTTCATCAGAAGAGTTCCAGGTACAATGCTTGCCCTTATTCATCCAGAATGCCTCTCACTAAACTATAATACTACTGCTCAAACTCAAGAACCTGAGGTGAGAACCCCATCATACTTAGGATCTGAGCCTTCATTAGAGAGTTTGAATGAGGAAATAGGAGAAGAAGTTAACAGACCAGAGGTAAGAGTACCCGAAGTGGGGTCTTCCTCTAGAGTGATGGAGGAGGAAGTACAGAACAGAGCATCCACTATAGAGGATGTTCATGAGGAAGAAAGGGAAGCTACATAAGAGGTGGCAGAGAGATCGCCCTCTTCTGGTAGGTGTGAGGTACATGTGTTACAGAGTGACCAAGAGGAAAATGATATACCCCTAGGAACCGAGGGAAATGCGAGCTTAGAAGAAGATGTTCAGAATTTGAACACACATGTGAGATTCCAAAGCCCAATTTCCAGTGCTGCCACATTAACTATTCCTGGTGATCAAGACCAAAGGAATATTGAAATAGAGGTGCACACCTCGAACCCTAACCAGCAAGATCAAACAGAGGCACCTCTTCACGCCTCTGGTACGCACATACCTAGGGAATCTATTTTTGGTAACGATGTTCCTTTGCCCCAGAACATCAATAGGTCACCTCCACACGATGATACCTCTGTGGCTCATATAGACTTGTCACAAAATAGACCTGAGATCTTTCGCATCTCACGTAGCCTCTGTTCGACTCAGGGACAATGGGAGACCTTAGTTGAACAAGGGAAGATTTTGCTTGATCCAAATTCTTCTCAACAAATTCGATTCCCTTCACCAGAACCTGAGCCGGAGGAGGAAATCGAGATCATAATACCTGTAGATACTTCTGTTCAAACAGTTCATCGAGGATCGGGTAGAAGTCCTCCAAGAGCCAACATAAACGCAACTCTTCAGAGAGGCACCTCTGAACTCGAGGTTGAACTGAATCCATCTGTTGGAGTCAGGGTTACCCCCGTTGAAACTGTCATAAAAGCAGAGTTCACAAGCTTCTGTGATAGTATCAACTACTCCTTGAATGAGTATAAACTTATCAATGCACAGAAGGAGGAGCTGATCCGCCAGGAAAATGTTTCTCTTAAAGAAGTACTGCAAAGATTTATAGATAAATATGCAGAGTTACAACAGATGTATGTTGATGTCGAAAGAGCCAGAACATAAGCTGAAAGGATCAGAGCAGAGGAAACAACAAAGACTTCGACAGAGCTTGCAGAGCTGAAGAGACTTATGATAGAGAATCATACAGCTACAATGAACAGAACCTTGCCCATCCCTACAGTTATTCTATCAGAATCAAACGTCAGAACCTTGACAGAGCTCATCAATAACTCTGTTAAGGAATCCATCAAAGAAGCCACGACATCATCTGCTACTCCGCTCAACATCTCCAGCCCAAACCCCAATGACCTACCCATGTCAGTTAGCCAAATGGGAGAATTTCGCAAATCAGTTCTTAGCCGGATGATGACGATTTCTTCAAAGTTTGTGATGAAAGCCCAGGAAACAGAACGACATGTGCAAGCATCTCTTGACACTCACAAAGTTAACTTTGAGAGTCAAGTAGATGAGATCAGAACTGCCGCAACAGAAGTCGAAGATACATTGAGAAAGGCTGTCACCATCTTCACATATGCAATCCTACAGACTGCCACACAGAAACGACCTGCAGAAGGAGCACCAGAAGACGAACCATCGAGTAAACAACCTAAGTTTGTTGTTCCTGCCTCACCCAATACTGGAATTGCATTCTCTGATGATGAAGATGATGATGATGACTTCCACGATGCACGAGAAGGTAATTCAGACAATCAGATGGGTGAGTCCGCAGAACAACAAAAGGGGGAGAAGGAAAAAGAGAAAGAGAAGGAGACAGAGAAAGAGAAGGAGACTGAGAAAGAGAAAGAAAAGGAGAAAGAGTCTGAGAAGGAGAAAGGGACAGAGGGGTCAGAGACAAAAAAGAACAAGGGGAAAGGGAAAGTAACAGAGGAAGAGGCTGAGAAAGGAGATAAGGGGATAACAGAAAAGACGACAAAGATGACTATGGTTGTGTTCGAGTACATGTTCAAAGATCGAGTCATCAAATCACCAGAACCTTCAACTCAACAACCACCAGAGATCATCATATTAGACACCCCTCCTACTTCTCCCAGAACCAACCCAGAGAGAACATACCCATTCTCTGCTGATGAACAAATAAGCCAAGCCCAACCCCAAGTTCAAACCCAAGCTGCTCAAGAGCCCGTGCTAGAATACGTTGACATTCTTATGGCTGAAACCCATGAAGATCAGAACCCCATTCAGCCAGAACAAAACCCAGAAACATCAACCCAACACACCGAGAAACCATCCTTAGAGGAATTATTTGGTTTTCTCTATGCTGACAGAGACATCATTCCTGTCAATGCCAAACCCATCAACCCTTACCTCAACCCCATCCAAATAAACACAATCCAAGATGCAAAGCTAAAGTTCATACAAACCAAGTCTAATCTGAACAAATCCATAAACATAAGCTTCGGTATCCACATAATCTTGGATATCAAGCATAGGAAATTTCAACACGACAGAGTTGTGTACCATGAGTACACTGTTGAATCAACAGAAGGCAAGAACGAATATTTCAACGACAACGATCTTGTGCTTCTAAATCCGTACGATCTGATCATGCTCCACGCCTACTGCTTGAACTTCTCAGACATATTCAAACCTGCAAGAACTACTCTACCAGAAGTTCGATTCGCTATGCAAGAGCACATTAAACTCAGAATTCAGATTAATTTTAAGCTAGGCATAGAGTTCGAAGTTGAGGGACTAGCGATTGCACCTCCAAATGAAAACCTTGAGGGTTATGGACACTACAGGACTGGAACCGTAGTTGGAGATCCTCCAGTCTTCATCTGCCGACAGAAGAAGATCAAGAAGGCCATCAGAATATCTGAAGCCCACAAGTACTCGAGTGAGTCGCTGGTGTATCTCAAGAACATAATTCAGAATCTCCCAAGAGAGAAGTGTCAAGAAGAGCAACTGAGGCTCTGCATCGAACAGATAGATCTTATGATGGACTTCCGTGAGCTGATCAGAAGATTCGACAGAATTCTTAGGGGAGACAATTATGCTTAAATGTACTTATTCTTTTCGCTTTATGTAATCTGTTGGTTCCCGTTTTGCTTATACAAGATTATCAGATCTATTAGTTCGAGTTTATGTTTGATGCGGAAGCGTATCAGAGAACTAAACAGATATGTTTTGATAGATATAAGAACACACACTATAAAGAAACAGTGTAAAGATGATATCTTGAAGATTACTGTTGTTTTATATATAAAGCAAGAACAGATTTAAGAACAGTGAGTATGCAAAGCTTTAAACAGATATGACTCTAAATGTGCATAAGCTATGTGTTCTTGAGTGTTTTTCTTATTAGGAAGAACTAAACATTAGTCTTCCTTTTATACTACTCTAAGGGGACCATAAAGCATGAGCTACAATTTAGAACGGATGGCATGAACAGTAGAACGGACGGCATGAACAGTTGAACGTGCTGTATTGCATTTAATGCCGCAGACGTCTATTATGTACTAAGCCCTATTGAGTCCAATCAGAGTTTGACACGTTGAAGTTGGACAGGGCATGCTACCATGCAAGTTGATGAACAGGTCTAGGAATAGTAGCAAGATATTATAAATATCTTCCAAGTCTTTAGCGAGGACCGCAGAGGCTCTGTAAAGTGTTACAGAGGTTCTGCGGTCTGGTCCTTTGTAGAGTAGTCTTCATCGGATTCCGAGTCTTTGGTCTTCTTTGCGCGTATGACAGAGATTCTGTAGGACGCTTCTGTAGCTTCTTGACCTTGATCTCTCGGTAAGTTCGGCAGAGCCTCTATAAGAGGCTTTATTCACTTAGCCTATTTTTCACTACTTCTAAATACTTCTATGATTAGGAAGATTGAAGCTAACAATCTCCCCCTAAGTAGTGAAAAATAAAAATTTGACATTTAAGTACTTTTAGGCTAAGTTAGATAAGACATAGGTTAAACAATACCTCGAAAGTTCTTTCATTTAGAAATATGCCGGAGGCATTTTACATTTGAGTATAGTGAAAGATAAACTTAAAAATGGTTTGCAGAGATTGGTTGTTTGAGAATCAGATTTTGGCGTCTTTGAAATCGTTGTAGCTTCTGTTGTCTCTTCCGACTTCTCTGATCTCGTTGTAGAAACTGATACAGAGTTCTCTTAAGCGGATTGTAGCATCAATCTCTCTGATGAAGGTATCTGCAGCGTCTCTATCCATTTTCTTGGTATCTCTGTATTTTATAAGGTTTGCTCTGAACTTGTTCAGAGTACTGGTTGCGTACTTCTGACAGTCCATGGTCACAAAAAGTTTGACTTCGCCTTGTGGGTTTTGAAATACTAACCCGAACCTTGGTTCTGTAATGATTGAGTTGGGCACGGCGTCAGGTGGGCAGCGATCCTCTGGTGGTCGTAGGTTCAGATGTTTGAGACCAAGATCCTTTCCTAGCTGAAAGTCTGTCAGACTGTAGATCAGAAGCCTTTCCCTCATTGCTTTTCTCAATACTTGATAGGCTATGGTGTTTGGCTCTGTGTTGTAGTTGTCCTTCGTCCATTGCAGAAGGTCAGGTAGATCATAGGGATTCAGATTCCTTAGATCAGCATCAGCGAAGGTGGTTTCTGAATTGTTTACCCTTCTGACTCTGTAAAGATTGTACCTGACCCTTGGACAAGTTTTTGTAAAGGAGTACCTACAGAAGATTACCTTTTTGATCTTGTGGATTGAGAAGACGTTTGCTCTGGTTCTTGGCTTTGTCCTGGTGAAGACGTTCTCAAATTCTTCTTTGATCTTTGGATCTGTCACATGATCTGTTGGATGATTGGTCTGAAAGGATTGTTTATAGAGATATTTGTATACCACTTCTTCCATTTCTTCTTGTGTTGGACCTGGTTGTGGTACTTGTCTTCTGAGACTCTCCATCTTTCGAACAACTTCTGCAGCTCTACCTGTTAGAGGAATGTCTGACAGAGGCTTCATTCCATATGCCCAGTCCTCTTCTTCAGGCTTTAGAGTTTGGAAGGCTTCAAAGGCGCTCTTCATCAATTTCTCTGTAGGCTTGGGCAATGATTTCTTTTTCTTGGGCTCTTCTATCAGTATTGCTTTGCCCTTGTCTTTGGCTTTTGGAGGTGCAGAACCTGTTGCTTCTGTAGGTTTGGGTGTTGGTGCTTCTGTTGGAATGATGGGGTTTGCCTCTGTAGGTTTTGACACTTGTGTTTGAGAGGGCTTTTGTGGCGATGGTTCTGTTGGCTTGCTCGACTCTGTAACCTCTGTTGAAGGTTCTTTGGTGACTTCTTCTGTGAGCTCGGTTTCTGTTGGTTGAGGAGGAGTATCAAATTGTTTGGCTTGTTTGAAGGCGTTTATGAATTCCATCCTTCTCAGAATGAAGGTGGCAGAGCATTTTTGCCTTGGCGATTTGTGAGCGATCGATTTCCTCCTTGGGTAAGATTTTGGTTGGTTTGGTGTTGTAGAGGGTTCTTCTTCTGAAGAGGTTAGAAGTTGTACTTCTTCTGTGACTTTATCATCTTCCCCGAACAATGTAGTGAATTTCACAGAGGTGGGTGTTGCCTCTGTAGTCTTTTGAGCTTCTGTTGCTCCGGGTTGTTGGGTTGTTGATGGAGTTTCTTCCAAGATTATTCCCACAAGGGTGGTTGTTCCCTCTGTGGTTTGTTGAACTGTTTCTGGTACTCGGGTTTCTTCAGGAGTTGATTCCACATAGATGGGTGTTGTCTCTGTGGTCTGTTGAGTTTGTTGTTGTTGGGTTTGTTCTGGAGGAGCTTGGTTGATTGGCTCTGCTACGATTGGTGGAGCTGGTAGACCTCTGCTCGTAGCTTCTTCCCTTGATTCCTCCCCCTCAGGATGATCTGATGGACCAGGATGGTCATCATCAGAGTCATCCTGACTCTTATCAGAAGTACCCTCTGCTCTGCAAGAAGCTTTGGGTTTCTTTGGTAGTTCTGCTTCTGCGGCCATCAACTTTGCGCATACATCATCACAGAGGCCGATTAGAGTCGCAAGCTCTGCTTCTGTGCTGAAGCGCATTCTGTCGACACTTGCTCTGAACTCTTTGACGTAGTTGGCATTTGCAGTAGTGAAGGAGAGGATGACTTCTGTGACCTGGTTTATCACATTCTGCCCGAGCTCTGTTAGCTGTGCTCTGGTCATGTAGTCTTTAGGCTGCATCATCACAGTGTTGCGCATTGCTTCTTCTTGTACGTGTTTTAGGGCGTTCTATAGATCTGCAGGTGTAATGCCCTTTGTTTTGTTGGATTGCTTATTCATTTGTTTTGTTAGATCTGCAGAAGTTGCGGCTATCCCGAAATCTTTAGCGGCAGAAGTGGCTGTATTCGTGGCAGTTGTTTCAGCAGAGGACTTCATCTCGGTGATGGCGGATTTCACTTCTGTGGACAGACTGTCCATTTTGGTGTTCAGATTTAGCAAGGCCGTCGATGTTGTCTCTGCAAAAGATTTGAAAGAGCTTTGCAACTCTTTCATGGTTTGGTTCACAGAGGTGACAAGGGTTTGGAACTCATCCCTTGATACTTGTGTCCCTGGTGTAACCTCTGGAGGAACACATTCGTCTCCAGAGTTAGTCCCTGCTCCTGGGACACCTTCGTTCACCCTTATTTGTACGTTGGGGGTGGAAGGATTTCCATCCGATCTTCGAGAAGAAACCTGAGTTTCGATCTCTACAGAAGTTCTGTGAAGAACAGTGTCCAAATCCACTCCAGAGGTGGGTATCAGAATTTTCTTCTGTTGACTCGGAGACTTGTCTAGAGTCTCTTCGTCTTTGTGCTCACTACTTCTCTCTGAAAGAAGTTTTGGCCCTATATTGTGTGTGGCAGAGGAAACAAATTCCTCTGTTAGGTGTTCTAGTGTGATCTGGGGCGATGAATCACGAACTATAGGTGAGTCTCTTTGAGGAGACTCCCTAGGAATGGATTCCCCAGTTTCTGTGGGCGCAGAGGTTGAAAGAATAACCTCTGGCTGGATGGGTTGGGTTTGGATCGAGCTGTGCTGCTCTTTTTCAATAACTCCTTCTGCAGCTAGACCTGCGGAGTTAGATGTGTGGGTTGCACTGGGAGTTGGTTTTGGTTGTGTGCCTCTATTAATCTAGGCATCTTTTCTTGTTTCTTCCTCTGTTAGGCATCCAAGCACTACTTCATTATCTATCATTTCAGTCTCTGTCGCTATCCTATGGCTTGGTGCTTCTTCCCTAACTTCTGTTGTAGTTCCTGCCTCTGTGACTAAGAAGTCGTAGATTGGATGAGAGCCGTATAATTGCATGACATATGGATGATAGAGACCTTTTCGTATTTGGTCAGCTTCTTCTTCATCTGAATCTACCTCTGAGACCTCTATCCTTGTCTCCCTCGTTTCAAACCCCTCCTCTGTTGGATTTTCTAACATGGTGTCCATGTTATGGTCTTCTACAACTTCTTTTGAGGCTGGGTTTGGACTCCTTCTGTGGACGTCCAGTCCCTGTTGGATGAAGGGGTTCTGTAGAATGTTAGGGGTTTCAGATGGTTGATCTCTGGGGGTTTGATCATCTTCTTGCAGATTGGTGTCAATGCCAGAGATAGAGAAGCCTTGTTCTTCTGTGGTGTAGTGGTCAAGTGGTTGTGCCGTCCACCCAGCTGTATTTAGGGTGTTGGCAATTTCAGGGTTTTGAAGGAAATCGTTTAAGCTACCTTGATGAGCGAATCGATCTGGGGATTAATAAGGTGATTGATATCCCTCTTCTGCAACTTCGACTTCTGCATTCTCTTCTTCTGCAATTTCTTCTTCTGCAGTTTCTTCGACCCGGGTTTCTACGACCTCTTCTTCAACCACTTCTGCAGCTGCCTCTTCTGCGATGGTAACCATTTGATCAAGTGATTTCCCATGCTTCTTTTTGGTCTTCCTCCTCTTGGGTTTTGGTGCTCCTTCTTCTGTGAGTTTCGATTTTCTTTTCTTTTGTTTTGGAGAAGAGGGAGGAGCAGAGGAGCCAACTTCTGTGGCACGAGGAGGTGAAGATTGAGCTTCTGCAATGTTTGTAGAGGTGCCTTCTGCAGTTTTCCTCTTCTTTGTTTTTGGGGTAGAGGCAGAGGCTTTAGAAGAAGACTTCTTTCCCATGAGCTCGTCACGTTTGGCCATAAAACTAAGTTGGATTGCCAAGTGTTTTGCTAGTTTCTGCTTTTTCGCTTCTGTAGAGAGGGGTTCTACAACCATTGTTCCTAGGGGGACTCCAAAACGCGGGGGTGTCATAGGACTCGGTTTTGGAGTTCTATGTTCGCGTATATATTCTAACTTAAGGGTTTTGTCCGTGGCGTAGCTCAGAATCTTCTTTGACAGAGGTCTGCAGTGGGTGTAGCCATCTACATGATCGGTGGGGATGTTTTTGTTCATTGGGAACTGTTTGGGAGTCGGCCCTTCCATTGGCCAGTTCTGTATCATCAGCAGAGGTTCGAACAGGACCCCCAATATCCTTTGGAATTGCAGGGGTGGTAGAAATTTAGGATCGTTCTCTTTTACCCTTCTGGTGTTGTTCTTTCTGTCGATTGTATTGATGATCTCTTGCAACATGATGGTCGCGTAATCGAGTGGGAGATCGTAGTAGACCCCATACATGATGGTTAAGATCTGATGCGAGCTCTGGTCAATGCTGCCTATCTTCCCTGTCAGGCATCTGTTGAGGATCGAAAACAAGGTGTTCCACAGAGGTGGTAGTCTGCCTCTCCGAAAGTCGTTTCTCTTCCTAAGGTGGGTGTTGTACCTAAGCATTTCTACAAAATGACAGAGCTCGTCGTCTGTTGGTTGATCTGCATATTTCTTTAGTCCAAGAAGACCCCTAGTTGGTAGGTTGAACTCAAGTGAGAACATTGTTCTATTAAACTTGATTTCCAAATGTTCAGATTTGTCTGGCTTTGAGATGTACCCTTTGATAAGAGAATCATCTTTATCATATCGACAACTTTGCCAAAACTGGTTCAAATACCTAACAGGTATTTTCTTTGGGGTTCTTGAAAGTAAAGGGAAGAGGACATGATTTTCCATGATGTTTAGAAGAAGGGCATGGGCTTCGCCGAAAGCAGTGGGTGAGGGGACCAAGTAGCAGTTATTTGACTTGATTGGTAGTACCTTTTCGAAATGTTCCTTTATGATAAAGTTTTGAAGATGGATGGTCGGAGCAAAGTCTACTGAGTCGCCGGAATCTTCTTGTTCGATATTTTTGGTGAGGTGGGGGTTTTCTGAATGTTCAGAATGAGCAGGTGAATGTTCTGGTGAGTTCGCCGGAGAGTGTGTAGGGGAGATAGCTTGAGAAGATGAAGCCATTTGATAAGAAGAATAAGATACTTGCAGGTTTTTGCAGGGTTTCGCCGGAGAAGAGATGAGAGTTCGTAAAGGTTTATAAGAGGGTAAGCTTGGGTTTTATGGGTGGGTAAAACGGTAGAATTCGAAAGGGTAAAAATATATGGCAATGGATAAATATTTGGAATCCGTACTTGAGTTAGAACGGCGGGTTCAACTTTTCATAGGAAACGTTCCATGTACGCCCAATGAAAATGAGACACGTAGGCCATGTCAGAGGATGACAGGACATCGTGTGCGGCCCAGTAATGCTAGGCGCGTAGGGTTGTTCTTAGCCATATGAACTTCACTCTCAGAAGCTCTGTGATTTTGAAAATCTTGATGTTCATCCCTCTCTCATATATCTCATTGTTATCATGACTCTGTAGGTTCTTCTTTAACCAAAACATTTGTAAAGGCATTGGAGAGGATCGATAGGATTTTAGTAAGGAATTTTTTTTACTCTCAGAGGTTTTGTGGCTCTGTTGGAACTTGCAGAAGCTCTGTCAGGGCCAGCAGAAGCTCTATGAGGGAAAAATTCTCATAACTAAATTTCTATGAAACTTTTTAATCATCCAAGTTTTGATTTGTTTTAAGAGTTGTTTTTCGGACATATTTGAAAGTTGGTGTCCGAGAAAACTGTTATGGAAAAAATTTTGTTCGAGAAGGTCATGGTGTGTGTATTTGTGCGTATACGGTTTCCGAGATGACATTCCAAAAGATCGATAGAGGTTAAATTTGCGATCACAGAGCATATATCTGGCAGAGCCTCTGTTGAGCTCAGCAGAGGCTCTATGGCCTCAAATTTCTCATAACTCAAATTTTATGAAACTTTTTGATCTTTTGATTTTTGAAATGTTATCCACAGTATATTTAGGACATATTTGACAATTTGTGTCCCAGAAAACTGTTTTCAAAAACCTTTTGTGCGAGAGACGTACCTTTTGGTTCTTCTTTTCTCGGCAGTGATGTCTGACTTCTGTCGATATAGATTCATCGATATTCTTCTTTGGCTTCTTCTTGAAAGATTAACCTCTGTAGATCATTTCAAGGTCCCTTTTGCTCCCCCTTGATCTAATCACCTCTGTAGATCAAGTAATTTCCTTGTTCTCCCCCTTGACCTATGCTTGGATCAAAGTATGATAAGTTTTGCATAGAACATAGGTCACGTTTACCAGAGGTTCTGTAGGGGTCATCAGAGGTTCTGAGCGGACCCACAGAAGCTCTGTGTTTCCAAGAACTATTTTAGCTTTGAGAATTTACATACAGAAATAAATCAATCAAAGCAATAAGTAAAGTAATATAAATATATACTTATTCACAGAAGATAAAGCTATACTTACAGAGGATTTTCACGTCATATTAATCATTCCTATCTTACCCACCAAGAAATTGAATCTTTTCTCGTCTAATGCTTTGGTGAATAAGTCCGCGAGTTGGTATTATGTGGGCACGAAATGCATCTCGATTGTACCGTATTCAACATGATGTTTCAAGAAGTGGTACCTTATATCAATATGCTTGGTTTTTGAATGTTGCACAGGATTGGCAGAGATGGCAATGACACTTTTGGAATCACAGAAGATGGGTATCTTGAGTAGGATGTGGCCGTAGTCTTTTAGCTGAGTCTTCATCCACAGAACCTGAGAACAACAGCTAGCAGCAGCAACGTATTCAGCTTCTGCCGTAGATGTTGAGACACAATTCTGCTTCTTGGAGGTCCAACTGACTAGTTTACCACCTAGGAATTGACAACTCCCAGAGGTACTCTTTCTGTCGAGCATGCATGCTCCATAGTCTGAATCTGTATAAGCTTTAAGACAAAAACCAGAGTTCTATGGATACCAGAGACCGAGATTTTTGGTCCCCTTTAGGTATCTAAAGATTCTCTTAACAGCATCATAGTGTGATTTCTTGGGATTAGCTTGATAACGTGCACAAAGACATGTGGCATGCATAATGTCAGGTCTGCTAGCAGTTAAGTATAACAGAGATCCAATCATGCCTCTGTAGAGAGTGCATTCTACAGAGATGCCATCTGGATCTAAGAATAACTTATTTCCAGTGGCCATTGGAGTTTTCATGGCAGAGGTATCAGAGAGGCTATACTTGGAAAGAATGTCAGAGACATATTTGGTTTGATTTATAAAAATTCCCTCTGATGATTGTTTAACTTGGAGTCCGAGGAAGAATGTTAATTCTCCCATCATACTCATTTCAAACTCACTCTGCATGAGTTTTTCAAAACTTTTGCACTCTTCTGTATTAGTAGACCCAAAAATTATGTCGTCCACATAGATTTGTACAAGCATTATTTCACAGTTTTTACGTTTATAGAATAAGGTAGTATCTGTTGTACCTCTGTCGTAGCCATTGACTAGAAGAAAGGTAGAAAGTCGTTCGTACCATGCTCTTGGAGCCTGTTTCAGTCCGTACAGAGCCTTTTCTAGGTAGTATACATGCCTTGGGAACTTTGAGCTTTCAAACCCTGGTGGCTGATTTACATAAACCTCTTCTTGGATTTCACCATTGAGAAAAGCTGATTTTACGTCCATCTGATAGACTTTAAAGCCTCTGTGGGCTGCGAAGGCTAAGAATATTCTTATTGCTTCGAGTCGTGCGACAGGGGCAAAATTCTCATCGTAGTCTATGCCTTCTTCTTGTCTATATCCCTTGGCCACTAATCGTGCTTTGTTTCTGATGACCACTCCATCCTCATCCTTCTTATTTCTGTAGACCCAGTTAGTCCCAATGGCCTGTTTCCCTCGTGGCAGAGGTACTAAAGTCCATACTTTGTTGCGCTCAACCTGCAGAAGCTCTTCTTGCATGGCGTCTACCCAGTTTGGGTCATCTAGGGCTTCAGAAATCTTCTTTGGTTCTATCACACTAATAAAATTTGTAAAGAAACAAAAATTAGCAGTGGCAGGCCTGGTTTTTACCGTGTCAGAAGGTTCGCCGATTATTTGGCTTGTAGGATGGCTTTTTGTCCACTGAGTTGTGCGTGGATGGTGGTCACCAATGTCATCGAATCTTTCTTCAGAGGCTTCTTGTTGTTCTTCTTCTTCTTCTGGTGTATCCTCTGTCGTAGTGCGTGCCTTTGTAGTTGATCCTACAGTTTGTGGAATGATTGGTATGAGTGGTGGTGGAGTTTGTTCCTCTGAGGACGTATAGACTTGGTCCTCTATATCCTCTGTAATTGGTTCCTCTGTGGATTGTGGAGTTTGTTTTTCAGCAGCTTCTGTGGTCGTTTTCCTTGGTGTTTCATCTTCTGCAGTCTCTTCCTCGGCATTTGCATCTGTGGCATTTACAGAAGAAGATGAAGCATTATTTGGGCCAGTTAGAGTCATACCTGTAGGATTTTGACCGACAGAAGATGGTTCTGCAGAAGATCTGATGGTTCCAACAGAGCGATCAATGTCGTCGTGGAACATCTCTAAAAATAGAAGATTTAAGTCTTCTTTCGTTTGCGAGATGTCAGAGGATTCCCCTTTAAGTCCGAGTTCTGAACTGATTTGCTCAGAAGTCTTTTGGAATGAATCATCAAAAGAAACATTGATGCTTTCTATGATTTTGCGAGACCTTGTTGATCAATTTGATGTTTGGCCGCCTTTTGTTGATCAATTCGTAAGAAGTTTTGAGGTGTCTTTTCACAATGGTTGAACGATTCTGTGTATAACAAGCGGTAGAAATCGCTTCTGCCCAAAAGTTCATCGGTAATCCACATGCTGATAGCGTAGCTCTTGCGGCCTCCACGAGCGTTCGATTCTTTCTTTCGACTACGCCGTTCTGCTGTGGAGTGCGTGCTGCAGAGAAGTTCTGTGATATTCCTTCTGTAGAAAGATAGGCTTCAATGACAGAGTTTTTAAATTCTGTGCCATTGTCACTTCTTAACTTCTGTATTCTACATTCATAAAGAACTTGGATTCTTTTCATTAGATTAATCAAGATAATTGGAACATCTGATTTCTTTCGAACAAATTCAACCCATGTGAAACGTGAATACTCATCAATTAAGACAAGTATGTATTTCTTGCCACCTAGGCTCTGTATGGCAATGGATCCGTAGAGGTCGACATGAAGCATGTACAGAGGCCTAGTGCAAGACACATCTGTTTTGCCTTTGTGGGAAGCTCTTCTGAGTTTTCCCATTTCACAGGCAGAGCACAAGTGATCCTTATTAAATTTAACATTAGGCAAACCTTTAACTAGATCAAGTTTTACCAGTTTATCCAAGGTGTGAAAGTTCAAGTGACAGAACCTGTTATGCCATAACCAGGCTTCTTCACTTTTGCAGGCTACAAGGCAAACTTTGTCCTTGGTTTTTGAACTAAAATTCATTAGATACAGATCACCTCTTCTTTTGGCTCGCAGAAGTTCCATTCATGTGTCTTCACTTTGTAGAGAGCATAAAGTTCTTTTGAATAACACATCGAATCCTGTATCACAGAGTTGGCTTACACTTAGTAGGTTGTGTTTAAGGCCATCCACATATGCAACTTTGTATACAGAGACGTTTTCTTTCTTTATGACTCCATAGCCTTTGATGTGTCCCTTCTTGTCGTCTCCAAAAGTTACAGATCCACCATCGTGTGTTTCTTTGTACGTGGATAGTAAACTTCTGTCGCCAGTCATGTGCCTTGAGCATCCGGAGTCAAGATACCAAATTGGCACATACCGCTTCTGTAAGACAATCACAGAGACTTAGGTACCCATATCCACATGGGTCCAATATTGTTAGAATTTTTCAAGTTTGCCTTAGAATTCTTGAAATACATTTTATCTTTTGCAGAAGAATCAGATTGTTTCTCTTTAGGTTCTGACTTTGGAGTTTGAATTTGAGTGGAGAGTAAGCAATCTGGACTTGAGAAGTGATTATTCAATTTGAACATAAGATCAAAGCAATGACAGTATTGAATATGAGACGTGATTTGTTTGAACTTTTTATTGAATTCATTGAACTGAGCCACAGAGGCATTACATTCTTTCTTAACACTAGATTTCCTATTACAAGAAGTTCTATGAATACTAGAATGTTGTTTGAAAAAGCTTTGTTTAGGTCATGCCTTTTGTGAGTCTCTTCTGTGGTGAACATCTTTCTTCACTGTCACAGAGGAAAAATATTTGTTAACTTTAGGCCATTTTCCCTTTTGTTGCCAAGTGGGATTCTCTTTAATTTGCCTAGGTTTTGAAAATTTAGAGCTTTTAGGATTTACAGAGGTCTTTTTCAGATTTTCAAGCTCTATAGAGGTTTTGATTTGTATACACATTTTGAGAAAATCTGGACAGATAGGGATCTCTGTGATTTTCTCTTTTGGAGAAATGGTTCTGTTAAGAATCTCAGAGGAGAATTTAACATCCTCTGTGTCACAATGAACTATCCCTGATTTAGAATCAGTCTCTGAGTCGTCAGAGGATGAATCGTCCTCATATATAGAGGTTGAGTCATCTCTTTCGACAGAGGCTGGGTTTTCTGAGCATGTATTGTACGAGCTTTCTTCCTCTGTAGAGTAACTTTCATAGACGGCAGAGGTTTCTAATAAGATCTCTTCAGCGAGAATTTGATCTACAGAAGATGTACAAAGATTTTCTAAAACATTTGATTTCAAAACTTCCAAAATTTCCTTTTCAATTGTTTCTTTAAGTTTTTCTTCTGAAAAGGTGGGTTTAAACTCAGGAGCTTCTGCCGATAATTTCTTTTCGACATTTATCATACAGACAAAAGCGACCTGTGTTTGAGTCTCTGGTTTACCAAACTTAAAGATACCAATCTGATCTTGTGTTTTCAGATATTTCTTTGATTTGATTCCTCTATTGACAGAGGTTGAAGATGATGAATCTGTGTTTTCAAACCACACATTGATCATCTTCGTATGTTTCCTTAAGTGAGGTTCCACAGAGATTTTAACCCTTTTACTTACAGAGAGTAAGTTTGGAAAGTTCGGTTTGTTTGTTTTTCCCAAAACAAATAGAGAAGACAGAGGTTTTAGTCTTTTATTTTCAACACCTAAGGTAATATCACTGTACCCGATACCTCGTCTTTCTATTTAGGAGTTTACCTTTTCATACACCTTCTGTGCATCTTTATAGTTTTTAAGTAAAACTTCTCTCCTTAGAAGATCTTGCCAAAGTACCTCTCTCTCTCTTTGAAAGTATTCTTTGAGAGCTCTTATGTCTGTTGTTTCACTCCTAGAAACTGAAAGTTCTTTTGTTTTTGATTTTTAAAGCAGAGGTTAATTCAGAAATTTGCCTTTTTAAAGGATCTAGATTTTTGTTCCAATACTTTTCTACTCTTTCCTTTTCTTCAAAAATTTTGGCTTTTTCTTGAGTGAGAAGCCTCACTTCTCTCTCATTAAAGGTGAGTCTTTTCTGAATGCTTTCATTTATCTCTTTTAGTTCAATCAGTTCAATGTTAAGTTTAGATAAATCATCATCTACAGAGTTAGTACAAGAGGTAGAGTTTAAAGTGGATACCTCAGCATCAGTGCCGGGGTTGATTTCTGCCATGCCACAGAACAGGGCATTGGTGGTGTATTCATCGTCAGAGGTAGAGTTTGACTCGAAGTCCTCCTTGTTAGCCTCAGAATGCCCTTTGTTCGCTATTAGGGATTTTTGCGCATAATACTCAGCCTTCTTTTTGTAAAAAGCTGAGTCCTTCTGTGGGCGATTTGGTCTACTTCTGCATTCATTTGCGAAATGGCCTGGCTTGCCGCAGTTGAAACAACCTTGGGAGGTGTTTCTAGCTCGATCGTCGGACTTCTGTTGGTCTCCACCTTTCTCCGTTCGGCATTCGTTTGCGTAATGACCAGGCTTACCACATTTGTAGCATTCTTGTGTGTGGCTTATCTTGTCATCTGACCTCTGTTGGTCATTTCCTCTGTAGTTTCTATCGCTAGACCTCTGTTGGTCATCATTTCTGTAGTCTGACCTCTGTCGGTTATTTCTATCATCCGATCTCTGTCGTTCACTCGATTCTTCTCTTCTTCCATCATCTCTTCTACTGTTCTGGTTGTCTCTGCCATATCGATCATTTCCATAACTCCTTTGGTTACCTCTGAACTCCCTTGTCAATAGAGCCAATGATTTAGCTAATGACGCAAGAGTTATCTCTTCCTCTATCAGCTCGTCTTCTTCGCTATCAACCATCACTATCTTCATCTTTTCCTTCTTCTTCTCCTCTGTTGCTCTCTCTTTTCTCGGTCTCTCTGCAGCCTCTGTTGATTTACTAACCAATGCGTATGGTGCAATGGTTAGTGTTTTAGCCTGTGCTATTTGAGGCTCTTGTGCGGCTAGTGTTCCATAGAGATCAGAGAGTGTCCAGGAGTCTAGATCTTGGTTTGTTTGTAAAGACATAGACAATTGAAGCCACTCATCATTCAGGCTCTTTAGAAACATGACGTTATTTTCTTTCGAGGTTCTGTGAATGCCAGACTTTCTGCATTTGTTTATGAGAGAGTTGAACCGGTCGTATGTTGTTTGCAGAGATTCTGTTGCAGAGGCTCTGAAGGCATGATATTCATTTATGTATTGTGCCCTTCGGTTTTTCTGCGTTTTAGCACCCCCCCTTCCAACTGTCTTTCTAATTCTTTCCAAAGATCGTGCGTTGTTTCGCATGCATCTAAGGATTGAAAAAGTTCGTTGGGGATAGCCATGATTACTATTCTTTTTGTTTTATGTGAAACTTCATCTTTTGCCTTATCTTCATTTGACCATTCTTCTTTTGGCTTAGGTCTTTGATGTTCAGGGATTTCAGGAGATTCAGCAGTAGCTGGTATACGTGGCATAGTTATCATAGGGACTGGAGGAGGATTGTAAAGATATTGTGTGAGAGTTTTTTCAGTACCCTCATAGAAATGAACCATTCTTATCTTCCATTGAGATACTCATCTCGAAGGAGAGTAGGGGGTTTGGTTAATGAGCCAGCAGTGAAAAAGTTATTGGTATTTGTCATTGTAAGAGTTTTTTTTTCAGGGGTTCAGAAAGGATAATATGATGAAAGATTTATGAGTACAAAGAACTGGAAGGATTTCTGGGTAATAAATAATATCCAGAAGTATTTTAATGGTGTTCTAACCTGGAAAAATAGTTTCTATCAGAATATCACGTTCGAATGAATCGAAAAGTGATAGGAAAACAGAAACTTTTTAATGTGATGAAGAGTAGGTTAAAAACATAATGAAATCTATCAATAATGTTGTCAAACAAGGATCACTTGATATTGAAAATCAAGGAAGGCTCTGATACCAATTGTTGGTTCCCGTTTTGCTTATACAAGATTATCAGATCTATTAGTTCGAGTTTATGTTTGATGCGGAAGCGTATTAGAGAACTAAACAGATATGTTTTGATAGATATAAGAACACACACTATAAAGAAACAGTGTAAAGATGATATCTTGAAGATTACTGTTGTTTTATATATAAAGCAAGAACAGATTTAAGAACAGTGAGTATGCAAAGCTTTAAACAGATATGACTCTAAATGTGCATAAGTTATGTGTTCTTGAGTGTTTTTCTTATTAGGAAGAACTAAACATTAGTCTTCCTTTTATACTACTCTAAGGGGACCATAAAGCATGAGCTACAGTTTAGAACGGATGGCATGAACAGTAGAACGGACGGCATGAACAGTTGAACGTGTTGTATTGCATTTAATGCCACAGACGTATATTATGTACTAAGCCCTATTGAGTCCAATCAGAGTTTGACACGTTGAAGTTGGACAGGGCATGCTACCATGCAAGTTGATGAACAGGTCCAGGAACAGTAGCAAGATATTTTAAATATCTTCCAAGTCTTTAGCGAGGACCGCAGAGGCTCTGTAAAGTGTTACAGACGTTCTGCGGTCTGGTCCTTTGTAGAGTAGTCTTCACCGGATTCCGAGTCTTTGGTCTTCTTTGCGCGTATGACAGAGGTTCTGTAGGACGCTTCTGTAGCTTCTTGACCTTGATCTCTCGGTAAGTTCGGCAGAGCCTCTATAAGAGGCTTTCTTCACTTATCCTATTTTTCACTACTTCTAAATACTTCTACGATTAGGAAGATTGAAGCTAACATAATCTTTAAAAGAATAGTGCAAGGATCACAGAGGTCAATTCTCTGTCTTTTGTTTATATCTCTGCAAGTTTGTAAATTTTTATTTTCAATACTTAGGGGGGATTGTTAGCCCCAAGTATCTGTTATGTAAAAGTATTGAAAATATTATCAAGTTAGAAGACCAACAGATATCCAGCAGAAGACTTGGAAAAAGATCAACAAGAAGACCAACAGAGCCCAACAGAGCTCTGGTGGAACCAACATAAGAACTGTTCATACCCAAAGACAAACAGAGCTCTGGTCTAATGAGCTCTGGTGAAGTGAAGACCTTTGTGGTGCCTAAGTCTCGTAATAAATCCTAAGTGTCAGACACGTGTCCATACTTTCCACGTATGCCCTAAAGAAAGGAGACACACTTTCCACGTGTCATTCCTGGGTACGATAGTACACTGTCTACACTTTATCAGGGCTATAAATAGTGAGGTACTGGAACAAACGATTGTAAGCTTTTGGAAGAATAGTTTTCCACAGTTGTTTAAGCACACACTGCAGTAATCCCGAGCACTACCTCCGTACGATATTGTGTCCTGTGAGATTTCCGAACACACACTTGAACGTGTTCTTGGTGTGTGTTAGCTTCAATCTTCCTAAACATAGAAGTATTTAGAAGTAGTAAAAAATAGGCTAAGTATAGAAAAGCCTCTTACAGAGGCTCTGCCACTTCTTCCAGAAGATCAAGTCCAGAAAGCCACAAAAGCTACAGAGGTAATCACAGAACCTCTGTAGTGCGCAAGAAGAAGATCAACTCGGAAACAAGTGGACTGCTCCACAGAAGGTCAGACCATAGAACCTCTTTAATGCCTTACAGAGCCTCTGTGGTCTGCTATGAAGACTTGGAAGATATTACTGGATACGTTCATCAACTTGCATGGAAAAGTACTGTCAAAACACGTGTCAAGCTCTGAGTGGACTCAATAGGGCATGGTACAAAATAGACGTCTGCGCCATTTAATGCATTTACCAATAGTACATCTGCTCCATTAAATGCGCATGGCTCAAACAACTGCTCACACCATCCAGTCCACTGTTCACACCATTCAGTTCACTATTCATGCCGTAAAAGGAACAGTGACCTACTTCATAGTCTTCTAAGAGTAGTATAAAAGGAAGTCTCATGTTGAGATCTCCCTAAGAACGAAAACACAAGGAATCACTAATACTCTCAAACTTTATTGTCAAATATCTGAGTGTTATATTCTCACACACACCAACAGTTCTTAATCTGTTCTTCGTGTTCTTATTATATATTGAATAACAGTAACTGTTCAAGAAATCCTTTTTATTCCTTACTGTTTTCTTTATATATGTGCGTTCTAACATCTATCAAACATATCTGTTAGTTTAAATACGCTTCCGCATTAAACTCTAAATTCAACTAATAGACTGTTAATCTTGATCAAGTGTATCTGGGTTCCAACAATTGGTATCAGAGCCTCTCTTGATTTTCAATATCAAGTGATCCACTTATCAAGATTCGTGATAGATATTAAGTGCTTAAACCCAGAAAATCTTCAAGTTCATCGAAGTAACTCTTTAGTCATACCTTCTTTCTAAAATCTTCAAAATGACAAATACAAATAATTTCTTTACTACTGGTTCTCTCACTAAACCTCCTAGTCTCCTTCGAGATGAGTATCCTCAGTGGAAAATAAGAATGGTCCATTTTTTCGAGGGCACTGAAAAAAATATAGTACAATATCTGTACAATCCTCCTCCTATTCCCATGACAGTAGTACCTCGTATACCTGCTACTGCTGAAGCTGCCGAAATCCCCGAACATCAAAAACCAAAGCCAAAAGGGGAGTGGTCAACCGAAGATAAAGCAGAAGATGAAGTTGCTCAGAAAACCAAGAGGACATTGATTATGGCAATACCCAACGAACTCTTTCAATCCTTGGATTCGGGTGAAACAGCGCATGATCTGTGGAAAGAACTGGAAAGACAGTTGGAAGGAGGTGCTAAAACACAAAAAAACCGAAGAGCACAGTACATCAATGAATATCATGCATTCAGAGCCTCTTCAACAGAATCTCTGCAAACAACATACGACAGATTCAACTCTCTAATCAACAAGTGCAGAAAATCAGGCATTGACAGAACTTCTGAAGAAAACAATGTCATGTTTTTAAAAAGTCTAAATGAAGAATGGCTCCAGCTGTCTATGTCCCTATAGACAAATCAGGATCTAGACACCTGGACTCTCTCTGATCTTTACGGAACATTAGCCGCACAAGAACCTCAGATAGCACAGGCTAAAACACTAACCATTGTACCATATGCATTGGTTAGTAAAACTAAAGAAGATGCACAGAGACCAAGAAATGAAAAAGCCACAGAGGAGAAGAAGAAAGAGAAGAAGAAGATGGTGATAATTGACAGTGAAGAAGAAGAGCAAGAAGAAAAAGAAATAACTCTTGCGTCACTAGCTAAATCTTTAGCTCTATTGACAAAAGAGTTCAGAGGAAACAGAAGAGGTTCCGGAAATGAAAGATATGATAGAGAAAACAGAAGAGATGACAGAAGAGAAGAAGAATCGAGTGGCCGACAGAGGTCAAGCGATAGACATTACAGAGGAAATGACCGACAGAGGTCAGATGACTCGGTAAGCCACACGCTGCAAGAATGCTACAAATGCGGCAAACCTGGTCACTATGCAAATGAATGTAGATCAGAGAAAGGCGGAGACCTACAGAAGTCAAATGATCGAACAGGACACACTCCTCAAGGATGTTTTAACTGCGGCAAACCAGGCCATTTTGCGAATGAATGCAGAAGCAGATCAAATCGCCCACAGAGGGACTCTGCTTTCTACAAAAAGAAAGCCGAGTATTATGCTAAAAAATCCTTAATGGCAAAAGGACATTCTGAGGAGAACACAGAAGACTTCCAGTCAGACTCTACTTCTGACGATGAACATACCGCCAATGCCCTCTTCTGTGGCATGGCAGAAGTCGACTCCTGCACTAACTCTGAGGTATCTACTTCAAATTCAAACTTTTGTATTACCTCTATAGACGATAATACACCTAGAATTAACATTGAACTAATTGAACTGAAAGAGATAAATCAAAGTATTCAGAAAAGACTCACTTTCAATGAGAGATAAGTACGGCTTCTCACTCAAGAAAAAGCAAAGATTTTTGAGGAAAAAGAGAGAATAGAAAAGAAATGGAACAAAACTCTAGATCCTTTAAAAAAACAAATTTCTGAATTAACCCAGACTTTAAAAGATAAAACAAAAGAACTTTCAGTTTCAAGGAGCGAAACTACTGACATAAGAGCTCTTAAAGAATACTTTCAAAGAGAAAGAGAGGTATTATGGCAAGATTTACTCAGAAGAGAGGTTTTACTTAAAAACTATAAAGATGCACAGAAAGTTTATGAAAAAGTAAACTCACAAATAGCGAGACGAGGTATAGGGTATGATGATATCACCCTAGGTATTGAAGGCAAAAGAAACAAACCTTTGTCCTCTTTATTTGTAATTGGAAAAACGAACAAACCAGATTTTCCAAATCTAATCTCTGTAAGCAAAAGGGCGAAAATCTCTGTGGATCCTTATTTGAAGAAACATAAGAAGATGATTAACGTGTGGTTTGAAAACACAGACTCATCATCTTCAACCTCTGTCAATAGAGGTATCAAACCAAAGAAATATCTGAAAACACAAGATCAGATTGGTATCTTCAAGTTTGGTAAACCGGAGACCCAAACACAGGTTGCTTTTGTCTGTTTGATAAACGTCGAAAAAAATTTATCAGCAGAAGCTCCTGAGTTTAAACCCATTTTTTCAGAAGAAAACTTTAAAAATTTAATCGAAAAAGAAATTTTGGAAATATGGAAATCAAGCGTTTTAGAAAAAATATGTACATCTTCTATAGATAAAACTCTCGCTGAAGAAATCTTATTAGAAACCTCTACAATCTATGAAAACTATTCTACAGAGGAAGAAAGCTTGTATGATGCATGTTTGGAAAATTCAACCTCTATTGAAAGAATTGACTCAACCTCTGTATACGAGGACGACTCATCTTCTGACGATTCAGAGACAGATGTTACATATGGGATAACTCTCTATGAAACTGAGGAAGTTAAATACTCCTCTGAAGTTCCTCACAGAACTATTTCTCCAAAAGAGAAACTCACAGAGATTCCAATCTGCCAAGATTTTCTAAATTTGAATCTACATATCAAAACCTCTGCTGAGCTTCAAATGTTACAAAAGACCTCTATTAATCCTATAAGTTCTAGATTTTCAAAACCCAAGGTTAATAAATCTTTTTCTTCTGTGACAGTGATAAAGGAAGTTCACCACAGAAGCAACCCACAGAAGGCAGGTCCTAAACAGAGCTATTGCAAACAACATTCGAGTATTCATAGATCTTCTAGTAATAGGAAATCTAATGTAAAGAAAGAATGTAATGCCTCTGTGGCTGAGTTCAAAAAGTTCAATGAAAAGTTCAAGCAAATTACATCTCATATTCAATACTGTCGTTGTTTTGATCTTATGTCTAAACTTAATAATCATTTTTCAAATCAAGACTGTCTACTCTCTACGCCAATTCAAAAGTCAAATCCCACAAAGAAACAATCTGACTTTTTTGCAGAAAACAAAATGTATTTCAAGAATGCCAAAGCAAACTTGAAAAACTCTAACAATATTGGACCCATATGGATATGGGTACCTAAATCTCTGTGATTGTCCTGCAGAAGAAGTATGTGCCAATCTGGTATCTAGACTCCGGATGCTCAAGGCACATGACTGGTGACAGAAGTGCACTATCCACGTACAAAGAAACACAAGATGGTGGATTTGTGACTTTTGGAGACAACAAGAAAGGACACATAAAAGGCTATGGAGTCATAAGGAAAGAAGACGTTTCAGTATACAAAGTTGTGACACCCGTCAAACCAAAACACTCAGGTTAGCAACTGAATAGTATAATACTTGTTTTAACAAGTAGGAATAACTCATAATGACTTAATATTGATGGTTAAGGGTTAGTTTCCTAAGAATTCCAATAGGACACTGAGAAAATCCTGTTACCGCACGGAACTGCTTAAGCTGTCTTATAAAATGCCGATTGGAACAGTTAACATTTAATTATAACTATATTAATAATAAGAGGAGTAAATATATAGTTTATATATACCCAAATCTAAAATTTAAAACTTTAAATAACCAAACCAAAAATTAAGAAGATAAATGAGGTTTTAGCTACTTTAAATCAATCTTTTTATATAAATTACATAAGATGTAAAATTATACAATATTAATTAGCATTTTAAGGAAAAAAAATAATAATAATAAATCTGAATATATGGCCCAAATTCAGCCCCTCACATGACCCAACACACTTCCATATTAGTTTTCCAAATTCTCAAGAAAACCCTCTCATTTTCCCACCTCCTCTCTCTCTCTACATTCAAACACTCTCCATTTTCTCTCTTCCTCTCCCTTGGCCGAAAATTAGCCACAACACCACCAAATCAATCCATCCTTGAAGATCCATGAAGGTAAAATCATCCCTAGTGTGAGTAAAACTCATCCCTCTTGTACTCTTCTTCATTTTCTTCCTTTTCTTGTCATTTCTCCATCTTTTTCTCATTTTCCTTTGTAACCACTTGAGTTTCTGGATAAAGGGGCCTTAATAGACCCTTTTCATGGTGGATTAATCACCAAAGGCATGTTATGTCAAACAAATGGTGATAATCCTTAAGCCATACATCAAGAACTCAAGAAAATGATGTTTTAACTACATGCATGTGGGTTTTGTTAAAATCTGAGATGTGTGAGTTCATGCATGTGTTTTCAAAAGTCAAAAATATATTTTTTTATCTAAGAACATTGTCAAAGTAGTGGTAGATGAGTGTTCAAGCAAAGAACCAACCATATGAGTGAAAATATGGATATAAAACACTCATTTTTCATGAAATAGCATTTTTTAATTTCTGGCAGATTACATGCATGAACTTCTTCGGACCATATCTTGAAAAATACTTAACCAAATGATATGAATCTTTTTCTGGAACTTTGTTTATTGTGTTATGTTTCCAACCCAAGTGGTTTCATGTAAAAACTCGAAGATTTGACCCTTCAACTACTCATATGAAATTAAGTGTGCAAAGAAAATATGACAGAGAAAATTCTCTACTTTAATCAGTTATAAGTCTCTTAATATTCCACTAAAATTCTTGATTTTTCTTCTAGAAATTACTTTAATGAGTTATGAATCGAAAAAAATTGGTTTCACTCAAAAATATTAAGATTTGGGGTCTCAAACACTCAAACCAAGATTGGTGTGCAAGAAATCAGAATCTGGCAGAATGGAAGACCTAACTTAAAATCGTCATATCTTCCTCAAAATGTAACTAAAAATGATGAAATATTTCTGGAAGATACTTTTATGAGTTAAGTTTAAAACCCAATTTGAATCACTGAAAAATGTTGAGATTTGACCCTCCAAATGGACTTGACAAAAAGATGGTGCAGACTGTTTTGGTAACTGTGACACTTAAACTTAAGTGTAATGATTAAAATAGCTACCCAACTCTACAAATGATGGTAATTATGTCAAAAGTTCCCTAAGACATTAAAGTGATACATATAAAAAGTTGGACTAATAAAAATATCCAGAAGATAGTTAAAAATGACCATAAGTGGACTTAATATTCTGCCACCAGAAAAGTAAAACTCTAATCCAAAAGAAAAAAAGGATTTGTAGAGTTACTAAAAGATAAAAAGCTTATAAATTGTAGAAATTGTCAAAACATAAATAAAAACTATATATACATGTATGTGAAGGTATAAATAATACCCTAACAAATAATAGATTTATAACAAACCGAACATTTTAAATCACAAGGTAAATGAGAAATACAATTACATAGGAAATTAATGAAAGTGTTCGTCATGAAGAAAATATAAAACGTGGTAAAATGGATTAAATACCACTTATAACCTATAAAGTTTATTATGTAACAACAAAATCCTACAAACCGTTTAAAAACCAATAAATTACTAGAAATCGTCGACGGAAGATAATACTTAAACTTAAGGCATTTTATAAGACATGATAGGCTAAGCAATGCTTTAGCCATAAGAGTTAGATCGAAACTGATAATATGTTTCACTTCCTTAGGAAGGACCTAGAATCGAGAAACTGTGCATCCGTGCGGCAACCCTTGGAGATCCTTCCGGAACGCAGTGAGTATTCACAGCCCCTTTTTACTTGTTTAAATGTTTGGGGTGAAAAGCATGTTATGTTTTTAAAATGCTAAATGATTCATGATATTAAATTGTGGATATTTATGCTTTGAAGAATGCGTACTAATGAATGGACGAATTTACATAAGTGATAAAGATATGTTGAGTTATAATGAAAATGTTAAGTCCCCAATAGGTACACTACTTATTAACTCATAACGAGCCGGTGATATTTGTGGATAGCGCTATTTGGTTTGACAAACCCACCTTGACTGACGAGTAGGGGTGCACTTTATCTGGTAATAATGTTCTTCTCATGTGGCCATCATACCACCTCTGAGGTAGTTCGCGGGGCGTAGATTGTCGGAGGCTTAGTAGTGGCTCAACACTTATATATCTTACAAAAATCACTCATGGTAAATTGTACTCATAAATCTTTTAAATTTGGAGCTTGTCATGAACGAACGTTTCATGAGAGTAACCATTGGGTGAAAAACTGTTGTGCATACATAAATCTTTTGAATTTGGAGCTTGTCATGAACGAACGTTTCATGAGAGTAACCATTGGATGAAAAACTGTTGTGCATATATAAATCTTTTAAATTTGGAGCTTGTCATGAACGGACGTTTCATGAGAGTAACCATTGGATGAAAAACTGTTGTGTACATGGAAAACCTGTGAACTCACCAACTCTTTGTAGTTGACCCTTTCTTTTATCATGCTTTTCAGGTGCTAATAAGTAAGTGAAGACTTGTAGGATGCATTTTGTGTGATGACATCAACACTAAGAACCTTAAAACTTCTATTGTTAATTTTTTGTATTCGCCGTCTTCTTTTGGAACAATTCGGTGAAGACGTTGTAATGTAATATTTTAATACTACTGAATTAAATGTTGTGGTTGGTGTTGTCTGTTACCTTTTGAATGAAACCCTACACTGTTATGCCTCGTGTTTCCGCTTTAGCGGGGTGTGACAGATTTGGTATCAGAGCCTAAGGTTATAGAGAATGCTGGTTTTCTTATGGGAACCACAAACTATAACCCAACCATAACGCAAACTATTTTCAAAACGGTTTTCAAAATGATTTTCAAAATCTGAAGCATATTACTAATATAACTAAGTTGAATGTCACATTATTATACCTCAATTAAACAAAGCCTGATCACCTATGTTTAATTCGGGTAAATATAATGAGAGACTCGGGTTGGTCATAATGGAAGTATGCTTAAAATAAATTTTCTACTTAATCACATAAGCATAATTTTTGTGTGTGCATGCATGAACATTGCATATCTTAGGCACTTACAATAGCACGCTTGGTATTGATGCATTATGGATAGTTGTGAATAAATGGTTCCAAGAAAGTGGCGTTAGTGAAAGAACTTTTGACTACTTTTGATGATTAAACTTGGAAACTTATTTTGGTGGCATGTAGCCGACAATTTAAAACTCTAAGTACTAGATAACTTTTGGGGGAAACATTTTGTTGTTTATTGAACTTATGTGATGGTTGAACCTGTGTTTGTTAGAACCAAGTGTTTTGAAATGCATGAATATAGAGTTACTGTATGTTACTATATTTATATACTCGAATGATTAGTTGTAGACATACCATATGATATTCATCACCTAGTTGAGTAGAACTTGTGTCAAAAATATGACCAAATTCCTGTTTAAAACTACGCCTTAGAACTATGCATCAGCACTACTTGATTCTGGAGCGGATAGGAGCTTTGTATCACTAGAGTTTAGGCCGAAAATTAACTTGAAACCTCAAAAGTTGAAAGAGGTCTACGTTATTGAATTTGCTAATGGGCAGGAAGTTAAGGTCAGAGACGTAATTATGGACTGTAATTTAAATTTAGCTAATAAGAGCTTTAGTATAGACCTTATTCCGATTGAGCTAGGAAGCTTTGACATAGTCGTGGGCATGGATTGGCTATCCAAAAACCGGGTAGACATATGTTGTTCTGAAAAGATCATCCGAAGTCCGCTACTAGAGGGTAAAACACTCGTCGTACATGGAGAGAAGTCCGGAAAGAACCTTAAGCTAGTGACGTGTATGAAGATGCGAAGGTACTTGAAAAAGGAATGCATCGCGTTTTTGGCTCATGTTTAGGTTAAGGAAATGAAAGAGAAACGCATTCAGGATTTTCCTGTAGTTCGGGATTTTCCCGAGGTATTCCCAGATGAGCTACCAGGATTACCCCCGTCAAGACAAGTCGAATTCCACATCGACTTAGTTCCTGGAGCTGCACCTATGGCTAAGTCACCATACCGTTTGGCCCCATCAGAAATGCAGGAATTGTCAGGATAACTCCAGAAGCTGCTCGACAAAGGACTTATAAGACCTAGCTCTTCACCATGGGGAGCTCCAGTTCTCTTCGTTAAAAAGAAAGATGGATCCTTGCGGATGTGCATCGATTATAGAGAACTCAATAAGCTAACTATCAAGAACCGATACCCTCTTCCCCGAATCGACGACCTGTTCGACCAACTTCAAGGTGCTACCTACTTTTCAAAAATTGATCTTCAATCTGGATATCATCAAATGAGGGTCCGTGAAGAGGATGTTCCCAAGACGGCGTTTAGGACTCGTTACGGCCACTACGAGCTCCTGGTTATGCCTTTCGGGCTAACCAACGCACCAGCTGTGTTCATGGACTTAATGAACAGGGTTTGTAGACCGTACCTGGACGAGTTCGTGATCGTGTTTATAGATGATATACTAATTTACTCGCAAAGCAAGGATGATCATGAGCGACATCTAAAGTTGATACTAGAGCTGCTCAGAGACCAAAAATTGTATGCAAAGTTCTCTAAATGCGAGTTTTGGATTCGTGAGGTACAATTTCTTGGCCACGTGATTAATGAGAAGGGAATTCACGTAGATCCGACAAAAAATGAGGCCATGAAGAAGTGTGAAGCCCCGAAGACCCCGACAGAAATTCGTCAATTTCTCGGTTTAGCAGGCTATTATCGGCGATTCATTGCGAATTTCTCAAAAATTGCGCAACCACTAACGGCATTAACCCAAAAGGATAAGAAGTTTATTTGGGGAGAGAAACAAGAAGAAGCATTCCAAACACTGAAGCATAGGTTATGTAATGCACCAATTCTGGCATTGCCAGAAGGCGAGGAGAATTTCGTAGTTTACTGCGATGCATCACACCAAGGTTTAGGGTGGGTGTTGATGCAGAAGGACAAGGTCATTGCATATGCTTCGAGGCAACTTAAAGTTCATGAGAAGAACTATACTACTCACGACCTTGAATTAGGAGCCGTAGTGTTCGCACTTAAGATCTGGAGACATTATCTTTACGGTACGAAATGCACCATCTACACCGATCATAAAAGTCTTCAACATATCTTTGACCAGAAAATGCTTAACATGAGGCAAAGAAGATAGGTGGAACTGCTTAGCGACTATGACTGTGAAATAAAGTACCACCCAGGCAAGGCTAATGTGGTAGCCGACGCACTAAACAGGAAAGAAAGGGTGAAGCAGTCAAGAGTGCGAGCAATGGGTGTGTTCGTTCAGACGAGTCTAAAGACACAAATTCTTGAAGCTCGGGAAGAAGCGTTGAAAGCAGAGAACCTGAAGGACGAGGCCCTACATCAATGGGAACTTAAATTTAAAACAAGGCCAGATGGGGTACGTTACTTTGAAGACAAAGTTTGGATACCAAAGGTTAATAACCTACGATCAACAATTATGGATGAAGCCCATAAATCAAGATATTCGATTCACCCAGGAGCTGATAAGATGTACAAAGATCTAAAGGAATACTACTGGTGGCCGGGTATGAAGAAAGACATCGCTTTGTACGTGAACAAGTGCTTAAATTGTGCAAAAGTTAAGGCCGAACATCAGAAACCATCTGGTCTATTACAACAACCCAGGATTCCCCAATGGAAATAGGAACAAATAGCTATGGATTTCGTAACTAAGCTGCCTAGGACTAGGAAAGGGCACGACGCAATATGGGTTATAGTGGACCGACTTACGAAATCTGCGCATTTCCTTCCTATTCGGGAAGACTACAAGATGGAACAACTTGCACAAATTTACATCAATGAAATCGTTATGCGTCATGGAGTTCCTATTTCCATCATCTCGGACAGAGATAATCGTTTTACGTCACGATTCTGGCGATCACTCCAGAAAGCGTTGGATACGCGTTTGGACTTGAGCACTTCCTACCATCCTCAAACGGACGGTCAGTCAGAAAGAACTATACAGACGCTAGAGGATATGTTGCGTGCAGGTGTGATAGATTTTGGTGGAAGTTGGGATACTCACCTACCATTAGTGGAGTTCTCCTACAATAATAGTTATCATACCGGCATCCAGTGTGCACCGTATGAAGCCTTATATGGACGCAAGTGTAGATCCTCACTTAGTTGGTTGGAAATTGGCGACAGACAGTTGGCTAGGTCTGAAATCGTTCAAGAAACTACTGACAAGATCGCAATTATTAAGGACAGAATCAAGGCCGCAAGAGATCGTCAGAAGAGTTACGCAGATAACCGCAGGAAGCCATTAGAATTCCAAGTGGGAGACAAAGTGCTTTTGAAAGTATCGCCATGAAAAGGATTAGTACGCTCCGGAAAAAGAGGCAAGCTAAGTCCGAGGTATATTGGCCCATTTGAAATAATCGAAAGGATTGGTCCAGTAGCATATAAACTCAATTTATCTCAAGAGCTAAGTGCCATCCACGATACGTTCCATGTGTCAAACCCTAAGAAAATACTGACTGATGAATCATTGGTTCTACCCCTAGAAGACGTTCAGATCAACGATCGGTTACACTTTATAGAAGAACCGATAGAAATCCTTGATTAAGAAGTCAAACGAACAAGGCGTAGTAAGATCCCAATTTTGAAAGTTCGTTGGAATTCGAGGCATGGACCTGAGTATACATAGGAGCGAGAAGATTACATGAAACGTAAGTACCCTCACCTATTTGCAAAGGATCAGACGGGGAATGGCAATCAACGAATTTCGGGACGAAATTCTTCTAACAAGAGGAGACTGTGACACCCGTCAAACCAAAACACTCAGGTTAGCAACTGAATAGTATAATACTTGTTTTAACAAGTAGGAATAACTCATAATGACTTAATATTGATGGTTAAGGGTTAGTTTCCTAAGAATTCCAATAGGACACTGAGAAAATCCTGTTACCGCACGGAACTGCTTAAGCTGTCTTATAAAATGCCGATTGGAACAGTTAACATTTAATTATAACTATATTAATAATAAGAGGAGTAAATATATAGTTTATATATACCCAAATCTAAAATTTAAAACTTTAAATAACCAAACCAAAAATTAAGAAGATAAATGAGGTTTTAGCTACTTTAAATCAATCTTTTTATATAAATTACATAAGATGTAAAATTATACAATATTAATTAGCATTTTAAGGAAAAAAATAATAATAATAAATCTGAATATATGGCCCAAATTCAGCCCCTCACATGACCCAACACACTTCCATATTAGTTTTCCAAATTCTCAAGAAAACCCTCTCATTTTCCCACCTCCTCTCTCTCTCTACATTCAAACACTCTCCATTTTCTCTCTTCCTCTCCCTTGGCCGAAAATTAGCCACAACACCACCAAATCAATCCATCCTTGAAGATCCATGAAGGTAAAATCATCCCTAGTGTGAGTAAAACTCATCCCTCTTGTACTCTTCTTCATTTTCTTCCTTTTCTTGTCATTTCTCCATCTTTTTCTCATTTTCCTTTGTAACCACTTGAGTTTCTGGATAAAGGGGCCTTAATAGACCCTTTTCATGGTGGATTAATCACCAAAGGCATGTTATGTCAAACAAATGGTGATAATCCTTAAGCCATACATCAAGAACTCAAGAAAATGATGTTTTAACTACATGCATGTGGGTTTTGTTAAAATCTGAGATGTGTGAGTTCATGCATGTGTTTTCAAAAGTCAAAAATATATTTTTTTATCTAAGAACATTGTCAAAGTAGTGGTAGATGAGTGTTCAAGCAAAGAACCAACCATATGAGTGAAAATATGGATATAAAACACTCATTTTTCATGAAATAGCATTTTTTAATTTCTGGCAGATTACATGCATGAACTTCTTCGGACCATATCTTGAAAAATACTTAACCAAATGATATGAATCTTTTTCTGGAACTTTGTTTATTGTGTTATGTTTCCAACCCAAGTGGTTTCATGTAAAAACTCGAAGATTTGACCCTTCAACTACTCATATGAAATTAAGTGTGCAAAGAAAATATGGCAGAGAAAATTCTCTACTTTAATCAGTTATAAGTCTCTTAATATTCCACTAAAATTCTTGATTTTTCTTCTAGAAATTACTTTAATGAGTTATGAATCGAACAAAATTGGTTTCACTCAAAAATATTAAGATTTGGGGTCTCAAACACTCAAACCAAGATTGGTGTGCAAGAAATCAGAATCTGGAAGAATGGAAGACCTAACTTAAAATCGTCATATCTTCCTCAAAATGTAACTAAAAATGATGAAATATTTCTGGAAGATACTTTTATGAGTTAAGTTTAAAACCCAATTTGAATCACTGAAAAATGTTGAGATTTGACCCTCCAAATGGACTTGACAAAAAGATGGTGCAGACTGTTTTGGTAACTGTGACACTTAAACTTAAGTGTAATGATTAAAATAGCTACCCAACTCTACAAATGATGGTAATTATGTCAAAAGTTCCCTAAGACATTAAAGTGATACATATAAAAAGTTGGACTAATAAAAATATCCAGAAGATAGTTAAAAATGACCATAAGTGGACTTAATATTCTGCCACCAGAAAAGTAAAACTCTAATCCAAAAGAAAAAAAGGATTTGTAGAGTTACTAAAAGATAAAAAGCTTATAAATTGTAGAAATTGTCAAAACATAAATAAAAACTATATATACATGTATGTGAAGGTATAAATAATACCCTAACAAATAATAGATTTATAACAAACCGAACATTTTAAATCACAAGGTAAATGAGAAATACAATTACATAGGAAATTAATGAAAGTGTTCGTCATGAAGAAAATATAAAACGTGGTAAAATGGATTAAATACTACTTATAACCTATAAAGTTTATTATGTAACAACAAAATCCTACAAACCGTTTAAAAACCAATAAATTACTAGAAATCGTCGACGGAAGATAATACTTAAACTTAAGGCATTTTATAAGACATGATAGGCTAAGCAATGCTTTAGCCATAAGAGTTAGATCGAAACTGATAATATGTTTCACTTCCTTAGGAAGGACCTAGAATCGAGAAACTGTGCATCCGTGCGGCAACCCTTGGAGATCCTTCCGGAACGCAGTGAGTATTCACAGCCCCTTTTTACTTGTTTAAATGTTTGGGGTGAAAAGCATGTTATGTTTTTAAAATGCTAAATGATTCATGATATTAAATTGTGGATATTTATGCTTTGAAGAATGCGTACTAATGAATGGACGAATTTACATAAGTGATAAAGATATGTTGAGTTATAATGAAAATGTTAAGTCCCCAATAGGTACGCTACTTATTAACTCATAACGAGCCGGTGATATTTGTGGATAGCGCTATTTGGTTTGACAAACCCACCTTGACTGACGAGTAGGGGTGCACTTTATCTGGTAATAATGTTCTTCTCATGTGGCCATCATACCACCTCTGAGGTAGTTCGCGGGGCGTAGATTGTCGGAGGCTTAGTAGTGGCTCAACACTTATATATCTTACAAAAATCACTCATGGTAAATTGTACTCATAAATCTTTTAAATTTGGAGCTTGTCATGAACGAACGTTTCATGAGAGTAACCATTGGGTGAAAAACTGTTGTGCATACATAAATCTTTTGAATTTGGAGCTTGTCATGAACGAACGTTTCATGAGAGTAACCATTGGATGAAAAACTGTTGTGCATATATAAATCTTTTAAATTTGGAGCTTGTCATGAACGGACGTTTCATGAGAGTAACCATTGGATGAAAAACTGTTGTGTACATGGAAAACCTGTGAACTCACCAACTCTTTGTAGTTGACCCTTTCTTTTATCATGCTTTTCAGGTGCTAATAAGTAAGTGAAGACTTGTAGGATGCATTTTGTGTGATGACATCAACACTAAGAACCTTAAAACTTCTATTGTTAATTTTTTGTATTCGCCGTCTTCTTTTGGAACAATTCGGTGAAGACGTTGTAATGTAATATTTTAATACTACTGAATTAAATGTTGTGGTTGGTGTTGTCTGTTACCTTTTGAATGAAACCCTACACTGTTATGCCTCGTGTTTCCGCTTTAGCGGGGTGTGACAAAAGTTGCATATGTGGATGGCCTTAAGCACAACCTACTCAGTGTAAGTCAACTTTGTGATACAGGATTCAATGTGTTGTTCAAAAGAACCTTCTGCTCTCTACAAAGTGAAGAAACAAGTATGGAACTTCTGCGAGCTGAAAGAATAGGCGATCTATATATAATGAATTTCAACTCAAAGAACAAAGACAAAGTTTGCCTTGTTGCCTGCAAAAGTGAAGAAGCCTGGTTATGGCACAACAAGTTCTGTCACTTGAATTTTCACACATTGGAAAAACTGGTCAAACTTGATCTAGTTAAAGGTTTGCCAAATGTTAAATTCAATAAGGATCATTTATGTTCTGCCTGTGAAATGGGAAAACTCAGAAGAACTTCCCACAAAGGCAAAACAGATGTGTCTTGCACCAGGCCTCTGTACATGCTTCATGTCGACCTCTGCGGTCCCTTTGCAATACAGAGCCTAGGTGGCAAGAAATACATACTTGTCCTAATTGATGAGTATTCACGTTTCACATGGGTTGAATTCGTTAGAAAGAAATCAGATGTTCCAAATGTATTGATAAATCTAATGAAAAGAATCCAAGTTCTTTATGATTGCAGAATACAGAAGTTAAGAAGTGACAATGGCACAGAATTTAAAAACTCTGTCATTGAAGCCTATCTTTCACAAGAAGGAATATCACAGAACTTCTCTGCAGCTCGCACTCCACAACAGAACAGTGTTGTCGAAAGAAAGAATCGAACACTTGTGGAAGCCGCAAGAACTATGATGTCAGCATGCGGATTATCAATGAACTTTTGGGCAGAAGCAATTTCAACTGCGTGTTATACTCAAAATCGATCAACCATTGTGAAAAGACACCTCAAGACGCCTTACGAATTGCTTAACAAAAGGCGGCCAAATATCAAATTTTTTCATGTATTCGGATGCAAATGCTTTGTCTTAAACGACAGAGATTCAAGAGGAAAGTTTGATGTAAAAGCAGATGAAGGCAAATTCATTGGATACTCTGCCACTTCCAAAGCTTACAGAACATTCCTTACAAAGTCTCACAAGATTGTAGAAAGCATCAATGTTTCTTTTGATGATTCATTCCAAATGACTTCTGAACAAATCAGTTCAGAACTCGGAATTAAAGGGAAATCCTCTGTCATCTCACAAGCAAAAGAAGACTTGGATCTTCTATTTTTAGAGATGCTCCACGAAAACATTGATCCTTCTGTTGGAACAATCAGGGTTTCTGAAGAACCATCCTCTGTCGGACAAAATCCTACAGGTTTGTCTCTAACTGGTCCTAATAATGCTTCATCTTCTTCTGTAAATACTACAGATACAATTGCCGAAGCAGAAGAAAGTGCAGAAGATGAAACATCAAGGAAAACGACAACAGAAGCTGCACAAACCACAGAAGAACCAATTACAGAGGAAATCGAGGACCAAGACTATACGTCCTCAGAGGAACAAACTCCACCACCACTCATACCAATCATTCCACAAACGGTAGAATCAACTACCAAGGCAAGAAGAACAACAAAGGCTACACAAGAAGAAACACAAGAAGTCTCTAAAGAAAGTCTGAATGACATTGATGATCATCTTCCACGCACAACTCAATGGACAAAAAGCCATCCTCCAAGCCAAATAATCGGAGAACCTTCTAACACAGTAAAAACAAGGTCTGCCACTGCTAACTTTTGTTTCTTTACAAATTTTATTAGTGTGATAGAACCAAAGAAGATTTCTGAAGCCCTAGATGACCCAAACTGGGTAGACGCCATGCAAGAAGAACTTTTGCAATTTGAGCGTAACAGAGTATGGACTCTAGTACCTCTGCCAAGAGGAAAACAGGCCATTGGGACTAAATGGGTCTACAGAAACAAGAAGGATGAAGATGGAGTGGTCATCAGAAACAAAGCAAGATTAGTAGCAAAGGGATATAGACAAGAAGAAGGCATAGACTACGATGAAACTTTTGCCCCTGTCGCACGGCTCGAAGCAATAAGAATATTCTTAGCCTTCGCAACCCACAGAGGTTTTAAAGTCTATCAGATGGACGTAAAATCAGCTTTTCTCAACGGTGAAATCCAAGAAGAGGTCTACGTTAATCAGCCACCAGGATTTGAAAGCTCAAAGTTTCCAAGGCATGTATACTACCTTGAAAAAGCTCTATATGGACTGAAACAGGCTCCACGAGCATGGTATGAACGACTTTCTACCTTTCTTCTAGTCAATGGTTACAACAGAGGTACAACAGATACTACCTTATTCTATAAACGCAAAAGTAGTGAGATAATGCTTGTACAAATATACGTAGATGACATAATTTTTGGGTCTACTAATTCAGAAGAGTGTAAAAGATTTGAAAAACTCATGCAGAGTGAGTTTGAAATGAGTATGATGGGAGAATTAACTTTCTTCCTCGGACTCCAAGTCAAACAATCATCAGAGGGAATTTTTATAAATCAAGCTAAATATGTCTCTGACATTCTTTCCAAGTATAGCTTCTCTGATGCCTCTGCAATGAAAACTCCAATGGCCACTGGAAACAAGTTATTCTTAGATTCAGATGGCATCTCTGTAGAATGCACTCTCTACAGAGGCATGATTGGATCTCTGTTATACTTAACAGCAAGCAGACCTGACATTATGCATGCCACATGTCTCTGTGCACGCTATCAAGCTAATCCAAAGAAATCACATTATGATGCCGTAAAGAGAATCTTTAGATACCTAAAAGGGACCAAAAATCTTGGTCTCTGGTAACCACAGAACTCTGGTTTTGGTCTTAAAGCTTATACAGATTCAGACTATGGAGGATGCATGCTCGACAGAAAGAGTACCTCTGGGAGTTGTCAATTCCTAGGTGGTAAACTAGTCAGTTGGACCTCCAAGAAGCAGAATTGTGTTTCCACATCCACTGCAGAAGCTGAATACGTTGCTGCCGCTAGCTGTTGTTCTCAGGTTCTATGGATGAAGACTCAGCTAAAAGACTACGGCCACATTCTGTTCAAAATACCCATCTTCTGCGATTCCAAAAGTGCTATTGCTATCTCTGCCAACCCTGTGCAACACTCAAAAACCAAGCATATCGATATAAGGTATCACTTCTTGAAACATCATGTTGAATACGGTACAATCGAAATGCATTTTGTGCCCACAGAATATCAACTCGCTGACTTATTCACCAAAGCACTAGACGAGAAAAGATTCAACTTTTTGGTGGGTAAGTTAGGAATGATTAACATGGTGTGAAAATCCTCAGTAAGTATAGTTTTATCTTCTGTAAATAATAAGTAAATACATTGCTTAAATTATTGTTTTGAAAGATTCTACTTCTATATGTAAATTCTTAAAACCTACAATAGTTCTTGAAACTACAGAACTTCTGTAAGGTCTGCTCAGAACCTCTGACAACCTTCACAGAACCTCTGATAGACTTGACCTATGTACTATGCAAAACTTATCATATTCTGATCCAAGCATAGATCAAGGGGGAGCAAAAGGAAAATTCTTGATCTACAGAGGTGATTAGATCAAGGGGGAGCAAAAGGGGCACTAAGATGATCTACAGAGGTAAATCTCTCAAAGGAAAGCCGAAGAAGAATGTCGATAATTCTCCATCGACAGAAGAAAGACAAAACTGCCGAGAACAGAAGAACCAAAAGGTATGTCTCTCGCATGAAAGGTTTTTAGAAAACAGTTTTCTAGGACAAGAATTGTCAAATATGTCCTAAATATACTGTGAATAACATTTCAAAAATCAAAAGTTCAAAAGATTTAACAAAATTCGAAATAGGAGAAATTTAAGGTCATAGAGCTTCTGCTGAGCTCAACAGAGCTTCTGCAGGAAATATGCTCTGTGATCACAAATTAACCCTCTGTCGATCTTTTGGAATGTTATCTCGAAAACCGACAACACACACCATGACCTTCTCGAACAAAACGTTTATCAAAATAGTTTTCTCGGACACCAACCTTCAAAAATGTGCGAAAAACATCTCTTAACACAGATCAAAAATTGGATGATCAGAAAATTAATAGAATTCAAGTTATAAGATTTTTTCTCTCATAGAGCTTCTGCTGGCTCTCTCAGAGCTTCTGCAAGTTCCATCAGAGCTACAAAACCTCTGTGAGTAAAATTTCTTGACAAAATCCCATTGATCCTCTCCAATGTCTTTACAAACGTTTTCGTTCAAAGAAGAACCTTCAGAGTCATGACAACAATGAGATATATGAGAAGGTTAAAACTCAAGATTTTCAAAATCACAGAGCTTCTGTAAAACACAAAAGTTCTGCCATTTTGTTATCTGTGGTAATAACGGTTACTATTACTGCGAGTGAAACTCATATGGCTAAAATCAACCTCACGCGTCTAGCATTAATGGGCCGCGCACGACGTCCTGTCATATTCTGACAAGGCCTACGTGTCCCATTTTCATTGGGCGTACATGGAACGTTTTTATTTGGAAAGTTGAACCCGCCGCTCAAACTCGAGTGCGGATTCCAAACTTTAATCCATTGCCATATATTTTACTCTTTCGAATTCTACCGTTTTACCATCCTATAAAAACAAAGCTTACCCTCTCATAAAACTTTTTACAAACTCTCATCTTCTTCTCCGGCGATACCCTGCAAAACATTTGCAAAATCTTATTCTTAAGATCAAATGGCTTCATCTTCTCGAGCTACATCCTCTGAACTCTCTCCGGCGAACTCACCGGAAAACTCCCCTGCTCATTCAGAACATTCTGAAAACCCCAGCCTTGCAAGAGATATTGAACAACAAGATTCCGGGGACTCCGCAGACTTTGCTCCGACGACACACTTGCAAAACTTCATAGCTAAGGATCATTTCGAAGCCACTCTTCCTATCAAATCCAACAACTGCTATTTGGTCCCCTCACCCACTACTTTCGGAGAAGCCCATGCCATACTTCTGAACATCATGGAAAACCATGTCCTCTTCCCTCTACTATCAAGAACCCCTAACAAAATTCCAGTCCGTTATTTGAACCAATTTTGGCAAAGCTGCCGATTTGATAAAGACGATTCTCTTATCAAAGGGTACATTTCAAGACCTGATAAATCTGAGCATCTTGAAATCAAGTTCAACAGAACAATGTTCTCACTTGAATTCAACCTACCAACAAGGGGTCTTCTGGGATTGAAAAGTTATGCAGAGCAACCAACAGACGAAGAGCTCTGTCGATTCGTGGAAATGCTTGGGTACAACACCCAACTACGGAAGAGAAATGACTTCCGCAGAGGCCGATTACCACCTCTGTGGAACACCTTGTTCTCTATTCTTAACAGATGCCTGACAGGAAAGATAGGGAGTATTGACCAGAGCTCACATCAAATCTTGAGCATCATGTATGGGGTTTACTATGATCTTACCCTAGATTATGCGACCATAATGATGCAAGAGATCATAAACACCATCGACAGAAAGAACAACTCGAAAAGGGTCAAAGAGAACGATCCCAACTTTCTACCACCTCTGCAATTCCAAAGAATATTGGGAGTACTGTTCGAACCTCTGCTGCTAATCCAAAATTGGCCAATGGAAGGGCCAACTCCCAAACAGTTCCCGATGAACAAAAATACCCCCACTGATCATGCTGATGGCTACTCACACTGCAGACCTCTGTCAAAGAAACTTCTGCACTACGCATCGAACAAAGCCCTTAAGAAAGAGTATATACGCGATCATAGAACTCCAAAACCGAGTCCTATGACACCCCCGCGTTTAGGTGTCCCCCTAGGAACAATGATAGCAAAACCTCTTTCCACTCAAGAAGAAAAGGATCAGAAGTTAGCAAAACACATGGCTATTCAACTCAGCTTTATAGCCAAACGTGCAGAACTTATGGGAAAGAAGTCTTCATCAAGAACCTCTGCATCTACTCCAAAAGCAAAGAAGAGAAAAACTGCAGAAGGCACCTCAACAAGCACTACAGAAGATCGACCTTCACCTCCCCATGCCACAGAGATTGGCTCCTCTGCTCCTCCCCTTTTCACAAAACAGAAAAAGAAAAGATCCAAATCAACAGAGGAAGGGGCACCAAAACCAAAAAGGAGGAAAACCAAAAAGAAGCATGGTAAATCACTTAAAAAATTGGTTACCATTGCAGAAGAGGCAATCATAGAGGGTGAAACTGCAGAAGAAGAAGATGCAGAAATAGGAATGACAGAAGAAGGATATCAATCACCCTATCAATCTCCAGATAGATTTGCTCACCAGGGAGACCTGAATGATTTCCTACAGAACCCCGAAATTGCAAACACCCTTAATACAACAGGGTGGACGGCACAACCTCTCAACCACCACTCTCCAGAAGAACAAGATTTCTTCATTTCTGGCATTGACACACATCTACAAGAAGATGACACAACACCCAGAAATCAACCAGCCGAAACCCCTGTGATTTTACAAAACCCTTTCATTCAAGGATTGGACGTCCACAGAAGAAGTCCAAACCAAGCTTCAGAAGATACAGAACAAACCAAAGCTGAGTGGAATACAACTGAAGTTACAGAGGCAACGGTTGTAGAAGAAACCACAGAAACAGGGATAGAAATCTCAGAGGTAGATTCAGATGAAGAAGAGGCTATCTGGATACGAAAAGGTCTCTATCATCCTCATGTCATGAGATTATACGGATCTCATCACATGTATGACCTTTTACGACCAGAGCAAGGAACTTCCACAGAACCAGAAGAAGAAACAAGAAAAGATGCCGAAGTTGAAGAAGGCACACAACCAAACCCAACTCCCAGTGCAACCCACATTTCTAACTCCGCAGGTCTAGCTGCAGAAGGAGTTATTGAAAAAGAGCAGCACAGCTCGATCCTAACCCAACCTATCCAGCCAGAGGTTACTCTTTCAACCTCTGTGCCCACAGAAACCGGGGAATCCATTCCTAGGGAGTCTCCTCAAAGAAACTCACCTAATGTTCGTGATCAATCGCCCCAGATCACACAAGAACACCCTACAGAGGAATTCGTTTCCTCTGTCACGCACACATTAAGGCCAAACCTTCTTTCAGAGAGAAGTAGTAAGCACATAGACGAAGAGACTCTAGACAAGTCTCCTAGTCAACAGAAGGACATTCCAATACCCACCTCTGGAGTGGATTTGGACTCTGTTCTTCACAGAACTTCTGTAGAGAACGAAACTCAGGTTTCCTCTCGAGGATCAGAAGGAAATCCTTCCACCCCCATCGTACAAACAAGGGTGAACGAAGGTGTCCCAGGAACAGGGACTCACTCTGGAGACGAATGTGTTCCTCCAGAGGTTACACAAGGAACACAAGTATCAAGGGATGAGTTCCAAACCCTTGTCACCTCTGTGAACCAAACAATGAAAGAGTTGCAAAGCTCTTTCAAATCCTTGGCAGAGACAACATCTACAGCTCTCTTGAATCTAAACACCAAAATGGACGATCTGTCCACAGAGGTGAAAACCGCCATCTCAGAGATGAAGTCTTCTGCAACAACCACTGCCAAAGAAACAGCCACTTCTGCCGCTCATCAATTCGAAACAACTGCAACTTCTGCGTTCAGGGACTCGGTCAAAGATTTCCTTGAACAATTGAATACGCAATCCAACAGAGCAGAGGGCATTACTCCTGCAGACTTACAGAATGCGTTATCACAAGTTTAAGCAGAGGCAATACGAACCACGACAATGATGCAGCCAAAAGACTATATGACCAGAGCACAGCTAACAGAGCTAGGACAAAACGTCATAAACCAGGTCACAGAAGTCATTGTCTCCTTCACAACTGCAAATGCCAACTATGTGAAGGACTTCAAGAAAAGTGTCGGCAAAATGCGTTTCAAGACAGAAGCAGAGCTTGCGACATTTATTGGTCTCTGCGATGATATATGTGAAAAATTGAAGGCAGCAGGAGCTGAATTGCCAAAGAAGCCCAACACTTCTTGCAGAGCAGAGGGTACTTCGGATAAGAGTCAGGATGATTCTGATGATGACCAACCTGGTCCATCAGATAATCATGAGGGGGAGAATTTAAGGGAGAAAGCTACGAGCAGAGGAATTCAATCTCCACCAATCGCAGCAGAACCAATCAGCCAAGCCCCTCAAGAACAAACCCAACAACAAACTCAAAGAACCACAGAGAATACACCCATCTCTGTGGATTCAACCTCTGAAGAACCCAACACTACAGAAGCAGATAAGCAAACCTCAGAGGCAACTACCACCCCTGAGGTAATTACTTTGGAAGAAACAGATGAACCAACCACAGAGAAAACACCCACCTCTGTGGAAACACCCCAAACCATACCCAGAAGAAAGTCGATTGCCACCAAACCAAAAAGAGCAACGACCTCTGCTTCTGACATTCTGAAAAGGATGCACACAACAATGAGTGATCGTATGGTGAAGAGAGAAGAAGAAAGGCACAGGTTCACTTTAGCTTTCAGAATGGCAAGAAGATTCAATGACAACACTTCATCAACAGAAACTGAGCTCGAAGAAGAAGTCATCAAACAACCTCCAACAGAGGTTACAGAGCAAGTCAAGCCAACAGAACCATCGCCACAAAAGTCCTCTAAGTCACAATCGTCAAAATCCACAGAGGCAACCTCCATCAAACCTACAGAAGTGCAAACCTCAAATCCCACAAAAGCAACAGGTTCTGCCACGACAACAAAAGATAAAGGCAAAGGGATACTGACAGAAGAGCCTAAGAAGAAGAAAACATTGTCAAAGCCAACAGAGAAACTGATGAAGAGTGCGTTTGACGCCTTTCAAACCCCAAAACCCGAAGAAGTTGACTGGGCACATGGATTGAAGCCTCTGTCAGAAATTCCTTTAACTGGTAGAGCTGCAGAAGTTGTTCAACAGATGGAGAGTCTCAGAAGACAAATTCCACGACCTGGTCCAACACATGAAGAAATGGAAGAAGTGGTATACAAATACCTCTACAAACAATCCTTTCAGACAAACTATCCAACAGATCATGTGACAGATCCAAGGATCAGAGAAGAATTTGAGAACATCTTCACGAGAACAAAGCCAAGAACCAAAGCAGATGTTTTCTCAATTCACAAGATCAAAAAGGTGATCTTCTGCCGATTCTCCTTCACAAGAACCTATCCAAGGGTCAGGTACAATCTTTACAAAGTCAGAAGAGAGAACAATTCAGAATCTTCCTTCGCTGATGCTGACTTAAGAAACATCAATCCATACGATCTACCTGACCTTCTGCAATGGACAAAGGACAACTACAACACAGAGGCAAACACCAGAGCCTATCAAGTATTGAGAAAAGCGATGAGGGAAAAGCTTCTGCTCTACAGCATGATAGATTTCCAGCTGGGAAAGGATCTCGGTCTCAAACATCTGGATCTACGACCACCAGAGGATCGCTGCCCACCAGACGCCATACCAAACTCAATCATCACAGAACCACGGTTTGGGTTAGTATTTCAAAACCCTCAAGGCGAAACTAAACTATTTGTATGCATGGACTGTCAGAAGTACGCAACAAATACTCTGAACAAGTTCAGAGCAAGCCTTGTGAAATACAGAAGTTCAAAGAAATGGAAAAAGATGTTGCAGATACAATCATAAGAGAGATTGACGCAACAATTCGCCTAAGAGAACTCTGCATCAGATTCTACAAAGAGATCAGAAAAGTTGGAAGAGACAACAGAAGCTACAATGATTTCAAAGATGCCAAAATCTGATTCTCAGACCTCCAATCTCTGCAAACAAAGTTAAAAGTTTATCTTTCATTGTACTCAAATGTAAAATGTCTCTGGCATATTTCTAAATGAAAGAAATTTTGAGGTATTGTTTAACCTCTGTCTTATCCAACTTAGCCTAACTAAACTCAAAGTCAAATTTTTATTTTTTACTACTTAGGGGGAGATTGTTAGCTTCAATCTTCCTAAACATAGAAGTATTTAGAAGTAGTAAAAAATAGGCTAAGTATAGAAAAGCCTCTTACAGATGCTCTGCCACTTCTTCCAGAAGATCAAGTCCAGAAAGCCACAAAAGCTACAGAGGTAATCACAGAACCTCTGTAGTGCGCAAGAAGAAGATCAACTCGGAAACAAGTGGACTGCTCCACAGAAGGTCAGACCATAGAACCTCTTTAATGCCTTACAGAGCCTCTGTGGTCTGCTATGAAGACTTGGAAGATATTACTGGATACGTTCATCAACTTGCATGGAAAAGTACTGTCAAAACACGTGTCAAGCTCTGAGTGGACTCAATAGGGCATGGTACAAAATAGACGTCTCTGCTTCATTAAATGCGCATGGCTCAAACAACTGCTCACACCATCCAGTCCACTGTTCACACCATTCAGTTCACTATTCATGCCGTAAAAGGAACAGTGACCTACTTCATAGTCTTCTAAGAGTAGTATAAAAGGAAGTCTCATGTTGAGATCTCCCTAAGAACGAAAACACAAGGAATCACTAATACTCTCAAACTTTATTGTCAAATATCTGAGTGTTATATTCTCACACACACCAACAGTTCTTAATCTGTTCTTCGTGTTCTTATTATATATTGAATAACAGTAACTGTTCAAGAAATCCTTTTTATTCCTTACTGTTTTCTTTATATATGTGCGTTCTAACATCTATCAAACATATCTGTTAGTTTAAATACGCTTCCGCATTAAACTCTAAATTCAACTAATAGACTGTTAATCTTGATCAAGTGTATCTGGGTTCCAACAGTGTGATTCATTATCAATATACGAGCAGCTTTTATACTTGATCTTGTTATCATTATTACTGTTCTATATTTGATACTCACAGTTATTATATCGTTTACACAATCACTTACATTAATGGCTTTATTTAATATGCTTCCGATGTCTATTGTCTTACCATTATTGTGATGCAACGTGAATCTGGGAACCTACACGGGGATCTACCTGCAACAAGCGTGGCATACCATTCAGTTTGTACCAAGAACTGAGACTAACAACTTCTTTACTCTGAAAGTTGATCACTTTGATGCCAGAATTACTTTGAAAAGGTTGCGGATTGTTCTAGATCTTCCATATTCTCCTAATTTTGAGGAAATGTTATCTGAAGAGGATGTGTGCCGGGATATAATGCTTATGGGATACAATGATCCAGTTCTTGGAGTTCTAACACGTGCATCGAAATTCAAGAGGAACTATCTACCGCCGATCTATTACACACTTTTCAGTGTTGTTAATAGATGCATGACTTCTAAACACACCGGTGTTGACACGGCCAGTATCTCAGTTCTTCGAATGTTTCATGCAATTGTATTCGACCGCAAGATTGATTTTGCAGTGCTTATATGGAATGATCTGATAGAAGTAGTCACCGACAAGTCAAAGCCATCAAAAGCTAGATCGTTTGTACCGTTTCAGAGATATCTTCAGATCATTATTACTTACATTATGGAGGCCAACCAAGAGATACCAAGACGTGATGGAGTTGTTCTTGGTCCAACCAATTATATGAAGTATCTTCGAATTCCCAAAGACTTACAATTTCCGAATATAATGGTTTTACCTGAAGCACTTCTCGCATACGCTGACCAAGAGTCACCATTCTTGAGTGAGTATAGAAAAGAGAATGCACTGATGGCCCGACCAGAGCCGGTAGGGCCTACCCAAAGTGCCAACCAACTAGGTGAGAGTGGTGAGGGTCCAGTAGTTAGAGAGAGAGTTCAGGATACTGGGGTACCTGAACAGGGTATGTTGAGAGGTAAAAATGATGTAAGGGGAAAAGGAGATGGGGGTGCTCTTGGTTAGGCGTCACAGATTTTTGAGGACGATGAAGAGATTCTTTGTTCAGATGATACTGAGGAAGAATCAGAAGATCTTGATGCTGACATTGATGATCCAGCAAATCTTGTTTATACTGCAAGTTCGAGTTCTGATGATGATAATGCTGATGATGAACGAGAGGATGACAGTTCAGACGACGATGATAACAATGATGATCAAAACATGGATAATGTTGACCTTGTGATTGAAAAAGTTGTCACTGATTCTGGTGCTCGAGGAGATATAAGGGGAAATGAGGGAGTATTAGTCGAAACAGAAAATGAGGTGAGGATGTGTGAAATGGAAAGAAAAAAATATGGTGAGAGTGAGAAAGAATCTGAAAAAGTTTTAACTACAGATTCTCCCAACACCGTGTCTAGCCGGGTAGCCACATCTACTGTCAGTGCGCGTTCGTTGCCACAAGACATTGAAGAAGCCGTAGTGGACCCAGCTAAACATCGCACAACCTCCTTAACCCACTCATCAACTTCTCAACAAGCCGGTGTTTCATTTTCACACAGGGGATTAGCACATACTCTATCGGCGACACACTCGGTGTCTGCTGGTATTGAAACAAGATGGCAACTGCCCCGGCCACTGCCTTCATTTGTCCACAGATCGAGTCTAGAACCTTTTGGATATACTTCATTTCATAGGACACAAAGGCCGATAGTCACATCATCAATGGTGACACACAACGTTGGAGTTCTTCGTGATCCAACCGAAACGCCCCTAGTGCAACCGCCATTCGTTGGTACTGTGCAAGGAACTGGTGAAAGTCCTGTCAATGTTAACACTATGCCAGCATTGAACACAGGCCATTCAGTCTCTATGGCTGCAATGTCAACCAGTAACCTAAGTGGTCTGGGTGTTAGTTCTCATACTCCTAATCTACTTGCTCTGATGGGTCCTCCTCCCCATAACTATGTATCTGTGAAATTGCTTGAGGTAACCATTCAGTCTCTGAAAAACAGTCACAAAGCTCAGATATCCGAATTGAAGGATGTTATTGTGAAATTATCTGCCGATGTTCAAAAGTTGATCAAAGGGAAATCTGTTGCCGAATCATCTTCCACACCATCTGAATCTCAACCTGAAACTCAACCAGAATCCCAGCCTAACCCGAAGGTATATCCTAACTTGCCTTTACATGAATTGAAATCTCAACTGCTTACACGTTTGTTAGAACAAGGAGATACCAATACTCAAGAAGAAGTAGACATACTTGGTTTACTTAGACGCCAAACCGAACAACAAGCCACTGTACCGAATGAATTCAAAACCCTACAACAATCCATATCCAACCTAACCAAAGCTATATCTTTCGGCTTCACAACCCTTTCAAACCGAATGAAAGTTGTGGAAGAGAAATGTGGTGTTCAAGCCCAAACCGCCAAACGTGAACATGATGATCAAGATCCCGATCCTGATCACCATGAGGGGAAGAGAAGTATAAGGTAAAGAGTTGGTGAAGTGAGTGGTTCGGGTGTTCAAACAGAAAATGTGGAAGCTGTGGAAGATGTTGGTACTGGTACAGGTGTTCATGAAACTGTTCAGGAAAGTGGTGCGGATTTGGGATTCCTGGATGATGTCAATCCTACGGTTGAAAAGCCTGATGGATGTGACAACAGGACATTTGAGGAAAGAATGGCAGACGGTTTCATTCAAGATGTTGTTTATGTTGATTCTGAAGATGATCCGGAAATAACAGTTGTAAAGATCAAAGAAGAATTGGATGATGTCTTTGATGGGGTAAATGTGCAACCGGGTTCATATTCAGAAAATGAAAATGAGAATGCTGCTCAAGTACCTGATCCAATGACAGAAGTACCTGTGATTCCTGACTTGCCTGAAGGAAAAATAAAAGATCCAGTGTCTGAGGTTGAAATCAGAAATCTTCAAATGTTGATTGATCGAGAGGCCTTGATTGAAAGAAGAGGACATAGAATCGGTATTATTACTCCATTTCAAGAAGATATCCGAAGTGATCTATTCGTGAAAGTCATTCAACCGATTGATAAGGTAAAATTGTATTCCATTGAAAAGCTTTCCAGACTTCACCAGATTGAATATCTTCATATGATGAGCAACAAAGATCGTGAACTTGAATTTGTGAGAACAAATAAGGAAATAGTGAAGATCAACAAGATAGAATCTGAAAAGATTCTAAATGTCTTCTATCCGAGATTCTATGTTTACAGAACTGATGAAAAAAATGAAACTTTTGTGAAGCTGACTTCAAATCATTAACCTGTGAAGACTTCTTCCGGTTATATGATATTCTTGCACGGATGCCAAACAAAGACGTTACCTACTCTGAAGCCTATCAAGCAGTCAAGAGGTTCATGAAAAACCTGGTTAAACTGGCGTATCTAACAGATTTTCAAATGGCTTTGAAAGGGCATCAAATAAGAGTGAATACTAGAAGACCAAACATAAACTTGCCAGATATTCAAGGTATACCACTCTACACTGTGTTATAAAAACCTGAGTTTGGTGTTGTCTATCAAAATGGTCAAAAGAAGAAGAAGTTTCTTAGATTCATTGAAGTGAACAAGTTTTGTGATGGCACTCTCAACATGATCAAGATAAGGCTGAATGAAAGAATCAGATTGGATGATCAGAAGTTGGTAATTTTGAAAGAGAAAGAGAAAGTGATGATCAACAAAGCATTGAAAGCAATTGAAGACAGACTGGAATACAGGCATGCACTCAGGAGATTTGAGATCATATTTGGAATCAGAAAAAGGTACATTCCACCGGAGCAGCTCAGAAGATGAAGTTTATATGGCTCACTTGAATACAAAGGGGGAGAATGTTAGTGTTCAATTTATGTTGTATTCAAGTTGAGGGATTCTAGATCTAAGTATAAATAGCTTAGATCTCTTTACATTTCAAGTACAACACTTAGCATTTCAATATCATTCTCTGTGAGAATTCTCTCTACTTTGTAATTCATGCTTTTGGAGATTAATGAGAGATGAATGGATTGAATCATAGTTCTTGATCATATTACTTGTATCTTGGGATCACAATATCTAATTTTATTCAGACTGAATAAAGGCATATATTCAAAACGAATATAACTAAAAGGTTTTAGCTAAAATGTTTATTCAATCTGAATAAAGTATATATTCAAAATGAATATAACTACTCACAAAAAATGTTAACAACGTTGTAGGTTTAGTAATGAACCTCATTTTATGTGCGTATATTTAGACTGAATAAAACTATATATTTAGTATGAATATCACTGCTCATAAACATCTTAACAACGTTTCAGCAATTATAATCAATCACAAATTTTATTTCATATTATTCAGTATGAATAAAAATAAAAGTTTTTAGTTAAAAGATTTTATGCAGTCTGAATGAAGGTAAATATTCAGTATGAATTAACTACTAACAAATATAATCACTATGAACATAACTAGTTACAAAAATAACCTCTGGCAAAGAATATTCAATATGAATATATCTAAAAGTTTTTAGTTAAAAGGTTTTATTCAGTCTGAATGAAGGTAAATATTAAGTATGAATTAACTACTAACAAATATAATCACTATGAACATAAGTAGTTACAAAAATAACATCTGACAAAGAATATTCAGTATGAATATAACTACTCACAAAAATAAAATAAAATCTAACAATATATCTTCGTTTTACTCGTCATTTGAAGCATTTATTCATGAGATCTATTGTTTTCTTCATTTTTTTCCGTTTTAGGGTTTTTCGAATCAGATTTTTGTTTCTTAATCTGTAAAAGTTAAATAAAAACCCTAAGTATTCAGTATGAATATAACTACTAACAAATATAATCAGTATGAACATAACTAGTTACAAAAATAACCTCTCACAAAGAATATTCAGTATGAATATAACTACTCACAAAAATAAAATAAAATATAACAATATATCTTCGTTTTACTCGTCATTTGAAGCATTTATTCATCAGATATATTGTTTTCTTCATTTTTTTCGTTTTAGGGTTTTTCGAATCAGATTTTTGTTTCTTAATCGGTAAAAGTTAAATAAAAACCCTAAGTATTCAGTATCGACGATTTTCAAACATTTAAACTTACCTTTTTTCATAAGTTGACCTATTGGAACGTTATCTCTAGTATCTTCAGATGTATCTGTCATTTTTGTTGATGATTTTAAGTTTTCTCTGTAAATCGTTTTCTTCTTCTTCTTCTGTATTTAACAATGGAAGTTTTAGTGAGAGAGAAAATCGGCGAAAAATGATGAATAGCCTGTCTCCATATTTGATTTTGAACCGTCTTTAATGTTTTTCAATTTTACCCCTACGCGCTAAATATTCAGTAAGCCATGGACATAGTTTTCAACTTATTTACAAAATTGCCACCGCGTTTTTGATACATTGATCTATTCAACGTTTTTTTAATCAACGACTGTGGTTTATCCTCACGTTCACAATTGAATTTGAGTTTTCATTTGAACCCACCCCTATATATATATAGGAAAGTTCAAATGAAAACTCATTTTCAATTGTGCACATGAGGACGGATCTTGGCCCTTCCATCTCTATTGATCCAATTACTCATATTAAATAGAGTTTTTAATTGCAATTATTAATTAAGGTGATTAGGGGTAAAAAGGGAAGATAACTTCAATCTCACGCCTACCATATTTGACTTTTTATTTTCTTTTTTAATTAAAAATTTTTACCCCCTTGAATTTTAAAATAAATTATCTTAAAAATTACTAATATTTTAATCAAACAAATTACATCAAAAAAACGAGAATTTCGTGCTTTTCGATATGACATCCATCTCGATATAGTTTTTTTAACCGTGTTTTACATTATGTGTTCTATATTCATTATGAATATTAATGTAAGTTCAAATGTGTACCACACCTCGACATCGTGAGTCCGTAACTCGACATCGCATTTTTCAACACTTTCTTCAACGTCGTAAGACATTATTCATCACCGTAACCTAGCACCCATTGAGTTTCGGTTGTGAACCGGGGAACAAAGAAGGGCGCGTCAGGTGTCTACACTTTCACGGGTCATTCATGTATTATTCATCATGAATGTATCATTCAGAATGAATAATACAACATTCAAGGTGAATAATATACGATTCATGAATTCGTGTTTTATTCATCCCGAATGTTGTATTATTCATCATGAATAGTGATTGAACGTTCACCTTTGTTATTCATATTGAATGTGGACACCTGAGGATGTGCATACATATTCGTAATGAATAAAACCAAATTTCGGCTATGAATCGGGAAACAAAAAGAGCACGCGATGTGCCCACACCTTCATTGTCATTCATTTATTATTCATCATGAATAATGTATCATTTAGAATGAATAATACAACATGCATGCTGAATAATACACGATTCATGATGAATAATACATGAATCATGAATTCGTGTATTAATCATCCTGAATGTTGTATTATTTACCATGAATACTTTATTATTCCTACCGAATAATGTATTATTCATCATGAATAGTGAATGAGCGTTCACCTTTGTTATTCATACTGAATGTGGACACCCAATGACGTGCATACATATTCATAATGAATATAACACATATATGACATTTCACGTAACAAACGGTTAAAATAAAAAAAAAACTATATCAAGATGGATGTCATATCGAAGAGCACGGAATTCTCTTTTTTTGATGTAATTTGTTTTATTAAAATATTAGTAATTTTTAAGATAATTTATTTTAAAATTGAAGGGTGTAAAAGTTTTTAATTAAAAAAGAAAATAAAAAATCAAATAAGGTAGGCGCATATTCAAATTTCTAATTTTGTCCCTAATCACTTCTTAAATAATCTTATTTTGTTTCACCCTCAATCATATTTTTTGTTTTGTTATACATTCCTTTCGATTTTATTTCGTGATTCATGGGTTTGCATGGCTCATTTACAAATCAACTAATAAACATTTGTCATGACATGTTTTCTTTTAGCTTTTTGATTTCCATTTGTTGAACCATCACAAGTTCTCTTGATGAATGCCATCGTTAGTGTGGGTCCAACCATGGCTTTGGACTCTTGGTGATGCTGAACTATCAACTCAAGTCAATGTGACGAATGCCACCGTTAGTGTGGGTCCAACCATGGCTTTGGACTCTTGGTGATGTTGAACTATCAGCTCAAGTCAATGTGAATGGAGCTTGGTTTGTTCTTAAAAGGGGACTTGGATTATAGATCTTACGGGTAAACGGTCGTTCGTTTTACACAGCATAAATGGATGCTTCCATCAATAACTTTTTTAATGTCGATTAATTGCATTACGCCTTTCTTCTTGTGTTGTCACGTTCTCACGGATCTGGACGAAATACGTATTGCCATAAGATCAAACATAATAATAGAATTATGTTCTTTACTTTAATTTATTAATAGTATGCATCTTTATTTCCATGAGATGCACATGATAACTTTAACGCCATTGTCCTTAGAAATTAAGGTGCATACCATTCAATCAATTCAAATATGTAAATGTACCCTTGCTTATCTATTGTATACGTGAATATAACTAAAAGAACTAAAAAAAGTTTGTTAAGTTACGGGATCTCAAGCATAGTGAAAAACAAAACCGTAGTTCTCCAAGGACCCATTCAAACCAGAATAAATCGGGTGTTTTGAAATTATACCTTACATATAGCGAAACTTTGAATCACAACAACAAACAAAACTTGATGATTCCATGGTGTCCACACGAAAAATCTGAATCATTTGCCTTCTTGTGATGCTAGTCACGGTTTCAAAACTTAGTAAGAAAATAGAGAAAATAATTGTAGGTGATTGAGAGAAAATTGCAAAACATTTTTCTTTCATAAAATGCCACACATTTATATGGATATGAGAAGTATGGCATAACCATCTCCATCCCTACCCCTTACTTGAGTGCAAGAATTGTCATACACCATCACTCTTTTTTTAAGACCATCGCCAGTCAACCTAATTTATGGCCAACATAAATAATATTTTTTTATTTTATTGGATTAAATTAATAAACATCAATATAATGATTAAACATTTTAAATATTGAAACTCTTTATTCAGATATGTTCAAAGTGTGTGACGCAATGGATTATCGTCATGTTGGTAATAAATATAAATCTCGTATTTATAGTTATAAACGATGAGCAATATCTAGCAATGCATCACCGTAAATCTCTAGTTTATTGATTTTCTAATATACTCATAAAAACATATCATGATATCTCATATCAATTATCTAAGCATGCATGCATTTCTTAGTAAATATTTATTAAGGGGCTTGGAGACATCACTCCCGTCATAAAGAAGGGACAAATCTTATTTCGATACACGCTAGTTCTACCTTGTGATTTATAACATACCCAACTATCATTCTGTCACCCAATTACAGAGTGGTTAATATAAATTTCAAAAACACATCACTCACATACAACAAACTCTATGTTTTCAAGTCAGAGAGTTACATGTACACTGACCACATGAGAAACACTTATGACACTCACATGAAAACCAATGCCGTGTTCTCATAGCAAGTCACGTCTAGTACACAAAATCTCCATCTTGTACCCATGTGCAGATTCGGTATCTCTATATGATTCCTACATATGTTAGTCATAATTATATTACTTCAACCTTAAAACCCGAAATAATATTTAACTAGGAACATTTAGCATACATTATTCTAAGGTAATTTATTACGAATAACTAAAACACATAATATAATTTAGACATAATAAAATGGGCAATGTCTTTTATTTATTATTAACTAGATATGTACCCGCGCGCGATGCGACGCGAAGTATCTTGAATCAAAAACCGAGAATTCGAAAAAATAAGTTTGTTTCATGTTCATATTTATTCGTTTTTAAATCGCATATTAAATGTAAAAAATTAAAGATCAATATGGTTAATTGGTCAAAAAAATGAAAAATATTCGTTCGATAGTGGTGTCTTCAAACCCATAATATCTGTGCTCATTTTGAAGGTTTTGATGATCGGTTATAATGGTATAATTTATAAAAAAAGAAAAACATATTTTGTTTAATGTATTTTAGTTTATGTATGTTGACATGATAATGATGTAAAATAAAAAATGAAAGGAGAATGGATTTAAAGTAAATTAAATAACTAATTATAATAAATATAAAGTGTAATTTAAAAATAAAAAATAATTTTATTTTTAATTATCATGTTGAACGTTGGAGGTTGTAAAGTTTTTAAACTCGTACATGATGTATTGAAATTTGTACTTCTTAAAAATTCAAGAATAACCGTAACTGGAATTATTTTTAAAAAAGTATAATAGATAAATATAGATAAGAGCATAAAATGTACAAGTTTAAAAAAATCTCGGTACGTCATTCTTGAAAAACCTTGATACGTATTTATGATATTTCACAATATTATTAAGTTAAAAAAATATTCAATAATAAACTTATTTTGAAATTATTGACGAGAATATTGTAATAATCTAATTTGTAAAAAATTGCATTTATTAATATGTTTTAGTTAAACTATGATTATGTATTTTTAATATTATAAAGGTGTAAAATGAAAATAAATAATGTAAGGGATATAAAACAAATTAATTCGTACATGTTCATGATATTTAATAATATGATTAATTCCAAAAATATTCAATATTGGGCTCATTTCGAAAGTATTGACGAGACGATTACAATGGTGTAATTTGTAAAAAAAGAAATGTATTTTTAATGCATTTTAGTTCATTTACATTAGTTATGTTTATATGATAAGAGTCTAAAATGAAAAATAAAAAAGTAAGAGATTAAAAGTAAACTACATACCTAATTATAAGGGTTGTAAATGTAACGTATAAATTAAAAAAAATGAATTAATGAGAGATTTAAGGAGGAGTGAATGTGGGTGTGCTAATTGAACTTATAATGTAAACTGCGTCCAGATACATGTTTAGGCGGAAAAATACTGAAGTCGGCTCATCAGAAGTCTACACGTGGCATGCTAGTTACTTATATATTATATGTATAGATTTGATGAAACGAAAACTCAAAATTACAATCATCATATGTTTGGTTTATAGGCATTCACTAACAATATCTCACTTGCACTAAAGCCAATCATCCATGCATCACATACCAATCGATCTATAGTGGCCTTCATGCTTCTACCATTTTAAATGGCTTGGTTAGTGGATCAACAACATTGTTGTCAGTTGATACTCTGCTTATACTAACATCGCATCTTTCAATAATCTCTCTAATAAGATGATATTTTTTAAGAATATCTTTGGATTTTTTGTGAGATCTAGGTTCTTTGGTCTGTGTTATAGCTCCATTGTTGTTGCATAACAACTATATACAACTACCACTTCTAGGAACAACTCCAAGTTGGGAATTAAATTTCTTGATCCAAACGACTTCTTTAGCTGCATCTGATGTTGCAATATACCCAACTTATGTTGTAGAATCATCTATTGTTACTTACGTGGAACTCTTCTAGCTCACATCACCACTATTATGCAACACCCCTTAAATTTGAAAATAACAGACAAATAAAAACTTCCAAAATCTTTAAATACATAACTTGAGATTACAAATATCTAAAGTTTACAAATGAATGAATACTAAAACAAGTATCAGAGTTCTATCAGAACTATCTAATCCTTCAAACGGAGATAGTAATTCGGTGTTACTAAAACCCCATAGTCCGCTATCTTCCTAAAACTGGATGACAACTCTAAAGCCATCCTACTGGAACTTCTACCAAGCTCCAAACGCCACTCAGATCCATCAAAGACCTGATATACATGTCGATAAGAAAAAGTGTTAGGATTGACGCCTAGTGAGTTAAAACAGTTTTCATCATATAAATCATAAAACAGTTATGTTTACGTTTTACTTTAAACATAGCCACTTATTAGAATATTGGTTGTAAAAAGACAAGATTCCATTTAACAATATTGTATCTCGATTTGAAACATTCTTTTTAGAAACACCAAATTATCAACTTGTAACACCCTAAAATTTTAGACAATAAATATAGGGAATTTCCGGAAAATGGGTAAATTTAAACTTTATAAAATGAGCCAACTAAAACCCTTAAAAGCAATGGGATAGTTTGGTCAATGATTAAACATAGGAGTATTGAGACATAAAACACAACAACCTATTAATCTAGGATTAAAGTAAGCTAGATTAATCCGGGTGTCACTATATCTCCAAAAGTCTCTCATCTCGAATTCCCAAAAGCCCGACTCTCCAAGCTCCTAGCATGGTCGACAACCCAACAAGATCTAGACACCGCTAGTGGGACCTGTATTCCACAAACATGCAACATCAAGTGTTAGACAAAAGTCTAGTGAGATTACAAGAAATGCCCATTTATATAATTGTGACAAAAGACATAAAAATAATGTTACCGGCTCCATGTGATCTCAAGTTACCACAAATCAACTCGTTAAGCGTTCCCACCTGAATATAATTATATAACCGAGAAACATTTCTTTTAACCACAAAATACGGGGGAGACCCGTTACCATCGGGGTGACAAGAACACGAGAATGGACCCACGACGTTATCGGATTGCACCTCAAGTCCCGGTCCTAGTTCCCATGCCATAAAGACATCACAACCTCAAACCATCTCGTACCATGCCTTTAGTGCCTACTCCGTCGAGTTACACCTCAAGGGCTTATGGGACCCTATTGCATATCCAAACTAGCCGAATTACACCTCAAGGACCTCAACGTCCCCTTTTGCCTACTCGCTAGTAGCCACAAAACGGCTTACCCAAACCGGACATAAGCCCATAAGGGTCTAACTCCTCGTGCACAAGGAGATAGACTAAAACAATTATACATAACATGATTATAATGCATATAATTCAAGTATAATATTTATAGCACGTTATTTGTTCCCATTACAATACCATAGTTAACATCTCAATCCCCATTCTAATCCCATACAGATAAGCCACTTATCTAAAACATGTTACTTACCTGTTACAACGGTGAATCCCCATACATGCCTCATGTTAGGACCATAAATGTCCTACATTTTAGAAAGATATATAAATAATTATATAAAGCGTAATTAGTTTAATTATAGAGATTAATTAGATTAATTAATTATTGTAAATGCCTTTAATCATAAATGGGCTTAGATTAGATTGTTGGGCCATGGGCCATTGTGTTTAAGGCCTAAGTATTTAAGGTTATGTTAACCTTTAGAATTAGGTCAAACAATTGATTAACCATCCAATAGATTCATTAGAGAGAGAGATAGTTGTGTTCTTCATTCTAACCTTTGTAACTATCTTGATTTATGAATACGAGAGGGATGACAGATTGAAATCATCAATTGTTCGTGTTATTGCTCGTTGATTATATTGTTACCTGTTAAAACTGGAACTCACAATTGGTATCAGAGCAAAATCGGTGATTTGAAGATACGAAAGAAATCAAACGAAAGCGAGAAAAGGCAAGAAAATTCGCAGAAAATTTTCTGGATAATTGCAGCGAGCCGTTTCGCCTATTTCCGGAGTTTGAACCGTCGGATCGTCTTGATTTTTGGACAATAGCTTCACGACATACTGTTTTACATTCTGAACGGTTTGATTAATCGTTTGTGGTCCAGAAGTCACCCAGATTATTTTCGAAATACAGCAATTTTTTCTTGAGAAAATTGTTCTTCAATCGGGTTTGCAAAGTCTTTCGTTGATTTATTAATTTGAATGTTTGATCTCGATTGTTTACTCGTTCTTATTTGCTGTTTATCTGCGTTAACATCGACTCTCAAAGTTTTTAATCTTTCAATTTAAAAAATCAATTCTTGAGTTTTTGGTGTTCTTCAAGTTTTTGTGGTGATTATTGAAAAATAGGATATATTTTGCTCAGAAATCGATTTGGGTGTGTTTGTTTTTGTGTTTTTGGACAAAATCTAACCCTACAGGAGTGAAATCAAGCAACCCTATCGATCCCAGATCAGAATTGCAACCACAGCCGCACTGTCCGAGCGTCTCTGGTTGTTACCGGGTAAACAAGTTGTATCCGGAAAGCTCATATCATCCGGTAAGTCACAACTTTATCACTCGGTAAGTGTGTTCATCCGGTAAGCTCAATTGATTTTATTTTATCCGGGAACCAATTTTATCCGGTAAGCATCACATAACCCGGTAGGGTTAATTTTTGTTGCTTTATTGTCCGGTAAGTGCTATTTTTGCGACAACCTCATCACCCGGTAAGTTCAATTTTATTTTTTCCGGTAAGTGCACTCGATCACCCGGTAAGTTGGGTTGGTAAGTTCTCGTCGGTACCCGAGTTACCGCACGTCTCGTGATTAATAGTTTTAACGAAAGTTGCAATTTTTTTTCTTAACGATTGATTTGCAATTTTTTTTTGTGACGCTTGAGACTATTTGCGACGATTTGATCCTTTTTCGCGACACTTATCATTTTTGTGTGATTTTAAATTCACGTGTTCGATCTAACTTGGTTTGTTTATCTTGCAGATTTCACCCTCGAAGAGTGATTTCGTTCGTTCGTTCCAACTATAATCAGTTTTTAAATCTTTAAAACGAATTTATTTTATAAATTTGTTTTTCAAATTTAATTTTTGATTTTCTTCCGCATTTTTGATTCTTCAAAATCAACACCGATTAACGATCATAATTTTTCAGGTAACAAATGTCTTATTCATCTCAGTTTGAAGCAGCTCTTCAGGATTCTGATGATGAAGTATTTGACTTTAAGAAATCGATAGCTCTGCTCACTAAATCTTTCCAACAACAGAAATTCTATAAAAAGCCTTCGTCCAATAATCAGCACTACTCCACCTCCTCCAACAAGCGCCACGATTATCAGGACCAGTATGAGGGAAAGAAGAAAGCTGATGAGCAAGATAAGTCAGAGAAGAAGGAGAAGACGGAGAAAGTAGAAAGTAAGAAGAAGGATGAACTAGTGAATAAGAAGGTAGATGAGCACAAGCAGCCTGATAAGAAGGAGAAGACTGAGAAAGAGCAAACAAGAATATATGAAAAGAATATCAAGCAGAAAGATGATTTGATCAGCAAGTACGTCAAAGAACTGAAGGAACTGAAATCTCAAATCTGGAATAGTTCTGAGAAGCTTGCTGAAGAAGAAGAGAAAGGTAAACTCCTAAACTGTGAAAACCTTGAGCTTAAAAGTAAATTATCTACTCTTGAAAAGGTTTTTAAAAAGGAGGAAGAATGTTTTGAAAAGGAAAGACAATTGCTTATTCAAAAGCAATCTGGTGTTTCAACTAAATCTCTTGAAGAGAAGAAGAGTCTTGAGCTTATGTGTCTAAAACTTTCAAAACAAATCTCCGACTTTGAAAAAGTTTTGTTTTTAGAAAGAGAAAAGTTTGAAACGGAACGTAAATCTTTTTCTAAAAAGAATGGAGAAAGTTGAAAATATCCGATTTGGAGAAAGAATTAGACATTCTAAGCAAAGAAACTGAGAAAAAGAAAGTTGAAGGTTTTAGAGCTAAATGTTTGAAAGATGATTTTGCTAAAGAGAGAAAGATCTTTCAGATTGAGATTTCTAAACTTACAAAGAGATTATCTGACTTAGCAACCGAGATTTTGAAGGAACAAAAGGTTAAATCTGATTTACAAAAGAAATTTGATTTAATTCTCAAAGAACGAAATACCTTATCCGTTAAGGTCAAGAAACTTGAAGAAAGCAAGTTCAAATGTGTTCAACCTTCTTATGCTTCAAGTTCTTTTTCTACAAATCGTTCTTCAAAGAATTTTGTCAAATCAAATGATTTTCCAAAAGATCAGATTCGACCTTCCAATCTTTTCTATAATTCTCGTGTTGATAATAAAGATAATCATTTTTTCAAGAAAGTAAACATGGTTTGGAGAGTTAAAGGATCTGCTCCTGCTCCAAAGCCATTCGTCGATGTTAAGAGTGACAAGAACAACAAAGCTTTTCATGCTAAACCTTTTGTGAAATCTGATCATGCTTACTCTGTTAATAAGCTGATCAGATTATCTACTCAGAAGCTGTGTTGTTCTTATTGTGGAACAAGTGAGTTTGTAAAGAAAGATCGTGCTAACTATTGGTATGGCACTTATAGTTTCCCAGGTCCTCATAGGGCATTTAACCAACAATGATCCATCAAAAGATGGATACCAAAATCTGTCTAATCGGTTTTGCAGGAATGTCATGTGCGGTTTTAATTTCTATTATTCACATCACATGACGAGCATTCAAAGGTTATGCCACGAGGGGGAGAACTATGAAAGGTAAGTGAACTTCAACTGAATTCAAAGACTGTGGTAAATCATTCTGAATAACTTACTTGTGTTTGTTATTCTCCAATTCTAATCTTCATGATTTCCACGTCCTACATTTTCTTGACTTAGTTATTTCCATGTCTCACATATGTGTTGATTTTTCGATGGAAATACACTCGTTTGAATTCCCAGTTGTTTTCCAAGTTCGCTAATTCTTGCTAATGATTTCATTCTTACCTGATATAATAATTGTGACTTGTTCTTCACAATTAAACTTTCTAATCATTGTCTTACTTCTTGCAAAATGATGTTCTTACTGAGTCATTCTGTCTTGCGCTTGATTTTTTCTCTTTGAAATTCTTTCATGTTCAACATTGACTTCTGATTATCTCAGATCAGAACTCGGACTAAATTTTAATGACTTCTGATCACCTCAGATCAAGACTCGTTCTTAAATGCATGACTTCTAAACACCTCAGTTTAGAACTCGTATTTCACTGTTTACTTAAACGCTTTACTCGATGCATGAAAGGAGTGTTAGGACTTATACTGTTTCTATGGTCTATCCAGAACCGGAAGGACCTACCCAAGAAACACATCCCTTATAGACTACAGTGAGGGGTCTAGACTGATAGATGAGTTCGGAGTGAAAAGAATTTTGGTGAGGTTGTGACAGGACTTAAAAGAATTAATTGGTCCTTACCAAACCGAGTCAGTTATCCGGGTAACCACACAATCTATTCATTCTCGTTCTTTGGAGATGAGTATTGAAACAGACATGGACCCAATGTCGATAACTCGTGTCACCCCACCCAGCCACTCAAGTATCTCCCAACAGATGCTTGTTTCATATATTCACGGAGATTAGCACATAATCTATCTATTCCTCACTCGGAGGTCTTAGATATTGAAAAAGGAAGACATCAGCTCCGGTCTCCGAACTTCATATTCTAATCACTGAGTCAATTGATTTTAACTTGCGTCCCAGGTTAAATCAATATTTTGAGCCTATCAGATATAATTTATTTTCTTTCACACATGCACGAGTCTTTGTGATTCCATTTGCATATCTTTGTGATATTGCCGGAACAGTTTGAGAAGTAATTTTTAATATTTTACTTCAGTGATAACTGGAAGTCCTATCAGAGATACCTCATTGCCAACTCTGAACATAGGCCACACAATTTTTTAATTGTTGTGAAAACAGTTACTAACGTGTTTCTGTGTTAGTTTTTTACCCTATTCTGGTTACTTAACGTTTGATCGGATCTTTTTGCTACTCGTCACTATTGTCTTTGAACGTGCATGATGCTCCGGATTCTCCTACTCATCATGATGGGGAGAAAGGGTACATATTCAAAGACACCGAATATCAAGTTGAGGGGGAGTTAGCAAAAGCTGAGGGGGAGTAAAGAAGTCCCCATGCAAAAGCCGAGGGGGGAGTAACTGTTGATCAATTCTTAATCTAATGATTGATCTGTTCCGAGCATATTGGGTCTACAAGTTCTTAACGCTGAAGCTGAAAGCAAATTCAACTCGCGGGTCAAAGACATATTCGTTGAAGATTTAAAGACCAAGAGCTTTATTCAAGGGGGAGCATTAAAAGACATGAAGACAAGCAACACCGAAGTCTTCCAATGATTCAAAAGAAGGAGAGAAGATCAAGATCTGAAGATTTCAAGACCGATTTTTATTTATATATCTTTAGGGGGAGATTGTTAGGACCATAAATGTCCTACATTTTAGAAAGATATATAAATAATTATATAAAGCGTAATTAGTTTAATTATAGAGATTAATTAGATTAATTAATTATTGTAAATGCCTTTAATCATAAATGGGCTTAGATTAGATTGTTGGGCCATGGGCCATTGTGTTTAAGGCCTAAGTATTTAAGGTTATGTTAACCTTTAGAATTAGGTCAAGCAATTGATTAACCATATAATAGATTCATTAGAGAGAGAGATAGTTGTGTTCTTCATTCTAACCTTTGTAACTATCTTGATTTATGAATACGAGAGGGATGACAGATTGAAATCATCAATTGTTCGTGTTATTGCTCGTTGATTATATTGTTACCTGTTAAAACTGGAACTCACACCTCATTTCATGAATACTCCAATTTATAAGGTTACCAATACATCCCCATGTGTGTGCAATTTGGATTCCAAGTGAACTCAAACCCGAATTTTCACCCATACATATAATTATATATATATATTCTTATCTATACCTAAGGGTGGGTACAAATATACTTGTATACATGTATACATATATGTCTTAACTACACATAAACGCATGCATCCACATTCATTTACTTATGTATCATTGTAAATCAAGTTGGAAGACAACCAACTATGTAACTTCCATATCTATATCCATACATACGTGCATATATATATGTATACATACATATATATACACATATATATCCATTCATATGTATAAAACTATAACAATATCAAAGAGAGTTTCTTTGGGTAAAAATCAGGGGGAAACCCTAGTTTTTGAAACAATATACTCCCATCTAAATCAATCCCACATTTTAATGTATTGGTAAATTAAAGACAAGTATTAGTGGAAGGTACTCACCAACTCTAGGGTTTGTAGTGAGAAACCCTCAATCTTGAAGAAAATCCTAGATTAGATAAAATCCATGGTTAAAATCTATCTTGATAGTAAACTACAACCTAAAATGGAAATTGTAGGTCAAAACAACTCACCTTAGAACTTTTATGACAAACCCTAGCTTTTGAACATAGCTAGAACTCTTGGAGACCACTTGGAAGTTTGGCCCTAACACCATTAATGAGGAGGACTACCTTGATGCTTGCAAAAATAAACAACCTAACTAGAAGGTAGGAGAGAAATTAATTAGAGAGAGGGTAATGGGTTGAATCGCTGCACAAAGAGATGAAATGTCGGCTGGTAAAGACAGAAAATGAAAACCCTTACAAGAAGCTTGTCGATTTGATCAATTTAAAGGACCAAGGCCGCTAGCGATTGTGCCATGAGAGAGTGACCTTGGCACTCTCGCCGGTCACTCTCACGGCATCTGTACCGCAACTCAAGCCTGCAACGATCGAAAAGGGGGGTGGGGTGGTCGGCGATTGTGCCACCTAGGCACTTCCGCTGTCATTCTCGCGAGGAAGGTATCGGGGGTTCTTCAGCCGAGAAACAACGAGCATGCAGGGGGTGGTAAGGTGGTTAGGCTTAACATGGTTACTTGGTTGGTTGCTGAGTTACACCACAGATAGTTTACACTATTATCTTGCATGAGCATGCATGCATACACTTACATATTGAAAGCACCAAAAATACCGAGATGGGGATTAACGAAGGTTCATAGGAGATCTTGCGTATTCCTTAATGGCAGTACTATGGATTTCAAGGCTTAAAAACTTAAATTTTTTATTTAAAAGCAAATCCATACTTGAAAATTTGGGGTGTTACAATCCTCCCCTCCTTGAAATAGATTTCGTCCTCAAAATCTCGCATTAGGCAAAAAAAATGTGAGGGTAACGTCTTTTCATGTCCTCCTTGGACTCCCAAGTCACAATCGATCCCCGGTGATGCTTCCATCGTACTTTCACCATTAAAACTTCCCTCAATACTACTTGTTGACCAAACGCTACTCTATAACTAAAACCTCGAGTAGTGTACTACAGACACATTCAAAGATTTGCAAAACACAATCGAATAAAAGAGCAGTTGGTGCCAGTATCAAACGATGCTCAAGCGGCAAGAAGTTGAGTAAGAATGTACGCGACACTACGTCTACGGTTTCCTTCGCCTCCTCCTTTTTCATTTGAAAGGCTCTCCCTTGAGCCTTAGGGATGGCCTCCCTCCTTTGTTGTGTCCCTGAGTTAGTCCCCTCCACGACTCCCTTTAACTTGGGACACTCCCTCCTCATGTGTCCCATCTCCTTGCACTCATAGCACACCGTCCCCCTTACAGGACAATCCGGGCTGATATGCCCCGGCTTTCCACACTTGTAGCATGAAGTTTGGCCTGCGTTGCAAGAGCCGAAGTGTTTACTCTTGCATTCAGGGCACCACCTTGCCTCCCGTCGATTGTCTCCTCCTTTTCCACTTGGTTGAAGTCTCGGCTCCTCAAATGGGCTTGAAGAGTTCTCCCACTTCCTCTTCTCTCCGACCCTTTGCTTTTCCTCGCTATCCCTTGCATAAACCCTCTCCATCACTTTCGCTTCTTTAATAGTCTCCCAAAGATTAGTGGCTCTCGAATTTCGGACCATCGCCATCATGTTCGCCGACAATCCATTCAAATATGCCTTCATCCTTTCCTTCTCAGTCGGGGCCACATGCCCCACAAGGTTTAGCTTTTCCATAAAGATGCGGGTGTACTCCTTCACCGACATATTTCTCTTCTTTAATGACCAGAACTCCTCCTCGATCATATCCATCTCTTGCTCGTTACAATACTCCTCCAAAATTTTCTTCTTGAACGTCGTCCAAGACATTTTAGCTAATACCGAAACCTCTAGGGTGGAAGTGTAGACATTCCACCAAGTCAAAGCTGCACTTCAAAGCATTTGAGAACCAAACTTTACTTTCTGGTTCTCCTCACAGTCACAAGCCCTGAAGGCCTGTTCAATCTCTCGGATCCAGTTCATGCAGGCGACTAGATTGTCAGAACCGGCGAACTCCGGTGGTTTACAACATAGGAAGGTCTTGTAAGAGCATACCCTTCCAGTCGGCCTCGTCTCCAAAGTAACTAATCCATCTGTCCGGTTTTCATCACCTGTACCACCAGATCCCACAACACCCACATTTTCTTCAATTGTCTCGTGACGGCGCGGGTTAGCATCCCTATCCTCTAAAAGTTTCATGAACAACTCTTGTTGCTTAACCATAGTATCATTCATGGGCCGCATCATGTCCATCATTTGAGTTTGAGGGGTCACTTCTGTTATGACCGGATTGGAAGAGGCAATATTTTTCCTTGGGATCTGCTCCACTCTCCCGCCCAACAGAGACGGAAGTGGAGGAGGAAAAGCTGATGCATCAATGTTCGGTTGCTCGGCCGTGGATTCAGTCACGACATTATCTTCCTGAGTTCTGCCCCGAGTATTTACCATTCTTGTCTGTCACAACCGAGAATAAGATAAGAACATAGACTACGAGATATACATAAAGAAACGTACTAGAACAATCATTGATCCTCATAATCATAGCAATCAAGCATGCTCACGTAACAATATATTCATAATGGCAGTAGCTAATTGATATTATGAACACGTTACACATAAGAATTCTCGTTACCACTTTCATAATTCACAATAACGTAATTTTCGTTGACTCCGAAACGTCCCATCTTAATGTTTCTACCCAGTTTCCTCACTTTTCATCACCTAATGGTCTCAGCTTAAGTCTAGGCATCATACTAGCAAGCCTAGTTCACTTAAACTAGAGCTCTGATACCAACTTGTAACACCCTAAAATTTTAGACAATAAATATAGGGAATTTACGGAAAATGGGTAAATTTAAACTTTATAAAATGATCCAACTAAAACCCTTAAATGCAATGGGATAGTTTGCTCAATGATTATACATAGGAGTATTGAGACATAAAACACAACAACCTATTAATCTAGGATTAAAGTAAGCTAGATTAATCCGGGTGTCACTATATCTCCAAAAGTCTCTCATCTCGAATTCCCAAAAGCCCGACTCTCCAAGCTCATAGCATGGTCGACAACCCAACAAGATCTAGACACCGCTAATGGGACCTGTAATCCACAAACATGCAACGTCAAGTGTTAGACAAAAGTCTAGTGCGATTACAAGAAATGCCTGTTGGTGCAAGTGTACCACATCTCTATATATTTATATATATTTATTTTGATGATTACAAACACAACGCATTATTGTTTATCTAACAATTTAATCCAAGTGTGCAGTTGTTGAAGAACACGAAGATTTTAATCTGAAGGGTTCAAGACGGAAGTGTTTACGTCGTCATTATTGCTTATAACTAATAATGATAAACACCCTAAAATAATATACCACTTGGATATTTCTAAAAACCCAACAATTAATTTTAATAAGGTTTTAAGAAGATCTAGCAAGATTTGGTTGCTGTCCTGGAAGGTTCTTTTCTGACGCCGGTATACCGTGGAGAATACTCGGTATACCGCGGGTACACTTTTGCCGGTATACCGCGGCTGTTCAGCCGGTATACCGCGGCAGTCCGTGTACAATTCCTATTGGTTGAAGTGGCTTTTCCTGACGGCGGTATACCGCGACGGTACAGCCGGTATACCGCGGGTACGTTTTTCCAGAAGTCAACTTTGCATGTAGCCGTTGTGTACCAGTGTGCTTTCTGACCGCGGTATACCGCGGTGTGCAAGGCGGTATACCGCCAGGTCATGTGACCGTTGGAGCTTCTTGGTATATATGAAGCATGCTGTTGATGAAGACTTCAGACCTAAGAACACAACAGTAACAACAAGCAGCATACTCTCAGCTCTCTCATTTATATATATATATTTTATAAAAATATTTTTTATAAAATATCCAAGTGTGATTATTATACAAGAGTGATTACCCATTGTGAGTTATACTCCTCTTGTAAGTTTTTGAATAACGGGTGTGTGATCCTGTTTATCTCATAGCAGAGGCTTGAGAAACTATTACAATACCTTTGTACTTGGTTTGTATTTCTACCGTAAAGAATACATTTATTGGATCGTGTCGAGAAGTGTCTCGGCTGCTGGTTTATCACAGTTGGTGGTAAATCAGTAAATCTCTGTGTCAAGTATCTCTATCCCTTATCTCTTTATTTATTCCGCTGTGCTATATTATATTTATTTATATAAACCGCTTTGCATTTATATTTATTTATATAATCTCTGTGTATTTAAATTATATCTGTTTATATAATTGTTGTATACTTATTTATTTATACTCTGCTTTATTTATTCTGTATTTATTTATAAAAGAATTTTTGAAAGTAAAAGATTTTAAATACAACCTTCCCCCCCCCTTAGGTTGTCCAACATTTGGTATCAGAGCGGGGCTTTCAAAAAATTTTCTGTTTAAATTTTTAAAGTCATTTCTTTAATTTTTTTTAAATGGCTCAACAAACTAATTTTGTGTTCTCTAAAACTCCTTTGATAGATACTGAAAAGTTTGGCATTTGGGCCGAGCTATTTGAATGTCACGTTCGTGGCAAAAGTCAAAAAATTTGGGATATTATAGAAAATGGGAATTTTAACCCTACTATTATAAAAAATAATGTTATTGTTGATAAACCTGTTAAGGACTGGACTCCCGCTGAAGAATCCCTTTTTTGTTTAAATTTTGAGGCTAAAAATATATTATATGCTGCTTTAACTTCCGATGAAATAGAAAGAGTTTATACCTGTAAAACTGCTAACCAAATCTGGCAAAGCTTGAGTGACACTCATCGTGGAAATACTCAAGTTAAAAGTTCTAAAATAAACATTTTAGTTCATGATTATGAATTATTTGAAATGTCAAAAGATGAGTCAATCGACTCAATGTTTAAACGTTTTAACCTCATCATGACTACTTTGAAGGGATTAGGTCGCACTTATCCTAACGAAGACTATGTAAGGAAAATTCTTCGAGCACTTCCTTCGGAGTGGATGGCAAAAATCACATCCTTGGAAGACTCCCGAAATCTCGCAACTATGAAGCTCGATGATCTCATCGGCAATCTTAAAGTGCACGAAATCGCACTAAAAAGAAATCAAGTCCGGGAGCAAGTCAAAAAGAAATCCATCGCTCTCAAGGTCGTTGCCTCAAAAGAAAAGGAAGAGGAGGAAGATGCAAGTTCATCCGATGATGAACCCGAAAATCTTGACGATTTAGTCAAGTTGGTAAGAAAACTTTCTAAACTTCTTTCTAACAAAAAGTTTGCCAATATTGATAGGTTTCAAGAAAATGAAGACTACCGTCGTGGTAGTAAAAACCAAAGTCGCAACGTCCACAAAAGTGAAGACAAAAATGACGAATCTAGCGACGATGAAAAAGCCAATAAAAAGAAAGGCTTTTGCTATGTGTGTGGTGACAAGGATCACTATGCAAGTGTGTGTCCGAATCGAGCAAAACAAATCAACACACCAAAAGCTTTGGTTGGAGGCGCCTTGAGCGCAAGCATAGATGAAGCCAAAAATTTTTGTTTCATGGCCGACCATGATAATGAGGTATCTTCATCATATCTTTTTGAAAATAATTGTGATAGTAATTATAGTGATAATTATTACAGTGACGATGAAAATAATCTTGACGAATTATATAAATCATTTCATGCTATGGCCGCTCTCGCAAATAAATATAAAGATGAAATTTCTAATTTAAAAGAAACCGTATCTGCATATAAAAAGGAAATAGATGACGGTAAACAAAAATCTGCTCATGATTTAGATGTTATCACTAAATTAGAAAATAAATTAAGTGAAAAAGATATTTGTAAATCTTGTGTTATTTTAAATGATAAAATAGCATGCTTAAGTGAAAATAAAAATGAAAGTGTTGCATGTACAAAATGCGAGTCTCTTGAAAATGAAGTTGCATATTTAAATGCTAAATGTAAATCGCATGAGAAAGATAATCTGTTAGCTAATGCATTTCAAAATAGCAATGATAAAGTGCTTAAAATGCTTAATATATCAAATCGTATAAATTGCCGAAAAGGCATTGGTTCAAATACGTGTATTGAAAAATGTGATTGTATGCCAATTAAAAAGGTTTTTGAAAAACCTAAATTTGTTGTTAAAAATAAAACGCAAAAACCTCCGTATATTCCTAAAATGAATTATGTGAATTATATGTCGAGAAAATCACATGCGTTTATGTATAATAATAAGTTTGCGAATCCTAAGAAAAATGTTAATCCGCATACTTCTTTTTACGTCTATGATGAATACGATCGTAAAATTAAAATGGTTAGAAAATGGATTCCGAAAGGAATGTTTAATGTTGATAATCCCGGTGGGATGCGTTTGTGGTTTTAAACCATTTTTATGGTTTTGTATGTTTGTCGTGTTTGTTTTATGTCGACAACATATTTTTTTTTGCAGTTTATGTTTTTATACTAACTGTTAAAAGGACCCATAAGAAAAGGGTACCACGAAATATTTTCTTTGCCTTTTGTAGGTGTTTCCTGCCGAGGTTATAATACGTGGTTTCCTGACGAGGTTATAATACGTGGTTACCTGCCGAGGTTATAATACGTGGTTACCTGCCGAGGTTATAATACGTGGTTACCTGCCGAGGTTATAATACGTGGTTACCTGCCGAGGTTATAATACGTGGTTACCTGCCGAGGTTATAATACGTGGTTACCTGCCGAGGTTATAATACGTGGTTACCTGACGAGATCATAATACGTGGTGATTTTTTTTATCACATAAAATTAACCGAATATTGAAGCCTTAAGATCCGTTTTGGTGCAAGTGTTTCGTATTGGTTTGTATATCTTTGTCTCTATTGCTTTCTGCATTTTATTTTATCCCTCAAATTTTATAAAATCAAATTGATATCGTTATTAATTTGAGGGGGAGCGTTTTAGCTCTTTTACCCATGAGTTTATGCTACCTCAATTATATGCATATTTTGAGGGGGAGCATCTCTCGAGGGGAAGCATACCGTCTCTCTTGACCCTTTTTGTTTCGACAAACGGGGGAGAGAAACCGCATATGCTCTTGCTTAGCGGTTGTGTTTGTCATCATCAAAAAGGGGGAGATTGTTGGTGCAAGTGTACCACATCTCTATATATTTATATATATTTATTTTGATGATTACAAACACAACGCATTATTGTTTATCTAACAATTTAATCCAAGTGTGCAGTTGTTGAAGAACACGAAGATTTTAATCTGAAGGGTTCAAGACGGAAGTGTTTACGTCGTCATTATTGCTTATAACTAATAATGATAAACACCCTAAAATAATATACCACTTGGATATTTCTAAAAACCCAACAATTAATTTTAATAAGGTTTTAAGAAGATCTAGCAAGATTTGGTTGCTGTCCTGGAAGGTTCTTTTCTGACGCCGGTATACCGTGGAGAATACTCGGTATACCGCGGGTACACTTTTGCCGGTATACCGCGGCTGTTCAGCCGGTATACCGCGGCAGTCCGTGTACAATTCCTATTGGTTGAAGTGGCTTTTCCTGACGGCGGTATACCGCGACGGTACAGCCGGTATACCGCGGGTACGTTTTTCCAGAAGTCAACTTTGCATGTAGCCGTTGTGTACCAGTGTGCTTTCTGACCGCGGTATACCGCGGTGTGCAAGGCGGTATACCGCCAGGTCATGTGACCGTTGGAGCTTCTTGGTATATATGAAGCATGCTGTTGATGAAGACTTCAGACCTAAGAACACAACAGTAACAACAAGCAGCATACTCTCAGCTCTCTCATTTATATATATATATTTTATAAAAATATTTTTTATAAAATATCCAAGTGTGATTATTATACAAGAGTGATTACCCATTGTGAGTTATACTCCTCTTGTAAGTTTTTGAATAACGGGTGTGTGATCCTGTTTATCTCATAGCAGAGGCTTGAGAAACTATTACAATACCTTTGTACTTGGTTTGTATTTCTACCGTAAAGAATACATTTATTGGATCGTGTCGAGAAGTGTCTCGGCTGCTGGTTTATCACAGTTGGTGGTAAATCAGTAAATCTCTGTGTCAAGTATCTCTATCCCTTATCTCTTTATTTATTCCGCTGTGCTATATTATATTTATTTATATAAACCGCTTTGCATTTATATTTATTTATATAATCTCTGTGTATTTAAATTATATCTGTTTATATAATTGTTGTATACTTATTTATTTATACTCTGCTTTATTTATTCTGTATTTATTTATAAAAGAATTTTTGAAAGTAAAAGATTTTAAATACAACCTTCCCCCCCCCCTTAGGTTGTCCAACAATGCCCATTTATATAATTGGGACAAAAGACATAAAAATAATGTTACCGGCTCCATGTGATCTCAAATTACCACAAATCAACTCGTTAAGCGTTCCTACTTGAACATAATTATATAACCGAGAAACATTTCTTTAACCACAAAATACGAGGGAGACCCGTTACCATTGGGGTGACAAGAACACGGGAATGGAGTCACCCACGACGTTATCGGATTGCACCTCAAGTCCCGGTCCTAGTTCCCATGCCATAAAGACATCACAACCTCAAACCATCTCGTACCATGCCTTTAGTGCCTACTCCGTCGAGTTACACCTCAAGGACTTATGGGACCCTATTGCATATCCGAACTAGCCGAGTTACACCTCAAGGACCTCAACGTCCCCTATTGCCTACTCGCTAGTAGCCGCAAAACGGCTTACCCAAACCGGACATAAGCCCATAAGGGTCTAACTCCTCGTGCACAAGGAGATAGACTAAAACAATTATTCATAACATGATTATAATTCATATAATTCAAGTATAATATTTATAGCACGTTATTTGTTCCCATTATGATACCATAGTTAACATCTCAATCCCCATTCTAATCCCATACAGATAAGCCACTTATCCAAAACCTGTTACTTACCTGTTACAACGGTGAATCCCCATACATGCCTCATTTGATGAATACTCCAATTTATAAGGTTACCAATACATCCCCATGTGTGTGCAATTTGGATTCCAAGTGAACTCAAACCCGAATATTCACCCATACATATAATTATATATATATATATACTTATCTATACCCAAGGATGGGTAAAAATATACTTGTATACATGTATACATATATGTCTTAACTACACATAAATGCATGCATCCACATTCAAGCCAAAAGACATCATAAAACGCTTGACTATAATTGTAAGTCCAATATGGCTACATAAGCTGAAATACAAACTTTCCAAAAATCGTTATTTTCTCCAAGTATAATTGGCCAAAGGCCCAACACTGTAAGGTTCGTAATTTCCAAAATATTCACAAGGCCAAATAATGACCGTTCCCAAGAACTCCCACTTTTAAGGTCAAAAGATGTTGAAAGTTCCACTAACAAATTTCATAAGTTGTGTTAGATCCCAAAATAGTCCATGACTCTAAAACAATCCATAAATGTCCAAACTTGTACAATGATTCCAATAAAACCATTTGTAACCCAAACTACACATATTAGAAGTTTAATCCACATTTTGTCCAAATTCCCCAAATATCTAAGAAATCTCAGTTAATTGATTAAATCCCCTTTTTGGTGACTAAAATACCTAAAAACACATCATAAACTGTAACACCCGAATTTTTCGGTAAGTAAAAGTCACCCGTGCGTTTTCTATAGCTTATAGGTTATGAATTTATGTTCGAAAATCATTGCTTTTAGACCCAAAGTTAATCGAGGGTGTTTCGTGAGAGAAAAGTTGAGTTTTGGGTCTCGGTACATTCCATGCTAAAGTGTCATGCTAAAGTGACAGTGTCACTTTAGCATGTCACAATCGCACAAGGTGGATTGGTCATGGTACATTAAAGTCCAATTTTTCGGGTAGATTTGCTCATAACTTCTCATCCCTTTCTTCCTAAAATCTCTCAACTTGAGAACCCTCTTAGGTGTCGAACTAGATAGCATTTAAGGACTGGATTCCACTTCTTCAAGTTTGGATTCCATCTACTAGGATTGGAAAGCTAGAGTTGCAAGTTCTTCACCTCCTCCATCAAGATATTGCTAGGGTTTGCGATTTTTAGTTTTTGACTAAAAACGTAGGATTTGTGAGTTCATTCTTTCTTTTAAACTTTATACATGCTAAAAATATGATGGTTTGATCTCCTAAACACTTCTCTTGTTCACAACTCTTATTTGTTACATTAAAAACCCATTTTGAAGGGTTTGGGAGATTCTAGGGTTTTTTATACTTTGGTAAATGTTCTTAAACCTATGTTCAAATCAGTTTAAAGGTTACTTCTTTATTTCTCACCATGTGAATTTTGGGAAAAATCTAGGTCAAACTAGGGTTTGACCATTTTTGGTTTATTTGATGAATGAGCTCAATGGAGAGCTTTATACACAAAATATGGTTACTACTATATATATTGGGTGAGTTTTGGGACGAAACATATTATGGCCAAGTTTAAAACCATTTTAGCAATGTTAAGGTATTTTTCCTAAATGGTGAATTTTGGTACAAGTCTTTAGTAATTGTACATATTCTAATATGTCATTGATACAATAACGTGTTAGATTAAGTGCAATGGATCCATAGGCACAGTAGCCTTGAAATTGTAATATTGTTGGGATATTGTATTCTCGAGATGTATCAAGAAATATGCATGGGTCAAGATGGGTAATAGTTGTGGACTTGAAAGTCGGCAACGACTAATGACCATTAATTGCAATTTCTCGTGAATGAGTGAAATCTAGAATCAATGAAATGAATATTGATTCGTAGTGGGGATCTTGAACATGATTGGGTAACCTACTTTTGTGTTCTGTTACCAACATGGAAATCGGTTTCCCGCGTCAACACAGGATGTTTTGATGTTGTAAAGGTTTGTTGATGAAAAAGTATTTACATTTGAGATGTTCCAAGTTTATATTTTTGGAAATTTATATTGATATTTTGATTATAAACTGTTTGATCTCACTAGGCGTATCATTGTGTTCTTTTTCGCGTGTTTATTAAACTTCCTTTGAATGCTTGCTTATTCGAAAATTTTCCACAGTCGTTTATTCTCCAGAGGAAGGGAGTAATAAATTAAGACTGCTATGGGGTGTGAGTTGATTATCCATAGAGATGGATATGGCATTGGATGCAAGTACACTCATATGAACTTAATAGAGATCAAGTTTTGGAACGACCAACAAAATAAATAAAACAATAAGAAAAGAAAGCTAACAATGTTCCTTACTTTGGCATCTCTAATTCCCATTCCATACTCCATTCTTTGCCTTTTACGATCTTCCATTATCATTCGTGTATATATATATATATAGGGGTTAAATCATGTGAGGACCAAAAAAAGATTGAGAACCGTAAGAACCGATCTAAACCGTAATTTGGTTTTGATCTAATGGTTTTAATTAATAGTTGTTTCACCACATGAAAAGGGTATAATCGTCATTTTGGTAACAAGATTCACCACATGAAACATGTAAATCTATTCATTAGATGAAACACAAGGATTCACCATATGAAACACAAGGATTTTCATCAAATGAAATACCAGATTCACCATATGAAACACATACTAACCTTATTTCACCACATGAAATAAATCACAATTTTCATAAATATGTTATTTCATCTGATGAAATCCAAACATAAGCTCATGTATATCTTAATTCACCACATGAAATCAAACAAAAGTTTCATCTATAATGTATTTTCACCTAATGAAATCAAATAAATTTTATGTCTTAATCACCGATTCATGCCCATATGAAACACTCGGATTTCTCATCTTTCTTGCACTTTCTTGCCTGTTGTTGGAAGCTTTTGGCGGTGGCGGTGAACTTCAGCTCCATGATCTGGTTCATCAATTTCTCTGCTTGCCCCATTGTTCTAGGTTCTAGGGTTTTGTATCAATAAATCGGAGAAACTTTGAACGAAATGCTTCTGTTCCTCCACAATCTCATTGTCTTCCTTTGCTTTTGCTTCTTCCATGCTGGTTTCTCATCTTCGACCAATCCACGTCGCCGACGAGGATCAGTGTTCGTGGTTACCAGTCTTCATCTCATTTCGTCTGTTTTTCAATCGAGGTCGGGAGTGAGAAATCACCGTCACAATGGCGAAGAACGAAATATCATAAAAGAATATTAGGAAAGAGATTCAAAACAGAGGGTTGGTCCAAGGATCAAACTTGACCACCTAGAAGAACCATAACCTGGAGTTTGGTGAGAAAGGTTGAAGGCAAATGATGAGTAGGGAGTATGGCATTGTTTCAGATAGACGCAAATTAATTGATAGTCAAAGAAAGTATGCTATAACTAAAAACCCTAATATGCCCTTTCATTATTTAATGTAGATGTAAGATTAGACATAGGTTTCATTAATATTACGATAATGCCATCATGTTTAATAACCACTGATTAGAACTTTTTAATGATTGAGATTAGTCCCCACGATCCATAACCTTTTTACGGTTCTCATTTGATTACCGTCCTATATATATATATATATATATATATATATATATATATATATATATATATATATATATATATATAACACCTTCTACATAGATTTTGATTATAGCTCCTATAAATTTTTTCTTTCTAAATAACCAATACTTCACATCTCTAATATCTTCTTTGATCATCATGTATTATCAACTCGTTAGCAATTGTATACGTTGGCTTTTAAAGGTACTTTCTGTATTCATATATATGATTTTTAAAATTAGAACTTAAGAATGTAGGTTGTATCCCCCTATAAATCCTCTTAATAACCACTTGATTGAATTATGGGTTTCTAGATTCTCGAAAATGAGACATATGTCATTTAAATTCTATTAATTGTCGTTTAGAAAGATTCAAAGAAAAAATGCAACACTACATATGTGATGACAACAAAATCCTTTATATGTTATATATATATATATATATAGTGTTAGGTTCATTTGAGAAGTCTAAATATTTTGAGAAATAGAGAAGTGATCGTGACTCTTCGATTAAATGCGCTGATTTTGAACACGTAAGGGTATTTTGGTAATTAGTCATCCCGTTTACAAAAAACACGGGCTGAGTTCATATATGAATCTGTGTGATTCACATATGAACTATACGTTCATATATGAACCTTTGTAATTCACATATGAACTCTTTATAACTAATTCATATATGAATCTTGTGATTCATATATGAACCTTTGTGTTTCATATATGAAACTAATTAATTGTAGGTTCATATATGAATCAGTTGAACCAATTAACTGATTCATATATGAATCTTTGTATTCATATATGAACCTTTGTAATTTACATATAAACTTTTTTTAACTAATTCATATATGAACCTTTGTGTTCATATATGAACCTTAATGATTTATATATGAATTTTTTTAACTAATTCTCATATGAACAAATTAACTGATTCATATATGAATCACAAAGATTCATATATGAATCACAAAGGTTCATATATAAATTAGTTAAAAATATTTTATATGTGAATTACAAAGGTTCATATATGAACACAAAAGTTCATATATGAATCATACAAATTCATATATGAACCTGTCCCGCGTATTTTTTATGAAACTACCCTAAATACACCTGAGCGTCGTTTATTAATTAATGTGGACGCGCGCATTAATCAGGTGTAACGCGAATTTCTTGACCGTGGATTATTTAATCCAATGGATATGATCACTTCTCTATTTCTCAAAATATTTAGACTTCTCAATTGAACCCTTCCCTATATATATATATATATATATATATGACATTTGATCATATAGCTATAATGGACACATACAATAATTAATATTATTTTTGGATTTTGAATCACTACCGAAAATTAGATTTGTAACATCAAACCAATTTAAATCTAATGAATTACATGTAATAGGTAACTTTCAATATCATTTAATTTAAACATTAAATACTTAGTCCTTGATTTGACTTGGTACGTAGTAAAGAGATTGGACATTTTTACAGAATGCCCTAGGGCACATACACACTCTTGACGTATCAAAAACATTTTAGAGAACATAAATGTTTAGGATAATTAGTTAATAGAATTTTAACTCGTCAAAACATATACACGGTGGAATGTATATACTATCACAAAAAGTAAAACAAATTATGTGTATTTGTGTCAAAATAAACAATAAAAAATGTCTACAGTTTTAGAAATATGCAATTATTATATTTTTTGAACGACGAAATAACAATTTTACCTTTAATTATAAAGACAAGTTTTTTCCACATAAAAAAATAGACATTTATTTTTGAAAGTGAACACTTATTTTAAAATAAACTAAAATAGTAATTTAGATACTTATTTTGAAACGAATGAATGATTTGCAATCGAGATGCTTGATATGTTTATTTGTGGTACATACGAATTTAAGCAATTTTATATTTCTTCTATTTCAAATCAAAGACTATTATTATTATTGATAGTTTTCCTTTTTACAATCTAAGTATATTAACGGGGTGTTTGGGAGTGCTTATATTTTTAACTTATGCTTATTTGCTTATGTGGCGAGGAAAAACAGTTTTTAAAAAGTGTTTGTTAAAAATTGAGGGTAAAAAGGTAATTTGGATAGATAAGTAAATAAGGAGAAATAAATAAGTAGGTATGGAATGACTTATCAAAAACAACTTATTTGTGGTGAGGAGAAGCAAATAAGCACTTTTGATATTTTCTATCAAAACACTCCAAATAGCTTATTTGCGGTGGGAAGAAGCTATAAGCAAATAAGTCAAAAAGGGTGTTAAATTATAAGATTGAAAATATAGAATTAAAATTTGATATTTAATTTAATATATAGAGCATAAATTAAATACAATATATGTATAGAAAAATCCTTGGATGAAAAAGGAATTACATAACATATGGTCCAACCCTTTTCCATATGCAATCTATCTACCGAGAGACACAGAGAAAGAAAAGGAGGAGAAAGAAATGGAAGAACCCTTCAACTCTTACTTTCTCTCTCTAAATATATCAACAACAAGGGGAAATTCCTACTCTCTCTCTCTCTCTCTAAATAGTAAATATATTAGGAAAACTACTTCCAAGTTAACATACACAAATTAATTAACTCTCTAATTCGTCAATACCTTGCAGTTCTTGATGCTCACCTCATCGTCATCCTTCAAGAGAATTAATTCTCTGGTACGCCCATTTTTTTCATTTTTTTTTACCGTTCTTGATAAACAATTCTGTAATTACTCAAACCCACGTTATTGAATTTATCAATTCTAAAAAATAGTCAATTATTTTGATCCTTTTTCATGGCTGAATGGTGCATTGGTTGAATTTGGAATCCATTTTCATGGCTGAATGCTACATTGCTTGTGTTTTGAGGTCTAAACTTTTCATCCTTTATACATTCATCTGCCTGTCCTATTTCCTTTGATCTGAATGGGTATTAATTAATATAAATTTTTTAATTCAATATTCTGTTGGGTTATGTTTGTTAATTTGATGATCTTGATTTAACACCAGGTTTGTGGGTAATATTATCTTAGATTCTAATGTGCTTGTTGTTTTGCTTTTCTTGAATTTCACTCATTTGCAGATAAATGTTTTTGGGTCTTATATCAAAAATTCTTTAATTTTGACCCAAACCCATTCTTATAAAGCTGAATTTGTGTAAAGTTAGTATAACAATTTGGAATTCTGTAAAAAGAGTCATAAAAATGTCATTTTTAATTATGTGGGTAGCCTCCTAATACTAACACTACTAAATGAAAAGACTTTTGCCTACGGACTATTCCCTGAAAAATCTGTCGTGATTCGTCACAAAACCGTCACAAAAGTTGGTGGGTAAATTATTGGTGGGTAATGCAAATAAGTGACAATTATCCAAGGCTTCTCGGGGTGACATTTTCTCGAAAAACATCGGATTTTACGTACGGAACCATTCATATTTTATGGGTGATCCGTTAATAATCGCAAACATAAATTTACCTGGGGGATTTTTGATGGGTAAAATGCATTTGTTTTGTAGTGTAAAGATTTGTCTATATGTCCTTTTGGGTTATGTTTCTCGAGTCTTACTGAGTTGGTGAAATTGCAATTTAGTTTTCTTGTTAGTTTATGTTGTTGAGCTTGTCTTATTTACAGAGACAATTGCTTGGTGGTTTGGGGGATAGAGGAGACAAGAAGAATCTATCAGTGATGGGGAGTAATGAAGATGATGATAATTCTACCATTGATGATCAACCTTTTACTCCTTGGATTGTATCTGTTGCCAGGTCATTATAACAGTCTTATTTCATATTTCTCCGGTCATTGTTCCTGAAAGAATATCGGTTAGAAAAGACCATATGCACTACAAAACAAATGACTTTCACCCACAAAAATCACCCAGGGAAATTTCCGTCGGTGATTATCCACGGATCACCTAGAAAATACCAGTGGTTCGGTAGAATCCGATGTTTTTGGAGAAAATACTAATGGATCACCCAGAGAATCTCTTGGGTAATCTGTTGCTGATTGGAATTGCCCACCAACAATTCACCCACCAACTTTTGTGATGAATCACACTTTAGCGGCAGATTTCCCAGGGAAAACTCCGTAGGCAAAAGTCTTTCATTAAGTAGTTATGGAAATGAGAACGAGAACGATCCATATATGACCATCCGTGTTTACACTCTTTGTCTAGAATAATTGTCATCGACATCGGAAAACCACCTCCGAGTGGGATATATGGACTAGTTGTGCTTGGTTTTACTACCAAGTATGATGTTTAGAAAAGTGGAATTACACTTCAAAGTTTAAATTTTGTAAAACTATCGATGTGGCAATATAAAACTTCAAAAAAACTTGTAAAATATTTAAAATTTAGATGGCAAATTTATTATTGTTTTGCCATTAGAAATCGAGAAGTCAAAATATATCTCTTTCTTTGCCTGTAATGAGTAACAAAGTCTATATATATAAACTTAAAATTTGCGTTTCAGTGGTCACATGTTGTTGCGCGACCCACACTATAACAAAGGGCTTGCTTTCACCGAAAAGGAAAGAGATGCTCATTACTTGCGAGGGCTTTTGCCTCCTGCCGTATACACTCAGGAACTTCAAGTAAGTTTATATTCATCTTCTTTCATTATATTGCTTGACTTTAGGGTGTGATCATGGAATATATTCTATCAGAACTCTGCAGTTAAGCATGCTTAAATGAGAACACTTACCATCTAGTTTTCTTGATAGTACCAATAATTCCATCAGAACTCCGCAGTGCATGTTTAGAAGATAGCAGTATTCAATTGTATATAATATATTTTCTTGATCATGGTTATTAGGAAAAAAGAACGTTGCATATACTCCGTCAATACCAAGTACCGTTGCATAGATACATAGCTATGATGGATCTTCAGGTAGGTATCCATCGATCTCATATTTTTGCAACTTAGAATATATATCATTTGATCTCTAAATTAAGAGTAAAATGTGCAATTTTGAGTAGGAGAGAAATGAAAGACTATTTTACAAGCTTCTCGTTGAAAACGTTGAGGAACTACTCCCAATCGTTTACACACCAACAGTGGGTGAAGCTTGCCAGAAATATGGCAGCATTTACCGGCGTCCACAGGGGCTTTACATCAGTTTGAAAGACAAGTACGTTTTTATGTTCAAAAAGTTCAAATACAAAACTCATCGATATACTGGCTTTGTTTGAAATGATGGTAACGGTAATATAATTGAATTATCAGGGGGAAGATTATTGACGTGATGAAAAATTGGCCGGAGAAGAACATCCAAGTTATTGTTGTAACTGATGGCGAGCGGATATTGGGGCTAGGTGACCTCGGTTGCCAGGTAAAAGCTCGCCAGATTCCCCCTTAGGACATGCATTTTGTATATATTTTGTGCTTTAACACATGCATCTTGTATATATTTTGTGCTTTAAGACATGTATTTTGTATTTTTGTTGCGAATTATATAATATTTTTCTCTCAATTTTGATGATTTTGTAATGTTTAAAAAATCACAGGGGATGGGGATACCCGTTGGAAAACTTTCTTTGTATACCGCACTCGGAGGTGTTCGCCCTTCCGTTGTAAGTCTTCTTCATTCGGATGCACTCAACTGTAAGTTATACTCATAGTTCGCAGAAAAATGTGCAAAATTGGGTTTATAGGACATCAAAAATGTCCAAGTGTTTAATACAGTAATAGACTACTTTATACCACTTACAATTATAGGACCAAACAATTGTACTTCATATGTAAAAGCGTTGCAATAGTTCATAGCTACCTGCATTTTGAGTCTTAACAAGTTATTTTTAGAACACTTTTGAAATAAAGTTTCCTTTATATAATATTGTTTGAAAATGTTTCTTATAGAAACAAGTGTTGTATAAAGAGATATGCTTATACAACACTACTTAAAAGTGTCATGTAAAAAAGATTAACACTAAAAAAAAGTGTGCTATTAAATTATTACAGTGCTTTTACCTAGGACTAAAAAAAATTTGTAACGTAAAATCTATTAATTAAAAGATTGTCAAAAGTTTTTATTTGAAGGAGTCTTTTGTAAATAAATTAGTTACTAATTATTTATTATTATAATACGTATAATTCTAATTACTATTGTATTTAAAAATGGTTTCACAGATATAAAATATATTATTTTAATATGGGACACACGTACAAATTTAGTACCTAGTTCTAAAAATATGTAATTATTACACTTTTTAAATAATCTAATGACACTTTTACCCTTAATAGTGGAGATATAATTTGTCTCGATCTCATAGTTAGAGGTAAAATGAGAAAGTGGAAACTTATTTTGGAACAAATAAATTAGGAATGTGTGCACTTAGGGGGTGTTTGGGATTGCTTATTTAAAACAACTTACACTTTTATGTAAAAGTGCTTATTAACTTATTTGGTATCAAACGAAGTTTTATAAAAAATGTTTGGATTAGCTTATGGTGGTACCAAAATAATAAGCTGTTATTGATGAGGTGTTTGGGATTGCTTATACATGTAAAACAACCAAAAAGCTCAAAGTTGTTTCAAATAAATTAATAAGTTAGAATGAAATGACTTATTAAAAACTCCTTAAAACGTTATAAGCAGTTTTTTCTTCCATTCAAACATTGAAAACTGCTTATCAGCGGTGACAAAACGAAATAAGTTAATAAGCCCTTTAAATAAGCAATTCGAGACACTTGCTTAATTTGAGAGGGAGATATTATTTTTTTAGATTGTGGTTGGAGTTAGAATTTCCTTTTTGGTGTTTTTGTAGCCTCAAGTTTGGATTTGGATCTTCCTTGTATCTTATAAACATGATTTTGTTGTAGTGATTGTATCATAGGGTGATTTAACTTCAATGAGTTTTAAGTTAGGAGCATTACGTTTCAAATTGTTGTAACTCATTAACCCGTTTTGGTTACAGTGCTTGCCCGTAACCATTGACGTTGGGACCAAAAACGAGAGTTTGTTGAACGATGAGTTCTACATTGGTCTCAAACAAAAAAGAGCAACCGGCGAGGTCTCCTCTCAGTATATATTCACATCATTTCTTTAATTTCTTTCATTTGATGATGATGATCGATCATCTATATATTCAATTCACATAAATTAAATTAAGCTGGTGCTTTTAGGAATACGACAATTTGTTAGAGGAATTCATGACTGCCGTGAAAACCAACTATGGAGAAAAAGTCCTCATTCAGGTCTTTTGCCGCTTTTCGATCTTCAACTTTTTATTTGAGGTTTATATCTTTGGGTTGGATTTCGGTGAGAAATTGAGGTTATGTAAGAAGCGTGAGAAGTGGTTATCAACCGTTGGATGAGAAATGGACGCAGCAGATTAGGATGAGATGCACCCATGATCAATTCCCTTCTTAGCCACAATTCATGGGGGACATTTGATTAAAAGTGATCAAAGTTTCAGATCCATTTCTCACGTTAACGTCAACTTCTCACATGATCCTTCGCCTTATATCTTGGTCTAAAGGCCGGCGTTGTGTTTCCAGTTTGAAGATTTTGCCAACCACAACGCGTTTGATCTGCTGATCAAATACCGAACAAGTCATCTTGTTTTCAATGATGATATTCAGGTAGATACCATATCTTTGCGTAAATCTAGCCAGCTTAACTATTTGGTTACCTCTTAATAGTTCCATTAAGAGGCAACATCTGAATCGCTAAGAGGTGAATCTTGTTTGGCAAAACAAAGTCTGCTTCTTAATGGTTCTAACCCTCTGAATGATTTTGTATTTTGGGCCTCCCTTAACTTTAAATTTCGTTCTGAACAATTACCAGACAACCATATTTCATTTTGCACTATATCATAAGAGCCTCTTAATAATTCTGAGCACTTAATCATCATGCACCAAACCATTCAGCAACTGCCAAACAGCCCTTATATGCATTCTACACCTCCTAACCTGTATTATATATATCTCCATTCTCTTAATGTGAATAAAACGATACAAAATGGCCCGATGATTCACTAAAATGGACAAACTGGTGTTTTGATTGATTTGATTCAGGGTACGGCATGTGTCGTTTTGGGTGGTTTGCTTTCGGCTTTGAAGTTACTTGGTGGGACTCTTTCCGATCACACATTCTTATTTCTAGGTGCCGGAGAGGTGAAACGAGTTCTTACGTTTTTTTATTCGTAATTTGGATTCTGCCCATCATCGTATTAATTTTTTGTTCTAAAGGCTGGTACCGGCATAGCGGAGCTTATTTCGCTTGAGATATTGAAGAAGGTAATAATAACTCTGATTTTTAAACACTCAACTTACCAATTAGATGCTAGTTGAAACTGTACTCCTTATACTATACCCTACTTGTGTAGGATTTACTGGGTTTGTTTGGTTTGGTTTGGTTTGGTTTGGTTTTCTTTTTTATCTTAATCGTTAAAATGTTATTCGCAGACAAAAATGACTGTGGAAGAGTCCCGAAAGAAAATTTGGCTCGTTGACTCCAAGGTACTAGAAAAATAATCAAGCATCCCTTTTCTAAGAACTTTTCGCACGAACCGGTTCCAGTTCCAAGTGGTTGGAGTGTGTTCCACTACCGGCCTGACCAAAAAAAGTGGGACCGAGTGTAACTGGTGTAACCGGTCCCGCAATTGGCCCAGTTCTTAAAAAATTCAAAATTTTAAGTTTTGTGATTATGATTTTTGAGATTGAGCATTGAAATGCATTTGAAGTATTATATACTAAATGAAAGACTTTTGCATACGGAATTTTTCTTGGGAAATCGGTCGCTAAAGGATGATTCCTCACAAAACCGTCACAAAAGTTGGTGGGTAATCCAAATCATTGGTATTTTGGGTGATCCGATGGAAATTTACCTGGGTGATTTTTGTGGGTAAAAGTTATTTGTTTTATATTGATATTTACTTGAAAAAATGGGTCCCACTTGTAACTAGTCCGGGCCAGGCCTCAATTTTTTCTAAATTGTGTAACCGGACTTGAACCGGTGGGCCTTACCGGTCCCGGTCCCAACATTGGTCCCAGGACGGGCCGGTCCCACTTTGGCCGTCTCTGATCATTAAATGCGTGTTCCGTTGATATAGGGATTGCTCGTGAGCTCACGAAAAGACTCCCTTCAACATTTCAAGCAACCATGGGCTCATGACCATGAACCGGTAACGGGACTCTTGGAAGCCGTCAAGGTATATCAAAATTATTAGACTATTTACGAAGATTTCCGTTCTTCCTTCGTTAGTTGACGCTAAGTATATGTTAACACAGGCAATCAAGCCAACGATATTAATAGGAACTTCAGGAGCCGGAAAGCAATTTACAAAAGAAGTCATCGAGGCCATGGTATCTATAAATGCGGTTAGTTCTTACATCAACACAAACAACCGTTGTTATTTATTTATTTTACTTAAAATACGAGATTCAACACGATTGCTTTACGTGTAGAAACCGCTCATTATGGCTCTATCTAATCCGACATCACAATCCGAGTGTACTGCTGAAGAAGCTTATACGTGGAGTCAAGTAAGGGCCGGTTTATTGTTTTCTTACCTTAAGCACTGTATCTGTATGGGTTAAGTTAAGTTATCAGAGATAAATGTTTATGGGACGGGGAGAGAGGCAAGAGAGAGTGTTGGATTATTTCTGGGCATTTTTGGTATTAATTGGTTTGAGGTGGCTTAATTGGACAAGTGAGGGGTCTTGGCTTATTTCTTATAACCATTTTAACTTAATGGCTTAAGGATTAAGCCGTATAGAAATAAGCCGCCCAGACCATTAAGCTCGTAAGTAAACAACCCCTAAGTTAACCATGCTTTGAAATATATATATATATATATATATATATTTGCAGGGTCATGCGATATTTGCTAGCGGAAGTCCGTTTGATCCCGTTACATACGATGGCAAAGAGTTCGTGCCTGGCCAGGTCTGAATTCTACAATTTATTTCAAAATCTTTTACGTAAAAGAGATATTTTCGCAAGTCAAAGGACCTCTAACAATTATTTACAGTTTCTAAAAAGGAAAAGAATTACATTCTCTATTTTAATTTGGAGATTTTAACATTATACTAAAATATTAATTAATATTATTAACATAAGTTAATAAGTTCTTTTATGGAGTTGGTTTAATTGGTTTTTGTTTCATATGGTCGGATTTCACTTCTCTCGATATATACCAGATCAATCGTTGTTCATACCTTGCTCCGGTTATGTTGTGAAATGCAGGCAAACAATGCTTACATATTTCCGGGATTTGGTTTGGGATTGATCATGTGTGGTGCGATTCGCGTGCATGATGAGTTCCTTTTGGCCGCCTGTAAGTTCAAAAAATAACCATCTTTAAGTTAGCTTATTTTTTGAGTAATTGATATAAGCTAACTTATTGATAAGCTATGTGACATTTTTTCCAATTATAACTCTGATTAATTATTAATAATATATTAAATATTAATAAATACTAACTATTAGTTATAACTTAATTAATATCAGCCATTCATAATTATTAGTTTATAGTAAGTAAAATTAATTAGAAAATGTTAATTTATTTTAATTATACCATAGATATTAATAATAGTTATTTATATATGTTATTAGTTATATCAATTATTTTAATTATTTAGATATTAAAAAGCGAATATAACAATTCTAAATATGTTTATGTAAGTAACATAAAAAATGAAGTTATATTTATTTTATTTTATAGACTATTAAAATATGTTAAATATTTTAATAAAATATTTAATTTAATTATTAATTATTTTGACAAAGTATATATTAATTAAGATATATGAGGTTGGCCAATTTTATTTGTTATTTATATTATATGTAAAAGTTATCTAAAATCATATATTAATGTAGATTTTTTTTTCCTAATATTTTTTTTAACTAATTCAAAATTTATAGTATATATATATAATAATCAATTTTAAATTCTTTCAATTAACATGTTATATTATTTAATTTTTTATTATCTTGTTTGTATTATTTAACATATTATAGTATTAAAATTTATTTTAGTGATATTATTATAAATGTATGATGAAATTTTTATAATTGACTATTTTTTAAAGATACCCATTTTGATCCTTATTAACTAGTTTTTTTCAAACATATTTGTTCACCAGCTAGCTTATTAGTCATTAGCTAGTTTACCGAACATAGCATTTATATCTTTCAACCACCAAGAAAATACAAAATTTTTCTTTAACGTGGGTCAGGTCAGGTCCGTCTATTAAACAACTTTTTTTTTTGAAGAAACGTCTATTAAACAACTTGTGAACCCACATATAAATTCTTTCAAAATCAGAACCACTATTTAAATTAAAATTTGCGAATCAAAAACAAAAACAAAAACAAAAATAAAACCAACTCTTTTTTTAATTTTCTTCTTAGTTAATCATTTTAAATATATTTATTTATAAGTTTTCTAATAAAATATAATTTTTTTATTTTATTTATTACAATAATTTCAGTCGATTTATGGTTTTAGTTAGTTGTAAAGGGGCTTCCAATTTTTTTTGGAGGGTTAGGCGGCGATTAACTTTTGTTTTGTGGGTGGCATCACAATTTATCATCATGTATTGAATGAGACCCACAAAATATAAAATAGGAAAATCCCATGTAATTTTGTACATGTGAATCACATGTGATTTTGTATATGGGCGGCCGTTCTCGTGTTCTCGTAAATAGTTAGTGTTCTCGTTTGAACCTTTTCTCTCTCTCTCCATATATATATATAATCATAAAACTTCAAATGGTTTTATTTGTTAAATTAATTAAAAATATTTAATTAACATAATTTTCTTTGACTGTAGATATAACCAAACCAAATAAATACAATGCAAAATGGGGTTGGGGAGGGTATATATATATATGTATGTCATCTTTTTGCTACACCAAGAGGCAAAGAAGATGTTTGCAAAAGGTTCTATGTGAAAAGAACCAAGAAAAAAGATGTTTCCAAGAGTTGATGAGAAGCTTGAAGCATAACTTAGGCCGTGCGTACCGCCATCGGGTACCACGGACGGGTTCGACGGGCGGGTAGATCGGGTAGGCGGGTAGGGCGATACCGGGGGGGGGGGGGGTTCCATTCGGGTTGGGGTGTCCGGGTTCATGAACTAGAGCGGGTTCAAGGGTTTTGTTGGGTTCGGTGGGTTCGGTGAGTGGTAGCGGGTAGGAGTGGGTTCAGCGGGTTGGTGGTACTCCACTTTAGGGTAAGGAGGGTAGGAAAGAGAAAAGCTGATTTGGCGCTGAGGTGGCATTCGGATTCAGTGGGTTCGTGGGTTCGTGGGTTGGCGGTACTCATAGTCTTAGGGAAACCATGTACAAAGTAAATAAGAGTAAAATAAGATTGAATGATTAAAACAAGTAACAACATCAAAAGCAAAAGTAACTACTAGTTAACTAGGCAACCTAACACCTAAGTGACTACTCCTTTTAGCCAGTTAAGGTTTTAGAAGATGAAATTATCTATCTAGTGAACTAGATTCTTTTTAGCACGTGCACCTTTAAGGTGGAGGTGGACCATAAAATAGTCACTTGACTTGGGAAGAAAGTCAATACGGTTTGATCTTGAAAAAGTCAATTTGGAGAAAATACAAATGGAATCAACCTTTATCCTTAAATTAAATATATGTCTACTTGAAAAAGAGAGAAAAAAAAAACAATGAGTTTTAAGATAAATCGACGTCGAGAAAGAAAATAAATCATAAAAATGAAGAAAATTTGACAAAAAGTTATCTTGGAATAGCGGAAGTAAGGCCTATATATAATAGCATATGAGGTTGAGAGTTCGATCTTTCCAACTATATTTGCTGTTAATATACATCGTAGGGCGTGAGTTTATGCCATGGACTGGAGTAGAGCTTAAAATTAAACTTTCACTTGAAGTAAGATTCAAACCCGAGACCACTTACATGTGAAGTGGTATTCCAACCATCCCACCCATATTTAACCTTTTCTTTTAGATTTGGTTTCAATGTATTTAAGGGCAACCCTAAACCCTAAACCCTTTATAATTTTTAAATATTATTTAATTTTTAATTTTTAATAAATATATAATATTATATTAAACATGCATGTCTTTTGTTCAAGATTTGACCATGTTGTCGGTCTCATTTCCATTGATCAAATTTGGAAACGATACTCTTTTAACTTAAAAGACATTAATTTGAATGCGTCACATTTCCATTCTCATGGTCCCATCTTCGTTTATCAGATCGATATGACCCATTAAATTTAAAAGAAAATGAACAATTTGTGCCTACTAATTAATTAACTCTCTCTCTCTCTCTCTCTATATATATATATATATATGTATATATATATATATATACGTATGTAAACAAACAGCGGGAGCTTTGGCATCTCAAGTGACCGAAGAAGACTACGCCAAGGGTATTATATATCCACGTTTCAAGAATATTAGAAAGATTTCAGCGCATATTGCTGCAAAGGTAGCGGCCAGGGCATATGAACTTGGTTAGTAATTATATATATATATATATATATATATATATCATATATTCTTAATTACCAAATTAATATGTCATTTCATTTTATTACTTTCAGGTTTGGCATCTCATCTCCCTCGACCTAGCGATCTTTTTAAATTCGCAGAGAGTTGCATGTATTCTCCAAACTATCGTAATTATCGTTAATGTTTTTAGGCTTAATTTGTTTGATTAATTCTTTTTACTAGTTTTATTAGGCGTGTATCAACAAGTGTACAATGGTATTGCTAGGGAATATTCAGAAAATTAAAATTATAAACAATTCCTGACAACAATTTATAAATCAAACCGAACTGCTGAGTCGCAGACGCCGTCGCTTTCTTTAAGGAGAATTTCGGCGCTCTGCTAATTGAGTTGTAGTTCAATCTCTGACCTTAATTGCCCAAGAAACACAAATTCTCCAATTTCATGTGTATCTTTTTTCATCAACAAGTCAAGTATATTTATAATTATGGAGAAGATAATTACCGGTAGCTGAAATTCGTGTATCCAGAATGTGGGCACAATTGTTCCACAACGGGGGTTACTCACTTTGTAGTACGAAATGTCTATAAAAATCTGATCTCTCGAAAGTGGATTTTTATAGACTGGTCCTACAAAGTGTCCGTAAAATCACCACTATTACCGACTCTTAATCTTGTCGATTTAACTAAGTATGACTCAAAAATCAAATTCAATCAGTATGGAGATTTATACCCAAATCTCTTTGTGATATAATTATAATCTCGAACGAAGTTCGAACCTTAATAAATTATACAGAACCGGGTTATCATCCAACTACCATCCAATGCATTATAATTCAAAGTTTCAAAAGTAAAAAGTTTTTATTTTTAAAACATTATAATTTAAAAACATTTGTAAAAAATAAAAACTAAATTATTTAGAAAGAAACATAAAAACATACAGCGGATATCCAGCGGAGCGGATATCCAGCGGAGCGGATATCCAACGGATATCCAATGAGAATATTCAATGGATGGAACCGAACCGATCCAATCATCCTTTGGATTGAAAAAATCCAACATCCAATGGATGATTGGATCGGTTCGGTTGAAAAAATCGGACATCCAACGGATGATTGGATCGGTTCGGTTCCCCTCACATCCATTGGATGTCAACCGATGAACACCCCTACAGAACCCGTATCTCTACGTGGTTATCAAAGACTTCTCAAATCTTTGTGCATCACTTAAGTTGTATTTCAGATCCGCCCCTCTCGAGGTCTAAGATCTGATATTAACACTTCAAAGTGATCAGCTTATCTGCGTTGAGTGGAGTCCCGACTCAAGTGACCAAGCTTAAGAGCTAGCAATGATGGAAACACCCAAGTGTCACCTACTAGTCTCAAGTTTGATTCATACCCACACCCAAAAAGGTGCTTAGCTCATAATAATAGTAAAAGACATAATAAAAGTAAAAGATATAATAAAAGAAAAGAAATATGAAGTAACTACTTTCATTAATTTAAGATAAAGTTAAACTACATACGTAACGGAAAGTAAAATGCAGAAATTAAATACGAGAAGTAAAATACTGTAAGTAAATACGGAATTAAAAGACAGAAATTAAAGTACTACACCTCAAGACTAATGCTTGAAGTGTTTATGGAAAGAAATTAAAAGAGGCTCTAAAAGTGTAATGCTGAGGAGGAGGAGAATTGAGCGAATTCTTCATCCTCATTCTTCTTCCTTTTATAGCAATTGAGATGTAGGTGATGGAGGCATGCAATCATTGTGTTGGTCCCGAAGGGGTTCTACAAGGGTGAAAGTTTGTAGAAGGGGAGTTGAATACAAACACAAAATTTACTTTTCTAAATTGTTTATTGATAAATCAAAACACAATTTATAGTTTGTTGCGGAATAAGATTAAGTAAATCCTAATCTAAACAAACTTGAGAAACACTAAGGTTCTTGCACTAGAAAATAGAAAGAAATGATAAGTAGAAAAATAGAGGTTTTTCTACTTGCACTAAGAAGTCAAGAAATCCTTCAATGTGAAGGATGTTGCTCCTATTTATACCCCATGCATTTAATGCATGACAAGAGCACTTTACACGTATCAGATCTTCATTGGGCGCATGCTTCTGACTTTTGTCAAAGACATGCTCTTGGCAGCATGGTGAACAATGTAGGTGGCAGAGTGGTTGTACGATTATGGACAAAAGCAAACTTCCTTTTGTACCTTCGTACTTTTTGTGTAAGAGGATAAGATAAACAAATCTTGAACCACAAGCATCATGATCAGCGATCACTGATGAGGTCTTACATCAGTGAGGCCTGATGTAAGTCAGCAATCGCTGAAGCCTTGTTCTTGAATTGTCGCGCGTGCGTAGACGTTTCTTGGTTTCTCTGAATGCCGCTTCAGATCATCAGTAGACTTGTCCTTGTTCATCATCTTAGTCTTCGATGTCAGAGATGAACTCTTTAGTCGTGGGGCTTGTCTTCAGGGATTACATTTAAAAACTTTTACATTAGAAGCTATCAACGATACTGAACAGACTCAACATGTTATCGCTGATGGAGAAACACTAATACATACAAATGTTAAATGCAATTTTCACTAAGTCTTCTAAGGGTCGTCGTCAAATCACTGAGAGAGTTTGAATCAACAATCTCCCCCTATTTGATGATGACAAAGCAATATAAGAAAATTGCTAAGTGTTAAAACATAAGGATAAAAAGGACTCATAAGTGCGTGTCCCATTTACTGTTTTGAGGGATCTTTTCTAGTACTGATGGAGTAAAGTACTTCACTGAAAACTTTCATTAAATCGTAATCAGGTTACAAAGGAAAATTGAAAGTCTACAAGTATAAGTGAAAAACTATACAAGTACTAAAAGTTTAAACTGATAAATTACAAGAAGAGTACAAAAATGGGAATCTATCATCTAGAGTGGTTCATCCTTGATCAGGTCTTCGTCATACGAGTCTTCTTATGTGATCATGTAGTCAGACACTTCTTCTCCTCTCTGTCTTCTAAGCTTAGCTTCCCTGTGAATGTGAGATTTGATGAAGATACCTGTGTTGGTCCCGAAGGCCTATACAAGTTTGTAGAAGGGGGGGTTGAATACAAACACCCAGATTTTACTTTTCTAAATTGTTTATTGATAAATCATTAACAATTTACAGCTTGTTGCGGAAACAGGATTAAGGATAAACCTAAATCTAAACAAGTTGGAACACTAAGGTTTCTTGCACTAAGAGAGATAAGGAAATTACTAATAATAACCTATCTTGAGATAAGAGATTGAACTTGTCCAGAGTTAGAAAATTACTTCAAATGAAGTGGGTTCATCTCTTTATATAATGCATGCATTTAATGCAAGTCAGTATACACTTTACACGTGTCATCAGCTGGTTGGTTGCATGTCATTGACCTTGGTTGACAACCTTAGTAGCCGCATGGATGAACAGTGTAGTATCAGAGTGGTTGTACGATTTCAGACAGTCGGAGGTTCTTTTCTGACATTTCGTACGTAGTCGTGCAAGGGTGGTTTAAGACAAAAGTACTTTGTACGGATGACTTCATGATCAGCTTTTGTTGATTCAGCGATCTATCATTTCATATCAGCGAATGATAGATTTCAGCGATAGCTGAAGTCTTGTACTTGATACTTCACGTTGAGTGGACAAATCTGAGTCTTCGCTGATCCGCATCAGTTCATTAGGAGACTTGTCGCTGGTTCTTGAGCTTGATCTTCGACTTCAGCGTAGAACCTTTGTTGACGTGAAACTTGTCTTCAGGGATCATAAGTAAACAACTAACTTATCAGCGATCATCATAATGACTGAACAAACTCAGAGCATTTATGACGAACAGTTTCGCTGAATGTTTAATTTAAAGAGCGAGAGTTCCTATCAGCGGTACTGTAAGATCTTAGTACTTATCAGCGATAGTGAAACTCTGATACATATTGTTTACTTACAATTTTCACTAAGTATATAAGAGAGGGTCATTATCAAATCACTGAGGGTTTGGATCAACAATCTCCCCCTATTTGATTATGACATAGCAACAAAGAAAATTGCTATTTAATAAAAACATAAGGATAAAAAGAACTCATAAAATATTTGTCCCTTTTACTGTTTTCTGGGATCTTTTCAGTACTGATGGAGTAAAGTACATTCGCTGAAATCTTTCTTTAAAACTTTGAATCAGGTTACAAAGAGAAATGGAAAGATTACAAGTACGAGCGAAATAAATTACAAGTACAGAAGAATAACTGATACAATAGAGAAAAGGCGATCATATCAGCTTATAAAGGTTCTTCCTTAATGAGAAGTTCATCAAGGGTCTTTGATGTGGGGATCATCCAGTCAGGGACATCTTCTCCTTGATTCTTTTTCTTCAGAGCTGCTTCAAAAATCAAGGGCTTCAGGTGTCTAGCTTTGATGTTGCGTCTGACTTCACACCAGTATACGAGATCTCTGAGTTGTTCGATGGGAGCGATGTCTAGCTCAGAGATACGTTGAAAGTGATGATTTCCATAGTAGTCTAAAAAGAATATACCATAGGGATCACTTACAACTGTGCCAGGAATGAATGTTTCTCCAGGAGGTAGAGAGGTGTCAAGCATTGAGAGATCGGCATCAGGGCCAACAATTTCAGCACGAGAGAAACCAATGCCCGTTTCATTCCGAATATGAGGACCTGAATCAGAGGCTTTCTTTTTCTTATCAGGGACTTTTCTTGGTTGAGGAAGAGTAGGAGGAATATCCACATCAGATGAAAGCAGGTCGATCTGATTGTTTAAGATCTTCTCGACATGGCTTTTGAACTTTGAGCGCGATCCCTGAATGGCTAATTTTGTTTCTAACCATTCAGAGAGACCAAACTTTTCTAAGGTAATAGCATAGAAAGTTTGCTTGGTTTCGTCATCTCTGTAGACGTCCACTTCAACAACAGGAACTTCAGCGTACAGTCTTCCTCTGATGTTTGCGTTGACGATTTTGGATGGTCTAGATCGATAGGTCAGCATTTGTTTAGCCCATTCCAAAGTCGTATCAGAGACCTTAGTCTTTTCTCTAACGATCTCTTGAGCATCATCCCATAGCTGACGTTGAACATCAATGAGAACTCTTTTCAGCTTGGGGTCTTTTATTGATCGTTGAGTAAGTTTGATGGCGTATTCTCTGTCTTTTTCTTCAGCTTCCTTTCTTTCAGCGAGTAGGCGTTCAGCTCTGAGGTGTTCCTGGTATTCAGCTTTAGAAATTCTGAACTTTGGAGGAACTGAAGGAAGTTGATCACGCCTCAGAATGATTCGCTGATCCTCGAATCGCTTTATTATTTCCTCTTTTCTTTTCTGATCCTCTTCACTTAGCTTTTGAGGAGCTAAGGAAGGTCTGCCTCTGTGCGAGAGTAGCTGTTCTTCTGGTTCATCAGTCTCAGAGATTAAATCTAAGACTGGGATTATTTCTTCAGCAGCAGCTGGTATTATTGAAGTCACAGTTGTGGAGCCTTCAGCGATATCCTCAAACAGGGGAGAGGACTAGCTGAAACACAGCGATCTTACGAGTAAGAACTTGGGTAGAATCAGATAGAGAGAATTGGTTTAAGTGTATAGGCTTGGGTAAAGGAACTGATAGTGTATGATAAAGGAGGGATGGAGTGAGAGATGATTAGTGTACCTGACAAACCGGCTTTTCAAGCAAGATCATCAGATTGTCATCTTCAGCGACGCTTTTGCCTTTGCCTTTCTCAGCTCCAGAGGCTGAGGGCTTTGTCTTTGTCCGCTCCCCTGAAGGTTCATTTATCGAGATTCCCTTAAGAGCTTTGATCTTTTGAGCAGGTTTGACGATAAAGAAGTCATCGTCATCTTCGTCATCTTTCTTTGGAGAAGAAGATGGTTCATCATCAGGGATGTCGACGACTTCATCATCTTCTGCTTCAGATTCAGTTTTCTCAGCTTCTTCTTCGAGTTGCTCCCCCTCAGATACAGAGGCGAGCTTCTCGGTTTCCTCAGGGTTTTCATCTCCCTGAGGTCCAGCGGTGGTTTCTTCAGTATTCGTCTTCTCTCCCCTGATAGATTCATCATGGGAAAGGTCAGCGCTCTTGGCGAGATCTTCAGCGCTCTTCTCCCCCTCTTTTTCATGATGACCGGGGGAGGAATGGCTTGATTCAGCAGCGTTGGTAGGTTCTCTGTCTTCTTGGCCAGAGAGACCTACACAAACTTCAATCTTTGCTAATCTGTCTTCAAGGCCAGAAATAGCAGGATTGATCTTCCCGAGCTCAATGCGATCGGCCGCTGTAAAATGTTCAGATTCAGGGACAGGGGCAGGAGCAGGAGCAGGAGTATTCGCCTTGTGCAGCAGCTGTTCGATCATAGTCTTCATCGAACCAACGTCAGTCTTTACAGAGCTTAAGTCAGTCGTCAGAGTGTTGACATTTGTCTTCACAGCAGACATATCTCCCTCTAGTGTTCCAACCGATGTCTTCAGCGTTGTTACCTCGCTGGACATGGATGAAACTGAATTTTTGAGAGAGGTGTAGTCTGTGTAGATATCAGCGAGCACCTTGGCGAAGTCGCTGAGAGTCTTATCAAGTTGCTTCATGTCATCTGTGGAAGCCTTCTTCTCCACCACCGTTGTCAGTTTGTTCAGATTCTCTCCAGCGTTTGTTACAACTGTAGAGTTATTGGAGAGAGTAGTGGTGAGACCTGTCAGCTTTGTCTCCACGGACTTCAGAGAGGCGTTGATATCTCCCAAATTAGGACCTGTAACATATAAAAACTTGTGAACAGAGGAAAGCTCAGAAGTTTGGGGTTTAGTCACAGTGTTTATGGGTTGTTGTTTACCTGCAGGAGGATTGGTGAATTCATCGAAATCACGGGTTCCTGAGTAAAGTTCCATGTCATCTTCAAAAGTGCCCATGGATTTTTCTGCAGGTCCTGTCTTCATCATTCCTGGAGAATCAGCTTTATGTTTCGAGGAAATGATGGCAGCTCCAGTTAGATCTGGAGTAGAGACCAAATGAGTGGAGGGAGAAGCGAAGGATAAGAGTGGGGGTTGGGTTATGAGTTCAGCGTTGGATTCGCTGACAATCACTTCATCAGTCTTTTGAGAGACTGAAGGAGGTTGGGTAGGTTCCAAGTTTGTAACCTCAGCGTTTAGAGACGCTGAAGTTTGGATAAAAGGGATGGCTTGTTCAGGTGTGGCAGAGCGTACCACTGAACGTTCCTTCAGCTCTGCAGAAAGAGCTGAGGAGTCTTCAGCATGAGATTGCTGGGGTTGCTCCTTTGTTTTCTTGATCCTTTTAGAGTCAAGTGGGGTAGATGAATGTTTCCTTTTCTTAGAAGGAGAGGATTTTGTGGCCAGGGAATCAGCGATGGGTATTGTTGCTGAAGGAGCCACAGAAGTAGAAGAAGAAGGGTTGAGAAGAGTTAAGAGGGTAGAAAGACGTACCTCATTTTCAACAGGTTTGAAGTCGAGTACCTTAGGGCCAATCTGAGAGAGTTTTAGATCGCCCTCTTGCGGGTAGCTGTCCTTCAGGCCATATTGAAAGATAGCACTGATGAAACGGGGGTAGGGAACCCAAGCAGGCCTGTCAGCGGCATAGTCTACTCTTTGCAGCAAGTCATCATAGATGAGAGATGCCCAGTCAATGTGTAGACCTTTCAGCAGAGCGTATCCCATAGCTTGCCGAGGTTGAGCGGCTTGATCAGAAGAGCCGGTTTTGGCAGTCATGCAGCTGATAAGGTGAGCGAAGATGAAGTTCATCTCGCTGGGCATTTTCGATTTCTTCAGCAGTGTTAGCTTCTTCTCAGGCTTCTTGTCTCTGCCCATTTCCCATACATAGCCCATTGCATCAAAAAATGCAATAAGAGCTTCTTTGTCAGCGATCTTCTTATGGTCAGGGAAAGGAACAAAAGGTTTTTCCTTTGTAGCGATGGGAAAGTTCAGAGCTTTGCGAATGATGGCGGGTGTGATCTTTATCGTGCCATATTCAGTATCGCAGAGGATACAATCAAATGTTTTGGAGGGATCTTTGGCGGATGGTAGCTGAGAGTGTCTGGCAGAGTACCAGAACTGAGATAGTAGCAGCTGACTTGCAGGGGGTGAAATGGTCAGGGCTGTTGAAATGCAGCAATTCTTCAGGAAATTCACAGCATCTGTCAGATGTGTGACTTGCTTTCGAGGAGGAAACTCGAGAAGCGCAGAAAGGTTGTTTATCTTAGTCCAGTCTAGTTGATCAAGTTTGAACTTGACTTGTGGAGCCTTGAGGATTTCCACTTCCTCAGAGTCAGCGGAGATGTTCTCAGCGGTAGCAGGAATGTCAGACGAGGCCATTTCTCTGTATTAATAGTTCAACCAAAGATGTTAACAAATAAGAATAATATTAACGTGGAAAGAATTTCCAATAAGATGTTTCGAATTTTATCCATTTCATTCAGACAAAATGTCTTAATGAAGATTAGGGTTTTTCTTGATTTTGAAACGAAAAGTAAAACCCATTTTCTTGTTTTCCAGTTTTCTATGAAGAAATAGATTCTGGAAACGAATGAAGAACAAGTTTAAGATTTTGCATTTAAACTTGAAGAACAACCATGAAATGGTTGTGTTCATAAAACCACGAAAGAAAATGATTTTATTTTACGAAGTTCTTTTGTTTGATCTTGTTAAAACAAAGAGAAGATCGGAAACAAGTTATACGCATTCGGTAATAAATAAGAACATATTAACCTTGATGTTTGATGAAGAAGATGATGAACAGTTCTTGAAGTTTTTGAAATCACAAATGCAACAGTGAATTCTTTCTTGCGGAGGGAGATTGATCGCGTAAAAGAAAAATATAAACAAAGAATTTGTTTATATAGAGATTTTAGAAAGAGAAAATCTTGAGCGGGAAAAGATTTTCATCATGACACGGACACGTGTTTGCATTTGATTGGAAGTATGAACGAGACGTGCAAACGTGTGTCAGGAAGAAAAAACGTGCCGGGGTTTATCCGTTGCAATGACGTCACAACTGTCCTTTCATATTCTTGGTTGTCTCTGAGGTTTTGAAAAATTCAGAGATACTTTTGAAAACATGAAGTACCGAATGAAAATATTCAGTGAAGGTTTTAAGGAAGAGATATTCAGCGATGCATTTTGTTTTGAAATCTTGCATTTTCATGCGATTGTCAGAGACAGAACATACCTTGATATCAGTGAATCAAGTTTATTCAAAGAGAAGATGATAGAATGGGTTATACAAGTTGATTTTATCCTTTCGCTGATTAATGTGAACCGCTGAAGATTTTATCCTTCAAAGTTCAGCATTCCAAGCTCGCTGATGAGAAAGTTGAATCTTGTCTCATCAAGAGGTTTGGTAAATAAGTCAGCTAACTGATAATCAGTTGGGATAAAATGAAGTTCTATATCACCATTCATCACATGATCTCTGATAAAATGATATCTGATTTCTATATGTTTGGTCTTTGAATGTAGTACTGGATTGTTTGCTATAGCGATGGCACTTGTGCTGTCACAATAGATTGGAATTTTGGAGAGCTGAAGATCATAGTCTAGTAGCTGATTTCTCATCCACAAGACTTGAGAACAACAGCTTCCAGCGGCTACATATTCAGCTTCAGCTGTGGAAGTGGACACTGAATTTTGCTTTTTACTTGTCCAACTTACCAGCTTTCCACCCAGGAGCTGACATCCTCCTGTGGTGCTTTTCCTATCCATTTTGCAACCTGCAAAATCACTATCTGAATAGGCGGTTAGATCAAATCCTGAATCTTTGGGATACCAAAGACCTAGATTCGCTGTCCCCTTAAGATATCGAAAAATTCGCTTTACAGCTTTCATATGAGATATATTAGGTTCAGCTTGATATCGTGCACACAAGCATGTTGCAAACATAATATCGGGTCGGCTAGCTGTAAGATACAATAGTGAGCCGATCATCCCACGGTACAGCGTGACATTGACAGGAACACCCTTAGTGTCCTTATCAAGTGTCAGCGGTGGTGCCATAGGGGTTTTCATAGCTGAACTTTCAGTTAAGTCGAATTTCTTCAGCATATCTTTAACATATTTTCCCTGATTTATGAAAGTTCCTTTCTCAGTTTGCTTAATCTGAAGACCAAGGAAATATGTTAGTTCACCCATCATGCTAATTTTATACTCATCTTTCATTCTATCAGCGAAACGAGTACAAAGCTCAGGGTTAGTAGAACCAAATATAATGTCATCAACATATATTTGAACTAGAATGATATGACCTTTCACTTTTCTAAAAAAAAGAGTTTTGTCAATCTTACCTCGCTCAAATTTTTCAATATGGAGATAAGTGGAAAGAGTGTCATACCATGCACGTGGAGCTTGCTTCAAGCCATAAAGTGCCTTATCCAGTTTATAAACATAACCTAGACGCTTAGAATCTGAGAATCCTGGAGGTTGTTCCACATACACTTCTTCATTCAGCTTTCCATTCAGAAACGCTGACTTAACATCCATCTGATGTACTTTGAAGTTTTTGTGTACAGCATATGCTAAGAATAGACGAATAGATTCAAGTCTTGCTACAGGAGCAAATGTTTCATCATAATCTATACCTTCCTCTTGTCTGTATCCCTGAGCAACAAGTCGAGCTTTGTTGCGGGTTACAGTACCATGTTCGTCCAACTTATTTCGATAGATCCATTTAGTGCCTATTACTGTTTTATCAGTTGGTCTCCGAACAAGTTTCCAAACTTTGTTTCTTTCGAATTCAGTCAGCTCTTCTTGCATGGCGCTGACCCAGTTTGGATCTTTGAGGGCATCATCTACTTTCTTTGGTTCAGTTAGTGAAATAAAATTTACAAATAAACAAATATTACCTGCACTTCGTCGAGTCTGAATCCCAACGTTTGGATCACAAAGAATTTGATTAATTGGATGATTTATAGTCCATCGCTGAGCCGAAGCGTGAGACGCTGACTCAACTTGAACTTGAGGAGCTGAAGATGAAGCTTCAGCGACGTCGGGAGTGTCAGCCAAGAGAGGAATGGATGCAGTTGTCATTATATTCACTGATTGCTGAGAAGTAGATGGAATGTCTGAGACATTTGGTTCAGCGTTAGGTATAGTGTTTATAGGAACAGCTGAGACCCAAGAAGTTTCAGCTTCACTGTTCTGCATATTTGGAATGATAGGACTATCATCTTCTACTGGATGAGCATTAGTGGGAATATCTTCTGAATCACCAAGATGAGAAAACATCCATTGATTCAGTTCTTCAGTATCAGCGGACGGTCTAGAGTTCGCTGAACTGGATTCGTCAAACGTGACGTGAATAGTTTCTTCAACAGTTTGTCTTCTACGATTGAAGACTCTGAAGTCTTTGGAAACTGAGGAGTATCCAAGAAAGATTCCATCATCAGCCTTAGGATCAAACTTTCCAAGTGCATCTCTGTTGTTCAGTATAAAACACTGACATCCAAAGATGTGAAGAAAGCTGATTGAAGGCTTTCTCCCATGAAAAAGTTCATAGGCTGTCTTTTTGAATCTTTTAACTATCAGCGACCTGTTTTGCGTAAAACAAGCAGTGTTGACAGCTTCTGCCCAAAATTGAGTAGGCAGGTGAGAATCGCTGAGCATTGAACGTGCAGCTTCAATAATTGTTCTATTTCTTCTTTCAGCGACTCCATTTTGTTGCGGTGTTCTCACTGAAGAAAAGTTGTGAGAAATACCCTTACTCTCAAGGAAGGAATCAAGAGAACTGTTTTTGAATTCAGTCTCATGATCACTCCTTATTGAGCGAACGGTCAGATTGTTCAGGGTTTCCATCTTCCGAACAAAATTGATGAGTTCTTCAGGGGTGTCACTCTTAGAACTGAGAAACATTACCCAAGTGAAGCGAGAGAATTCATCAACTATGACCAGCGTATATTTCTTTCCAGTGATGGATTGTTTGTTAACAGGGCCAAACAAATCCATATGGAGTAGTTGTAGAGGAGATGACACTGAAGAAACTTGCTTTGATTTAAAGCTTGCTTTGGTCTGCTTCCCTTTTTCACACGCTGAACATAACGACTCTTTGGCGTATGAATGCTGAGGTAGACCAGTGACTAACTCTTTTGAAGAAAGAGTGTTCAGTGTCTTGAAATTTAGATGAGATAGCCTCTTATGCCATAGCCAGTTGACATAAGATGAGGCCTTTGAGAAGAAACAGGAGTTCTCAGTGGTTGTTGAGTCCATGTTTATTACATAAACATTTTCCAAACGATAACCGCTGAGAGCTATCTTCTCCTTTTTGTCAGAGACAAAGCAGGATTTCTTAGTAAAGATTACTTTGTTATCCATGTCGCAAAGCTGACTGATGCTTAGAAGATTATGCTTTAGCCCTTCAACATATGCGACTCTTCTGAAGGAGGTTGTACCATTTGAAAGTACACCATACCCTCGGGTATGTCCTTTTCCATTTCCACCGAAAGTCACAGAGGGACCCTTCTCTTCTTTGTATTCAGCGAGCAGGCTTTTCTTTCTAGTCATGTGTCTAGAGCATCCGCTATCAAGATACCAGATACCCTTCTTAACCTGCAATGCAAAGGAAGATTAGTTTTTCTTGGGTACCCACTTAACCATGTATACACGTTTGTCAGTGGAAGTAGTTGGAATGGAAGGTTCAGCAGTCTTCGCAGCATTTGAAGATTCAGCTTTGTCTTTCTTCACTTTGGTTAATTTCTTAACCTCAGTGGTAGAATTCACCTTGACTTGATTTGCACCAGGGTTGGTCTTCTTTGCCTTGGGGGCAATCTTCACCTTAGCTATCTTTTCAGCTTTGGTGGCTGTGGGGCACTTACTAGCAATATGATCGGTAAGTCCACAGTGATAACATTTCCTATAACTAAAAGTAGTTCTAGGACCATTTGAATGCTGAGCTTTTAATTTCAAAATAGAAGTGCCAGCACCAAGTAAACTATTGGCTTTAGAAATGGGACGAACATTCAGTTCTTCAGATTTCTTACCAAGGACATCCAATCTGAGTCTAGGAGTAGATCGCTGAATAAATCCAGATATCTGCTTCCTTGATCCAGAGGGATGAGCCACTGAAGCTTTAGAAGCATTCAGTTTTGGTACTAAGGTACCCTTCTGAGGATTCTGGTAAATAACAATTCCTTTACCTTTGTCTTTAAAGACAGAGGTAGGTTTTGAATAAACCATTTTCTCCTTGCCTTTTGAGGAGGTAGGAGTTTCCTCAGGGATTGGTGTAACGGACGAGGAGCACTGAGAAGATGAAGTATCAGCGACTGAGGATACGAACGTTCCAAATTTAAGCGTTGAACGCTCAGTGGTTGTTTTTGGAGTTTCATCTTTGTAACCCAAACCACGTTTATCACTTAGGGGAATCTGAGACTTTATTATCTCAGTGATCTTTGTTGAAGAATTACACCATCCTTCAACAGTAGCTTTTTCAGCCTTTAATGCAGCGATAGCTTCTGCTCGTTCGATTTTGACTAGCTGATTTAAATATACTTGATCTTTAAAATCTTCTTCAGTTTTAGAAAGCTTTTCTATTTGAAGGTGGCAGTTTTTAAGCTTTTCAGCGAGATCAAGATTTTGGTTTTCAACCACAGTTTTGCCGTTCATGGCTTCGTATAAACTTCTAGTCAAGAGATCGATCTTACGGAGACTATCAGCTTCATCAATATTTGCAATATTGGTAAAGAAAGAAGGTGATACCTGAATAGCAGATGTTGAAGTGGAGGGAATGTCTGAACTTTCTTCCTCTTCTTCAATCTTGGCCATAAGACATAGATTTGCTTCATCATCTTCAGAGTCAGATGATGATGCTTCTTCATCAGAAGCAGCCCAATCATAGTCAACCATCAGTCCTTTATTCTTCTTAAAGCTTTTCAGCTTTGCATATTTTTCTTTCAGCTTTGAATATTTGTCATCTTTATTCCTTGGAACAAAGGATTTTTTTGTAAAAGCTGAGGGTCTAGAAACTTTCTTAGACCTTCCCTCGTTAGCGAAATGTCCTGTCTTTTCGCAGTTAAAACAAGTAGCAGTAGCCTTATCAACAAAAGCTGATGATCTAGGCTTGTCAGTTATGGAAAGAGGTTTGTTCTTTTTAAACATTTTCTTTTTGGCAAATCTCCTGAACTTCTTAGTTAGGAGAGCCAAAGATTCATCATTATCTGAATAATCAGAATCTGATGACCTTTCAGAGTTACTTTCTAACTCAGTGATAGTGACCGAGGGTCGCTGAGTAGAAGGTTCCTCTGAGATTAAAGCAACAGGGGTGCTTCTGGAATCTTTAACAAGATTCTTCTTAAGATGGCTTGATTGCTCATGATTCAGCAACGTACCATATAAGGTAGCAAGGGTCATTGATTTTAGATCCTTTGACAGCTTGAGACACATAGAATAGTTGTCCCAGCTTTCAGGTAAACATTCTAGAAACTTTGTCAGCACTTCAAAGTTAGAATATTCCTTACCAACAGTTTTCAGATCTATAATTAAACAATTAAAACGTTGGTGAACTTCAGAGAGAGTTTCATTCTTACCAGAAATGAAGCTTTCGTATTGTCTTACCAGGTTGATCTTTCTTGAGTCCTGGACTTCAGACGTTCCTTCATACTGAACACATATTGTGTCCCACATGGCTTTTGATGTTTTCAGATTCATGACGGAATGGTAGACTTCGTCAGGAAGAGCCATGGATAGTATGGATCTAGCTTTTGTATCTATAGCCACTTTCTTCTTATCTTCGTCAGTCCATTGAAGGATTTCCTTAGGTACCAGCCTTTCTGGAATAGCAGGTCTATTCTCAGCGCCTGGAACTGCAGCATCAATTCTTACAGGGATGAATGGACCATTTTCGAGATAGTAAGGCATAGTAGGGTCTACACCTTCTAAGAAGAGTGTCATCCTATTTTTCCATAAGTTGAAGTTATCTTTGGAAAATCTGGGAGGTTTAGCAAGAGAACCATTGTCTATATAATTTGTGTTTGTGTTGGTGGCCGTTTTCAGATAATAGCAAGGAAGAGAAATATCTTAGATTAGATCTTGTTTATGAGATTAAACAAATCCGCTCTGATACCACTTGTTGGTCCCGAAGGCCTATACAAGTTTGTAGAAGGGGGGGTTGAATACAAACACACAGATTTTACTTTTCTAAATTGTTTATTGATAAATCATTAACAATTTACAGCTTGTTGCGGAAACAAGATTAAGGATAAACCTAAATCTAAACAAGTTGGAACACTAAGGTTTCTTGCACTAAGAGAGATAAGGAAATTACTAATAATAACCTATCTTGAGATAAGAGATTGAACTTGTCCAGAGTTAGCAAGTTACTTCAAATGAAGTGGGTTCATCTCTTTATATACTGCATGCATTTAATGCAAGTCAGTATACACTTTACACGTGTCATCAGCTGGTTGGTTGCATGTCATTGACCTTGGTTGACAACCTTAGTAGCCGCATGGATGAACAGTGTAGTATCAGAGTGGTTGTACGATTTCAGACAGTCGGAGGTTCTTTTCTGACATTTCGTACGGAGTCGTGCAAGGGTGGTTTAAGACAAAAGTACTTTGTACGGAGGACTTCATGATCAGCTTTTGTTGATTCAGCGATCTATCATTTCATATCAGCGAATGATAGATTTCAGCGATAGCTGAAGTCTTGTACTTGATACTTCACGTTGAGTGGACAAATCTGAGTCTTCGCTGATCCGCATCAGTTCATTAGGAGACTTGTCGCTGGTTCTTGAGCTTGATCTTCGACTTCAGCGTAGAACCTTTGTTGACGTGAAACTTGTCTTCAGGGATCATAAGTAAACAACTAACTTATCAGCGATCATCATAATGACTGAACAGACTCAGAGCATTTATGACGAACAGTTTCGCCGAATGTTTAATTTAAAGAGCGAGAGTTCCTATCAGCGGTACTGTAAGATCTTAGTACTTATCAGCGATAGTGAAACTCTGATACATATTGTTTACTTACAATTTTCACTAAGTATATAAGAGAGGGTCATTATCAAATCACTGAGGGTTTGGATCAACAACCTGGCCTTGACATGTTGCACCAGTATAGAAGATCTCTGAGATGATTGGTTGGGCAAATAGGAATATATGAGTCCCGCTGAAATCTTTGAATGCCATCCCAATCATAGAAGATGATTCCATAAGGTACTCCTATCACTTGACCAGTAGAAAGAGGTCCTCCAGGTGGCAGTGATAAGTCAAGAGCTGAGAGGTCAGGTGGTGGTCCAAGTACTACTTCTCTTGAGAATTCGACCCCTGTTTCATTTCTGTAAGTATGTTCTTCAGAGGTAGATGCTCGCTTCTTCTTTCTTGCTGGTCTTGGGTTCTGAGGTAGAGGAGAAGGTATTTCAACCCTCGTTGAGATTCGGTTTTTAAGTAAGTTCAAGAACTTTGTTGATCCAAACCCTTCAGTGATTTGATAATGACTCTCAGAATTACTTTGTGAAAATTGTAAGTAAACAATATGTATCAGTGTTTCACCATCTAAGAAAATATACTAAGTCTGTTTAGTATCGCTGATGGAAAACACAGGTTTTAATTTATACTTCAGCGATACTTGTACATCAGTGAGCTCTGAGCATGTTCAGCCTCACTGTTGATCGCTAAAAGTTCATCTTGTAATTGTTTGCTTATGATCCCTGAAAACAAGACTCGCGACAACTGAGTTCAAAGCTGAAATCGAAGACCAAGCTGACGAACGAGTGGCTAAGTCTACTAGTGACCTGATGCGGATATCACCGAAGCCAAGACTTGTCCATTTCACGCAAAGTTTCAAGTAGAAGACTTCAGCGAGAGCTGAACTTTATCATTCGCTGCTAAAGATACATTCAACGTTCGCTGATCATGAAGCGTGTACTACAAACAACTTTTGTCTTATCTCCTTGCACGCCCCCGTACGATTTGTCAGAACGAACATCCCTTTTGCCCAGGATCGTACAAACCACTCTGCAACTACACTGCTCATCATACGACCACTAGGATGTTTGCTAAAGTCAAATTCATGCAACCAACCAGACGCTACCACGTATAAAGTTGTACTGACTTGCATTAAATGCATGCAGTATAAATAAGGAAACCCTACTTCATTTTTGAAGTGCTCGGCTTCTTCCTCGCTGAACTTCTTAGTGTTAGAAAATTATTCTTAGTTTTCTAAATCACCCTTCTCTCTATTTCTTAGTGCAAGAATTCTGTGTGATTCTCTAGTTTGTTTAGATTAGGTTTTTGACTTGATCTTATTCCGCAACAAACTGTAAATTGTTTATTGATATATATATATATATATATATATATATATCAGTAAACAATTTTAAAGATAAAAATTTGTGTTTGTATTCAACCCCCCCTCTCTACAAACATGTATAACCCTTCGGGACCAACAAGTGGTATCAGAGCAGATTGTTTAATCTAATAAACAAGATATTGCTTATACTCTCTTCCTTGCTATTTCTTCAATATGGCAAATTCCACAAACACGAATTACATAGATAATGGCTCTCTTGCCAAACCACCTCGATTTAGTAAAGACAACTTCAATCTTTGGAAAAATCGAATGATGCTGTTCTTGGAAGGTGTAGATCCCACTATACCTTACTATGTTGAAACTGGACCTTATGTTCCTTTCATCATAGATCCTGCTATTCCAGCCACTGGTAACACACCTGTCGTTCCTGAAAGACTTATTGTAAGCAAGTTTCTCAATGGACTGACGATGACAAGAAGAAGGTGGCCATTGACACAAAAGTCAGATCCATCATCTCCATGGAATTTCCTGATGAAGTCTACCATTCCATAATGAACCTGAAAAGTTCCAAAGACATGTGGGACACTATCTGCGTTCAGTATGAAGGTACTGAAGATGTACAAGAATCCAAGAGAATAAAACTGGTAAGACAATATGAAAGTTTCATCTATGGTAAAAATGAAACTCTCTCTGAAGTTCACCAACATTTTAATTGTTTAATTATTGATTTAAAAACTGTTGGTAAGATTTACTCTAACTCTGAGATTCTGACAAAATTCTTGGATTGTTTTCCTGAAAGCTGGGACAACTATACCATGTGTCTTAAGCTATCTAAGGATCTTAAATTTATGACTCTCTCTACCTTATTTGGCACTATGCTCAATCATGATCAATCGTGTCAACTTAAGAAGAATCTTGTCAAAGATTCTAAAAGCACACATGTTGCTTTACTCTCCTCAGAGTCAGTACCTGCTCAGCGATTCACTGTCACGATCACTGAAATGGAATCTAACTCTGATGATTCATCAGACGCTGATCTTTCAGAACTTGATGAATCTTTGGCACTCCTGACAAATACCTTCAAGAGGTTTGCTAGAAAGAGTAACTTCAGAAGAAATAAACCTCTTTCACTCACTGAAAAGCCTAAATCTACTCCTGTTGATAAGGCTACTTGTTGGTTCCTTTTTGTTTAAACAATGGTGATTCTTTCAGTTTAGTTCATATAGTTTTATATTGCGGAAGCGTATTTAATGAACTGAAAGAAATACTAAGATAGAAGAACACACAATATCAAATAAGTAATGAAGATGACAGATAAATATCTCAAAGGTTACTGTATTTGATATTATCAAGAACACCAAGAACATAACAAGAAATCTGCTGGTGTGTGTGTTTGTGCGTAGCTTAATATCTGATTCTTGTTCTTGTTTTTCTTTATAGAAGAACTCAACATGAGTCTTTTATTTATACTACTTTAAAGGGGACATACTTTAGACAATAAGGACTGATCTACAGTAGACAGGATTGTGTGAACAGTAGCAGGTACGATGTTCATTTAATGCGCATGTTCCATCTTCGACAGATCCCTATCAGAGTTTGACACGTGGGGTTTATGTCAGGGCATGCTTTGTACAAGTGGATGAACGGATCCTGGAACAATAGAAAGATATTTGTTGATTTCTTCTAAGTCTTTAGTATACCGCAGAGGCTCTGTCAAAGGTGACAGAGGTTCTGCGGCTCGGTCCTCTGTGAGCAGTCTTCTGTCGATTCTTGTCTTCGGTCTTCTTAGTGTCTTGGCAGAGCCTCTGTTGGAGGCTTCTATACTTAGCCTATTTTTCACTACTTTTACAAACAGAAAGATTGGAGCTAACAATCTCCCCCTAAGTAGTGAAAAATGAAAAATTGAAAAGTACATGGATTTTTAGGCTAAGTACATACTAAGAACACTTTTCTTTTCACATTTGATTATGCCAGAGGCATTTACATATGATTGTATTTTGAAAAGAAAAATTACAGAGGATTTGTTTGATTGACTCAGACGTTGGCATCTTTGAAGTCGTATAACTTCTGCGGTCGAATCCATCCTTTATAAGCTCGTGATAGAAACTGATGCAGAGTTTTTTGAAGTTGATTGTTGCATCGATGATCTCTATCAGTCTGTCGGCCAGGCTTTGTGTTGGTCCCGGAGGGCTATACAAGTTTGTAGAAGGGGGGGGGGGGGTTGAATACAAACACACGTTTTTACTTTTCTAAATTATTTATTGATAAATCATTAACAATTTACAGCTTGTTGCGGAACAAGATAAGGATAAATCCTAATCTAAACAAGTTGGAACACTAAGTTTTCTTGCACTAAGAAAGAGAAGGAAATTACTAATAATAATCTATCTCAAAGATATAAGAAGGATTACTCGACCAAAGTTTACGAGTACTTCAAAATGAAGATGACTTGTCCAGAGTTAGCAAGTACTTCAAAATGAAGATGACTTGTCCAGAGTTAACAAGTACTTCAAAATGAAGATGACTTGTCCAGACTTAGCAAGTACTTCAAAATGAAGTGAGGACTTCTTCTTATATACTGCATGCATTTAATGCATGGCAGTTTATACTTTACACGTGGCAACAGCTGATTGGTTGTAGGATCTGACTTGAGTAGACAAACTTAGTAGTCGCATGGGTGAACAGTGTAGCATCAGAGTGGTTGTACGATTTCAGACAATAAGGAGGTTCTTTTCTGACATATCGTACGAAGTCGTGCAAGGGTGGTTAAGACAAAAGTACTTTGTACGGAGGACTTCATGATCAGCTTACGTTGATTCAGGGCTTTATCATTCTTTATCAGCCAATGACAAAGTTCAGCGATAGCTGAAGTCTTGTACTTGATACTTCACGTTGAGTGGACAAATCTGAGTCTTCGCTGATCCGCATCAGTTCATTAGGAGACTTGTCGTTGGTTCTTGAGCTTGATCTTCGACTTCAGCGTAGAACCTATGTTAACGTGAAACTTGTCTTCAGGGATCATACGTAAACAACTATGAATGTCAGCGATCACCAAATAGGTCTGAACAGGCTCAGAGCTATATTCCTAAGAATATATGGTGAACATTTATGCTGAACAATGTATGAGATCATCAGCGATCATCAACAAGACTGAACAGGCTCAGAGCTTGCTGAATGAACAGGGTTCACTGAATGTCTAATCTAAAGAGCGAGAGTTCCTATCAGCGGTACTGAAAACAGTCTTAGTACTTATCAGCGATAGTGAAACTCTTATACATTGTTTACTTACAACTTTCACTAAGTAGAATAGAGAGGGTCATTATCAAATCACTGAGGGTTTGGATCAACAATCTCCCCCTATTTGATTATGACATAGCAACAGAGAAAATTGCTATTTAATGAAAACATAAGGATAAAAAGAACTCATAAAATATTTGTCCCTTTTACTGTTTTCTGGGATCTTTTCTATACTTATGGAGTAAAGTACTTTCACTGAAATCTTTCTTTAAACTTCGTATCAGATTACAAAGGGAAGTGGAAAAATTATAAGTACAAGCGAAATAAATTACAAGTACAAAAGAATAACTGATAAAATAGAAGAATAAGGCGATCCTGTCAGCTTATAGAGGTTCTTCCTTAATGAGAAGTTCATCAAGGGTCTGGGTTGTAGGGATCATCCAGTCAGGGACTTGTTCTCCCTGATTTCTTCTTTCTTGGGCTTCCTTGAAGATCAACGGCTTCATGAAGTGTCCGAGAAGGTCTTGTCTGAATTCACACCAGTATGTGAGATCTTTGAGCTGTTCGATTGGAGTGATGGGTAGCTCAGCGATACGTTGAAAACATTTTCGTCCCTCGCAGTCATGAAAGAATATACCGTAAGGATTACTTATGACTTTACCAGGGATGAAACGTTCACCGGGTGGCAGAGATATGTCAAGGGCAGATAGATCAGGGTCAGGACCAAGCACTTCAGTGCGAGAGAAACCGATACCAGTTTCATTTCGTATAGGAGGACCGCTTCTTCTTTGCGGAGGCCCTTTTTCTTTTCAGCTTAAGAGCAGGAGGAGGAGGAATATCCACAGCAGATGAGACCAAGTCGATCTGTCGATTTATAAGTTTCTCGACATGATCCCTGTACTTTGAACGTGATTGCTGAATGGCTATCCTCATCTCCAACCATTCAGAGAGACCATACCTTGTGACAGCTTCAGCTCCGAAGGTTTCAGTTTGGCCATTCTCTCTGAACAATTGGATATCAACAATAGGTACTCCGATAGTTGTTCTTCCAGAGATGTGTACCTTGTTGATCCTTGTTGGACGATATCTGAAGTGTACCTTCTCTTTACACCATTTGAGGGTGGATTGAGATACTTCAGTTTTCTTCTCGACAATCTTTCGAGCATCTTCCCAAAGCTGACGTTGGACTTGAATGGGAATTCGTTTCAGCTTGGGGTCTTCGACTGATTCTTGGACGAGCTGGATGGCGAGAGCCTTGTCTTTTTCTTCAGCTTCCTTTTTATCAGCGAGTAGACATTCAGCTCTGAGGTGATCATCGTATTCTTGCTTTGTAAGTCTGAACTTAGGAGTTTTGACTTTGGCATGCGGCAAGATGATTCGCTGAGCCTCAAGCTTCTTTATCATTTCTTCTCTTCTTCTCTGATCTTCTTCACTTGATTTTTGAAAAACCAAAGAAGGTCTGTTTGTGTGAGAGAGCGTCTGTTCTTCAGGTTCATCAGTCTCGGTGATTAAATCGAAGACTGGGATTATTTCTTCAGCTTTAGCAGCAGCTGGTTGTACTTCAGAATCCTCAAGCAGGGGAGAGGACTAGCTGAAACACAACGATCTTACGAATAAGAACTTGGGTAGAATAGAGAGAAAAGAAATGGGTTTAAGTGTATAGGCTTTTTGTAGAGAGTAGAGCTGATAATGTGTATAGATAGAGGAGGGATGCGGTGTAAGGAAGTAAGATGTAGTGTACCTGATGAACTGGCTTTTGAAGCAAGATCATCAGATTATCTTTGTCTTCAGCGACACCTTTTCCTTTGCCCTTGTCAGCTTCAGACGCTGAAGGCTTTGTCCGCTCCCCTGTTGGTTCTTTGATTTTGATGCCTTTTTGCGCTGGGGTTTTCTTTGGAGAGACAAAGAAGGAATCATCATCATCATCAAAGTAATCATCACCCTTATCACTGGATGATGGTTCATCGTCAGATATGTCGACGGCTTCTTCATCTTCAGCTTCAGATTCAGATTCTTCAGCAGCTTCTTCGAGTTGCTCCCCCTTAGATACAGAGGTAAGCTTCTCGGTTCCCTCAGGGTTTTCATCTCCCTGAGGTCCAGCAGTTGTTTCTTCATTTATCTTCTCCCCCAGTTTAGTAAGGGGAAGGTCTTCAGTCTTCTCCCCTCTCGATAGATTCGTCATGGGGAAGGTCTTCAGAGTTCTTCTCCCCCCTTCCTCATGAGTGGGGGAGGAATGCGAAGACTCAGCGGATGGGACATCAGCAGATGGTGTTGGTTCCCTGTCTTCTTGGCCAGGGATACCAACACAAATTTCAATCTCCCCTAATCTGGCTTTCAGGCCAGTTATAGCATGAGTGATCTTGAAAAGTTCAGCTTGATCCGCCGGAGTAAAATGCGAAGGTGCAGGGGCAGGGGCGGTCATGTGATTCAGGATCTGCTGCACCATTGTCTTCACTGAACTTACGTCAGTCTTTACAGCAGACATCTCTCCCTGAAGATTTCCAATCGATGTCTTCAGCGTTATGACCTCGCTGGACATGGTGTTAACTCTTGAGGAGAGAGAGTTGTAGTCGGTGTAGATATCAGCAAGAACTTTGGCAAAGTCACCGAGAGTACTATTCACCTTCTCTAAATCAGCTTTGGAGGCTTTCTGTTCAACCACTTTTGTCAGCTTGTTGAGATTCTCTCCAGCGTTTGTTACAGCTGAAGAGTTGTCTGAGAGAGTAGTGGTGAGACCTGTCAGCTTTGTATCCAGGTTCTTCAGAGAGGCGTTGATGTCTCCCAAATTAGGACCTGTAACAGATAAGAACTTATGAACAGAGGAAAGCTCAGAAGTTTGGGGTTTAGTTACAGTGTATATGGGTTGGTGTATACCTGCAGGAGGGTTAGCGAAGTCATCAAAACTTCTGTGACCTGAAAAATGTTCCATGTCGTCAGCTAGAGTGCGTGTACGCATGGACATTCCTGCAGGTCCTGCATCCATCAATCCTTGAAAAGTATCAGCTTTAGCTTCTGGAAGATTGACGGGTGCTCCAGTGATCGCGGTGAAAACTGGATTAGAGTCCAATGGAGTAGAGAGAGAAGCGAAGGTTGAGAGGGTTTGATGTGGAGCTGATTCAGTGTTGGATCCACTGAGAATCACTTCTTCAGTCTCATGAGAGACTGAAGGAGGTTGGGTCGATTCCAAGTCTACGACATCAGGGTGTAGAGACGCTGAGGTTGGGAAAGAAGGGGTGGCTTGATCAGCTGTGGCAGAGCGTACCACGAAAGTGTCCAGCGACTCTTTTGTAACCTGAGTCGTGGAGTCTTCAGCATGAGATTGCTGGGAGGGTTGCTCCTTGGTTTTCTTGATCCTTTTGGAATCAAGTGGGGTAGTGGAGTGTTTCCTTTTATGAGGAATAGATTTTGTGGACTTGGTATCAGCGAGGGGTATTGTCGCTGAAGTAGCCACAGAAATAGAAGAAGGAGGATGTAGAAGAGATAAGAGAGTAGAGAGACGTACCTCGTTTGGCAGTGGCTTGAAGTCAAGAACTTTTGGGCCGACTTGGGATAGTTTCAGGTCTCCTACCTTTGGATACTTATCCTTCAGTCCTTGTGCTAAATGAGCACTGATAAATCTTGGATATGGAACCCATGATGGACGAGGATCAACAGTTACTCGTATCAGCATGTCATCGAAGATGATCTGAGCCCAGTCTATATGGAGACCCTTCAGCAAGGAGTACCCCATGGATTGTTGAGACTGCGAGGCTTGATCAGATGATCCGGATTTGGCGGTGAGGCAGCTGATAAGATGAGCGAAGATAAAATTCATTTCGCTGGGCATCTTGGATTTCTTCATCATGGTCAGCTTCTTGTCAGGACGACCATCTCTTCCTAAGTCCCAAGCGTAGTTCATAGCATCAAAAAAATGCTATCAGGGCATCCCTGTCTGAGGAGTTCTTCTTGGGGTCAGGGAATGGGACGAAGGGTTTTTTTTTCGGAGGCTGCGGGGAGGTTCAGGGCATACCTAAGATTACCAGATGTAATCTTTGAGGTTCCATGGTCAGTGTCAAAGAGAATGACACTGATGGTCTTTTTAGGATTTCGAGAGGAGGGGATCTGAGCACTTCTGGCAGAGTACCAGAACTGACTCAGTAGGTGTTTATCAGCGAAAGGATTTATGGTTAAGGCTGTGGAGATAGGGCAATTCTGAAGGAATTTAACAACTTCATCCAGATGATTGACCCGTTTCTTTTCAGGGAATTCCAATAAGGCGTAAGGATTGTTGCTCTGAAAAGTTACATTCTTCAGAAGGAATTTGACTTGAGGAGCCTTTGGAAGTTCAGCAGCTAGCTGAGTATCAGTGAATGTCATTTCTGCTATAAACACATACACGAAGAATATGAACAACAAAATATGAATTTGAAGATTTTGTCCATTTCATTCAGCATTTTATCCATTTCAGTCAGCCAAAAATGACTTAATGAAGCATATATGATTTCCAGTTTAAGAACAGATTCTGGAAAAACATACGAAGAACAAGTTTAAGATTTTTAAAAGTAAACTTGAAGAACAACCATGAAGGTTGTGTTCATAAAACCATGAAAGAATATGATTTCATTTTAAGAATGGTTTCTTTTGTTTGATCTTTTAAAAACAATGATAAGATCCAAAACAAGTTAAAACAGTAGATAATATAAGAATATTAACCTTGTGTTCTTTGTTGAAGATGAACAGTTCTTTTTAAGAGAAAACTCGAATGTTCAAGATGCAACAGTATTCTTGAGAAAACTTGAGTAAGAAGTTTTTCGCGAGAAGAGAGAAAACTATACACTCGAGGAGTATATATAGTGAGAGAAGAGAGAAAAACTATGAGCGGGAAAGTTTTTCATCATGACACGGACACGTGTTTGCATTTGATTGGAAGGTAAACGAAATGTGCAATCGTGTGTCAGAAAAAGAACGTTCCAGGGGTTTATCCGTTGCGATGACGTCACAACTGTCCTTTCATATTTTAGAATGTCTCTGAGGTTTTGAAAAACTCAGGGATGTTTTGAAAACATGAAGCACTGAATAGAAGTATCAGTAAGGTTTAAGAAATTTCAAAAGTATCGCTGATAGGGAAAAAGATTTTCAGCGATGTAAGATATTTTTAAATATTGCATATAAATGCGAATGTCAGAGAGAAAAACATACCTGGTTATCAGCGAATCAGATTGTTTAGAGAGAGAATAATAGAATGGGGTTTACAAGTTGATTTTATCCTATCGCTGATCAAATGTGAACCGCTGAAGATTTTACTCTTCAAAGTTCAGCATTCCAAGCTCGCTGATGAGAAAGTTGAATCTTGTCTCATCAAGAGGTTTGGTAAACAGATCAGCTAACTGAAAGTCAGTTGGGATAAAATGAAGTTCTATATCACCATTCATCACATGATCTCTGATAAAATGATATCTGATTTCGATATGTTTGGTCTTTGAGTGTAGCACTGGATTGTTGGCTATAGCGATGGCACTTGTGCTGTCGCAATAGATTGGAATTTTCGAGAGCTGAAGGTCATAGTCTAGTAGTTGATTTCTCATCCACAAGACCTGAGAACAACAGCTTCCAGCGGCTACATACTCAGCTTCAGCAGTTGAGGTGTACACTGAATTTTGCTTTTTACTTGTCCAACTCACCAGCTTTCCACCCAGGAGCTGACAACCTCCTGTGGTGCTTTTCCTATCCAATTTGCAACCTGCAAAATCACTATCTGAATAGACGGTTAAGTCAAACCCTGAGTCTTTGGGATACCAAAGACCTAGATTTGGCGTACCCTTAAGGTAACGAAAGATTCGCTTTACAGTGATCATATGAGATTCCTTGGGTTCAGCTTGATACCTTGCACACAAACAAGTTGCATACATGATATCGGGTCGGCTCGCTGTAAGATACAAGAGAGAGCCGATCATCCCACGGTACAACGTGACATTAACAGGTATTCCATTTGAATCAGTGTCTAGTGTCAGCGGTGGTGCCATAGGGGTTTTCATAGCTGAACTCTGAGTTAAATCGAATTTCTTCAGCATATCTTTAACATACTTTCCCTGATTAATGAAAGTTCCTTTTTCATTTTGCTTTATCTGAAGACCAAGGAAATATGTTAGCTCACCCATCATGCTCATTTTGTACTCAGCTTTCATCCTTTCAGCGAAACAAGTACCAAGATCAGGGTTAGTGGAACCAAATATAATATCATCGACATATATTTGAACCAGAATGATATGACCTTTTACTTTCCTGAAAAACAGCGTTTTATCAATTTTACCTCGCTCAAATTTTTCGATTAAGAGATAAGAGGAAAGAGTGTCATACCATGCACGAGGAGCTTGCTTCAGCCCATAAAGTTCCTTATCCAGCTTATAAACATAACCTGGATGCTTAGGATCTGAGAATCCCGGAGGTTGTTCCACGTAGACTTCTTCATTCAGCTTTCCATTAAGAAACGCTGACTTGACATCCATTTGATATACCTTGAAGTCTTTGTGTATAGCGTATGCTAAGAAAAGACGAATAGATTCTAGTCTTGCTACTGGAGCAAACATTTCGTCGTAATCTATGCCTTCCTCTTGTATGTATCCCTGAGCAACAAGTCTAGCCTTGTTGCGGGTTACAGTTCCATGTTCATCCAACTTGTTTCGATAGACCAATTTAGTGCCTGTCACTGACTTGTCAGATGGTCTTGGAACGAGATTCCAAACTTTGTTTCGTTCAAATTCTGTCAGCTCTTCATGCATAGCGCTGACCCAGTTTGGATCTCTGAGGGCATCATCTACCTTCTTTGGTTCAATCAGAGAAATAAAGTTAACAAATAAACAAATATTACCTGCACTTCGTCGAGTCTAAGCACCAGCGTTTGGATCACCAAGAATTTGATCAATTGGGTGATTTACAGTCCATCGCTGAGCAGGATCATAAGTCACTGACTCAATCTGAACTGGAGCGGCTGAAGATGAGACTTCAGCAACTTCTGGTATATCAGCTAAGACAGGAAAAGGTGCATATGGCATTTCATTCACTGATTGCTGAGAAGTAGATGGGATGTCTGAGGTACATGGTTCAGCAGGTATTGCATTAAGAGGAATAGCTGAGACCCATGACGTTTCAGCTTCACTTGTCCGCATGCTGGGGATGATGGTAGGATCATCATCTTCAGCGGTATAAGTATGAGATGGACGAGTGGGAACATCTTTTGAATCACCAAGATGAGAAAACATCCATTGATTCAGTTCTTCCGTATCAGCAGAAGGTCTTGAGTTCGCTGAACGGGATTCGTCAAAAGTGACGTGAATAGTTTCTTCTACAGATTGTCTTCTTCGATTGAAGACTCTGAAGGCTTTGGAAACTGAAGAGTATCCAAGAAAGATTCCATCATCAGCCTTAGGATCAAACTTTCCAAGGGCATCTCTGTTGTTCAGTATGAAACACTGACATCCAAAGATGTGAAGAAAGCTAATTGAAGGCTTTCTCCCATGAAAAAGTTCATAGGCTGTTTTATTAAATCTTTTGACTATCAGCGACCTGTTTTGCGTAAAACAAGCGGTGTTGACAGCTTCTGCCCAAAATTGAGTAGGCAGGTGAGAATCGCTGAGCATTGAACGTGCAGCTTCAATAATGGTTCTATTTCTTCTTTCAGTGACTCCGTTTTGTTGCGGTGTTCTCACTGAAGAAAAGTTGTGAGAAATACCCTTACTCTCAAAGAAGGAATCAAGAGAACTATTTTTGAATTCAGTTCCATGATCACTCCTTATTGAGCGAACGGTCAAGTTGTTCAGGGTTTCCATCTTCCGAACAAAGGTGATGAGTTCTTCAGGGGTGTCACTCTTAGAACGGAGAAACATAACCCATGTATAGCGAGAGAATTCATCAACTATGACCAGCGTATATTTCTTTCCAGCGATGGATTGTTTGTTAACAGAGCCAAACAAATCCATATGGAGAAGTTGTAGAGGAGATGATATTGAGGAAACTTGCTTTGACTTAAAGCTTGCTTTGGTCTGGTTGCCTTTCTCACACGCTGAACATAAGGATTCTTTGGCGTATGAGTGTTGAGGTAGACCAGTGACCAACTCTTTTGAAGAAAGAGTGTTCAGTGTCTTGAAGTTTAGATGAGAGAGCCTCTTATGCCATAGCCAGTTGACATCAGATGATGATTTTGAGAAGAAACAGGAGTTCTCAGTGGTTGTTGAGTCCATGTTTATTACATAAACATTTTCCAAACGATAACCGCTGAGAGCTATCTTCTCCTTTTTGTCAGCGACAAAGCCGGATTCCTTAGTAAAGATTACTTTGTTATCCTTGTCGCAAAGCTGACTGATGCTTAGAAGATTATGCTTCAGCCCTTCAACATATGCGACTCTTCTGAAGGTTGTTGTACCATTAGATAGTACACCAAACCGACGGGTATGTCCTTTTCCATTTCCACCGAAAGTTACAGAGGGACCCTTCTCTTCTTTGTACTCAGTGAGTAGGTTCTTCATAACAGTCATGTGTCTAGAGCATCCGCTATCGAGATACCAGATACCCTTCTTAACCTGTATTACAAAGGAAGATTAGTTTGACTTAGGTACCCACATCATCTTGGGTTTAGATTTGTCAGCGGTGGTAGAGGAAGTGGAAGGTTCATCAATATTCGCAGCATTTGAAGATTCAGCTTTGTCAGTCTTCACTTTGGTTAATTTCTTAACCTCAGTGGTCTTCTTTGCCTTGGGGGCAATGATCTTCACCTTAGATATCTTTTCAGCTTGGGTGGCTGTGGGGCACTTACTAGCAATATGATTTGTAAGTCCACAATGATAACATTTCCTATAACCAAAAGTAGTTCTAGGACTATTTGCATGCTGAGCTTTTGATTTTGAATTAGAAAGACCAGCACCAAGTAAGCTATTGGTTTTTGAAATGGGAGGAACATTTAGTTCTTCGGATTTCTTACCAAAGATTTCCAGTTTGATTCTAGGAGTAGATCGCTGAATAGATCCACGCAAAATAAATCCAGAGATCTTATTCTTTGAATCAGAGGGATAAGTCACTGAAGCTTTAGAAGCGTTCAGCTTTGGTACAGAGGTACCCTTATGAGGATTTTGGTTAAAAGCAATTTCTTTACCTTTGGAAGTTAAGGTAGAGATTTCCTCAGGGATAGGCGGTTTAGAAGAGGAACACTGAGAGGATGAAGTATCAGCGACTGAGGATACGAAAGTTCCAAATAAGAGCATGGAACGATCAGTGGTTGGTTCTAGAGTATCAGCTTTGTAACCAAGACCACGTTTATCACTCAGGGGAATCTGAGACTTGATTATCTCAGTGATCTTTGTTGAGGAATTATACCATCCATCAACAGCAGCTTTTTCAGCTTTTAATGCAGCGATAGCTTCTTCGCGCTCGATTTTGACTAGCTGATTTAGGTGAACTTGATCTTTAAAATCTTCTTCAATTTTAGAAAGATTTTCTATTTGAAGGTGACAATTTTTAAGCTGTTCAGCGAGATCAAGGTTTTGATTTTCAACTACAGTTTTGCCATTCATGGCTTCATATAAACATCTAGTCAAGAGATCGATCTTTCGAAGACTATCAGCTTCATCAATATTTGCAATATTGGTAAAGAAGGAAGGTGATACCTGAGTTGCAGAGGTTAAAGTAGAGGGAATGTCAGAATTGTCTTCCTCATCTTCAAGTTTGGCCATGAGACATAGATTGGCTTCATCATCATCTTCAGAGTCAGATGATTCTTCTTCGTCAGAGGCAGCCCAATCATAGTCAGCCATGAGGCCTTTGCCTTTCTTCTTAAAGGTTTTCAGTTTCACATACCTTTCTTTCAGCTTGGCGTATTTGTCATCTCGAGACCTGAGGTTAGAGGATTTCTTGGGAAACGCTGAGTTTCTCGAAACTTTCTTTGACCTGCACTCATTAGCGAAATGTCCTATCTTTTGACAGTTAAAACAAGTAGCAGTAGCCTTATCAACAGGAGCTGATGATCTTGGCTTGTCAGTAATGGAAAGAGGTTTATTCTTTCTGAACATTTTCTTTTTGGCGAATCTCCTGAACTTTTTAGTGAGGAGAGCCAAAGATTCCTCGAGATCTGAAGAGTCAGAATCTGATGACCTTTCAGAGTTACTCTCCAACTCAGTGATAGTGACCGAGGGTCGCTGAGTGGAAGGTTCCTCTGAGATTAAAGCAACAGGGGTGCTTTTGGAATCTTTTACAAGATTCTTCTTAAGATGACTCGATTGCTCATGATTCAGCATCGTGCCATATAAGGTAGAAAGATTCATCGATTTGAGATCTTTTGACAGCTTGAGACACATTGAATAGTTGTCCCAACTTTCAGGTAAACATTCTAAGAACTTTGCAGTACTTCAAAGTTAGAATATTCCTTACCAACGTTTTTCAGACTATTATTAAGTAGTTAAAACGTTGATGAACTTCAGAGATAGATTCATTCTTACCACAAATGAAGCTTTCATACTGTCTTACCAGGTTGATCTTTCGAGAGTCCTGAACTCCAGCAGTACCTTCATACTGAAAACATATTGTGTCCCACATAGCTTTTGAGGTTTTCAGGTTCATGACGGAATGGTAGACTTCATCAGGAAGAGCCATGGAGAGTATGGATCTGGCTTTGGTGTCGATAGCCACTTTCTTCTTATCTTCATCAGTCCACATATGAATTTTCTTAGGAATCAGCCTTTCTGGAATAGCAGGTCTATTCTCAGCGGCTGGAACTGCAACATCAATTCTTACAGGAATATATGGGATGTTTTCAAGATAATAAGGCATAGTAGGGTCTACACCTTCTAAGAAGAGAATCATCCTATTTTTCCATAGATTAAAATTATCTCTGGAGAATCTAGGGGGTTTTGCAAGAGAACCGTTGTCAACATAGTTTGTATTGGTAGTAATTTCTAGTTTCTACAAGAAAAGAGAAGATTAGTATAGATAAGATCTTGTTTATGAGATTAAACAAATCCGCTCTGATACCACTTGTTGGTCCCGAAGGGCTATACAAGTTTGTAGAAGGGGGGGTTGAATACAAACACACGTTTTTACTTTTCTAAATTGTTTATTGATAAATCATTAACAATTTACAGCTTGTTACGGAACAAGATAAGGATAAATCCTAATCTAAACAAGTTGGAACACTAAGTTTTCTTGCACTAAGAAAGAGAAGGAAATTACTAATAATAACCTATCTCAAAGATATAAGAAGGATTACTCGACCAGAGTTTACGAGTACTTCAAAATGAAGATGACTTTTCTAGAGTTAGCTAGTACTTCAAAATGAATATGACTTGTCCAGAGTTAGCAAGTACTTCAAAATGAAGATGACTTGTCCAGAGTTAGCAAGTACTTCAAAATGAAGTGAGGACTTCTTCTTATATACTGCATGCATTTAATGCATGGCAGTTTATACTTTACACGTGGCAACAGCTGATTGGTTGTAGGATCTGACTTGAGTAGACAACCTTAGTAGCCGCATGGGTGAACAGTGTAGCATCAGAGTGGTTGTACGATTTCAGACAATAAGGAGGTTCTTTTCTGACATATCGTACGGAGTCGTGCAAGGGTGGTTAAGACAAAAGTACTTTGTACGGAGGACTTCATGATCAGCTTACGTTGATTCAGGGCTTTATCATTCTTTATCAGCGAATGACAAAGTTCAGCGATAGCTGAAGTCTTGTACTTGATACTTCACGTTGAGTGGACAAATCTAAGTCTTCGCTGATCCGCATCAGTTCATTAGGAGACTTGTCGCTGGTTCTTGAGCTTGATCTTCGACTTCAACGTAGAACATATGTTAACATGAAACTTGTCTTCAGGGATCATAAGTAAACAACTATGAATGTCAGCGATCACCAAATAGGTCTGAACAGGCTCAGAGCTATATTCCTAAGAATATATGGTGAACAATTATGCTGAACAATGTATGAGATCATCAGCGATCATCAACAAGACTGAACAGGCTCAGAGCTTGCTGAATGAACAGGGTTCGCTGAATGTCTAATCTAAAGAGCGAGAGTTCCTATCAGCGGTACTGAAAACAGTCTTAGTACTTATTAGCGATAGTGAAATTTTTCATAACTAAAAATTTATGAAACTTTTTGATCATCCAAAGTTTTAATTGTTTTTAACAATGTTTTTAGGACCTATTTGAAAGTTGATGTCCTAGAAAATTGTTTGTGAAAAAGTTTTGTGCGAGTATCTCTTATAGTTGCCTAGGTTAATCAACAGAGATTCTTGTGATGGAATCGGCTCTGTGATTAACCTTTCAGAGTCTTTATGGGTGCATTTGTACAAGAGAACTCTGTAGTGGACATTCAAATTGATCGATAGAGTTTTCATTACAAATTTACGATCATAGAGTCTTTATCTGGCAGAGCCTCTGTTGAGCTCAGCAGAGGCTCTATGACCTTAAATTTCTAATTTTGGAAAGCTCATTAGTCTTTTTGAATATTTGAAGTTTGAAATGTCTTTTGTAGTGTTTCTAGAACATATTTGGAAATTTGTGTCCTAGAAAACTACTTTTGAAATTGATTTTGTGCGAGTAGTCTTTAAAAACTTAGGATAGTCAGCAAAAGTTCTGTGGTATTTTGAACTTTCTGACTGAAGACCTTCTTTATGACATTCAAGATGATTGATCGAGTTCCTGTATGATATTTGCAGTATTGGAGGATTTGTCTTACCGAAGCTCTGTTGAGCTCAGCAGAGGCTCTGGAACCTTAAATTTCTCATAAAGGAAGGTTCATCAAGTGTTTTGATTATTTCTTGTTTGGAATGTCATAAGCAAGGTTTCTAGGACATATTTGAAAGTTTGTGTCCTAGAAAACTATTTTCAAGAAGGATTTGTACGAGATACTTACTTTTTGACTCTTCTGACCTTGGTTAAATACCGGACTCCTGTGGTTGTTGTTGATCACAATTCTTCTTTGGCCACCCCTTGAATTGACAACTTCTGTAAATCAATTCAAGGTCTCCTTCTGCTCCCCCTTGACCTATGCTTGGATCAAATGAGATAAGTTTTGCATAGAACATAGGTCAAGTTCAATAGAGGTTCTGTGTAGGCTGTCAGAGTTTCTGAGCAGACCCACAGAAGCTCTGTGAATTTTTAGAACCTTTTATGATGGAGAATTTAAATACAGAAATAAATCAGACAACAAAAACAATAAAAACAATATATTTACATATTTATAGAGGATAGAATTATACTTACAGAGGTTTTAACTCATGTTAATCATTCCCAACTTACCCACCAAGAAAAGGAATCTTTTCTCATCTAGTGCTTTGGTGAATAAGTCTGCAAGCTGGTATTCTGTAGACACGAAATGCATTTCGATTGTGCCATATTCAACATGATGCTTCAAAAAGTGGTAACGGATGTCGATATGCTTTGTTTTTTAGTGCTGTACTGGATTGGTAGAGATGGCTATGGCGCTATTTGAGTCACAAAAGATAGGTATCTTATATATGTTGTGACCATAATCTTTTAGCTGAGTTTTCATCCACAGAACTTGGGAGCAACAGCTAGCAGCAGCAACGTATTCAGCTTCCGCCGTAGATGTCGATACACAGTTCTGTTTCTTAGAAGTCCAGCTAACTAATTTCCCACCTAGGAATTGACAACTCCCAGAGGTACTCTTTCTGTCGAGCTTGCACCCTCCATAGTCTGAATCTGTATAAGCTTTAAGACCAAAACCAGAGTTCTTCGGATACCAGAGGCCAAGATTTTTGGTCCCTTTGAGGTATCTGAAGATCCTCTTTACAACAATATAATGGGATTCCTTCGGGTTAGCTTGATATCTTGCATAAAGGCAAGTGGCATGCATTATGTCAGGTCTACTTGCTGTTAAGTATAACAAAGACCCAATCATACCTCTGTAGAGCTTGCACTCTACAGATTTATCATTTGGATCTGAGTATAACTTATTTCCAGTGGCCATTGGGGTCTTCATTACAGAGGCATCAGAGAGACTGAATTTTGTAAGCATGTCAGAGACATATTTTGCTTGATTTATGAAAATTCCTTCTGATGATTGTTTTACTTGGAGTCCGAGGAAAAAAGTTAATTCTCCCATCATACTCATTTCAAACTCACTCTGCATGAGTTTTTCGAAATCTTTGCATTGTTGTGCATTTGTAGACCCAAAAATAATGTCGTCCACATATATTTGTACAAGCATAATTTCATCACCTTTCCTTTTATAAAACAAAGTTGTATCGATCGTACCTCTGTCGTAGTTGTTATCGAGAAGAAAGGTTGAGAGTCTTTCGTACCATGCTCTTGGAGCCTGTTTCAGTCCATACAGAGCTTTGTCAAGGTAATACACGTATTTTGGGTACTTGGAGCTTTCAAACCCTGGTGGCTGCTGGACATAGACTTCTTCTTGGATTTCGCCATTTAGAAAGGCCGATTTTACATCCATTTGAAATACTTTGAAACCTCTGTGGGCTGCAAAGGCTAAAAATATTCTTATAGCCTCGAGCCGTGCGACAGGGGCAAAAGTTTCATTGTAATCTATGCCTTATTCTTGGCGATATCCTTTGGCCACCAATCTTGCTTTGTTTCTGATAACCACCCCATTCTCATCTTTTTTGTTTCTGAAGACCCATTTTGTCCCTATAGCTTGTTTTCCTCATGGCAGAGGAACTAGGGTCCAAACTTTGTTTCGTTCAAACTGTAGAATCTCTTCTTGCATAGCATCTACCCAGTTTGGGTCGTCAAGGGCTTCAGAGATTCTTTTTGGCTCGATCACACTAATAAATTTTGTAAAGAAACAAAAGTTAGCAGAGGATGATCTTGTTTTTACCTTTTCAGAAGGATCGCCGATTATAAGGCTTGGAGGATGGCTTTTCGTCCATTGAGTTGTTCTTGGGAGATGGTCATCGAAGTCATCAAGTTGATCTACAGAGGTTGTGCTCTGTTGTTCCGGTTCACCTTCTGTTGTAGATGGTGCTTCTGTACTTGTGCTTGGTTTTTCTGCTTGTGGGATGATTGGAATGAGTGTTAGTATGTGTTCCTCTGAGGAAGTAGAGACTGAGTCATCGTGTTCCTCTGGTATTGGTTCCTCTGTAGTTGCTGGAGTAGCTTCTGTGGTTGTATCCTTTGTTGTATCACCTTCTGTTGGCTCCCCCTCGGCATTTACATCTGTATGATTAACAGAAGAAGATGAAGTACTTAAGGGACCAATTAGAGATATACCTGTCTCGATTTGGCTTACAGAAGATGATCCTCCATTGGCTCTGACGGTTCCAGCAGAGGGATCAATGTCATCATGGAACATCTCTTGAAATAGAAGATTTAAGTCTTCTTCTCTTGTTTTTGAGATGCCAGAGGATTCCCCTTTTAGCCCGAGTTCTGAACTGATTTGTTCAGAAGTCATTTGGAAAGAGTCGTCAAAAGTGTTGGCTTCAATCTTCTTAATCATAGAAGTATTTAGAAGTAGTGAAAAATAGGCTAAGTGAAGAAAGCCTCTTACAGAGGCTCTGCCGACATTACCGAGAAATCAAGGTCAAGAAGCTACAGAAGCTCTGTCATACGCGCAAAGAAGACCAAAGACTCGGAATCCGGTGAAGACTGCTCCACAGAGGACCAGACCGCAGAGCCTCTGTGGTCCTCACTGAGACTTGAAGATATTTATAATATCTTGCTACTGTTACAGGACCCGTACATCAACTTGCATGGTAGCATGCCCGGTCCAACGTCGACGTGTCAAACTCTGATTGGACTCAGTAGGGCTTAGTACATATTAGACGTCTGCTGCATTAAATGCAATACAGCACGTCTGACTGTTCATACCATCCTTGCAACTGTTCACGACATCCTCTCAACTATTCATACGTACCTCTTGAATAGTAGCATATGCTTTATGGTTCCCTTTAGAGTAGTATATAAGGAAGACTCATATTGAGTTCTTCCTTACAAAAAATACAACACACTGAAAAACATTAAGAACACAAAAGCTTATTCACCTTAAGAGTCATATATGTTTTAAAGCTTTTTCTTACTCACGGTTCATAAACCTGTTCTTAATATATATTCAGTAAACTTTGAGATATAATAGTTTGTTCACTGTTTATTTATATTCTGTTCTAAATCTATCAAACTTATCTGTTAGTTCTTTAAATACGCTTCCGCATCAAACATTAAACCTGAACTAATAGATCTGATAATCTTGTTTAAGCAAAACGGGAACCAACAATTGGTATCAGAGCAAAGCTTGATTTTCAATATCAAGTGATCCTCGTTTTACAACTTTTATTTGATAGATTATTTTCTCTCTTCATCACCATACTTCTAGATATTAGTCGTACCCAGAAAACCTTCCAGATTTTTATACTTAGAAATCCTCCATCAGATTATCATTTCCTCAAAATGACAAATACAAATAACTTTTTCACTGCTGGCTCACTAACCAAACCTCCTACTCTTCTTAGAGATGAGTATCCTCAATGGAAGATAAGAATGGTTCATTTCTTTGAGGGTACTGAAAAAACTCTCAAACAATATCTTTACAATCCTTCTCCAGTTCCGATGATAACTATGCCACGTGTACCAGCTACTGCTGAAATCCCTGAACATCAAAAACCTAAACCAAGAGAAGAATGGTCAAATGAAGATAAGGCAGAAGATGAAGTTGCACAGAAAACAAAGAGAATATTGATCATGGCAATCCCCAACGAACTTTTTCAATCCTTAGATGCATGCGAAACAGCGCACGATCTCTGGAAAGAATTAGAAAGACAGTTGGAAGGGGGTGCTAAAACTCAGAAGAACCGAAGGGCATAATACATAAATGAATATCATGCTTTCAGAGCCTCTGCAACAGAATCTCTGCAAACAACATACGACCGGTTCAACTCTCTCATAAACAAATGCAAAAAGTCTGGTATTCACAGAACCACGGAAGAAAATAACGTCATGTTTCTAAAGAGCATGAACGATGAGTGGCTTCAGTTGTCTATGTCTTTACAAACAAATCAAGATCTAGACTCCTGGACACTCTCTGATCTCTATGGAACACTTGCTGCACAAGAGCCTCAAATAGCTCAAGCTAAAACACTAACCATTGTGCCATACGCATTGGTTAGTAAATCTACAGAGGCTGCAGACAGACCAAGAAATGAGAGAAATACAGAGGAGAAAAAAAAGGAGAAAAAGAAGATGGTAATGGTTGATAGCGAAGAAGACGAGCTGATAGAGGAAGAGATAACTCTTGCGTCATTAGCTAAATCAATGGCTCTATTGACAAGAGAGTTTAGAAATAGCCAAATGATTTCTGGTAGAAGAGATGATGAAAGAAGAGAAGAATCAAATGACCGACAGAGGTCAGACTACAGAAATGGTGACCTACAGAGGTCGAGCGACAGAAGCTACAGAGGAAATGATCAACATAGATCAGATGACAAGGTAGGCCACACACAAGAATGCTACAAATGTGGTAAACCCGGTCATTACGCAAACGAATGCCGAACAGAGAAAGGTGGAGACCTACAGAAGTCTGACGACCGAACTGGAAACATCTCCCAAGGTTGTTTCAACTGCGGCAAGCCAGGTCATTTCGCAAAAGAATGCAGAAGCAGACCAAATCGCCCACAGAAGGACTCAGCTTTTTACAAAAAGAAGGCCGAGTATTACGCACAAAAATCTCTAATGGCGAACAAAGGGCATTCTGAGGCAAACAAAGAAGACTTCGAATCAGACTCTACCTCTGATGATGAATTTCCCACAAATGCCCTGTTCTGTGGCATGGCAGAAGTTGACTCCGGCACTGACAATGAGGTATCTATTTCAAACTCTACCTCAAGTACTAATTCTGTAGATGGTGATTTATTTAAACTTAACATTGAACTGAAAGATATAATTGAAAGCATTCAGAAAAAGCTGACCTTTAATGAGAGAGAAGTAAGGCTTCTCACTCAAGAAAAAGCCAAAATCTTTGAAGAAAAAGGAAAAATCGAAAAATATTGGAGCAAAAATATAGATCCTTTAAAAAGGCAAATTTCTGATTTAACCTATGCTTTAAAAATCAAAACAAAAGAACTTTCAGTTTCAAGAAGTGAAACTACAGACATAAGAGCTCTCAAAGAATACTTTCAAAAGGAAAGAGAGGTACTTTGGCAAGATCTTTTAAGAAGAGAAGTTTTAATTAAAAACTATAAAGATGCACAGAAGGTGTATGAAAAGGTAAACTCTCAAATAGCAAGACGAGGTATAGGGTACAGTGATATTACCTTAGGAGTTGAAAATAAACGACTAAAACCTCTGTCCTCTCTATTTGTTTTGGGAAAAACTAACAAACCAAACTTTCCAAACTTACTCTCTGTAAGTAAAAGGGTTAAACTCTCTGCAGAACCTCACTTGAGGAAACATACAAATATGATCAATGTGTGGTTTGAAAACACAGATTCATCATCTTCAACCTCTGTCAATAGAGAAATCAAACCAAAGAAATATCTGAAAACACAAGATCAGATTGGTATCTTTAAGTTTGGTAAACCAGAGACTCAAACACAGATCGCTTTTGTCTGTATGATAAATGTCGAAAAGAAATTGTCAGCAGAAGCTCCTGAGTTTAAACCCATCTTTTCAGAAGAAAAACTTGAAGAATCTATTGAAAAAGAAATTTTGGAAGTTTTGAAATCAAATATTTTAGAAAATTTATGTACATCTTCTATAGATCAAAAACTCACTGACGAGATCTCATCAGAAACCTCTGCCATCCACGAAAGTTTTTCTACAGAGAAAGAAAGCTCGTATGATACATGCTCAGAAAATCCAGCCTCTGTCGAAAGAAATGACTCAACCTCTGCATATGAGGACGATTCATCCTCATACGACTCAGAGACTGATTTCAAATCAGGGATAATTCACTGTGACACAGAGGATGTCAAATTCTCCTCTGAAGTTCTTAACAGAACAATTTCTCCAAAAGAGAAAATCACAGAGATACCTATCCATCCAGATTTTCTCAAAATGTGTATACAAGTCAAAACCTCTACAGAGCTTGAAAATCTGAAAAAGGCCTCTGAAAATCCAAAAAGCTTAAAATTTTCAAAACCTTTAAGGAAAATCAAAGAGAATCCCACTTGGCAACAAAAGGGAAAATGGCTTGAAGCTAACAAATATTTTTCCTCTGTGACAGTGAAGAAAGATGTTCACCACAGAAGAGAGTCACAGAAGGCAGGAACTAAACAAGACTTTTGCAAACAACATTCTAGTATTCATAGATCTTCTTGTAATAGGAAATCTAATGTAAAGAAAGAGTGTAATGTATCTGTGGCTCAGTTCAAAGAATTCAATGAAAAGTTCAAACAAATCACATCTCATATTCAATATTGTCATTGTTTTGATCTTATGTTTAGATTGAATAAACACTTCTCAAGTCCAGATTGCTTTCTCACCACTGAAATTCGAAAGTCAGAACCACAAGAGAAACAATCTGATTCTTCTACAAAAGATAAAATGTATTTCAAGAATGCTAAGGCAAACTTAAAAAATTCTAACAATATTGGACCCATGTGGATATGGGTACCTAAATCTCTGTGATTGTCTTACAGAAGCAACATGTGCCAATTTGGTATCTTGACTCCGGATGCTCAAGGCACATGACTGGAAACAGAAGATTACTATCCACATACAAAGAAACACACGATGGTGGATCTGTAACTTTTGGAGACAACATGAAGGGACACATCAAAGGCTATGGAGTCATACAGAAAGAAAATGTCTCTGTATACAAAGTTGCATATGTGAATGGCCTCAAACACAACCTACTAAGCGTAAGTCAACTCTGTGATACAGGATTCGATGTGTTATTCAAAAGAACTTTCTGCTCTCTACAGAGTGAAAACACAGGAATGGAACTTCTGCGAGCTGAAAGAAGAGGTGATCTATACCTAATGAATTTACTTCAAAATCCAAGGACAAAGTTTGCCTAGTAGCCTGCAAAAGTGAAGAAGCGTGGTTATGGCACAACAGGTTCTGTCACTTAAACTTTCACACCTTGGATAAACTAGTAAAACTCAATCTAGTTAAAGGTTTGCCAAATGTTAAATTCAATAAGGATCATTTGTGTTTGGCCTGTGAAATGGGAAAACACAGAAGGGCTTCCCACAAAGGCAAAACTAACGTGTCTTGCACTAGGCCTCTGTACATGGTTCATGTCGACCTCTGCGGTCCCATTGCCATACAGAGCCTAGGTGGCAAGAAATACATACTTGTCCTAATTGATGAGTATTCACGTTTAACATGGGTTGAATTTGTTAGAAAGAAATCAGATGTTCCAAATGTATTGATAAATCTAATGAAAAGAATCCAAGTTCTTTATGATTGCAGAATACAGAAGTTGAGAAGTGACAATGGCACAGAATTTGTGAAAACCCAAATCTCTAGCAATAAGATATGAATGTAGTGAGAGAGAATCTAGAGAGGAAATATGTCATCCATGTATTGATCTCAAAGGATTACAAAAGGTTTCTAAAAGATTACTAAAGCTTTTAAAGTGTTTCTAACAAATGAACTAGACAAGCCTATTTATACCCATGACATACAAGGTATAAAGGCAATCACAACTAATACAGTACATTGAATTTACAGTAAATCTTGAATACAATAATGCTCTAACAATCTCCCCCTTTGGATTCAAGATTTAAAAAATTTGACAGCAGTCTTCAGCTCTTTGTAAAGTCAATCTTCTCAAACAGACACTCTATCAAACCATCTTCAAATAGCTTTATCTCCACTAGTTCACGGTGAACTATATGCTTTGACACTCTTTAAGGACTCAGCTTTGAAGAATCTTCAGACAAACATGAAAAGTCATTGTCCTTTTCTTTGAAAAATCAATCTTCTTCGATAAAATCTTCAACAGATTGTCTTCAAGTCTTGAACATGGATTTCATATCTTTATATAGAACCATCAATTCGGAACAAGATAAATCAGAAACGATTAGAGTTTGGATCAGAAAGATGTGAAACCATCCACATTGTTGAACTTTTAGGAGTAAGCGCATTCCGATAACCACTCAGAACTAAGATAACCAAATTCAGCAACATTTGGACTTCACATGATCCTTCTCCCCAATCTTCAGTCTTTGTTCACGAATCATTGACTTGAAAGCTCTTAGACATGAGATATCTTTGACATGAAATTGAATTAAACATTTCTCCCCCTTTTTCGATGATGATGAGCATCATAATCATCGAAAACCTTCTTCAATTTCAGTCGCGTCTCTTAGTATTACTAACAATCTCCTTCTTAGTGGATAACCTTGCTCCCCCTCAAAATAAGAATTCTGGAGCAATTTGTTTTCTCCCCCTGAAAGTATGCATATATTTCAATAACGTACAATATTTGAAATTGTAGCACAAATTTTAAAACAAATTTACACAAGGAAAATAACATTCATTGAATTTTATTTTATAACTACAAACATTTGATCATTTGAAAACTTTACAAAAGAAATTCAACTTAATGAAATTTAACAGATTTTTCAATCAAATGAAATCAAATGCATGTGTTTGGATTCAAGAACAAGTCACCATTGTATATCAAGTTAAAAAATGTTCAGTTTCAACCCCTTTATTAAATCTATTTGGTGTGCTAGCATGGGAAATATGATTAGCTTCAAGCATATGCAATTCTAAAACATATAAGAATATTTTGCTCTACTCACACTATTTATCCAAAAACAGAATTTTCACAAATTTACGGGTTTATCGCGACTTTGTATTTTCCCAAGTTTCAAGAGATGTGTGCTCATTGGCATCTTTTCTTTTGTGCTCATTGGCATCTTTTGATTTTGTGCTCATTGGCATCTTTTGATCAAAAAGTTTAGTAAGAATAAGATACACCGTTAAACATGACTTTCTATCTGGTTCTATAGCAGGATTTGGGTTAGCAGATCCCAGACCAGTTGGCCTTAGGTGCTAGGTGACGAGCACCCCTTAGAACTTAATTTCCCAAACCAGAAAGGCCACATCGATATATCTTAAACCCATTTGTACCAGTAGAACATGGCTTTCTATCTGGTTCTATTGCAGGATTTGGGTCAGCCGATCCCAGACCAGTTGATCTTAGGGACTAGGTGTCGAGCACCCCTTAGGACTTACTCTCCCAAACCAGAAAGGCCACAGGCACAAACTTTCAAACTAAATGATAGTGCAATAATTTTATCTCAATCACTTGGTTCTAAAACATAGTGCTTTGCCCATATTTTCATTTCCATCCATCATTCTGACATATAGGCTTTTTGAGCATTATATTCTATATATATCCAGATTTACATAACTTTGAGCATTCAGCATAATTTCATTCATGTTTTGCTGACATTTCGATTTATTTTAGAGGTGAGAGTTGAAACAAATCTAACTCAGATAATACAAAAATACTTGTAAAATCATCTTTTAGCACACATTTAATTCATTGAATGAAAATTGAAAATTTCATCTTATTGAATTAAATTTGTAAAGTTTCAAGTTTTCAAATCAGTAGAAACAAAATATAATCCAATGTTACCTTTCACCACTTGTTCCTTGAACTAAAAATATATGACAGTTAAAGGATATCACCTGAGAAGTGTGAGTTCTAAACTGATTTGTTTAGAAGTCTTAGTCGTTGAAGTACGGGTCCTGAACTGAATTGTTCAGAAGCCATTGTCGTTGAAGCACGGGTTTTGAACTGATATGTCCAAAAGCCAATAATATTTGTCTCCCCCTTAATGGTACAAATATTTTTCAAAAAATACGTCGCTTCTCTTCTGTTTTCAGTCATGTGTGTGGTATGTATCTACAATTCAGTACAACACATGAAGAACCTGCAAAACAATTTAAGCAGATTTTGGTACCCAATGGCACTTGGGTCCTAGTGGGTTAGGTGTAGATTTCTTACAAGGAATACTGTAAGAACCATACCAATAAGAAGTATAATCTTTATGCACAAAATCATTTGATCCACAGTAAGAACAACAGATTTTCTTATGTGCCAACCTAATCAGATGATTTACAGAATAAATAGGATTAGGTTTAGCATAAGATTTACCTTTTGGCGCATTGTTCTTCTTTGCATTTGATGTGGATACAGATGATTTTGGCACATCTTTCTTTGGAACTGTTGTGCCTTTGATTCTCCATTCCATCTTCACCCTCTTGAAGACTGGAACTTCTTCAGATTTGGAAGTATTAATTTTAGGCACTTTAAGAATATCATCCGATTTATCAAACAGAGGATTATAGAAAAGATTAGAAGAACGAATCTGACCTTTTGAGAAATCTGTTGATCTATTAAATTGTTTAGAAGGAATGTTTTTAAAACTTGAACTTGAAGCAGTTTTAAAAGAACATTCAGAATCATTTGAATCAACAAATGGAGTCTGAAAGATAGAATTATGACTAGCCTGCTTTGAGACATCAAATTTAAAAATGACGTCTTCAAGTTCTTTGACTTTGTTTATTAAAACATTTTTCTCTTTAGAAATTAGATCAAATTTCTTTTGGAGATCAGATTTGATCAACTGATCCTTCATAATATCAGCTGATAAATCAGATAATCTTTTGGTAAGATTAAGAATCACATCTTCAAAATATACACGTTCCGATTCAAAATCTTTTTCCAAAAACCTTCTTTTATCAGTAATCTCTTTGAAAATTTCCATATTTTTCTTTTTAAGGGTTTTACTTTCCTTTTCAAAGAGATTTTTCTTTTCCGTGAAATCTTTTCTTTCCTTTTCCAAAAGATTTTCTAATTCAGAGATTTTCATGGAAAGTTCAGAACTTTTAATCTCAAAAAATTTTTGTTCAGTTTCAAATTTAGCTCTTTCTTTTTCGAGCTTGTCTTTTTCTAAAAATAAAACTTTCTCAAAGTCAGAAACTTGTTTTGAAAGTTTTATACAATTAAGTTCAATTATTTCCTTTTCTTTAAGAATCTTCTCTCTCCTGTCTTCAATGCTCTTCAGATCAGCATTTTCCTTTTTAAGAGTTGTTACTTTCTCTTGAAGTTTCTCGATTTGATCGTGCAGACTTGAGTTGTCTTTGTCTTTCTTTGTTTCAAGACCTGCAATATAAACTTCAAGATCAGTTATTCTTTTAGTAAGTTTAGCATTTGAAGAAGAAATGTCTAAAATTTGTCTTTTCAGATTAACATTTTCTTCTTCCAAAGCTTTATTTAAAATAGGAGTTGAAGAATTTGAAGCATTATCTTTAACAGGAGTTTCTGATATAGGAGATGTTTCTGATAAAATAACTTGTTGCAAAATTCCATTATTTGCCTTAGCTTTTTCAAGTGGCTTTGGAGGTGTTTTTGTTATTATGACTTGTTGCAACACTTCATTATTTGGTTTAACAGATACATGTGAATTAACAGATGTTTCTGTTATAATGACTTGTTGCAACTTTACATTTGGTTTAACAAAAACTTTTGCAATTGGAGGAATCTCCTTTTTCAGAGTTTGCTTCAAATCTTCACCACTGCTTTTAACAATAACTTGTTGTAAAACCATTTTGAATATTGCTAGAAATTGATCGTTCAGAAGATCAAGCAGACAGTGTATGAAAATACACAAAAAAAATATATAAAAATTTTTCTTGAAAAGCTCTTACAGTGTATGAAATACACTATAGAAAAAATTTCGGGATAAAAAATTTTCTCAAAAAATTCGGATGAATAAGGATTCGAAATCAATGAATTCGGATGAAGAAGGATTCGAAATCACTCAATTCGGACTTAACTTGGTTCGAATTCTATGAATTCGGATGCTTAAGGGTTCGAATTCAATGAATTCGGATGCTTAAGGGTTCGAATTCTATGAATTCGGATGCTTAAGGGTTCGAATTCTATGAATTCGGATGCTTAAGGGTTCGAATTCTATGAATTCGGATGCTTAAGGGTTCGAATTCTATGAATTCGGATGCTTAAGGGTTCGAATTCAACACTTGGAAAATTTAATCAACTCAATTCGAATTTAACACAGTTCGAATTCTCCTCAATTCGAATCTAACACGGTTCGAATTCTCCTCAATTCGAATCTAGCTGGGTTCGAATTCAATCAATTCGAATCCTTCTTGAGTCGAATTCTACACTTGTATTTCCAAGAACACTCCGAATTCTTCTTTGAATGATCCGAATTCACCAAGAATGATCCGAATTCACCAAGAATGATCCGAATTCTGCACTTCGAACACGAAAATCACTAAATCAGCCATAACTTTTTCAATTCTTGATCAATTGTTATGAAATTTGCACAGATTTGTTCGAAATTTGATTCCACACACTTTCTTAGTTAATCACAAATCCTAATTCGATCAATTTAATCGAATTTTGATCCAAAAAATAGTAGAAAAAGTTTTCGAACAAAAATGATATAAAATGATCAGATCTGCAAATTCTGTGCAGATTTTGGTGTTGATCCAAGAATTAAAGATGTTTAGGAATCAAATCCGAGTGCAATGATGTCAAGAATCAATCCAAAAGATCAAAAAATGAAAAAAATGAAATCTGGATGAATAGTAAATGAAGAAGGGTTAGAATTCTTGATGAACAGTGATGAACACCCAATCCGAATTCTTCAGCTTTAGTGTAAAAATTCTTCAATTTGGTCTTCGATCTGCTTGAATCTTCTGTTTGGCTCTGATACCAATTGTGAAAACCCAAATCTCTAGCAATAAGATATGAATGTAGTGAGAGAGAATCTAGAGAGGAAATATGTCATCCATGTATTGATCTCAAAGGATTACAAAAGGTTTCTAAAAGATTACTAAAGCTTTTAAAGTGTTTCTAACAAATGAACTAGACAAGCCTATTTATACCCATGACATACAAGGTATAAAGGCAATCACAACTAATACAGTACATTGACTTTACAGTAAATCTTGAATACAATAATGCTCTAACAGAATTTAAAAACTCTGTCACTGAAGCCTATCTTTCAACAGAAGGAATATCACAGAACTTCTCTGCAGCTCGCACTCCACAACAAAACGGTGTTGTCGAAAGAAAGAATCGAACACTTGTGGAAGTCGCAAGAACTATGCTGTCAGCATGCGGATTATCAATGAACTTTTGGGCAGAAGCAATTTCTACTGCGTGTTATACTTAGAATCGTTCAACCGTTGTGAAAAGACACCTCAAGACGCCTTACGAATTGCTTAACAAAAGGCGGCCAAACATCAAATTTTTCCATGTATTCGGATGCAAATGCTTTGTCTTAAACGACATAGATTCAAGAGGAAAGTTTGATGTAAAAGTTGATGAAGGCAAATTCATTGGATACTCTGCCACTTCCAAAGCCTACAGAACATTCCTTACAAAGTCTCACAAGATTGTAGAAAGCATCAATGTTTCTTTTGATGATTCATTCCAAATGACTTCTGAGCAAATAAGTTCAGAACTCGGAATTAAAGGGAAATCCTCTGACATCTCAAGAACAAAAAAAGATTTGGATCTTCTATTTTTGGAGATGTTCCACAATGACATTGATCCTTCTGTCGGAACCATCAGAGTTTCTGAAGAACCATCCTCTATCAGACAAAATCCTACAGGTATGACTCTAACTGGTCCAAATAATGCTTCATCTTCTTCTATAAATACTACAGATGCAATTGCCGAAGCAGAAGAAAGTGCAGAAGATGAAACATTAAGAAAAACGACCACAGAAGCTGCACAAACCACAGAAGAACCAATTACAGAGGAAATCGAGGACCAAGACTATACGTCCTCAGAGGAACAAACTCCACCACCACTCATACCAATCATTCCACAAACGGTAGAATCAACTACCAAGGCACGAAGAATTACAGAGGCTACACAAGAAGAAACACAAGAAGCCTCTGAAGAAAGTTTTGATGACATTGATGATCATCTTCCACGCACAACTCAGTGGACAAAAAGCCATCCTCCAAGCCAAATAACTGGAGAACCTTCTGACTCAGTAAAAACAAGGTCTGCCACTGCTAATTTTTGTTTCTTTACAAATTTTATTAGTGTGATAGAACCAAAGAAGATTTCTGAAGCCCTAGATGACCCAAACTGGGTAGACGCCATGCAAGAAGAACTTCTGCAATTTGAGCGTAACAGAGTATGGACTTTAGTACCTCTGCCAAGAGGGAAACAGGCCATTGGGACTAAATGGGTCTACAGAAACAAGAAGGATGAAGATGGAGTGGTCGTCAGAAACAAAGCAAGATTAGTAGCAAAAGGATATAGACAAGAAGAAGGCATAGACTACGATGAGACTTTTGCCCCTGTCGCACGGCTCGAAGCAATAAGAATATTCTTAGCCTTCGCAGCCCACAGAGGTTTTAAAGTCTATCAGATGGACGTAAAATCAGCTTTTCTAAACGGTGAAATCCAAGAAGAGGTTTACGTAAATCAGCCACCAGGTTTTGAAAGCTCAAAGTTCCCAAGGCATGTATACTACCTTGAAAAGGCTCTATACGGACTAAAACAGGCTCCAAGAGCATGGTACGAACGACTTTCTACCTTCCTTCTAGTCAATGGCTACAACAGAGGTACAACAGATACTACCTTATTCTATAAACGCAAAAATAGTGAGATAATGCTTGTACAAATATACGTAGATGACATAATTTTTGGGTCTACAAATTCAGAAGAGTGCAAAATTTTTGAAAAACTCATGCAGAGTGAGTTTGAAATGAGTATGATGGGAGAATTAACATTCTTCCTCGGACTTCAAGTCAAACAATCTTCAGAGGGAATTTTTATAAATCAAGCCAAATATGTCTCTGACATACTTTTAAAATATAATCTCTCTGATACCTCGGCAATGAAGACTACAATGGCCATTGGAAATAAGTTATTCTTAGATCCAAATGGTATTTTTGTAGAATGTACTCTCTACAGAGGCATGATTGGATCTCTGTTATACTTAACAACAAGCAGACCTGACATTATGCATGCCACATGTCTTTGTGCACGTTATCAAGCTAATCCAAAGAAATCACATTATGATGCTGTAAAGAGAATCTTTAGATACCTGAAGGGGACCAACAATCTTGGTCTCTGGTATCCACAGAACTCTGGTTTTAGTCTTAAAGCTTATACAGATTCAGACTATGGAGGATGCATGCTCGACAGAAAGAGTACCTCTGGGAGTTGTCAATTCCTAGGTGGTAAACTAGTCAGTTGGACCTCCAAGAAGCAGAATTGTGTCTCCACATCCACTGCAGAAGCTGAATACGTTGCTGCCGCTAGCTGTTGTTCTCAGGTTCTATGGATGAAGACTCAGCTAAAAGACTACGGCCACATCCTGTTCAAAATACCCATCTTCTGTGATTCCAAAAGTGCCATTGCTATCTCTGCCAACCCTGTGCAACACTCAAAAACCAAGCATATCGATATAAGGTATCATTTCTTGAAACATCATGTTGAATACGGTACAATCAAAATGCATTTCGTGCCCACAGAATATCAACTCGCTGACTTATTCACCAAAGCTTTAGACGAGAAAAGATTCAACTTCTTGGTGGGTAAGTTAGGAATGATTAACATGGTGTGAAAATCCTCTGTAAGTACAGCTTTATCTTCTGTAAATAAGTATAAATATCTATTATTTCTGTATGTATTTTTGTTGTATGCAAAAATAATTCTTAGTTACAGAGCTTCTGTGGGTCCGCTCAGATCTTTTGATAACCCTTACAGAACCTCTGGTAAACATGATCTATGCTCAATACAAATCTTACCATTCTATGAACCAAGCATAGATCAAGAGGGAGCAAAAGGAAAATTCTTGATCTACAGAAGTGAATAGACCAAGGGGGAGCAAAAGGAAAATTCTTGATCTACAGAAGTGAATAGATCAAGGGGGAGCAAAAGGGACCCTGAAATGATCTACAGAGGTAAATCTTTCAAAGAAAAGCCAAAGAAGAATGTCGATATTTCTCCATCGACAGAAGTAAGACAAAACTTCCGAGAACAGAAGAACCAAAAGGTATGTCTCTCGCACAAAAGGTTTTTGAAAACAGTTTTCTAGGACAAGAATTGTCAAATATGTCCTAAATATACTATGAATAACATTTCAAAAATCAAAAGTTCAAAAAGTTTAACAAAATTCGAAATAGGAGAAATTTAAGGTCATAGAGCTTCTTCTGAGCTCAACAGAGGTTCTGTAGGAAATATGCTCTGTGATCACAAATTAACCCTCTGTCGATCTTTTGGAATGTTATCTCGGAAACAGACAACACACACCATGACCTTCTCGAACAAAACGTTTATCAAAATAGTTTTCTCGGACACCAACTTTCAATAATGTGCGAAAAACATCTCTTAACACAGATCAAAAATTGGATGATCAGAAAGTTAATAGAATTCAAGTTATAAGATTTTTTTCTCTCATAGAGCTTCTGCTGGCTCTCACAGAGCTTCTGTAAGTTCCATCAGAGCCACAAAACCTCTGTGAGTAAAATTTCTTGACAAAATCCTATTGATCCTCTCCAATGTCGATACAAACGTTTTCGTTCAAAGAAGAACCTTCAAAGTCAATGACAACAATGAGATATATGAGAAGAGGTTAAAACTCAAGATTTTCAAAATCACAGAGCTTCTGTAAAACACAAGTTCTGCCATTTTGTTATCTGGGCATTTCTGAAGTAATAACGGTTACTTTTACTGAGAGTGAAACTCATGTGGCTAAAAACAACCTCACGCGCCTAGCATTAATGGGCCGCGCACGACGTCCTGTCATATTCTGACAAGGCCTACGTGTCCCATTTTCATTGGGCGTACATGGAACGTTTTTATTTGGAAAGTTGAACCCGCCGCTCAAACTCGAGTACGGATTCCAAATTTTAATCCATTGCCATATATTTTACTCTTTCAAATACTACCGTTTTACCCTCCTATAAAAACCAAGCTTACCCTCTCATAAAACCTTTTACAAACTCTTATCTTCTTCTCCGGCGAAACCCTGCAAAAGCTTGCAAAAACCTTGTTCTTAAACCCAAATGGCTTCATCTTCTAAAGCTATCTCCCAAGAACTCTCTCCGGCAAACTCACCGGAACACTCCCCTGCCCATTCTGAACATTCAGAAAACCCCAACCTTGCAAGAGCTATTGAACAACAAGATTCCGGGGACTCAGCAGAATTTGCTCCGATGACACACCTGCAAAACTTCATAGCAAAAGATCACTTCAAAACCATACTTCCTATCAAATCCAACAACTGCTATTTGGTCCCCTCACCCACTGCTTTCGGCGAAGCCCATGCTATTCTTCTGAACATAATGGAAAATCACATCCTCTTCCCTCTACTCTCAAGAACCCCAAACAAAATTCCAGTCCGTTATTTGAACCAATTTTGGCAAAGTTGCCGATTTGATAAAGACGATTCTCTTATCAAAGGGTACATTTCAAGACCTCATAAATCTGAGCATCTTGAAATCAAGTTCAACAGAACAATGTTCTCACTTGAATTCAACCTACCAACAAGGGGTCTTCTGGGATTGAAGAGTTATGCAGAGCAACCAACAGACGAAGAGCTCTGTCGCTTCGTAGAAATGCTTGGGTACAACACCCAACTACGGAAGAGAAATGACTTTCGCAGAGGAAGATTACCACCTCTGTGGAACACTTTGTTCTCTATTCTTAACAGATGCCTATCAGGGAAAATAGGGAGTATTGACCAGAGCTCACATCAAATCTTGAGCATCATGTATGGGGTTTACTATGATCTTCCACTAGATTATGCGACCATAATGATGCAAGAGATCATAAACACCATCGACAGAAAGAACAACTCGAGAAGGGTCAAAGAGAACGATCCCAACTTTCTACCACCTCTGCAATTCCAAAGAATATTGGGAGTACTGTTCGAACCTCTACTGCTAATCCAAAACTGGCCAATGGAAGGACCAACTCCCAAACAGTTCCCGATGAACAAGAATACCCCCACTGATCATACTGATGGCTACTCACACTGCAGACCTCTGTCAAAGAAGCTTCTGAACTACGCATCGAATAAATCCTTTAAGAAAGAGTATATACGCGATCATAGAACTCCTAAACCGAGTCCTATGACACCCCCGCGTTTAGGTGTCCCCCTAGGAACAATGATAGCAAAACCTCTTTCCACTCAAGAAGAAAAGGATCAGAAGTTAGCAAAGCACATGGCTATTCAACTCAGCTTTATAGCCAAACATGCAGAACTTATGGGAAAGAAGTCTTCATCAAGAACCTCTGCATCTACTCCAAAAACTAAGAAGAGAAAAACTGCAGAGGGCACCTCAACAAGCACTGCAGAAGATCAACCTTCACCTCCTCATGCCACAGAAATTGGCTCCTCTGCTCCTCCCTCTTCCCCAAAAATGAAGAAGAAAAGATCGAAATCAACAGAGGAAGGGGCACCAAATCCTAAGAGGAGGAAAACCAAAAAGAAGCATGGTAAATCACTTGCAAAGTTGGTTACCATTGCAGAAGAGGAAACTGCTGAAGAAGAAGAAATGGCTACAGAAAAGTATCAATCTCCAGACAGATTTGCTCACCAAGGAGACCTGAACGACTTCTTACAGAACCCTGACATTGCCAACACCCTAAATACAGCAGGGTGGACGGCACAACCTCTCGACCACCACTCTCCAGAAGAACAAGATTTCTTCATTTCTGGCATTGACACACATCTGCAAGAAGATGACACAACACCCAAAAATCAACCAGCCAACACCCCTGTCATTTTACAAAACCCTTTCATTCAAAGATTGGACGTCCATAGAAGATGTCCAAACCCAGCTTCAGAAGAAATAGAACAAACAGAAGCTGAGTGGAACAGAGGTGAAATTACAGAGGATTCTGAGAATATGATGGAAGAAGAAAAAGAAAAAGGGGCCGAAGTTGTACAAAAAGAGGGATTAGCAACAACAGAGACAGGAATAGAGATCTTAGAGACAGATTCAGATGAAGAAGAAGTTGTCTGGATACGTAAAGGTCTTTATCATCCACATGTCATGAGATTATTCGGATCTCATCAAATGTATGACTTCTTACGACCAGAGCAAGGAACTTCAACAGAACCCAAGGAAGAAGCACCAAGCCGTAGGATAGCTACAGAGGATGAAATGATAGACAATGATGTAGTGCTTGGATGCTTAACAGAGGAAGAAGCAAGAAAAGATGCCTGGATAAATAGAGGCACACAACCAAAACCAACTCCCAGTGCAACCCACATTTCTAACTCCGCAGGTCTAGCTGCAGAAGGAGTTATTGAAAAAGAGCAGCACAGCTCGATCCTAACCCAACCCATCTAGCCAGAGGTTACTCTTTCAACCTCTGTGCCCACAGAAACCGGGGAATCCATTCCTAGGGAGTCTCCTCAAAGAGACTCACCTATTGTTCGTGATCAGTCGCCCCAGATCACCCTAGAACACCCTACAGAGGAATTCGTTTCCTCTGCCACGCACACATTAGGACCAAAACTTCTTTCAGAGAGAAGTAGTGAGCACAGAGACGAAGAGACTCTAGACAAGTCTCCCAGTCAACAGAAGGACATTCCAATAACCACCTCTGGAGTGGATTTGGACACTGTTCTTCACAGAACTTCTGTAGAGATCGAAACTCAGGTTTCTTCTCGAGGATCAGAAGGAAATCCTTCCACCCCCATCGTACAAACAAGGGTGAACGAAGGTGTCCCAGGAACAGGGACTCACTCTGGAGACGAATGTGTTCCTCCAGAGGTTACACAAGGAACACAAGTATCAAGGGATGAGTTCCAAACCCTTGTCACCTCTGTGAACCAAACCATGAAAGAGTTGCAAAGCTCTTTCAAATCTTTTGCAGAGACAACATCTACGGCTATCCTGAATCTGAACACCAAAATGGACAATCTGTCCACAGAGGTAAAAACCGCCATATCAGAGATAAAGTCTTCTGCCGAAACTACTGCCAAAGCAACAGCCACCTCTGCAGCTCAGGAATTCGGAACAACTGCAACTTCTGCTTTCAGGGACTCTGTCAAAAATTTCCTTGAACAAATGAATACGCAATCCAACAGAGCAGAGGGCATTACTCCTGCAGACTTACAGAATGCCCTATCACAAGTCCAAGCAGAGGCAATACGCAACACGACAATGATGCAACCAAAAGACTATATGACCAGAACACGGCTTACAGAGCTCGGACATAACGTCATTAACCAGGTCACAGAAGTCATTGTCTCCTTCACAACTGCAAATGCCAACTATGTCAAGGATTTCAGAAAGAGTGTCGGCAGAATGCGTTTCAAAACAGAAGCAGAGCTTGCGACATTGATTGGCCTATGCGATGATGTCTGTGAAAAGTTGATGGCAGCAGGAGCTGAATTACCGAAGAAGCCTAACACTTCTTGCAGAGCAGAGGGTACTTCTGGTAAAAGTCAGGATGATTCTGATGATGACCAACCTGGTCCATCAGATAATCCCGAGGGGGAGAATCTAAGAGAGAAGGCTACGAGCAGAGGAATACAAAGTCCACCAATTGCAGCAGAACCAATCAACCAAGCCCCTCCAGAACAAACCCAACAACAAACCCAAAAGACCACATAGACAACACCCATCTCTGTGGAATCATCTCCTGACGAAACCAAAACTCCAGAAGCAGATAAGCAAACCACAGAGGCAACAACCGCCCCTGAGGTAATCATTTTGGAAGAAACAGATGAACAAACCACAGAGAAAACACCCACCTCTGTGGAAACACCCCAAACCATACAGAGAAGAAAGTCGATTACCACCAAACCAAAAAGAGCAACGACCTCTGCTTCTGACGTTCTGAAAAAGAGGCACACAACAATGAGTGATCGTATGGCGCAGAGAGAAGAAGAAAGGCACAGGTTCACTTTAGCTTACAAAATGGCAAGAAGATTCGATGTCAATACTTCATCAACAGAAACTGAGCTCACAGAAGAAGTCAACAAACAACCTCCAACAGAGGTTACAGAGCAACTCATGCCAACAGAACCATCGCCACAAAAGTCCTCTAAATCACAAATGTCAAAACTCACAGAGGCAACCCCCATCAAGCCAACAGAAGTGCCAACCTCCAAACTTACAGAAGCAACAGTTTCTGCCCCGCTTAAAGCCAAAGATAAGGGCAAAGGAATACTGACAGAAGAGCCTAAGAAAAAAACATTGCCAAAGCCAACAGAGAAACTGATGAAGAGTGCGTTTGATGCCTTTCAAACCCCAAAGCCTGAAGAAGTTGACTGGGCACATGGATTGAAGCCTCTGTCAGACATTCCTCTAACTGGTAGAGCCGCAGAAGTTGTTCAACAGATGGAGAGTCTCAGAAGACAAGTACCACAACCAGGTCCAACAAATGAAGAAATGGAAGAAGTGGTATACAAATACCTCTATAAACAATCCTTTCAGACCAATTATCCAACAGATCATGTAACAGATACAAGGATCAGAGAAGAATTTGAGAACATCTTCACAAGGACAAAGCCAAGAACCAAAGCAGATGTCTTCTCAATCCACAAGATCAAAAAGGTAATCTTCTGCAAATTCTGTTTCACAAGAACCTATCCAAGGGTCAGGTACAATCTTTACAAAGTCAGAAGAGAAGACAATTCAGAAACTACCTTCGCTGATGCTGATTTAAGAAATATCAATCCTTATGATCTACCTGACCTTCTGCAATGGACAAAGGACAACTACAACACAGAGGCAAACACCAGAGCCTATCAAGTGTTGAGAAAAGCGATGAGGAAAAAACTTCTGCTCTACAGCATGATAGATTTCCAGCTGGGAAACGATCTTGGTCTCAAGCATCTGGATTTACGACCACCAGAGGATCGCTGTCCACCGGACGCCGTACCCAACTCAATCATCACAGAACCACGGTTTGGGTTAGTATTTCAAAACCCTCAAGGCGAAACTAAACTATTTGTATGCATGGACTGTCAGAAGTACGCAACAAGTACTCTGAACAAGTTCAGAGCAAGCCTTATGAAATACAGAGGTTCAAAGAAAATGGATAAAGATGCTGCAGATACTATCATGAGAGAGATTGACGCAACAATCCGCCTAAGAGAACTCTGCATCAGATTCTACAAAGAGATCAGAAAAGTCGGAAGAGACAACAGAAGCTACAACGATTTCAAAGATGCCAAAATCTTATTCTCAGACCTCCAATCTCTGCAAACAAAGTTAAAGTTTATCTTTCATTGTACTCAAATGTAAAATGCCTCTGGCATATTTCTAAATGAAAGAAATTTCGAGGTATTGTTTAACCTCTGTCTTATCTAACTTAGCCTAACTTAACTCAAGTTCAAATTTTTATTCTTCACTACTTAGGGGGAGATTGTTAGCTTCAATCTTCTTAATCATAGAAGTATTTAGAAGTAGTGAAAAATAGGCTAAGTGAAGAAAGCCTCTTACAGAGGCTCTGCCGACATTACCGAGAAATCAAGGTCAAGAAGCTACAGAAGCAACAGAAGCAACAGAAGCAACAGAGGCTTCCTACAGAAGCTCTGTCATACGCGCAAAGAAGACCAAAGACTCGGAATCCGGTGAAGACTGCTCCACAGAGGACCAGACCGCAGAACCTCTGTAACTCATTACAGAGCCTCTGTGGTCCTTACTGAGACTTGAAGATATTTATAATATCTTGCTACTGTTACAGGACCCGTACATCAACTTGCATGGTAGCATGCCCTGTCCAACGTCGACGTGTCAAACTCTGATTGGACTCAGTAGGGCTTAGTACATATTAGACGTCTGCTGCATTAAATGCAATACAGCACGTCTGACTGTTCATACCATCCTTGCAACTGTTCACGACATCCTCTCAACTATTCATACGTACCTCTTGAATAGTAGCATATGCTTTATGGTTCCCTTTAGAGTAGTATATAAGGAAGACTCATGTTGAGTTCTTCCTTACAAAAAATACAACACACAGAAAAACATTAAGAACACAAAAGCTTATTCACCTTAAGAGTCATATCTGTTTTAAAGCTTTTTCTTACTCACGGTTCATAAACCTGTTCTTAATATATATTCAGTAAACTTTGAGATATAATAGTTTGTTCACTGTTTATTTATATTCTGTTCTAAATCTATCAAACTTATCTGTTAGTTCTTTAAATACGCTTCCGCATCAAACATTAAACCTGAACTAATAGATCTGATAATCTTGTTTAAGCAAAACGGGAACCAACAAAAAGGTACGTTGATACTTTCTACAATGGTTCGAGATTTCAGAAGATAGACTCTGTAAGCCTTGAATGCGGCAGAGTATCCAATGAACTTGCCTTCATCAGCTTTCACTTCAAACGTTCCTCTTGCTTCTTTGTCGTTTAAGATAAAGCATTTGCATCCAAATACATGGAAGAACTTGATGTTTGGTCTCCTTTTGTTGATCAAATGATATGGTGTTTTGATGTGCCTTTTTACAATGGTTGATCGATTTTGGGTATAGCAAGCGGTCGATACTGCTTCTGCCCAAAAGGTCATTGGTAATCCACATGCAGTCAGCATAGTTCTTGCAGCTTCCACAAGCGTGCGGTTCTTACGTTCAACCACGCCATTCTGTTGTGGGGTGCGTGCAGCAGAGAAGTTATGTGATATTCCTTCTTCTGTTAGATAGGCTTCAATGATAGAGTTTTTTAATTCTGTGCCATTGTCGATTCTCAGTTTCTGAATCCTGCACTCATACAGAACTTGGATTCTTTTCATTAAATTTATCAGAATGTTTGGAACATCTGATTTCTTTCTGACAAATTCAACCCATGTAAATCTTGAATACTCATCGATTAAAACAAGCATATATTTTTTTGCCACCTAGGCTCTGTGTAGCGATTGGACCGCAGAGGTCAACATGAAGCATATACAGAATCCTAGGGCAAGACACATCAGTTTTTCCTTTATGGGAAGCTCTTTTGAGTTTTCCCATTTCGCATGTAGAGCATAAATGATCTTTATTAAACTTAACATTTGGCAGACCTTTGACTAGATCAAGATTTGCAAGTTTATCTAGAGTATGAAAGTTTAAGTGACAGAACCTGTTATGCCATAACCAGGCTTCTTTGCTTTTGCATGTAACAAGACAGAGCTTTTCTTCCTTGTTCTTGGCACAGAAGTTCATGAGATACAGATCACCCCTTCTTTCGGCTCGCAGAAGTTTGAATCCTGTGTCTTCACCTTGTAGAGAGCAGAAGGTTCTTTTGAACATTACATCGAAACCCGTATCGCAGAGTTGGCTTACACTTAAAAGATTGTGTTTAAGGCCATCCACATATGCAACTTTGCATACGGTTATATTTTCTTTCTTTATGACCCCGTAGCCTTTAATGTACCCCTTTTTGTTGTCTCCAAAGGTCACAGATCCACCATCGTGTTTTTCTTTGTATGTGGATAGAAGTCCTCTGTCGCCAGTCATGTGCCTCGAGCATCCGGAGTCTAGATACCAGATCGGCACATACTGCTTCTGCAAGACAATCAGAGAGTTTTAGGTACCCATATCCAAATGGGTCCAGTTTTGTTAGAGGTCTTCAAGTTTGCCTTAGCATTCTTGGTCTTTCTTTTAATTTCTGTTGAAGAACCATTTTGTTTCTTCTTACCCTTGAATTTAGCATTTTCTTTGGGTACAGAGAGGAAACATTTTGGACTTCAGAAGTGTTGGCTTAATTGAAACATGAGATCAAAGCAATGACAGTATTGAATGTGCGAAGAGATTTGCTTGAACTTTTCATTAAAGACATTAAATGAGGGTACAGAGGCATTACAATTTATCCTAACATTCGACTTTCTATTACGAGAAGGTTTATGTAGGCTAGATTGTTGTTTGCAAAATCCTTTGTTGAGAGCGGCATTCTGTGTACCCCTTCTGTGGTGAACTTCTGCAGATTTCACTGTCACAGAAGAAAACGATTTATTATTTTTGGTCCATTTACCCTTCTGTTGCCATGTTAATTTTTCTTTAACAGGTTTTAAGGGTTTCAAAATCTTTGAACTTGTTGGAGTTTTAGTGGACATTTCCTTCTTTAGTTTAAAATTCTCAAGCTCAATAGAGGTTTTGGCTTGTATACACATGTTCATAAAGTCTGGACAGATAGGAACTTTTGTGATTTTCTCCTTAGGAGAAATAGTTCTGTTAAGAACTTCAGAGGATGGTTTAAAATCCTCTGTGTCACGAGGTACTATCTCTGACTTGGAGTCAGTCTCAGATTCGTCAGAGGATGAGTCGTCCTCATAAATAGAGGTTGAGTCACTTGGTTCTCTTTCGACAGAGGCTGGACTTTCAGAGCATGTGCCATACTCACTTTCTTCCTTTTCTGTGGTACTATCTTCTAAGTCAACAGAAGTATCTGTTAAGTCTCCTTCAGAGAGATTTTGATCATTGGAAGGTGTACATAGGTTTTCTTCAGAGATATCAAAATTCTCTTTTGTAAGGTTCGGCTTGAACTCAGGTGCCTCTGCTGATAACTTCTTTTCAGAATTCATCATGCAGACAAATGCAACTTGAGTTTGAGTCTTGGGGTCACCAAACTTGAAGATTCCTATCTGATCTTGAGTTTTCAGATACTTCTTAGGTTTGGATTCTATTTTGACAAAGATTGAAGGTGACAAGTCTGTGTTTTCAAACCACACATTTGTCATCTTTAGAGGTTTCCTCTTGTGAGGTTCCCCAGAGACTTTTTGCCTTTTACTTACAGAGAGTAGATTTGGAAATCCAGGTTTTCTTGTATCTCCTATATGAAATAGAGAAGACAGAGATTTGTCACTTTTGTTTCCTGTATATGGATCTATATCACAAAAGCCAATTCCCCGTCTCCCTATTTGTGTATTGATTTTCTCGTACACCTTCTGTGCATCTTGAATTTTTTTAATTAAAAGATCTCTTCTGAGTAAATCTTGACAGAGGACTTCTCTTTCCTATTGAAAATAATGTTTCAGAGCTAGGATGTTCATTCTGTCACACTCAACGTCCATAAGTTCTTTCGATTTTGTTTTTAAAGAAGAATTAAGTTCATAAATCTTTTCTTTTAAAGGATTTAATTTTTTGTTCCAGTTTGTTTCAATTTCTTCTTTTTCTAGAAATTTTTTGGCTTTTTCTTGAGTGAGAAGTCTAGCTTCTCTCTCATAGAAGGTGAGCTTTTTCTGAACACTTTCGCATGTCTGTTTAAGTTCAGTGTATTCAATGTTAAGTTTAAGCAAATCAGCTTCTGCTGTATTAGAGTTAGAGTTAGAAGTGGATACCTCACTATCAGAGCCAGAGCTGACTTCTGCCATGCCACAGAACAGGGCGTTCTATGTTTCTCCTCCTTCAGAGGATGTATCTGATAGCCAGTTTTCTTGATTCATCATTAAGGATTTCTGAGCATAGTATTCAACTTTCTTTTTGTAGAAAGCAACATCCCTCTGAGGGCGATTTGATTTGCTCCTGCATTCGTTGGCGAAGTGACCTGGCTTTCCACAATTGTAACAGCCTTGGTTATGTGGAACGTTTCTAGATTTGTCGTCTGACCTCTGTCGGTCACCACTTCTTTCGGTTCTGCATTCATTTGCATAATGGCCTGGCTTACCACATTTGTAACACTCTTGATTCTGTGGAGTGTTCCCAGTTTTATCGTCCGACCTCTGTCGCTCATTGCCTCTGTCATTTCTGTCATTTGACCTCTGTCGGTCACCACTTCTGTCGTTTCCTTCTCTTTCGTAGCGTTCATTACCAGTCTTCTTCTGGTATCCTCTGCTGAATTCCCTAGTCAAGAGTGCTAATGATTTAGCTATCGAGGTCAGGGTTGTTTCTTCTTCTTCTTCTTCCTTCTCTTCTTCACTATCAACTGTCATGATTTTCTTCTTCTTCTCCTTCTTTTCCTTTGTAGTTTTCTCTTTCTTTGGTTTCTCTTTAGCCTCTGTAGTCTTACCAACTAGTGCAAGAGGTGCACTGAACTGGGCTTTTGTTTGTGCTACTTGAGGCTCTTGGGCTGCCAATGTTCCATAGAGGTCTGATAGAGTCCAGGAATCTAAGTCTTGATTTGTTTGAAGAGACATAGATAACTGGAGCCATTCTCCATTTAGACTTTTAAGGAACATGACATTGTTTTCTTCAGAAGTTCTGTGGATTCCGAACTTCTTGCATTTGTTGATCAGCGAGTTGAACCGATCATATGTAGACTGCAGAGTTTCTGTTGGCAGAGCTTTAAATGCATAGTATTCGTTTATGTATTGAGCTTTGCGGTTCTTCTGAGTTTTGGCCCCCCTTCTAGTTGTTTTTCCAGTTCCTTCCATAGATCATATGCAGATTCACATGCATCTAGGGATTTTAAAAGGTCGTTGGGAATAGCCATGATCAGAAGTCTTTTTGTTTTCTGAGCCACTTCATATTTTGCCCAATCAGAATCGGACCACTTACCCTGAGCTTTTGGTTTTTTGTGTTCAGGGATTTCTGGTGTGTCGTCTGTGGAAGGAATACGTGGTACTGTTATCATAGGAACAAAAGGAGGGTTACGGAGATAGTAAACGAGTTCTTTATCAGTACCCTCAAAGAAGTGAATCATACGTATCTTCCATTGAGGGTATTCGTCTCTAAGAAGAGTGGGAGGTTTGGTTAAGGAACAAGCAGTGAAGAAGTTGTTTGTATGTGTCATTTTGAGAGAGAAAATATCCAGAAAATAAGGTATGAACAGCAAACCTTTTTAGAGTAAGAAGTGGATGCTTCGTATGAAGTTTCTAAGCTTAACAGCTTTTCAACTTGGCACTAAAATGGTGTTTTAACCAGAATAATAGATTCTATAAGTTTACCAAAGTTCGAAAGAATCGAAAATGGCAGAAAAACAAAAACTGTTTGAATAATATGAGGAATAGGTTAAAAATCCAAGTTTCTACCAAAGATCGTTGTTTAGAGTGGATCCCTTGATATTAAAAATCAAGGTTTGCTCTGATACCAATTGTTGGTTCCTTTTTGTTTAAACAATGATGATTCTTTCAGTTTAGTTCAGATAGTTTTATATTACGGAAGTGTATTTAATGAACTGAAAGAAATACTAAGATAGAAGAACACACAATATCAAATAAGTAATGAAGATGACAGATAAATATCTCAAAGGTTACTGTATTTGATATTATCAAGAACACCAAGAACATAACAAGAAATCTGTTGGTGTGTGTGTTTGTGCGTAGCTTAATATCTGATTCTTGTTCTTGTTTTTCTTTATAGAAGAACTCAACATGAGTCTTCTATTTATACTACTTTAAAGGGGACATACTTTAGACAATAAGGACTGATCTACAGTAGACAGGATTGTGTGAACAGTAGCAGGTACGATGTTCATTTAATGCGCATGTTCCATCTTCGACAGAGCCCTATCAGAGTTTGACACGTGGAGTTTATGTCAGGGCATGCTTTGTACAAGTGGATGAACGGGTCCTGGAACAGTAGAAAGATATTTGTTGATTTCTTCTAAGTCTTTAGTATACCGCAGAGGCTCTGTCAAAGGTGACAGAGGTTCTGCGGCTCGGTCCTCTGTGAGCAGTCTTCTGTCGATTCTTGTCTTCGGTCTTCTTGGTGTCTCGGCAGAGCCTCTGTTGGAGGCTTCTATACTTAGCCTATTTTCACTACTTTTACAAACAGAAAGATTGGAGCTAACACTACTGCTACCTGCTTTAACTGTGAAAAGGTAGGACACTTTGCAAGTGAATGCAGGTCAAAGAAAGTTTTCAAGCCTTCTACATCCTTCAAAAAATCCTCTAACCCAAGGGCTAGAGATGACAAGTACCAAAAAGTTAAAGAAAAGTATGCTAAGCTGAAAGCAAACAAAAAGAAAGGAAAAGGTCTGATCGCTGAAGATCATGACTGGGTTGAGTCTGATGAAGAATCGGATTCAGATGAAGAAGATGAGGCCAATCACTGTCTCATGGCCAAAATAGAAGATGAGGAAGAACAAACTCAAATTCCCTCTACTTCTAACTCTCAGGTATCAATCTCTTCTACCTCTACTTCAGCTATCACTAAAACTGATAGACTTCGAGATATCGATATGTTGACTGTTGACTTATACGATGCCATGAATGGCAAGACCAAAGCTGGAAAACAAAACTTGATTTAACTGAACAGCTTAAAAACTGTCATTTAAAAATACAAGAGCTTTCAAAAATAGTAGAAATTTTGAAAGACCAGGTCTACGTAAATCAAGTCATCAGTATAGAGCGAGAACAAGCTATCGCTGAACTGAAAGCTGAAAAGGCTACTGTTAAAGGATGGTATAAATCCTCAACAAAGATCACTGAAATATTCGGTGCTCAGATCCCTCTTAGTGACAAAAGTGATCTTGGTTACAAAGCTGACACTGAAGAACCAACCACTGACCGTTCCATGCTAAAGTTTAGAATGTTCGTGTCATCTATCCCTGACACCTCTTCATCTCAGTATTCTTATTCTAAAACTCCCATCCCTGAGGACAAACCTACCTTGATTTCTAAAGGTAAAGAAAAAATAGTTGTTCAAAAACCTCAGAAGGGTACCAATGTACCTAAGCTGAAAGTTTCAAAACCTTCAGCGAGCCATCCCTCTACTTCTAGGAATAAGATCCGTGAATTCGTTCAGCGATCTACTCCTAAAATAAGAGTGGATGTCACTGGTAAGAAATCTGAAGAACTTATAGTTCCTCCGATATCCAATGCCAAAGGTATTCTTGGTGCTGGCCCTGCTCATTTAAAATTATCAAATAAGCACTCCTCTGGTCCTAAAGCTACTTTTAGCTATAAGAAATGTTATCACTATGGACTTACCGATCACATTGCTAGCAAATGCCCTACAGCCACCAAAGCTGAGAAATTAGCTATGGTGAAATGCCCCCAAGGCAAAGAAGACCAATCCTGGTGCAAATCAGGTTAAGGTGAAAACCACCACTGAGTTTAAGAAATTAACCAAAGTGAAGAATGTCACTGAAGCAGAATCTTCAGATGCTGCGAAGATTGCTGAACCTTCCACTTCCTCTACCCCCACTGACAAATGTGGTCCCATAGTTAAGTGGGTACCTATTCAAAACTTATCTTCCTTTATTTGCAGGTCTCGAAGGGTATCTGGTATCTTGATAGTGGATGCTCTCAACATATGACTGGAAAGAAAAACCTGCTCACTGAATACAAGGGAGAGAAAGGTCCCTCTGTGACCTTTGGTGGAAATGGAAAAGGCTATACCTGAGGTTTGGTGTACTCTCTAATGGTACAACAACCTTCAGAACCTAATTGAGAAAGAGATAACGAATCTTATGAATATCAATCCTAAAAGGAATTGATCATAAAGATGATGGAAATTCTTACCGGACGAAAAACTCGGTCTTACTCTCTATCTCTCGGAAACCAACTTAACATGAATGAAATTGAGATATTTCTCAATTTCAGCCGACCTCTGGTTTTTATATCTCAAAATTCACAATTTTACAATTTAACCCATAAACTATGGCCAATTACACTTTCGACCCTTCGACATTAAATTATAACATAACTTCCAAAATTAACATCCTCCATAATAACGTACTTTAATCATGGAAAATTCGAGGAGTTACAAATATCCCGAACTTGAAAATGATTTCGTCCTCGAAATCAAAGTTAGGTAAATAAGTGAGGATATCTATTCTTCATATCCTCTTCTGCTTCCCACGTCGTGTTGGCACCTCTATGATATTTCCACTGTACTTTAACCATTATAACTTCTTTATGACGTAACTTCTTAGTCGTTCTTTCCAAAATTGTTTCTGGTTCCTCAACACACGACTTTTCTCATCCACTTTTATTTCAGAAAGTGGTATAACATTGTCTTCTTCTGCTAGGCATCTATGAAGATAGCAAACATGGAAGGTATTATGGATTCCTTCCAATTCAAGTGGAAGCTCTAACTGATAAGCTTGAAGTCCTACTCTCTTGGTTATTGTGAAAGGTCCAAGAAAACGAGGACTCAGTTTTCCACGCTTCACGAATCTTATAATGCCTTTCTATGGGGATACCTTTAACATCACCTGCTCCCCAACTTGAAATTCTTTAGGTCTCCTTTTCTGATCGGCGTAACTCTTTTGTCGATCTTGAGTTGCCTTCAAGTGTTTCCGAATCTCCTTAACCTTATCAGCCGTTTGTTGTACGAATTCGGGACCAACAAATTGATTTTCTCCAGATTACAACCGACCTATTGGAGTCCTACACTTTCGTCCATATAAAGCTTCAAAAGGTGCCTTTCCGATACTGGAATGATAACTATTATTATACGCAAACTCCACAAACGGTAAATGCGTATCCCAGTTACCTCCAAAATCATTTACACAAGATCTTAGAATGTCTACCAAAGTCTAGATTGTTCTTTCACTTTGCCCGTCCGTTTGTGGATGATATGCTGTGCTCAAATTCACTCTCGTACCCAACTCTTCTTGCAGAGTTTGCCAAAACCTTGAAGTGAATCGACTATCACGGTCTGATACTATAGATACAGGTATGCCATGTCTTGATACCACTTCGTCAATGTATAACTTAGCTAGCTTATCTATTGGTGAAGCCTCTTTCATTGGTAAGAAATGAACACTTTTAGTTAAGCAATCCACGATTACCCAAATGGTATCTTTACCTTTTAACGTCTTCGGTAACTTAGTCACAAAATCCATGGTAATCTTCTCCCACTTCCATCCAGGAATTTCCAAAGATTGTAGGCTCCCATAAGGTCGTTGATGTTCGACCTTTACCAACGAACATGTTACACGTTTTTCTACACATTTTGCCACATCTAACTTCATAGCTGGCCACCGATAGTGTAGTTTCAAATCTCTATACATGTTCGTACTTCCAGGATGCATAGAATATTTAGACTTGTGGGCGTCTTCAAGAAGTAATTCCCGGTTTCCTCCAATCTTTGACACCCAAATACGACCTTGAAAGAGTTTGACCCCTCGAATATCTTCAGTCAGTTGAAGACGCTGCTTAATCATAACTTCATCTTTAAGATTTTCTTCTAATAAAGCTTCCGTTTGTGCCACTTTGATCCTTTCAATCAGACTTGACATCACATCAATTCTGGTGTTGGTCGTTTTAAAACATCCAATGTATTCTTTTCTACTTAAGGCATCATCTACTACATTTGATTTACCCGGATGGTAATGCAATTCACAATTATAATCCTTAAGTAGTTCTAACCAACGTCGTTGCCTTATATTTAACTCTTTCTAATAAAAAACATGTTTCAAACTTTTATGATCAGTGAAAAGAGTGCACTTCGTTCTATACAAGTAATGTCGCCATAATTTCAAAGCAAACACTACTGTTGCCAGTTCTAGATCATGGGTAGGATAATTATTTTCATGCTCTTTGAGTTGTCTTGATGCGTAAGCAATTACTTTGCCGCGTTGCATCAATACACACCCCAAACCCATCTTTGATTCATCACTGTATACAACCAAATCTTCTGTTCCTTCCGATAGTGCAAGGACAAGAGCTTCACATAACTTCTTTTGTAAAGTCGTAGAAGCTGACTCTTGCTTTTCAGTCCATACAAATTTTACATTCTTCCTTGTTAGAACTGTCAGGAAGAGGCAATCTTGGAAAAATCCTTTATGAATCTTCGGTAATAGCCTGCCAAACCCAAGAAACTCTGTATCTCCGATGAGTTCTTCGATGTTTCTGAATTCATCATTGCTTCTATCTTCGCCGGATCCACTTTGACTCCTTCAAAAGTGATTACATGACCGAGAAATTGTACCTCCTTTAACCAAATATCACATTTCGAAAATTTGGCGTACAATTTCTCTTTTCTTAAAACATCTAAGACTTCACGAAGGTGACATTCATGGTCGGCTTCATTCTTTGAATAAACAAGTATGTCATCTATAAACACAATGACTGACTTGTCTAAGAAAGGTCGACACACCCTGTTCATTAGATCCATGAACACAGCATGAGCATTTGTCAACCCGAAAGGCATCACGAGAAATTCATAATCCCCATACCGCATTCAAATCGCCGTCTTGGGAACATCTTCATCCTTCACCCTTACTTGGTGATAGCCCGACCTTAAATCAATCTTGGAAAAACATCCCGCACCTTGTAGTTGATCGAATAAGTCGTCAATCCTTAGGAGTGGATACTTATTCTTAATGGTCACTGTTGGTCCCGAAGGGGTTATACAAGTTTGTAGAAAGGGGGGGGGGGGGGGGGTTGAATACAAACACATATTTCTATCTTTCTAAATTGTTTATTGATATTATTGATATATATCAAACAATTTACAGTTTGTTGCGGAATAAGATCAAGTTAAAAACCTAATCTAAACAAACTATGAGAACACACAGATTTCTTGCACTAAGAAATTTAGAGCGAAAGAAGATAAGAAAACTAAGGATAGTTTTGTTGCACTAAGAGGTTCAGCGGTGGAAGAAACCAGGCACTTTAAAAATGAAGTAGAGTTTCCTTTATATACTGCATGCATTAAATGCAAGTCAGTATACCTTGTGGCAGCCTCTGATTGGATGCATGAATTTGACTTTGTAGAACATCCTCTTGGCCGTATGATGTACAATGTAGTTGGCAGAGTTGGTTGTACGATTTCAGACAAATGATGTATTTTCTGACATATCGTACAAAAGGCATGCAAGGAGATAAGACAAAAGTTGCTTGTAGAACAGGCTTCATGATCAGCGCTCGCTGAATCAATCTTTATCAGCGAATGATAAAGTTCAGCGTTCGCTGAATTCTTCTACTTGAAACTTCGCGTAAAATGGATATGTCTTTTCTTCGTTGATGTCTGCATCAGGTCACTAGTAGGATTAGTCACTTGTTCTTCATCTTGGTATTCGATTTCAGCGTTTGAACATGGTTGTCGCGAATCTTGTCTTCAGGGATCATAAGCAAACAATTACAGATGAATGTATTCAGCGATCATCAGTGAGACTGAACAAGCTCAGGGCTCACTGATGTACATGTATCGCTGAACCATATAATAAAGAAAGCAGTTTCCCATCAGCGATACTAAACAGACTTAGTATATTTTCTTAGATGGTGAAACTCTAATACATATTGTTTACTTACAATTTTAACTAAGTGTTTCTCAGTGTCATTATCAAATCACTGAGGGTTTGGATCAACAATCTCCCCCTATTTGATGATGACATAGCAATAAAAGAAAATTCCTAAGTTAAAAACATAAGGATAAAAATGACTCATAAAATACTTGTCCCATTTACTGTTTTTCAGGGATCTTTTCTTAGTACTGATGGAGTAAAGTACTTTCATTGAAAATTTTCATTTAACTTCGTAAAAGATTACAAGGGAAGTGGAAAAATTATAAGTACAATGAAAAATAATTACAAGTACAAAAAGATACAAGATGACAAGATAGAAGAATACAAAAAGGTGATCTTATCAGTTACTCAGGTTCTTTCTTGATGAGAAGTTCATCAAGAGTATCAGTTTCTGGAATCATCCAATCAGGGACTATTACTCCTTGATCTCGTCTAACTTTTGCTTTGCGATAGATTAGGTGCTTCAGGAATGATTCGAGAAGGTTACCAATGTAGTCGCACTAATAGAGTAGATCTCTGAGTTGTTCAATGGGAGTTTTGTATAACTCAGAGACACGTTGAAAGCATCTGCGACCAGTGTAATCATAAAAGAAGATGCCAAAGGGTTCACTGAGTACGTTACCAGGTACAAAGTCTTCAGCTATAAACACAATGACTGACTTGTCTATGAAAGGTCGACACACCCTGTTCATTAGATCCATGAACACAGCAGGAGCATTTGTCAACCCGAAAGGCATCACGAGAAATTCATAATCCTCATACCGCATTCAAATCGCCGTCTTGGGAACATCTTCATCCTTCACCCTTACTTGGTGATAGCCCGACCTTAAATCAATCTTGGAAAAACATCCCGCACCTTGTAGTTGATCGAATAAGTCGTCAATCCTTAGGAGTGGATACTTATTCTTAATGGTCACTGTTGGTCCCGAAGGGGTTATACAAGTTTGTAGAAAGGGGGGGGGGGGGGGGGGGGGGTTGAATACAAACACATATTTTTATCTTTCTAAATTGTTTATTGATATTATTGATATATATATATATATATATATCAAACAATTTACAGTTTGTTGCGGAATAAGATCAAGTTAAAAACCTAATCTAAACAAACTATGAGAACACACAGATTTCTTGCACTAAGAAATTTAGAGCGAAAGAAGATAAGAAAACTAAGGATAGTTTTGTTGCACTAAGAGGTTCAGCGGTGGAAGAAGCCAAGCACTTTAAAAATGAAGTAGAGTTTCCTTTATATACTGCACGCATTAAATGCAAGTCAGTATACCTTGTGGCAGCCTCTGATTGGATGCATGAATCTGACTTTGTAGAACATCCTCTTGGCCGTATGATGTACAATGTAGTTGGCAGAGTTGGTTGTACGATTTCAGACAAATGATGTATTTTCTGACATATCGTACAAAAGGCGTGCAAGGAGATAAGACAAAAGTTGCTTGTAGAACAGGCTTCATGATCAGGGCTCGTTGAATCAATCTTTATCAGCGAATGATAAAGTTCAGCGTTCGCTGAATTCTTCTACTTGAAACTTCGCGTAAAATGGATATGCCTTTTCTTCGTTGATGTCTGCATCAGGTCACTAGTAGGATTAGTCACTTGTTCTTCATCTTGGTATTCGATTTCAGCGTTTGAACATGGTTGTCGCGAATCTTGTCTTCAGGGATCATAAGCAAACAATTACAGATGAATGTATTCAGTGATCATCAGTGAGACTGAACAAGCTCAGGGCTCACTGATGTACATGTATCGCTGAACCATATAATAAAGAAAGCAGTTTCCCATCAGCGATACTAAACAGACTTAGTATATTTTCTTAGATGGTGAAACTCTAATACATATTGTTTACTTACAATTTTAACTAAGTGTTTCTCAGTGTCATTATCAAATCACTGAGGGTTTGGATCAACAATCTCCCCCTATTTGATGATGACATAGCAATAAACGAAAATTCCTAAGTTAAAAACATAAGGATAAAAATGACTCATAAAATACTTGTCCTATTTACTGTTTTTTAGGGATCTTTTCTTAGTACTGATGGAGTAAAGTACTTTCATTGAAAATTTTCATTTAACTTCGTAAAAGATTACAAGGGAAGTGGAAAAATTATAAGTACAATGAAAAATAATTACAAGTACAAAAAGATACAAGATGACAAGATAGAAGAATACAAAAAGGTGATCTTATCAGCTACTCAGGTTCTTTCTTGATGAGAAGTTCATCAAGAGTATCAGTTTCTGGAATCATCCAATCAGGGACTATTACTCCTTGATCCCGTCTAACTTTTGCTTTGCGATAGATTAGGCGCTTCAGGAATGATTCGAGAAGGTCACCAATGTAGTCTCACTAATAGAGTAGATCTCTGAGTTGTTCGATGGGAGTTTTGTATAACTCAGAGACACGTTGAAAGCATCTGCGACCAGTGTAATCATAAAAGAAGATGCCAAAGGGTTCACTGAGTACTTTACCATGTACAAAGTCTTCAGCTAGAGGTAAGGACATGTCGAGACCAGAGAGATCAAGATTGGGACCAAGAACTGCTTCACGAGAGAATTCAATCCCTGTCTCGTTTCTTATCACGGGGCCTGAAGATGAAGGAGTCTTCTTCTTTGAAGCTGTTCTTTTTGGCTGAATGGGTGGAAGAGGTGGAATATCGACCGCTGAGGTTACCATATCGATCAGCCTATTTATGGCTTGTTCGACACAGGGCTTGAAGGACGAGCGGGATCGCTGAATTGCAATTCACTTTTCCAACCATTCGCTGAACCCGAGCTTATCCAGGGTTGACATGTAGCAGGTTCTTTTGTCGCCATTTTCTCTGATTATCTGAACATCGACAATCGGTACCTTCTTGACCATTTTCCCTCTTACATTAACATAGCTTATTCTTAATGGAAGACTTCTGTAGTTGCACTTCTTCTTACACCAGGCCAATGTGGAGTCACTGACCTTGACCTTTTCCTGATTTTTCTTCTTAGCCTCTTTCATCAGCTCATGCTGAACAGCCAGGGGAATCTTCTTCAGTTGTGGATCCTTCACTGAACATTGGGCTAGTTCAAGAGCATAGTTTTTGTCACTAAGCTCAGCCTTATGTTTTTCAGCGAGGATTTCTTCAGTTTTCAAGGCTTCAGCAATTTCCTTGGATGTCAAGCATCTGAGGTGAGGAGGAACTAAGCGCTGGCTTTCGAGTCTTTGGATCATCGTTGCTTTCTTTCTTTGTTCATCTTCAATTGACCTTTGAGGAGGCAAGGAAGGTCTTCTTGGGTCAGAAAGCAGTTCTTCTTATTCAGCTTGAGCTTCAGTCTCTTCCAGAGCAGAGACTGGGATTATTGGTTCTTCATCGTTGAGCGCTGGGATTATTTGTTGTTGTAGATGAGGAGCTTCAGCAGTAGCCTCAAGCAGAAGAAAGGACTAGCTGAAACAAAATGATCAATAGAGTTAGATCATTTGGGGAAAAAAGATAGAGAAAGAAGAGAGCTAAGTGTTTAGGGGTTTTAGAAGGAGAAGGGTTGAGATTGAGAAGGGGTAAAGGAGGGATGCAGTGTAGGGAAAAAGAATGTAGTGTACCTGACAAGTTGGTTTCTTTAACAAAATTGTCAAGTTGCCTTCAGCGGCAAGTCCCTTTTGTTTTCCTTGAGGAGATTTCTTTGCAGGAGACTTTGCCCTGGTCCCCTCCCCTGGTTCGTTTATAGATACCCCTTTGAGAGTTGGGCCCTTAATCACTTCTGTATGAAAGAAGTAGTCATCCTCGTCGTCATCATCATCATCCTTTGGGGAGGATGATCGACGTCTTCTTGATCCTCTTCCTCATCCTCATCCTCATCCTCTGAAAGGATTTCAACAACAGTGTTCAAGGGAGAGTGAGGAGTGGCATCGCCTTGCTCCCCTTCAGATGGAGAGGGACTTTCAGCGGTTCCCTCATGATTCTTATCTTACTGAGGGTTGTCTTCTTCAGCATTCAATTCCTCCCCTCAACATTCTGGGGAAGGTCTTCGTTTGACTTCTCCCCCTCTTCCGCTGAATGGGTGGGGGAGGCAGCAGCAGTGTTAGATCTGAAGTTTTGTCAAAAACACAAGTGTTGACATCTGAGCAGAAGACTCAGAGTTTTGAGTAGGAGACTCAGAACTTCTGATTAGAGAAGTCTCGAAAAGATTACTAAGTGTGAAAGTCTGAATAGAAGGTTCAAAGTTCTGAGTAGAAGACTCAGAACTTCTGAAGGTGAAGATGAAAATGACAAGTGCTTGAAGGAAGTTCTGAAGTGCTTGATCAGAAGAATGTTCAGAAGTTCTGAACATGTTGTTCAGAACTTAAGTCAAGATATTTTCCTTTATATTCTGTTAACTAATTAGGACACGTGTATTAGTTCTATTGGTTTGTCTTGTATATGTACTGTAGCTTTAGACTTTCCTTACAGTATATATAGAAGTTAGCAACTGTAAGCTAACTAACTTTTGCGCATAACTTTGTATTCACTTTGTAATCTTTGAGAGATTCTCTCTACATATTTGTAATCTGTTCTTGATTGAATACAATACTTTTGATCCAATTCTCTATCATTTACTGTTTGATTGTTCCTAACTGTTCATAATTGATTGTAAGATTGAATCCTGGTTTCTACAATTGGTATCAGAGCCACATCGAATCAATTTTAATTCGATACGATCATTTCATGGCAGCAATTCAAGATTTCAAGATCTAAATTGAAGATTTGGAGATTCAAGATTGTTCTTAATCGTGTGCTATAATTGGAGAATTGGTGTTGTTTTGATTTGATAAAAGTCAGATCTGAAAGGAATTTAGATCTTCAATTGCTTACAATCAACTTTCTGGAGTAATGGACCAGAAACGTTATTCTTTGCAATTTTTGTTCTAAGAATATTATGGAGATCGACTCAATATTTCTACATCAAATTTGATTGGTGATTATTTGTTTTTTATTGGAGGAGGATTTATGGATTTGCTTGGTATTAAGACAAACATGTTGGTGATTCAAGAGATCTACAATAGGATGATGTTTTGTTTAGAACAAATCTTGGTAATCTGAGTTTCAACATTAAAAGAAAAAGTTTATTCTGATCATCATTTGGACAGAAGGTTTTTGTGATTAATGGAGGAATTTGTATCGAGGCCAAGACAGATTGGTTTTGTCCACAGAAAGTTGTTCAAAATCGCGCTTATTGTTGTTGATTAAAATGTCCAAGCAGAATTCTACAAGCAAAACAGAAAATGGTGCTGTCAAAATATCCAAATTGATTTCTGTTGTTTGTGCATCAACAGAGATCGAAAAGAGCTTAACAATAACAGAAAGTTGCATTCTGTGTTGATGTTGTAACAGAAAGTTGCTGCTAGTTTGATTAAAGCAGAAAGTTAGTTGCTGCTGTTAGGAGACAAAACAAAAAGCTTTTGTTTGTAATAGAAAGTTGATTGGTTCAAGAATGTTACTGTCAGATTTATTCATAAAGATTGATTAAGCTGTCCAGAATCTGCAGATTGTTGCTGCTGTTTCGAAGTTGTCTTAAGTGCTGCTGTTTCTGTTTCGAAGTTGTTGCTGCTGTCACTATTTTTTTGCTGCTGTCTGGATGCTGTCATAACAGAAAGGAATAACTGAAAACAAGAACTCGTTGGTTGCATTAAATTTTCAGGTTGTTAAGAGATTGCACAAGCCAATTCAGAAGTTGTTCTGATTTCGATCATGAGTATTCAGAATTATGATCATATTGTTCAAAATTCTGATCAGAGACTAAAGGCATTCATATTTCATATATGTTGATTCAGAATTACAAGGCTATTCAGAATTCAGAATCAATTCGTGGGCTGTTAGAAGTCTATTCAGAGCTTGTTCAAGAGATTTCAATGTTGAGCTTAATCAGAACTCTGACTCCAATATTCAGAACTTTATCTTGTGTAGTCAGAACTTCAGAGTTGGATTTTTTTCCAGAGTTCTTTAGGTTTAGAATTCTGATTGACTTACTCAGAATTCTGATTGACCTACTCAGAACTTTTACTTAGACTTCTCAGAACAAAAGTGTAATACTTGACAGATTTGCGCACCTGTCGTATTTTGTTCAGAACACCCTCCTCGAAGCTCCAAATTTGACGAGTCTAGATGCGTTAGATTCCTAAGACACAGATGAACATTGTTTATGTTTTGAGTTTGATCCGAATAAGTATGCTTAATGGTCAGAATCTGTGTTAAAGTCAGAGGACACTTGCTGGACAGAAAGCTGCGTTTTTCACTCTATTTCTCCCAACTTTCAGAAAGGTGTTCTATCTTCTATTTTTGTGGATCCAAGCTGAGTTATTGAAGTGTGTTGAGACACTCCCTCCTCTGATCTTAATGGATTAAGCTCTTGAGCTTAATGGTCATTCAACTCGCATTTCAAAGATGAATTCTTTATTACAAACTGTGGTGCCTTCAGTCGAGCTTATTGCACATTGGATCCGATTTTAAAGTTGAAACTTGTGAAGAATAACAGCAAATTTTGAGGGGGAGCTTGGATAGATTTGCAAGGCGTGAAGATGTGCAACACTAAAGCTTCAAAGAAATCAAGGGGGGGATCATTTGAAGATGCTTTCTTTATAAAACTTTAGGGAGAGATTGTTGGGTTTAGAAAGCCCCAATTATATAGAAAGTTTTATAAAGTCCATGTAAAGTCAAGAAAAAAGTCAAATGTGTTTAAATTAGCTTTATAAGTATTTTGGGCTTTGGGAGTTTAATGGGAGTTAAATGGGATTGGGCTCATGTCATGTAATTAGACACTATAAATAGGTGTCTTGGGCTTCCATTATCATTTGAGATATTTTGTGATCATACACACTTCACAGTGAGTTGTGAGATACGGTTTGTAATTGAGAAATTCTCCCTCCATTGTATTCAAAGCTTATGAGTAGAAATCATTCAATAAAATAATATTCATGCCTACTTCTACACAATTTCTATGGAGTTTCTTTATTGTTGCTTGATTATGGGACTTACAATTGGTATCAGAGCAAATCAACAAACAAATTTGTTCAAGATCGTGTTCTTGAGGGTTTCTAGATCGTGTTCTTGAAAATTTCTTGATCAATTCGATAATTGATTCCGCTGCTACTTGTAATTCTTGAATTCTTAGTAATTCTTGAATTCGTTCTAATTTTTGTTCAAGAAATTCGAATTTGTCTTTCTGTTGAATCATCTTACAATCATGTCTACTAAAGAATTTCTCTTGATGGGATCTGAGACGAAGCCGCCTGTTCTTATTCCTGAAGAATATCAGCAATGGAAAATTCGTATGATTCAATTCCTGGATAATATTGATGAGAACTTGATGATCTCAATTCGCGAAGGTCCTATTGAAGTTTATGTTGATGTTGCTGCCACACCTGCAACTACTACTACACCAGAGATTCCTGCTACTAGAGTGAAGAAAAGTTTTTCACAATATAATGAAGCACAGAAACAGAGACATGCAATAGACAAAAGAGCTGTTACTTTGTTGACTTTGGCAGTTCCAAATGAAGTCTTCAACAAAATAGATAGTGGAACATCATCAAAGGAAATGTGGGATGAACTGGAGAAGCAAATGCTGGGTACACTCAAATCAATTCAAGCAAAATTGAATCAAAGCATTAATGCATATGAAAGATTCAAAGCAAAGGAATCTGAAAGTCTAACTCAGACTTACAGCAAGTTTTGCACAATATTGAACGATCTCAGAAGGAATGGGTTGAAGAAGACAAAGTCAGAGATCAATTACAAATTTCTGAATTATCTTAATTCAGAATGGTCATCTTTTGCAATTAGTCTTCAGATGAACAAGGATATATGTGAGGAAGATCTGAATGATCTATTTTGTGTTCTGAATCAGCATGAGGATTCTGTTAAGCAAGTGGTTGAGGAAAAGAAAAGTGTTTCTGATCAATTAGCTTTGCTTTCAAAATCCAAAATCACCAAAACATCTAAAACATCCAAGAAATCTGTGTTTTTGTCTGAAATACCAAAGATAGAGGAGGAATCTGAGGAAGAAGGATCTGAGGAAGATGCTGATATCAAGTTAATTGCTGAGAAGTTAGCTTTGTTGACTAATACTTTCAACAAGAGGTATGGAAAGAAGAGGTTTGAGGGTAAGTACAGAAGAGAACAAGGGAGTTCAGAAGAGAAATATAAGAAGAAGGAAGATAGAGAAGAAAGTAAGTATGAGAAGAAAGAAGAGAAGGAAGAGAGAAAAGAGAAGGATCTTTGTTTTAAATGTGGAAAACCTGGTCATTTTGCAAGGGACTGTAGAGTAAAAGTAGTCAAGGACTATGAATATTATGCAAAGAAGGCTCAGCTAGCCAAAACCAAAGACAGTGGTATTGCACTTCTTGTAGAACAAGAGAACTGGTTGTACTATTCTTCTGAAGAAGAGGACTGTATTCATTTTTCTCAGATGCAAAGCTACATGGCTAAGATGAAGGATGAAGATGATTCTGATTATGATGAAGCAGGTTCTGAATCTTCAGCTGAGGTACATTCTGCTCTTGAAATTGATTTAATGAGTCAAATTGACAATATGAATTCTGAATTTGTTAAACTCAGAAAACAGATAAAAGGTGAAAGGATTATGGTTAACAAATTCAGAACAGAAAAGGAAATAATTAAAGAACAGTTTGAAGAATCTGAGGTTGAGAAACAAAAAGTCAGAAAAGAGAATTCTGATCTTTTGAAAAAGATTTCTGAATTAAAAAGTGAACTCTCAGAAGTAAAAGATGAAAAGGTTGATTTACAAATTAAATTTGATATGTTGCTTGATGAAAGAAAGAATTTATATTCTAAAATCAAAGAATTGGAAGACCTTAATCTGAAAAGAGGTCAAACTCAACAAACCTTGAGTCTTCTCACAAGCAATGTTAAAGACACTAGGTTTTATAATCCAAAAATGGGATTAGGTTTGGAGGAAAATGCAATTTTGAAAAAGGCTCCAATAAACCTTTATGACTTTGAGAATTTACATGTTCCTAAACCAGAAATCCCAGACTTAGTTGAAGTTTTCATAAGACCTGCAAGTTCAATAACAAGTTCAGACAGTTTACAAAAGTCAAGTCCTGTAAAAGCAAAGGAAACAATTTCTGAACTAAAAACTGAGAAGTCAGAAGTTTCAGAAGACAAGGTCAAGAAAGAAATTTCAAAACCAACAGAAGAGAAACCAAGATACAATGATGCTAAATTCAAATATGATTCTCTGAATGTAAGTTACAAAGATAAACAACAAAGTTTTTCCTATACTGACATTGAGAGTATATTTGATGCAAGCAATGTTTCTGAAAACAAGGAGAATTCTGAAACAGTTAGTCAGAACTCTGAGTCCTCTAGTCAAAATTCTGAGTCCATTAGTCAGAATTCTGAGTCTGAAGGTCAAAATTTTGAATCTGTTAGTCAGAATTCTAAGTCAACTGAAAATTTTGATTCTAATTCAGAAAGTTTCTCAGAACTTGAAAAGAGGTTCAAACTTGTTAACCAATAACTTAAAGAATTAAGGAAAAGTTTTGATGAACTTGAAAATGATTTTTGTGATGTTGATTTTAAACTGGAACAAGTTTTAAAGGAAAACAACACTTATATCCAGAAGATAACAGAGCTTGAGAAGTTAAAGGCTGAGTATGATCTTTTCAAAATTAATGCCTTAAAAGAAAATAAGACATTCTTTGATGAATCAAGTACATTTGAGAAGGGTGAATCATCTAAATCATCTGCTAATTCTGAAAAGTTGAATGTTTCAGAAAGAGAGGAAAGCAAAAGGGAAGATGATCTGAAAAGGATTTCTGAGGAGATTGGATTGAATACTACTTCTGAACCTAAAGCTAGTAATTCTTGTAATAGATGCAATTGTAATCTGAATACTATCAATAAAAGCAAAAAGACTTTTGATTCAGATCTGTTGTCACTTGCAAGAAAGAATCTTAAGTGTGTTTAATGTGGTAGTCATTCATTTCAATTCTCTCAGAAAAGTCAAAATTCAAAAACATCTTTTAAAACTCTTCATACAACCAAAGCAAATCAGAATTCAGAAAAGAAGACTGTAATGTTTTCTCAGACTCAGATAAAAGGAAAGAAGATTGAAAACATCTTTCAATCTAAATCAAAAGGAAAGAGGAATGAAAACTTGTTTAAATCTAATGAAAAGAAGACTGAAAGTACTACTCAGTCTCAACCAAAAGTTTTCAGGAAGAAAAGAATCAATTTTGTGAACAGAAAATGTTCTGATTACATAAAAGTTCAAGGAAAGTGGTGCTTAAAAGAAGACTTTGAATGGAAAGTTAAAGGAACATATGTTAAATCAGATATCAAAGCTAACAAAGAAGGACCCATTCCAGTATGGGTACCTAAATCTAACTAATTGTTTTTGCAGGGCTGTCATGTGTGGTTTTTAGATTCTGGAGCTTCAAGACACATGACAGGTCATAAGTCTTCTCTGACAAATTTCACAGAAAAGGCTGGAGGAGCAGTTAACTTTGCCAATAACAGTAAAGGACAAGTTAGAGGATATGGGGATTTAACAAAAGGGGATCTGAACATTCAGAAAGTTTTCTATGTGGAAGGCTTACAACACAATTTGTTCAACATAAGTCAGTTCTTGGACAGTTTCTGTCAGATCAAGTTCAGCATCACAGGTTGCTTAATTCTGACTGAGAAGGATATAAAAGTTTTCTGGGCTAAAAGGCATATGGATTTGTTTGTGGCCAATTTTTCTAAAATTGTGGAATTAACTACAGTGTGTCTACTTTCAAATGCAACTGCAAATGAATGTTGGTTATGGCACAGCAGTATCGGCCTCAGGGACCCTGTCTTCTTGGCCAGGGTTCCCTACATGTTGTTCCACCACTGCCATTCTGTCTTCAAGGACAGAAATGGCAGGTGTACTTTCAAGAATAAATTCGACTATTTCATTAGTATAATAGAGCCCAAGAAGGTTTATGAGGCCCTAGAAGATCCAAACTAGATAGAGGCTATGCAAGATGAGCTTCTGCAGTTTGAGCGCAACAAAGTATGGTCTTTGGTCCTGTTAGCTCCAAGTATTCCATGTAAAAGTATTGAAAATATCACAAGTCAGAAGACATTAGAGATGGCCCAGAAGACTTAACAAAAGATCAACAGAAGAAAGTCAGAGACCAGAAGACATTAGAGATGGCCCAGAAGACATTAGAGATGGCCCAGAAGACTTAACAAAAGATCAACAGAAGAAAGTCAGAGACCAAACGCCAGAGAGCAAGACTCCAGAAGACCATCAGAGCTCTGGTAAATGATCTCTGATGACCAAGACCTCTATGTAGCCCAAGACTCGTATAATTCTCTAAGTGTTAGTTCAGTGTTTACACTTTCCACGTCAGCCCTAAAGGACAACTACACACTTTACACGTGTTATTCCAGGGTTTGATAGTACACTGTATTACACTTTACCAGGCTATAAATAGTGGGCAGTGGAGCACACAATTGTAAGAATTCTTGCAACAACACGCTCACTGCACACATTCCATTCCATTATCTTTGTACGACTGTATCCTGAGAGAATTTAGAAGATTACCCACACACTTAGGTGTTCTTGGTGTTCTTCATTTTAATTTACGAGCAGTTTGTTTATGAATCTTATCTTGTTCACTGTTAAGTATATTATTATTCTCTCTTATTGTTCTTACATAACAATCACTCATCTACAAACAACATGTTTATGCTTCTGCTATCTCTGTTGTGCTTGTTTGTTGAATGAGACAAGGTGAATCTGGGAACCAACAATTGGTATTAGAGCAGATTGATTTGCTTAAATCAAATCAATCCAATCTATACAGGTTGATTCACTCTTGTTGATTGTTAGTTATTCTTCATTTCAAAAGTTCTTTAGTTATCATTACCTTGTTTTTACCAAAACCTGAAACTCTTGATTTAAGGCTTAAAATCTTTGCTCAAATCACAAAAACAAGTTTAGAAAGTGTTCTTACATTAGATATTTTACTCTTTTCAGCTTTGCTTATCTCTTTACAAGCTTAAAACTCCTTCTCTAATCAAGAAAAATTTCACACTCTGTTTTCTGTAAAAATGACAAATAACAACATCAATGCCATTTATATTGTTGGTTCTTTTACCAAACCTCATACTCTTATGAGAGATGAATATCCTCAATGGAATATTAGGATGGTTAACTTCTTTTAAGGCATGTATAAGGATCTTATGAGATCTGTCACAAGTGGACCATTACAACCAATGGTTATGGTTCCTCGAGTTCCTGCTACAGAAACTACTGCGGAGATTTCGACTCATCTTGAGCCTAAAACCATTGGTTTTACTGAAGAAGAGAAGCTTAAAATGGAAAATGACTCAAAAGCAGTTAGACTTCTGATAATGGCCATTCCAAACGATATTTTGCAAGAACTAGATTCATGTGTTACTGCTAAAGAGATCTGGGATCAACTTCTGAACCAACTTGAAGGGGAATAAAAACCCAAAAGAACAGAAGGACCCAATGTATTAATGAATACAATGATTTCTCAGCTCTTCCTGATGAAACCCTACAACAGACCTACAATAGGATTAATGTCTTGAACAACAATTACAGAAAGTGTGGGGTTGTCAGATCAAAGGAAGATAACAATGTTGTGTTCTTAAAAAGCTTAAATGATGAATGGCTGCACTTATCTATGTCTTTGCAAGCAAATCAGGACCTTGATACTTGATCACTCACAGATGTGTATGGCACTTTGGCTGCACAAGAAAACGATATTGTCAAACAAAAGGGCAAATCCACTATGGGAGGACCTCTGGCTTTAATCTCTGACTCAAAAACACCCTCTGAAAGGAAATCTACCAGAGAGAAAAAGGGAAAGGAGAAGGTTCTGAAAAAGAAAGGGAAGAAAAGCCTGATAGTAGAGAGTGATGATGAAGAAAGCATGACAGATGCTGATGATGATGAGGATATCAATGCCTTTGCCCAATCTCTTGCACTAATAACTCAACAATTTAACAAGAGATTTGACAAGAAGGATTTTGACAAAAGAGGGAGATTTGAGATAGAAGATAAGAAAGAGAGAAGAGGCTACTAGAATGAACAGAGGCCTGCACAGTTCCAGAATCACAGAGCTGTACAATTTTAGGATTAGAGACCACCTCAATACCAACAAAGGTACATTCAGCCAGCACCACAAAAACCAACAGATACTACACAGCCCATCAATCAGAATGATGGAAGATGTTTCAGATGTGGCAAACCAGACCATTTCTCTGCAACCTGTAAGGGTAGACTGGTAAAAGACCAGGACTACTACAAGAACAAATACAAGTATAACTTCAAGGAGAAAAGCATGGTGGTAGAGATGGAGAACTGGATCTCTGACTCATCCTCTGATGGTGAACCAGAGCATGCCAACTTCCGTGGGATGGCAATAGTAGAGGAGATGACAGAGGAGATGATAAAGACAAGCTCTACATATGGATCACTGGAGATCTCTAAACCCAATGCAAAGGTATGTTCCACCTCTGACTCTAAGCCTGATTCTAAACTTGAAATGAATGTGTCTAAACTTTCTCAAGAGTTTCAAGCCCTGAAACAAAAACTTTCTAAAGAAAAAAAACTAAGAACGTTAGCTCAGAAAGATTTATCCTTCTACAAAAGAGAGAAAGATCTCTTAGAAATGGAGAAGGAAGAGATTTCAAAAGAAAAATATGAGCTAGAAGCTTTACAGAAGCAAAAAGAATTATATTTTCTGACAAATGCAAAGAGTATGAGGAAGTTTTGAAACTAAAAGGTGAAGAGGTTAAGAGATCAGAGTATAAAAGGCTTAACTCTGTGGCTTTAAAGAGTTATTTTCAAAAGGAAAGAGAAGTTTTACATCAATCTTTACAGAGAAAAGAACTTCTGATAAAGAAGTACCAGGATGCACAAGATGTGCATATTAAAATCAACTCTCAAATGGATACTCAAGGTTGTGGTTTCAGTGACCTTGATCCTTTCACTGGAAAGAAGAAGACATCTCTGTCCTCAACCTTCTGTGTTGGGAAAGTCCAGATGCCAGATTGTTCATCATTTGGCACAAATGTTTTCAAAAAGATAAAAACCTCAGAAGGGTCAAGAACCAAGAAGCTAAACTTCCGAAACGTGTCCTATGACACCCCTAATCAGGAAAAGGTCTCAAAACCATCCTTCAAATTAAATCATGATCAAGGAAAATCTGAAATTATCATTTCAAAATCTGCTGAAAGTTCTGATCCAAAAGAGATCTTTAAGTTTGACTCTTTCAAAGCACATAAGTCTGTAACTTTAAACTTTGTAGCTTTAATCTTTGAAGCTTTTAACTTTGTAGCTTTGAAATCATTGAAGCTTTGAACTCAAACTTTGAACAGTTTCTTGAACTTTGTATCTTCATCTCTTGAACAATAATAATCTTTGAACATGTTTGAGCATCGATCTCTCTCGAATCATCTCGAAACATCTTTCTGACTTTGACAAATCTTCTCTTTATCTTTATGCTATTTCTCCCCCTTTTATCTCTATGCTATTTCTCCCCCTTTTATCTATCATTGATATATCTCCACTTTTCTTCAGTAGGTTATTTCTCCCCCTTTTTGATGATTGTGAGCATCATGATCATCAAAACTTTCATCAATTTTAGCACTGTCTTTGTTCACCACTAACGTTCTTCTCCTTTTGATCTGAATAACTGTCAATTCCAAAATATATATATCCAAATCTTTTCAAACTCAGATAGAATGAATGTGGTAACCCTGTAACAACATATGAATCAGTTAAAATGCATGTAAGTAGCACGGAGCCACTTAGTACAACGGATGCACTTTAGAAAGGAGCTTTTTGATGTTCACTCCCTCAGGGCTTCCATTCAATCATCGAAAAATATAATGGAATTTCTATGAACGTTATGACAAGAAAACATATTCCTTGTGTGTATGTGCTTGTGTAGAAATGATTGAAGCAACTTATGCTTTATCAGGCTCAAAGTGTGTAAACTATTGAGACAATAACAAGTTTTCCATGGACTCAATGTGCATGATCGAAGTGCGAAGGTGGGGCAAAATTCCTTCTTTTTCAATATCCAAATCTTCTGAATGAAGATTAGATAGATTATATGTTGCGTCCCCAAGAAAAATTGAAACGTTTCTTTGTTGATAAATAAATGAGTAGCTGGTGGGGTTAAAGCAAGAGTTGGCATGGGCTCACTGTGTGTTTCAATGATGGTCACCAAAGAATGTGAACCAATCAGTAATGTGGTTGCCCGACTCAGAAATGGTTGGTACAGAGTTCTCTTATTCTTTTAACTCTTTTCTCACACCCTCTTTCTGTTTTTAATCCGCTCACTTCTACCCAAACTCTCATTTACATTTTACCTCAGCACAATGAGATTACTCAACCGGATGAGTTATCTCCCTCACTCTTTGATGTAGACCCCCACCCCTCAATCACTCAAGGATAACTTCTTGGGTAGGAAACACTGGTTAACGTGAATCCATAGAAGTTTGATAAGCTCACACTGATCCCATGAAATTTTGTCCTAAAAATTTGGGTTGTTCAACAATTTAACTTGAACAAATATGAATCTCATCATATGAATAACATTGTCATCTGAATGTATGCTCTTCAAGAAGATCAAAAATATGTGAGCATTTGAACTTTGAAGATTTCTCAAAACAAGAATATTGAAAGAATGAAATGAATTCGAAAGACTTGTTTGAGAATCTGACAATGTATCAATCAGATCAAATATGAAAAATAATCATATAAGGATTAGGGTATCAAAGAATTGAATTTTGTTTATATGAACAAATATAAACAATCTTTGAATGAAACGTTGAATGTCATACGCTAAAAGAATATATGATGCTCAACAAAAATTGGAATACAAACGAGAGTATTACCATCGAAACGTTGTTTCATTTTGAGACATGGTAATAACAAAGTCAATATGAAGCTGAACCGGTGTGTATGAATACTTGAAAGTATATAGAAAAGATAATACACAAGTATTAATCTTTGGAAACACACGATTAGAAATGATGTTATAATAATCCGATATCTCCATGAAAAACATTTAAAATCACACTTTTGAATTCATAAATATGTTTGAGAATAGAGAAGTGGTTTGAACATTTAAGAAAAACATTTTTCATGCTAGAAAGTCGTTCATCTTTCAAACAATCTGAGATTAAGATCAGAAGATACTTACAATCAGAAACGTTTGAGCTCCCCCTCAAATCATGATACGATGATTTAAAAATCATATAAGCCCCCCCTTAACATGTGAAAAAGATCTTTATCGAAATCTGCACAAATAACAAGACTTGGATCAAAGTATCCTTAATCATTAAAACGAGTTCTAAATTACCAGGATTGAAGTAAATTCAGAAGTCATAGTCTTTGAACAACGATTCCTGATCTGAAATGATCAGAAGTCAAACACATTGAAGTACGAGTCCTGAGCTGAGTTACTCATAAGTCAATTTATCTTTGAAGAACGAGTTCTGAAGTGCTGTATTCAGAAGTCAAAATCTCTTTGAAGTACGAGTTCTAAACTGATATGTTTAGAAGTCATTATATCTTTTATACTCCCCAGGTACTCTTCTTCAAATATTGCACACTTCTTTTCTGTTTTCCAGTCATGTGTGTGGTACCCAACGGAACTTGGGTCCTGGTTTGTTATGTGCAGTTCTATTTGAAGAAATCCTATAAGTATCGTACCAATATTGAGTATAATCCTTATGAATAAAATCATTAGTTCCACAATAAGAACAACAAATTTCTTTTATGCCAGCCTAATTAACTCTTTTATAGAATAAACTAAATCAGGTTTAACAAAAGATTTACCTTGAAATGTGTTGTTCTTCTTGGCATTTGTTGTGGGAACGGATGACTTTGGCACATCTTCCTCAGAAGTAGTGCCTTTGACCCTCCAAACCATCTTAACCTTCTTGAAGACTTGGTTATCTTTAAGCTTAGTAGAATTATAATCTTTAGGCACACAAAAATCATTTTCTGACTTATCAAACAGAGGATTATAAAAGAGATTGGAAGGATGAATCTGATCCTTTGATAAACTCTTTGATCTGTGAAATCCCTTTGAATGACCATCTTTGTGAATTGAACTTGAAGCCGTCTTAAACGAACATTCAGAGTCAGTTGAGTCTACAAGTGGAGTCTGAACAATCGTGTCAGGACTTGCTTGTTTGGAAACCTCAACCTTAAAAATGATGTCTTCAAGTTCTTTAACTTTGTTGAACAGGATATTTCTCTCTTTAGATAAAAAATCAAACTTCCTTTGAATGTCAGATTTAACCTTCTTCTCTTGCATAATTTCTGCAGATAAACCAGATAGATTCTTTGTCAGCTTCTTTATTTCATTTTAAAAAATCTTTTTTTCATCTGAATAAACATCTTTCACACTTTTTGCTTTAAAATCGTCAACTTTCATCTTTTCAAGCTCTTTTCTTTCTATATCTAATTCTTTCTCCAAATCAAATATTTTCAATGAAAGCTCATTACTTTTTTCTTCAAAAGATTTTCTTTTAGTATCAAACTCAGATCTCTCTTTCTCAAGCTTTTCCTTTTCTAAAAATAAAACCTTTTCAAAATCTGAAATTTGTTTTGAAAGTTTTATATATATAGTCTCACAATAGAATTTTTTTATTTTAAAATCATTTCTTTCAGAATCTAAGATCTTCTCTAAACGGTTCTTCTCATCTTGAATTTGATCTCCTTTTCTGCTTGAATACCTTTCAAATCTTTTATTTCAGTTTCAAGACAAGAAACCTTTTCCTTCAACTTAACGTTCTCACATTGTAAGGCTTTTGTGTTGTCTTGAAGCTTCTTCGTTTGATCCCGAAGATTTGAATTCTCAAGTTTCAAATTGTCTCGTTCTGCTTCAAGAATTGGTATTTCAGGCATATACATGATTGCACAATCTTTGTTTGAGTAATGTGTATTCCCATTTTCATCTGTCGTAGGAATCTTGATATAAATCTGAAAAGAAATCAAACACGAAAATTAGATGCAAAATATGAAAATATAAGCAAAAATATACCTAATAGAGTGATTGTTCCAAAAATTCAGACAACACTGTGCAAAGAGTACTGAGAAATCAACACATCCAAAATTTTCTTAGGCAAGTAGATGACAAAGTTTTCGCAGCCCACTGTAACACAAAGTTTTCGCAGACCAAAGAAACCAAAAGTTTTCGTAACAGCCTTGCAGTCTTTTCGCAGACAAAACTTTTCGCAGCCAACACTTTGCGAAAACAAAGTTTTCGTAGCCTCCTTATGCGAAAACAAAGGTTTTCGTATCACACCCTTGCGAAAACAAATAGTTTTCGTACGAAGCCCTTGCGAAAACAAATTGTTTTCGTAACCAACACTTGCAAAAACAATACTTCACGTAGCCTTGCAATGCGAAAACTTGAACTTTTCTTAGAAGCACCTTGCGAAAACTTCTGAATACCTCCTTTAAGTCTTGCGAAAACTCCTATGAGTTTTGCGAAAACTCTATGATCTTGCGAAAACTTTAGGATCTTGCGAAAACTTTAAGAAAATTCGATTTTAGTCCATAACCTTTTTAATTTCGATGATTTTGCTATGAAATCTTTTCAGACAGGTTCGAAGATTGATTTCGGGCAACTTTGTAGTTAATTTCAATCACTAAAAACCTCAAATTCCACTACTTTAGATCCAATACAGTGAACTGCACTATTTCGAACTCAAGAACACAAATCCCCAAAATTCTTCTAATCCTCTGTGAATTGGGCTCTGATTTCTAAATAGGAAGTATTCTAAAACATCAAACGAGTCTAATTCAAGCAAAAATTTGTCCAAAAACTCTGAAATCTGAAGAATTCGAATCTGATCAGAATACTCTGCAAAAACTTTGAAAAAGTCCAAAAATCTCAAAAATCTGCTCTGAATTGTGTCTGAAAATCCTGTAGCTCTGATACCAATTGTTAGAACCAGATCTATTAGGTAATCATCATCATATTCATTGATCTTGAGAATCTAGAATTACATAAGAGTTTGGAACTTTCTCTCTCTAGATTCTCTCTATAACCTCTCTCTATGATATTACAATTAAGATTCTCTTCTTACAACTTGCTTGCTCACAAACAAAGCAAACCTAAACCTATTTATACCTAGACATTACAAGGCATTAAACACTAAACTGCTTTGACTTTGACATAAATCTTGAATACAATATAATGCGCTAACATGTACCATCAGAGATTTGAACTTCTCTGACTCCAAGAAGGCAAGCTTCTGTCAAAATCCCTCAGAGACTCTCATATCTAACAGAGTCACCAGAGACTTTCTGGACTCTGACTCTGACTCAGAGGTTGATGAGAAACTTTATGTGCACCAGAGAAGGTCTTGCACAAATCAAAGCAGACACTTGTTGGATCTGGGATTTTAAATAATGTCATTTCTGTTCCAAAGAACCAATCCAGAATTCCAATTTGTCCTGATTTTGAGGGTATGGGTGTCAGAACTTTATCTTCTGTGGAATTAGAAAAGAAAATGAAAGAAAAAGCCATGAGTACTTCAACCACTCAATTCTCAGTGCCTTATGTTTATAAACCAATCAGATTCACTCCAGAACAGAAAGGAAAATGGAAAGTTAATGACACTCCTAGTTCTCAATCTACAGTGAATCACAGAGGAAACCAATCTTTTTGGGCCAAGGAAAAACATCATCAGAGGAATGCCAATTTCAAGAAAACACATCTAGATAGGAAGTTTAGCAAAACCTATGACTCTAGATCTTTTAATTTCCAAAAGGCATGTAATCCCATGATGATGAATCAAAACAGAAGTTTATCACAATCATTTCCATGTTCTGTCAATTGCAATTGTTTTAAGCTGTTGTTGAAACTTCAAAATCATCTCAATGGTCCTCATTGCATTCTGAACTGGTCACCAAAAATAACAAATTCTAAGACCAGGTCTCAGAAAATGCAAGGAAAAGCCTCTGGCAAACCATCACAGAATGGAAAATCAGAAGGTAAATCAATCAAACCCAAGCCTAACAAAAAAGGACCCATTATGCAATGGGTACCTAAGATAATCTAATATGTCTTGCAGAAACAACATGTGCAAATATGGTACTTGGACTGTGGATGTTCAAGGCACATGACTGGAAATAAAGAGTTGCTAACCTCATTCATAGATAAAATGGGAGGTGCAGTAACTTTTGGTGGAGATGGGCAAGGACATATCAGAGGCTATGGGGTATTAACAAATGGAGGTGTATCAGTTTCAAAAGTTGTTTATGTAGAAGGGTTAAATCATAATTTGCTTAGCATAAGTCAATTTTGTGATCATGGTTTTGATGTCAATTTTAAGAAGAAATACTGTTCTATAGTAGTTTCAAAGTCTGGTCAAGAACTGCTCAGAGCTGACAGAAAAGGCAATCTTTACAAAATGAATTTCAATCCAAATCAAAAATCTAATACATAAAGACTATGTTTAGTTTCTTTGAACAAAGAAGATGCATGGCTCTGGCATAAAAGATTTGCACACTTAAACTTTTCAAATCTTGACAAGCTTGTGAAACTAAATCTGGTAAAAGGATTACCATCTCTTAAATTTTACAGAGATCGTCTATGTTCTGCATGTGAAATGGGTAAGCTCAAAAGAGCTTCACACAGAACATAGAGTGATCACAATTGCCGAAGACCATTGCACATGTTACATGTGTATCTCTGTGGTCCTATTTCTATGCAAAGTCTTTCTGGCAAAAAGTACATCCGGGTTTTAATTGATGAATATTCTAGATATACTTGGGTTGAGTTCATCAGAGCAAAATCTGATGTCCCAGAGGTACTAATCAATCTGTTGAAAAGGATTCAGGTTCTGCTTAGTTTAAAGGTACAAAAGTTGAGAAGTGATAATGGGACAGAATTCAAGAATGCTAAATTTGAATCATACCTTACAAAGGAAGGCATCTCTCAGAACTTCTCTGCTGCAAGAACTCCTCAACATAATGGTGTTGTTTAGTAGAGACACGGAACTCTAGTAGAGGTTGCCAGAACAATGTTAGCAGGATCTGATCTACCAACCAACTTCTGGGCAGATGTGAAGTACTTTCATGTTTTTGGCTGCATATGACTTATCCTGAATGACAAATATCAACTTGGGAAGTTTGATAAAAAGGCCGATGAAGGAAAATTCATTAGATATTCTCTGACTTCAAAAGCCTACAGAGTCTATAATCTCAGAACCAATGTCATTCTTGAAAGCATCAATGTATCCTTAGATGACAGAGCATCAAGCATCTCTGAAATCAAATCATCAGAGAGGATACACATCACAGAGGAGCCTAGTTCCTCAAAATCAAGAGAAGAAGATATCAATATGATATTCAATGATCGATGATGAAGATTCCTCTAAACTCATCAACATAGGCAATCAAGTTCAAGGTTCTTCAGGACAACAACAATCAGGTACATCTCTGTCTAGTCCTTCAAATACTTCACCATCTACTTCCTTAACTACAGGTCCAATTCAAGGAGAATATTCAAGACAACATTCAGAGGAAGAAGAACCTGAACCAAAACCATCATCACATGTGATGACAAATATTGGAAGAAATTCCATTTATACAAGTTCACCTTCACATAGCCATGTTGGTACCCTTTATAGCAATGAAGCCACTCTTCATAGCAGTGTGCCTCATAGCCCCTGGTGCCAATCCTCAGAGCTCGTCTGAAGCTGTCACACACCAATTTCCTTCAGAAGCACAGATACCACCACATGTCCATGCTCCAATGACAAGATGGACAAAGGATCACCCCCATCATCAAATCATTGGTGCTCCTGAAGATGGTGTGAGGACAAGATCAACCACAATCAATGAGGCTTTCTTTGTGAACCTTTTGAGCATGATAGAGCCAAAGAAAGTCTTTGAAGCCCTTGATGACCCAAACTGGATAGAAGCAATGCAAGAAGAGCTTCTAGAATTTGAAAGAAACAAAGTTTGGTCGTTGGTTCATTTACCCACAGACAAATTTGCCATTGGAACCAAGTAGGTATTCAGAAACAAGAAAGATAAAGATGGGATCATCATTAGAAACAAGCCCAGATTGGTTGCAAAAGGATACTTCCAAGAAGAAGGCATTGATTATGATGAAACTTTTGCTCCAGTTGCTAGGCTAGAAGCAATCAGAATCTTTCTAGCCTATGCAGCTCACAAAGGATTCAAAATTTATCAAATGGATGTTAAATCTGCCTTTCTGAATGGAAAGCTACATATAGAAGTATATGCTCAGCAACCACCTGGATTTGAAAGTTCAGAGTTTCCATTCCATGTGTACCTGCTTGACAAAGCTCTGTATGGCCTTAAACAAGCCCATAGAGCCTGGTATGAAACTCTGTCTACTTTTCTATTGAAAAATCATTTTGAGAAAGGTACTGTGGATACTACCTTATTCATTAGGAGATACAAAAATGGTCTTCTTCTGGTACAGATATATGTTGATGACATTATCTTTGGGTCTATAAATCAAAAGTATTGTGATAGGTTTTCTGAGTTGATGAAAAGTGAATTTAAAATGAGCATGATGGGAGAACTTTCATTCTTCCTTGGTTTACAAATAAAACAAACTATCAGAGGCACCTTTATAAGCCAATCCAAATATGTCTCTGATATTTTAAGAAAATATAAGCTCAACAACTCAAATCCTATGAAAACACCTATTGCCACTGGAGTTAAACTTGGTCATGATCCAGATGGTCAATTTGTGGATGTCAAGACCTACAGAGGCATGATAGGTTCACTTTTGTACTTAACAACAAGAAGAATTGATAGCATGTTTGCAACCTATCTTTGTGCCAAATTTCAAGCTAATCCTAAGGAATCTCATTTGTCTGTTGTCAAAAGAATTTTCAAATATCTCAAAGGGACTCAATTTTTGGGTCTCTGGTATCCTCTTAACTCTGGCTTTGAGCTTGTAGCATATACAGATTTAGACTATGGAGGATGCATGAACGACATAAAGCGTACTTCTGGAAGCTGCCAACTACTTGGAGATAAATTAGTGAGTTGGACATCCAAGAAGCAAAACTGTGTGTCTACCTCTACAGCAAAAGCAGAATATGTTGATGCTGCTAGTTGTTGTTCACAAGTAATCTGGATGAAAACTCAACTCAGACACTATGGTCTTGAGTATAACAGAGTTCCAATCCTCTGTGACTCCAAGAGTGCAATTACAATCACAACAAATCCAGTTCAGCACTAAAAAACAAAGCACATAGATATGAGGTACCACTTTATCAAAGATCATGTTGAAAAAGGAACAATTGAAATGTACTTTGTTTCAACTGACTTTCAACTTGCTGATATGTTTACAAAAGCCCTTGATGAAAGGAGATTCAATTTCTTAATCAGCAAGTTTGGTATGCTCAACATGTCCTCCTAATCACTGGACAAAAGATCAGAGCTCTAACATCCACCTCAGAGCCTCTGATAGAGATATTAGGCTGTACATATTAACAGAACCTCTGTTGTTCTCTTCCGAGCTCTGTTAGCACACTTTCAACATTTTCTTGTTCTCAGAGCCTCTAATCTGTCCATCAAAGCCTCTTTCGTTTGATTCATATATTGTCTCTTCTGTAAATACTTTTCAAATCATGCACACTTCAAGAGGAAGCTTAATATCTTTAAAGAGCTCATCATTTAAGGGGGAGCAAGTACAAAATCTCATATTCTCTGGATATTGACTTGGCTAATTGCAAAGAAACCATCTTTAAGAAGGGAAAACGTATTCTGATGAAAACAACTTTGAATACATCTCTGAACGTTTCTTTAGAATCGGGTCTATAAGACTTCATCAGAGCCTCTGACATCAACATCAGAGTCTGTGTGATACTTTATGAGATCAAATCTCCGTTTCAAAGGGTTCGCTGATTATTTCCACTTCAGAATTAGGATTTTAATGATTTTTGGGTATTAAAGGTGAAACATGTTGAAAAGGGTTATCTATGATAACGTCAGAAAGGAAAATCATCAGAGTCTTACTGTTAGCTCCAATCTTTCTTGTTATACCATTGGTGTTCTTGGTGTTCTATTCATATCAATATACAGTGGGTTATTGAGCTATTTATCTGTGTTATTTACACTATACGTATTTGATATTGTGTGTTCTTCTACCTTATTATATCTTTTAGTTCGTTAAAAACGCTTCCGCATTATATCTTGTTTGAACTATTAGATAGAATCATCATTGTTAAGCAAAACAGGAACCAACAATGAGAATTCGGATGTAGGCAGATTCGAAATATTTTTCAATAAATTTCTTGGATCCGAAACCATCAGAATTCGGATGTAGGCAGATTCGAAACCATGGATTCGGATTAAGTAGGGTGCGAAATCAGCTCAATTCGGATCATGTTAGGTGCGAAATCAGGGAATTCGAATCATGTAGGGTGCGAAATCAATGAATTCGGATCGTGAAGGGTTCGAAATCAAAACAATTCGGATCATGAAGGGTTCGAAATCATGGCAATTTCGTGTCATGTTGGATGCGAAACCATGCCTATCTTGAATAAATGGAATTTGAAACCATTAGAATGAGGATTAGAAAGATGCGAAGCCATCCATACCTTTGAACCTGTAGGTGTAAGCACATTCCGAAATTCAGAACTAAGATGACCAAATTCAGCAATATTTCGGACTTCACAAGATCCGAAACCAACAACTCTGAACAGTTCGAAACCATCTAAGCCATCCAAACAGTAGTAGCATCCGAAACCATGAACGGTAAAGCATGAAGGATTCGAAACCATCAATGAACAGTAAATGATGAAGGATCCGAATTCATCAATGAACAGTAAACGATGAAGGATCCGAATTCATCAATGAACAGTAAACGATGAAGGATCCGAATTCATCAAGAATAATCCGAATTCAAGTAACAGCATCCGAAAATCACTAAAATCATCATAACTTCTTCAATTCTTGACCAATTTCAGTGATTCTTTCGCAGACTTATTCGAAAAATGAAGATGAACAGATTTCTAGTTGATCAAAACTTGTAATTTGATCGATTTGGCATACTTTTGATCCAAAAAGTGAGTTCGACTTTTTCTTGAACAAACACCATAAGAATCCGAAATCTGAGCAAAATAGGGCTAAAAACACTTGAATTGTGAAGATCCGATGATCGTATCGATTAAAAATTCTTCGATTTGGCTCTGATACCACTTGTTAGGTCCATGATCTTCATACAATCCAAGTATTGTGTAACAAGATGATGAAGAACATTATTGAAAAGGAAATCTAACCTAGAGAGAACACAAAGTGATTAGAGATCTACATCTTGTATTAATGAATTCACTTCTTACAAATTACAAGTAAAGACCTATTTATAGTCTTCATCACTTGCTACAACAATTAAGCATAAGCCCTTTAACACAGCTATTGCTTTACAAAACTTTCTATTATAAAGGACAACTTCAGTGTCCTAACACACACGCCAAGCATTAATGGGCCGCACACGACGTCTAATCGTGCTCTGACACATGTGACGTGGCAGATTTTCATTGGACGTGCGCACCACACGTTTCTTCTAAAACTTGTGCCCCGCTGTAAAACTCAAGTGCGGACCCCAAATGTTTATTAAATTCACTTTTACCACGGAATTCTATCCGTTTCTACCCTCACTATAAAACCCAGTTCCTATTCTCTCTTAAACCTTTTACGAACTTACTCTCTTCATCTTCTCCGACGCACCTTGCAATAACATGCAACTTCTATTTTCTACACTCTTTCTTGAAGATAATCTCAAATGGCTTCTACTTCCAACGCTCCGGTGAACTCCCCATCTCATTCTGAGCACTCCCAGAATCCTGAAATAGCAAGAAACCTAGAACAGGATAACTCCGGCGACACAACAGATTTTGCTTCGATAACCCATCTTCAAAACTTCATCGCACAAGAACACTTTGAACGTGTTCTCCCCTTAAAACCGAACAACCAATACCTGGTTCCATCCAAAACCGCTTTTGGGGAAGCACATGTCATCCTTCTTCACATTCTGGAAAATCATTATCTTTACCCCCTACTAACCAAAACAGTCCACAAAATCCCTGCCAGATATCTCAATCAATTCTGGCAAAGCAGCAGATTTGACCCAGAAGATAGACAGATAAAGGGCTACATCTCCAAACCAGACAAATCTGAGCACCTTGAACTCAAGTTCAACAGAACCATGTTCTCACTTGAGTTCAGTCTACCAACAAGAGGTCTTCTAGGGATAAAGGCATACGCAGAGGAACCCACAGACACAGAGCTCTGCAGGTTTGTGGAGATGTTAGGGTACAACACAATCCTAAGAAAAAGGAATGATTTCAGAAGAAATCGACTTCCCCCTCTATGGAATACCCTCTTCTCCATTCTCAACAGATGCCTAACGGGAAAAGTGGGTAGTCTAGACCAGACTTCTCATCAAATCTTGGCCATTATGTACGGAATGTACTACGATCTTCCTCTGGACTACGCCACCCTCATGATGCAAGAAATGGTTAACACCATCGACCGAAGAATATCCTCCCAAAAGGCCAAAGGACGCTCTGCAGAAGCTCTACCTCCTCTGCAATATCAGCGTATTTTGGGTGTACTTCTAGAACCTCTGCTCCTTCTACAAAAATGGCCAATGGAGGGACCAACGGCCAGAATGTATTCCATGACAAAGAACTCCCCAACAGAGCACGAAGACAAATACCCATTCTGTAGACCTATGCCAACCAAGCTTCTGGGATATGCTACAGACGAGACCCTTAGGTTAGAATACATACGCGATCATAGGACTCCAGAACCGAGTCCTGTGACACCCCCGCGTCTAGAAGCCTCTATAGGAGATCAGGTATTTGAGCGAATGGCAGATGAAGAATGGGCAGTGGCCTTGGCTAAGCATCAACAAGTACAAGAGAACTTTCATGCTCTGAGAAATACAATTGTCTCCCCTGCTTCCAAGAGCAAAACCTCTGCCAAGAAGAAGAAGAAAGCTCACAAGAAAAGGAAAACGACAGAGGGAACCTCTACCAGTGCTGTTCAAACCCAACAGTCCCCTCCTCATACAACAGAAGTTGGATCCTCTGCACCTCCCCCTCCTCCAAAAGACAAAAAGAAGAGAAAACATAAGTCTTCTGAGGAGGGTGCCCCCAAACCAAAAAAAAGGAGGAGCAAGAAGAAATCCAAGAAACCTCACACTCCTCTGCAGACTATCGCAGAGGAAACTAATATGCTCAAAGAAACCCATGAGCAACCTCTGCAATCCCCTTCACCTATCAACTGTGCATAAGATCAGGGTGATTTTTCTGTCTTCCTCCAACAACCCGGGATTGCACACTCTTTAGACCCATCTGGATGAACCGCAGAAGCCCTATCTCATCATTCAACAGAAGCACCAGACTTCAGAATCTCTTCTGACTTGGATGATGATGACCAAACCCCAAATAATATTCAGTCTAAGACTCCAGAAGTACTACAGAACCCCTTCACCCAACCTGGTTTTGATGTGCTAAGAGCAAGCCCAGAAGATCTGGTTAAAACTACCACCAAAACCCCACCAGTCTTAGTCTCAGAAGTAGATTCTGATGAAGAAGAAGATAACCAGGTAAACAAAGGACCTCTGCATCCCCATGTACGGCAATTAATTGGCTCTCATCCAATGTACGACTCTTTAGACACTGGGGCAGAAGCCGCAACAGAGGTTAGGGTGGAAGCAGCGGGCCGAAGGATAGAAAAAGAGGTTGAAACAATAGATGGTGAAGAAGTGATAGGATGCCCAATAGAGAAAGAATCCAGAACTGATGCCTGGAATAGAAGAGGCACACAACCCCAACCAACTCCCAGTGCAACCCACACTTCTATTACCGCCAGTCTAGTGGCAGAACGTAATATTGAAAAAGAGCAGCATAGCTCGAACCCACCCCAAACTGACCGGGCAGAGGAAATTCCTTACACCTCTGTGCCACTAATAGCCAGGGAAACCATTCCAGGGGAGTCCTCTCAAAAGGACTCACCCTTAGTTCGTGATCCATCGCCCCTGATCACAACAGAAATCCCTACAGAGGAATTCGTTTCCTCTGACACGCACACACTTATAGGTCCAACAAGCTCTTCAGAGGAGCTTAGAGTGCACAAGGACAGAGAGACTCTAGACAAGTCTCCGAGTTAACATAAGGATACTCTTGTACCCACCTCTGGAGTGGATCAAGACAATGTCCTTAACAGAACCTCTATAGAGTTTGAGGCTGATAAAGCCTCTGCTCGAGGATTAGAGGGAAATCCTTCCGTCCTCAACATCAAAACAGGGACGAAAGAAGGTGTCCAAGGAACAGGGACTCACTCTGGGGACGAATGTGTTCCCCCAGAGGTTACCCCAAGTCCACATGTATCAAGGGATGAGTTCCAAACCCTTGTCACCTCTGTGGACACCATATTGAAAGAGTTGAAAAGATCTTTTGATTCTTTTGTAGATACAACTTCCAGGGCCATTACTGATCTGAACACCAAAATGGACAATCTGTCCACAAAGGTGCAAAATGCCCTAGCCCAGATGAAGTCAACTGCTACAACCTCTGCCACCTCTGCTGCTACTAACTTCGAGAAAGCTACTACCTCGACTTTCCAAAGCTCTGTGAAAGCCCTACTTGAACAACTGAAGACAACTCAAACGCCAACTTCTGCGCCCCTTACACCAGAAGATCTGATTAAGGCCCTCGAGCAAGTTCAGGAGCAAACTATAAGGGAAACTCTGGCCATGAAACCCTCTGACTACATCACCAGAGCTCAGCTCACAGAACTCGGCCAAGGGGTAATCAACCAGGTCACAGAGCTCATCACAGCCTTCACTGCTGCCAACGCAAATTATGTAAAGGACTTCAGAAAGAGCGTCGGCAAAATGCGCTTCAATACAGAGGCAGAGGTCTATACCCTACTTGGCCTCTGTGACGACCTATGCGCAAAGATGATCACTGCAGGTGCCACACCGCTCAAAAAGCCAGAAGCGTCTTGCAGAGCAGAAGGCACTAAAGATAAGGGTCAGGATGACTCTGATGATGACTCTGATAGTCCATCAGATCATCCTGAGGGGGAGAAACAAAGGGAAAAAGCTGCAGACAGAGGTCTACCAGAACCACCAATAACAGCAGAACCCCTAAACCAAGTTTCCCCAACTCAAACCCAAGGAGGAAATCAACAACAGACCACAGAGGCAACAACCACCTCTATGGAAATACCCTCTGAAGAAACCCCAATTCAAACCCAAATACCTGAAACAACTACAGATCAACAACAGAAGACCACAGAGGCAACACCCACCTCTGTGGAAACAACTTATGTATTCGGAAAAGATGTGCCAACCCGTGAAGTAATCCAAATCCTAACATCCTCCGAAGAAGATCAACCATCCCAATCACCAAAACCAAAATCACCAGAAGAACTCCCCTCTCCAACACCAAAAGAAACCAAGATACCATCTCCCACACCCAGAACCAAAACCATTGCTCACAAAAGAAAACATCTGAGCAAAACCACAGAAGCATCACCTACAAAACCCACATCACCAACCAAGCCCTCAGAAGCACAAGTGACAAAACCAACAGAGGCAACCCCCACAAAACCTACAGAAGTACCTCCGTCAAAACCCTTAGAACCCTAAAGGACAAAACCCACATAGGCAACCCCATCTCTACAAGAAGATCTACAGCCGAAGGCAAAAGACAAAGGCAAAGGGATAATGACAGAGGAACCCAAGAAGAAGAAGCCAAAGCATCAACCAGCAGAAAAATTGATGAAGAGCTCTTTTGATGCATATGTGACACCAAAGCCAGAACAAGAAGACTAGGCTTTCGGTGCTACCCCTCTGTCAAACATGCCAATTATAGATCCGAAGGCAAAAGTCACAGAGGATCGAGTGGCCCAAATCCAGAAACAAATGGATGCTCTGCGCAGGACCATGCCTCCACCGGTGCACCTCCACAACAGATGGAAGAGGTGGTATACAGATATCTGTACAACAGAAGTGCCAGAGATCTTCTGCCACCAACCATTCAAGATCCCAACTTCCATGCTGACCTCGAAAATACCTTCACAAGAACAACACCCAAGCCAAAACACCAAGTCTTCTCAGAGTCCAAAATCGACAAGGTCATATACTGTAAGTTTTCTCAAACCAGAACCACTCCTAAGGTTTCCTATAACATCTATAAGGTCAAAAGGGAGGACAAAACCGTGACCCAATTCTCAGATGCTGATCTGAGAAATCTAAGTCCCTACGACCTACCCGACCTTCTCAAATAGACGAAAGAGAACTTCACTACAGATGCAATTCGAAGGGCATACAGGGTGATCAGGAAAGCCATGTGAGAGAATCTTCTGCTATACAGCCTTGTCGACTTCCAATTAGGACGAGATCTCGGAGTAAGAAACCTAAATCTCTGACCACCAGAAAATGACTGCCCATCCTCTGCCATACCAAACTCGATCATTACATCTCCAAGAGTTGGGTTAGTTTATCAAGATTCTTCTGAGAAGTCTAGACTGTTCGTAGAGATGGACTGTCAGAAGTATGCAACAAATACTTTGACAGAGTTCAGAGCAAGCCTCGTGGAGCATAGAGGAACGGAGCTCATGAATCAAGCTCTCGCAGATAGACTGATAGAGGTCATCGGCCAAGTAATCAACTTCAGAACCCTCTGCATCAGTTTCTATCAAGAGCTTAGAGAATTAGGATTCGACAACAGAAGTTTCAACGACTTCAAAGACGCCAACGTCTGATATCCTCTACCAACCTCTGCAAATCTTTCCTTTCATAATGTAATCAAATGTAAGTGCCTCTGCATAATTCTGTATGAAAGAAAAGTAAAATCTTTTGAGGTATTTTATTTCACTTCTTGTCATGTACTTAGCCTAGAAAACCTTGCACTTTTCAATTTTTTATTTTTCAATACTTAGGGGGAGATTGTTAGCTCCAATCTTTCTATTTATAGAAGTATTGAAAAATAGGCTAAGTATAGAAGTCTTCGACAGAGGCTCTGCCGAGTCACCGAGAAGACCGAAGCATAGAAGTCTTCGACAGAGGCTCTGCCGAGTAACCGAGAAGACCGAAGTAAAGAATCACCAGAAGACTCTTCAATGCGGACAAGGCCACAGAGCCTCTGTCACACTTGACAGAGCCTTTGTGGAATAAAAGACTAGAGCTCTATACAAGGACAATCGTGCTTCTCACGATTTTTGTGGTACGAAGATCCTGAAGATCATTCGTACAAGGCGTGACCTGGAAACTCCACGTGTCAAACTCTGACGAGTCTTAGCCTTAGTAGAAACCGGCGCATTTAATTAACGTTGTACCTGCAATAGTACCTGAATAGTGTCTTTGTACCTTCAATCCTTGTTGTCCAGAACTTGTCCCCTTTAGAAGTAGTATAAATAGAAGATTCATGTTGAGTTCTTCTATTAAGCTTTGCACAACACACACACCATTAGAACAGAATTCTTGTTATATCATCGATGTTCTTGGTGTTCTATTCATATCAATATACAGTGGGTTATTGAGCTATTTATCTGTGTTATTTACACTATACGTATTTGATATTGTGTGTTCTTCTACCTTATTATATCTTTTAGTTCGTTAAAAACGCTTCCGCGTTATATCTTGTTTGAACTATTAGATAGAATCATCATTGTTAAGCAAAACAGGAACCAACACTTACTATCAGAAAAAGGGCTCAATAGAGCTCTGTTGTTTTTCAAATGCCTTGTGTATTTTTTGAAAAGAATTGAACTCTGGATGCGGGTTATTTCTGAGCCTGAACCACCTGTCACCCACCAAACTCCAAACCATGATGGTTCCATTTCAATAAACTGTCATTTCCAATATACACATGGCATCATACGATTGGCCAACTGACATTAAGTTGTAACCACGTCTCCTCTAGGCGTCGTTCCACTATCAGACACTCGAGTACAATTCCAATTGTTTTCCTTGATCATTCTTCGAGTATAAAAACCCATTTCAAATACCATTTCATTCTTTACGCTTACAAAATCACCTGAGTTCATCTTTTCCCTCTCTTCTTGATGTACAATATTTGTGTTCATCAAACATGCAACTATGGTCGTACAAACCTCCGTAGAATCAAGTAGAATAGCCCCCGTCGATCAAATCGAAATCCTACCCTTTGCTTTCAATAGCAACAATTTTATGTTCAATCTTAACCCTGCAAGATATGAACCACTTTACCAAATCATTCTGGAGTTCTTCAATCGCTCAGAACCCGTTCATGCCCTGACAATGGTAGATACAACCATGCCACAGACCTACGTTCAACAATGGTGGTCTACGTGTCAATACATTGAAGAACAAGGAGGTATTATTGGGAAAGTCGACGCTGGTGCTCGTGGAGGAGCAGTAATCGTGAGGATCAGGCCAAGGACACTTCAGAGACTCTTCAACCTACAAACCCCTAAACAACTACAATTTGAAGCCTATGAAATCCTACATGAACAACCCACCCTGATCGAATTTGTCAAATTTCAAGGATACAATGACCCATACATCACTAGAGTTAGTGCTTTCAAAAGGAAGCATCTACCACCAATATGGAACTTTATGTTCTCAATTTTGAATAGAACCCTAACCTCAAAATCTGGTAGTTTAGACCAGTCTAACCCTGCCATTCTTACAATAATGTATGGCTGGTACTTTGGAAGGAGGTTCGACTATGGCACCATCTTGTATGAAAAACTTCAAACAGTTGTGGATAAAAAAAACAAGGATCTGGCATAAGGCAAGTAGGTAGGAGAGGACAAAGCCCTAAAATCCTTCATGTTCCCAATATTTATCAGTCTGGCCATCCGAGAAGCATTTGAAAAGCTGCAATTGCTACAAGAAAGAGCACCTACGCCTACCTGGACAATGTCTTCTTTCAAAATGATAAGTCCCAAATCTAGCAATCAAACACAATCATATCTAGAGAGAGAAAGTCATTCATGTATTGAATCTTGGAAGTACAAATGACATCAAAAGTTGTGATTTACATGTAAAGTCTTTCCTTATATAGTAGGGTATGACATGCCCATACCTCATACTGGAAAGTATAAACAGTACAAAAGATTATCTGCCTGATAACTACAATATTTCTCTAACAATCTCCCCCTTAGTTATCAAGGCAGCTCTGGTCGTCTTGGTCTAAAACCCAAATAAGCTTCAATTTTTCGCATAGCCGCACGGAATGAGATTCCGTCATTGATATCATTAATTGCATTAACCAACACAATTCTTGGGCGAGACGACATCCAAGTGATCTTCCTTTCTTTGTCATGTTTCTTCAATCTTTCTTGCAATTGTAGCAATACCACCTTCAGTGTTCCATCAGAATATTTCGCCAACTCAGCAATCCGAATAAAGATCTTATGCCCCCTATCATTTCTGAGTGTAATGCCAAACTCTGGATCATCAACAACTGTATATAGAGGCATTCTCATCAGACCTCCCAATTCTTGATTAGGCCGAATGAGATTTTACATTGGTTGATTGCTTTCCAATGCCATTTGGAAATCATGACATTGAGTATACAAAACGTGTCTCCGCAAAAACCTATTGATGGCGTTCAAAGCGATAAGAACATTCTCTTTTCTGATCTGTAGATTTCGGAAGAAGTTGTACATGAACTCAAAGTCGTCCATTGTGAGATAGAAAAAGTCGGCTTCACTGAAAGTATAATCTTTACAATCCTGTCTTTGAACAACGAAGTGAGGAAAGAATAACTTGTAGAATCTCTGAACATAAACTTCCTTTACTTGCACTATCAACCTCTTGCTTTTGACAAACTTCTCCTTTTGGCAATTTCCCCTTAAGAAGTAAACATATTCAAACTTGAACATATCTGATTGATCGATGATCCCTAAAACTGCATACGGATCAAGTCTTCTTATTTTGTGTACAAACAGTCATCTTTTAGTATCCTCCATGAAAGGTGTTCTCAATCTTGACAACCTTAACCTTTCTTCAGCCTCTTGAACTGTACTAGAAGGACCAGGTTGGTTTGATGTGGACGGGTTAGAAAGTCCAGCTTGATCAGCTGAAGGGTTAGAAGTTGGTATCACAGGAGGTTCGGGAATATTGGGTTTATCTTCTTCAAAGAAATGATCATGTTGGATAGGTGAATTAGGTTTCGGATGACTTGGCTCAGAAGATGGTATATTGGTTTGATCATGATTTGGTTGGTTAAGGTTTATGTTTAGGTTTGTGGTTTCAGGTTGGATTGGGAATAAGGTAGACGATAAGGGTTCGGGTGACTGAATAGGGCTAACAGATATGTCCTCCGGTGTTTTAGGACCATAAATCTCATTAAGAAAATCAACCTCGTCATCCTCAAAGTCAACCTCAATATCCGACATGCCATCATCAACCATCAAACTAATTTGTTCCTCTTCTTCCTTAACTTTCCAAAAGTTATCATACTTTTTACCTCTTTCATCATCTTCTTCATCCGAACTGACATCGATAACATTCAAGAAACCTTCACTTTCATTTTCTTTCCTTATCTCCTCCTCATCTACCTCCGGCTTTTCAACCATTGGTTCCACGTTAGGATCAATATACAGTACAATCTGTTTTCCACTTTCCTCACCCATTGCTCTGGATTCAGACATGTCAGATATTTCAGAAACTGATGGATTTTTCTTTTCGCCTTTAGAACTTTCAGACTCAACCCTTCACTTCTTGCTCTTTTCCCCCACATGATCATGATCATCGGGATCTTGATCATGTCTTCTTTTAGTACTTTGAGCTTGAGTCTTACATGACGGAGGATTCATCAATGCCTTCATTTCTTCCATCATATTGCTCATGTCACTAAGGCATTGCATGAATGCAGTTTTGAATGCTTGAAATTCAGTAGAAGTAACATGTGGTGTGGGTGTAGGTGGAGGTGGTGGTGGTGGTGGAGGTGGTTCATTTCGAGGTTGGAAATTGGCAAGCAGTTGTAGTAGAGATTGGTTTTGTTGATCCTCGGGACTAATAGATAATAACTTCTCATAGAACAGGTCCCTTAACTCTTCTATAGGCATATCTTGTGTAGGTACCGTGGTTTGAGGAGGCGGGGTTACACGACTTTGCGGAGGCGGAGGTAAAAATATTTCCGGACGTGGACGTACAGCGGGCTCATCAATCACCGGCCCTTTGCCTTTCAATAAAGCTTTTACCCCTTGTAACTCCCGAATAAAATTTTCCTCGACAGCCTTTAGGGCGCCGTCGAGATCTTCCCTTGTCACAAAGACTGGTAATCTAACACCGGTACCACTTAGGTGATCCGTTGACACAGCAGTTGAACCAATTGTGTGACCTACGCTCAGTGTTGGCATAGTGTTAGCACTGGTAGGATTTCCACTCAATCCTTGTACTCTACTATGAGTGTTCCGGATGGGTCACAAAGACTCGCATCAGATGTTCCAAAAAGTGTCCTATTCAAAGAAGAAAAAATGTTAGCAACAGGCACTAGACGCTGAACTTGTGTAGGAATAAAGGTCGAGGACCGGGGAGGAGGTCGCTCTGTTTCAATACCCGGAATCTCCAAGTGAGACCTAGATAGATCATGTGCTATAGCCCCGTGAGAAAATGAGACGGCTTCTTGTTGAGAAGAAGCCGAATGGCTGGCTGAGGTGTGCAATTGCGTTAGTAGGCGACTAACGTCTTTTTCAACACCTGATCCCGACACATGAGATCTGGTGGTAGATGTGGCTGCCCTTCTGGTATAGAAAGTTTTGGTAGCTCTCACACTCTCCATATTTTTTTCAACTAAATCTCCCTCAGTTCTCCTTGTACCTCCCATTCCTTCAATAACTTGAGAAGTCATTAAAGGCATATCTTCAAGATGTAATTCCGCCACATTAATATTTTCAGAAGGATTCATATGTGGGAATTCAAGAATATCAGCGACATCACCAAACATATTAGCAACATCGGAACCATCATTTGCATCATCATTTTCATCATCATTAGAGTCATCATCATCGTGTTCCTCCGCGTGATCAGACGCATTGTCAGACCCTGTACTATCATTAGAATACTCAACCAAAGGAGCGTTTCCAATATGTTCGGGAAAACGCTCTTTGTTCTTCTTGATTGGCCATCTGAACTGTTGTTTTTGAGCAAAACAGTTATGAAAAAGGTTAACAGTTTAAAAAAAATTTGAAAAACATTTCTGAAAATTTCAAAGTATAGAATTCGGATCACACACACACATAGGAATTCAGATCCAATGTGGAAAAACCAGACAATGGATTCGGATGTACAAGGATCCGAAACCAAAGGATTCCGGATCAAGAGGGATCTGAAACCAAAGGATTCCGGATCAAGAAGGATCTGAAACCAATACTTAAACAAAATGAAGGATCTGAAACCAAGGGAATTCGAATAAACAAAATCCAAGTTCATGACTTAGTCGATTTCAGCATTTTAAAAAATCTTTAATTCAAGGATTTCGTATCCAAGAGGAACCGAAACCAAGTATTTCGTATCCAATTGGATCCGAAACCAAGACATTAAGCATAAACCCTTTTTCACAAAGAGTTTGCATTATGAAGCAACCATGAATTCGTATCCAAAGGGATCCGAAACCAAGGAATTCGCATCCAATAGGATCCAAAACCAAGGAATTCGCATCCAATAAGATCCGAAACCAAGACTTGGAAACAATTTAGCATCAAGAAATTTTTAGAATTAAAGATGATCAGAAATCCAAAAATCATTTAACCTAATATGACCCTTGTTTGACTTGAAATCACTTATGTACTCAAAAATATACAGACCCATGAAAAACATATGGACACGAAAAACATGAAGAACGCAAACTCACAATCACAGAATGATAAGATCAAAAACAAAATTGCTAACACATGTAGGTTCGACAGAGTGAAATCTAAACACAAACATAACAAATGTTGAGAATGAATCAGAATATGAACACATCGATGATGAACATGAACAGTAACCACATTGATTTCATTCAAATAAGCATAGAAAATGTTCATAATCGATGAAATTAATCGGATGAAAAGATTCAGATCATGAAATCGGATCCAAAGAGACTAAAACCAAAAGAAATGGTTACCTGATGAAGAAGAATCAAACAGTTGAAGATGAAGAGTTCGAAGATGATGATGATGAACAGTGCTTCCAGAGAGAATACGTGAAGTTTGCAAATTTTTGAAAAAGTGGGAAATGAGGATTTGAAATCTTTTTATACTAAAAAATATTGGACACTTGGCACGATTTTAGAGTACCCCACTTGTGCAAACAGTAGAAAAGGCATGTCTGAAAAAATAGACATGGCATTGTTCATCTGAACATTTTGCATGAACAAAGATGCAAAAATTTCCAAATGAATTCGAATCAAATTGAGGTCTTTGAAAAATGGTTTCGTATCCTCTTAGATCCGAAACCATTGGTTTCGCATCCTTAAGGATCCGAAACGGATGGTTTTGCATCCTTAAGGATCCGAAACGGATGGTTTCGCATCCTTAAGGGTCCGAAACCATTGGATTCGTATCCTTAAGGGTCCGAAACCATTGATTTCGTATCCTAAGGATCCGAAAACTCAGAGATTTTTTTAAAAAAATTCAACTTTTTCAGAAAAATTTCAAACTGTTCAAAAAATCTCACATCAGATAAAAGCTTTGTAATCTCTTACTTAAAACTTTTTTTAAAAGAAAATATTGAAAGGTAAAAACTATATCCTATACCATACTTACAGACTTATGCCAATCTGCTCCCCCTAAACAGGTGCATATTCAGTTGCCTCGACTTCAGAGAAACCTGCAAGTACAAATGAAAAGTTTGGTACTCATTGAACATGAGTCCAGATTGGTTAGATGTATCACTTGATGAAAAATTCTAACACCCCCACAAAAATAAAGTATAATTAAATAAACAAGCACACATGCTCCCCTCAGTGTTTTAAAGAAATCAGAGAAATGCCTAAGTGTTTAACATCCCTAGTTTGCTGATTAAGAAATTGAACCGTTTTTCATCTAAAGGTTTTGTGAATAAATAAGCAAGCTCTAGTTCAGTAGGTACGAAATGCATTTCAATGGTTCCTTTCACAACATGGTCTTTAATAAAATGGTACCTGACATCAATGTGCTTTGTCTTAGAATGTTGAACAGGATTTTCAGTTATTGCTATTGCGCTTTTGGAATCGCAATAGATTAGGATCTTGTTGATGACATACCCGTAATCCTTTAGCTGAGTCTTCATCCAAAGCACTTGAGAGCAACAGCTAGCCGCGACCACGTATTCCGCTTCCGCCGTAGATGTTGACACGCAATTTTGCTTCTTCGATGACCAACTTACAAGCTTATCCCCTAGAAATTGACAAGCACCAGATGTGCTTTTCCTGTCCATTCTATTACCGGCATGATCTGCATCTGTAAATGCGATTAGCTCAAACCCCGAATCATTAGGATACCAAAGACCCAATATTCTTGTGCCTTTAAGATATCTAAGGATTCGCTTAACAGCAGCAAGGTGAGATTCCTTCGGGTTAGCTTGAAAACGAGCACAAAAAGATGTTGCAAACATAATATCCGGTCTACTCGTCGTAAGATATAGTAAAGATCCAATCATGCTACGGTATAACTTTTGATCGACTGATTTACCGGATAAATCAGCGTCCAAAAGCCTACCGGTAGCCATTGGTGTTTTCATGACGGAGGAGGAATTTAAATCAAACTTCTTAAGCATATCATTTATATATTTTGATTGATTTATGAAAATGCCTTCATTTGATTGTGTCACTTGGAGTCCAAGGAAAATTTTTAATTCCCCCATCATGCTCATTTGAAAGAGGCTTTTCATCACCTCTTCAAAATCTTTACACCTATCAGGATTTGTAGAGCCAAATATTATGTCATCAACATATATTTGTACAAGAATTAAATCATCACCTTTCTTTTTGAGAAAAATAGTTGTATCTATTGTACCTTTGGTGTATCCAGAACCAAGCAGATGAATAGTTAGAGTTTCATACCATGCCCGTGGAGCTTGTTTCAGTCTGTAAAGGGCTTTGTCCAAGACATAGACATGGTTTGGATATTTCGGATCTACAAAGCCTTCAGGCTGACTCACATACACTTCTTCATGAAGAATCTCATTCAGAAAAGCAGATTTGACATCCATCTGAAAGACCTTCATGTTTTTGTGAGCGACGTATACGAGAAGGATTTTGATGGCTTCAATTCGTTCCACTGGTGCGTTGGTTTCATCATAATCGATACCTTCTTGCTGATTGTAACCTTTTGCGACCAGTTTGGCTTTGTTTCTAACTATAATCCCCGCTTTATCTTTCTTGTTCCTAAAGACCCATTTTGTTCCAACTATGGTCTTGTCTTTAGGACGCTTCACCAAATGCCAAACATCGTTGCGCTTAAACTCATTTAACTCTTCTTGCATAGCATTTATCCAATCTGGATCTTGTAATGCTTCAGATGCTTTCTTGGGTTCTAACGAGCTCAGGAAGTTGACATACAAACACTCGTTTGTAGTCGCAGATCGTGTCTTTACACCATCCTTGATGTCACCAAAAATATCTTCAGGAGGATGTGCCCTTGTCCATTTGTGTGTACTTGGGAGTGTCGGAATTTCTGCACGAGTGTTGGTTGAGTCATTTTCATCCAAAACCACAAGAATTTCTTCGGTTGATTCAGCTGAAGACACTTGAGTCGGTTCAGGTAATACAACTTCTGGTAATTGTAATTCAGGTGAAGGAACCTCCGATGATGTGTTTTCTGAAACCGGACCTTCAGGTTGAATTTCAGGCTCAGAGACTAGAACAATTGTAGTTTCACTCGGAGTCTCGTTAGTTGTACCAGAAGTGCTAGCACCGATATCTTCAGATGGAACGGAGAAGCTGACACTCGTCTGTTGTGAAGTTGCATTTACGGATGTGAGAGGTGGTTCCATATCTGCACAGTAATCCATAAGCGCATCATGAAATAATAAATCTAAATCTTTAGTATTATTATTATTTAATACAGAATTAGAAAACTGTTTTGACACAGGTTCTACTCCTTTTTAGTAGAAACTTCAGGTTATTGTCCGAGTCCTGAACTATGTTGTCCAGAAGTCAAATTCACATTCTCGTCAAACGTTACGTTAATACTTTCGATGACTGACTTTGTGCGATAGTTGTAGATTCGGTATGCTTTGGAATTCAAGGAATAACCGATAAAAATTCCCTCATCAGCTTTGACTTGGAACTTTGTAAGGTGTTCTCGATCTTTTAGCACAAAACATTTGCATCCAAAAACACGCCAAAATTTAATGTTAGGTTTGCGATTATTGATTATTTCATATGCAGTTTTATTTAATCTTTTATTAATAATAGTCCTGTTTTGTGTGAAGCATGCGGTGGAAATTACTTCAGCCCACAAACTTGGTGGAAGACCCGAATAAGCAAGCATTGTCCGAGCTGCTTCTACAAGAGTCCGATTCTTTCTTTCAACCACTCCATTTTGTTGCGGAGTAATTGGTGCAGAAAAGTTGTGAGAAATGCCAACAAATTCAAGAAAAGATTGTAGCGTAGCATTCTTGAATTCAGTCCCGTTGTCACTTCTTATCTTTTGAACTGGACGTTGTAGAAGAATTTGAATCTTTTTTATGAACTTGATGATCAGCTCAGGTGCTTCAGATTTGAGTTGAAGAAAATCCAACCAAGTGTAGCGAGAAAACTCATCAATCATAACCAAAACATATTTCTTTCCACCCATTGATTGAGTTCTCATCGGGCCACAAAGATCCATGTGAATAGGCTCAAGAGGATTCATGCAGTTGGATAAAGTTTTGGACTTGTGAGAAACGTGTTTCATTTTGCCCATTTCACAAGCCGGACAGATAGAAACTTTGTCAATCTTCAGTTCTGGAAGTCCGAAAACTAATCCATCAATCCTCAATTTGTTGATGCTTCGAAAATTTTGGTGCGACAGTCTTCTATGCCACAACCAACATTCATCTTGAGAAGCTTTTGACACAAGACATACTTGTTTCGAAGCAACAAGACTTGCAAAATCAGTGATATATAAATCTCCGCATTGTTTTGCTCTAAAGATTTCTGACCCTTTCTCGTCCACCACATAACAAAACTTCTTGTCAAAGATAACCTTACAGTCCTTGTCGCAAAAATGACTTATACTGAAAAGATTATGCCCTAAACCTTCTACATACAGAATCTTCTCAATTGACATCGAATCATTCTTCAACGTTCCGTAGCCTTAAACGTGACCTTTTGAGTTGTTGCCAAAACCTACCGACCCGCCAGGATGTACAGTAAAATTATGCAATAAGTGCTTGTACCCCGTCATGTGTCTTGATGCTCCAGAATCAACGATCCACACATGACGGTCCTGTAAATGAAAATTACCTCATCTTAGGTACCCATATCAGTATGGGTCCTTTATTGTTAGTATGGATCAACTTGTTTATCTCAGTTGATGAACCTTGAATTTTTCCTTTAAAAGTGAGTTCATTTTGTGAATCTGGTTTGTTTACTTGATCTTTTGGAATCCATTTCCAAACCATATTCACCTCAACTGATTTTGTTTCCTTCTTTTTATTCTTTTTGTTTGACCTAAAACCGAACATTCTTGAAAATTTATTAGCTGAAGATTTTAAAGAAGAAGGTGAGGTATTAAACTTTTTGTTTTTAGGAGCATTGTTATTCAGCTTGAAATAGTTGTCCCAACAATGAGAACAATGTATTCTCCTTTTAGCTTATGTCAACAATTTAGAATCTGAAAGTGCGGAATTTTTATTGCCACAAGCATTGTAAACATTACATGAATGTATACAATTTTTATTCAAAGAAACACATTTCTCAACATCGGTACTCCTATTCTTGCTATTTGCAACACTCTCCTTCAAATCCAAGCACTTTTCTTCATCCATTTCTGAGAAAGAAGAAGATGGAATGTTAGAACTCTTAGAGTTAGAAGAATAATTCGAACAAGAATCAGATTTGGTTCCGGATGATTCTCCTTTCTCATTATCACTGAATTCTTTTTCATTCGAATCTGAATTAGATTCAAACAAGGAATTGTCAAAGCATACAAATGATGATTTTACTATAGAAAGTGAGTCTTTTGTCTTAAGATTAATTCCTTCGAAAGAATATTTTCCTTTTTCATTGACCGAACTTGATGATTTATCCTGATCTTTGAATTCATTTTGTTTTGAACATTTTTCACAAAACTTTGAAACCTTAGAATTTGACAATTCGAATAATTGGGATTCAAGTCGTTGAATCTCACTCTTAAGATCAAGATTAACTTTTTGACTGTGATCAAAATTTACCCCAATATTGTCATAATCATCCTCTAATGTTTCAAAATTTAATTGCAATTTAGAAATTTGATTTTCTAAATCAACAATTTTACGTAAAGCAGAATCCAAATCAGGGAATTCAGAATTGGTTTCTTGAACAAACTCCTTTTTGTTAGAATCTGATTTAAAATTTGACTCCTTTTCGTCACAAGATTCAGACTTAACAGATTCAGATTCATTGACTTTAGAATCGGTAGATTTTTCCATAGATTCATTTGAAAATAATAAATTAAATTCAGTTAGTTCAACCTTATTGGTTTTATAACTGGAATTTAATTCATCGTATTTAAAATTTGTCGTATTGAATCTAGGCTTTTCGTCCGAACCTTTATCCGTCTTGTGTTCCGCTTTATTAGAAACAGGAGTTGAAGTGTTAGATTTAACAAAAGTTTATGATATTGGAGGTATTTTTGTTTTAAGAATTTCCTTCAAACCTTCACCCAATTTTTCAATTGTGTAAAGATTTTCAGGTGCTTTCTTTAGAACCTCAACATCAGGTAATCCTAGTCCCATTTTTGGATTAAAAAATCGAGTATCTTTTGGGTTACTAGTTATTAATTTTAGAGTTTGCTCAGTCTGACCTCTTTTATAATTCAACTCTTCAAGTTGTTTGATCTTTGCAAAAGCTTCTATTCTTTCTTCAAAAAGAATCTTAATTTTAAACTGACAATCTATATTTTCATCACTTATATCTCTCATTTTCTTCTTCAAGTCAGAAATTTCAGATTCAAGCTTTTTAACTTTTAATCTAATGACTTCCTTTTCTTTTTCTCTATCTTCAGCTAGGCATTTATAAAGAAGTGCCTCATCATGATATCTTAATATTGAACTTTTCTCAGATTCAAGTTTTTTTTGAACTTTTTCAAGTTTCTTTTCAAGTTCAAATATCATGAGATGCATTTCTACATGTTGGTTCCCGTATTTGATTAACAAAGATTATCTAATCTATTAGTTCAAATAAGATGTGTTGCGAAAGCGTATTTGAAGAACTAACAGATATGTTTATATAGAAACAACACACAATATCAAATAATCAGTGTATGAAGAACAGATGAATATCTCAACGATTACTGTATTTTATATATATTAAGAACACCATGAACTTCAAAGGATTGACAAGAAATATGCAGTTAATGGTGTGTGTGTGTGTTATGCTTAAGCTTAAAAGATATATGAGTATTTTCGTGATTGTTAAGCTTAATAGAAGAATTCAACACGAGTCTTCTATTTATACTACTTCTAAAGGGGACATACTTTAGACATTAAGGACTGATCTACAGTAGACAGGATCGTATGAATAGTAGCAGGTACGATGTTCATTTAATGCGCATGTTCCAATTTTGACAGAGCCCTATCAGAGTTTGACACGTGTAGTTGATGTCAGGGCACGCCTGGAACAAGTGGATGAACGGATCCTGGAACAGTAGAAAGATATTTTTAAATCTTCCAAGTCTTTAGTATAAACCGCAGAGGCTCTGTCAAGGGTGACAGAGGTTCTGCGGCTCGGTCCTCTGTGAGCAGTACTTCTGTAGTTCGATCTTTGGTCTTGGCGATTCTTGATTGATCTTCTTGTTTACTTCGGCAGAGCTTTGGTGACATTCCGTAGAACTTCTGTGATCATTTGGCAGAGCTTCTGTCGAAGTCTTCTATACTTAGCCTATTTTTCAATACTTCTAATATTATGAATATTTGAGCTAACAATCTCCCCCTAAGTATTGAAAAATGAAAAAAATTGAATTATGCTTGATTAGGCTAAGTAAATAGAAAGAGGTTAAACAATACCTCAAAGATTCATTTCTTTTCATTTTGAATTATGCCATAGACATTTTACAGTTTACAGAGGTATGTAGATGAGACTCAGACATTTGCATCTGTGAAGTCGTTAAAACTTCTGTTGTCGAATCCTACTTCTCTGAGCTCGTGATAGAATTTGATGCAGAGTTCTCTTAAGCCAATTGTAGCATCTATTTCTCCGATCATTCTGTCTGCTGATTCTCTATCCATAAGCTCAGTATCTCTGTTCTCTTCTAGGATTGATCTGAACTTGTTCAGAGTACTGGTTGCATACTTCTGACAGTCCATTTCCACAAAGAGTCTTGTTTGACCAGCAGGATCCTTATATGCTAACCCGTACCTTGGTGTTGTTATGATTGAGTTGGGTATGGCAGAAGGTGGGCAGTGATCCTCTGGTGGTCTTAGGCTTAGGTTTCCGACTCCAAGATCTCTTCCCAGTTGAAAGTCTATCATGCTATATAGCAGAATCTTTTCCCTCATCGCTTTCCTGAATACTTGATAGGCCCTTCTGTTAGCATCGGTGTCGAAGTTTTCTTTCGTCCAAAGTAGAAGATCTGGCAGATCGTAGGGGTTCAAGTTCCTTATATCGGCATCTGAAAATTGATTTTCGGACTTGTTCTCCCTTTTGACTTTGTAGATGTTGTACCTTATCTTTGGAAAGGTTCTTGTTTGAGAGAATTTGCAATAAATTACCTTTTCAATTTTGGACTCTGAGAAGACTTCTGCTCTTGCTTTTGGCTTTGTTCTCGTGAAGGTGTTATCAAGATCAGCTCTGAGTTGAGGATCTTCGATCTGAGGCAGAGGATTTTTCTGATTTAGCTGTTTGTAAAGATACCTATACACCACATCTTCCATTTCTGCATGTCGTGTACTCGGTGGAGGTATTGGTCTTCGCAGAGCATCTATTTCTCGTTTTATGTCTGCAGCTCTACCCTCTGTTACCTTTGCTTTTGGATCAAGGATCGGAATCTCTGACAGAGGATCTGAATTGAATGCCCAGTCCTCTTCAGGTTTAGGAGTGACAAAGGCATCGAATGAGCTCTTCATCAATTTCTCTGTTGTCTGAGGCATTGGCTTTTTCTTCTTTGGTTCTTCTGTCATGATACTCTTTCCTTTATCTTTGGCTTGGGGAGGCTCAGAACCTGTTGCTTGATTTGGATTTTCTGGGATTGCTTTTGTTGTATTGGGGGTTTGATCCTTTGTTGGTTTGGGTGTAGAGGTTTCTGTGGGTATGATGGGGATTGCCTCTGTAGGATTTGACTCTTGAGTCTCAGAGGACTTTGATGGTGATGGTTCTGTTGGTTTGATTGGGGATTTGGGTTCTGTAGACGGTTCTTCTGTGAGCTCGGTTGTGGTTTGTGGAGGGATATCAAAACGTCTTGCAGTTCTGAAAGCATATACAAACGTCAGTGGTAACCTCTGGAGGAACACATCCATCCCCAGAGTGAGTCCCTGTTCCTGGGACACCTTCGTTCACCCCTGTTTTTACGTTGAGGGTGGAAGGATTTCCTTCTGATCCTTGAGGAGAAACTTGTGTTCCAACCTCTACAGAAGTTCTGTGAAGGTCAGTGTCCAAATCCACTCCAGAGGTGGGTATTGGAATGTCCTTCTGTTGACTTGGAGACTTGTCTAGAGTCTCTTCGTCTCTGTGCTCTCTACTCCTCTCTGAAAGGAGGTTGGGCCCTATTGTTATGTGCATGGCAGAGGCAACATATGCCTCTGTTAGGAGTGCGATTGTGGTCTCGGGCGAATGACCATGAACTACAGGTAAGTCCTTTAGAGAGGACTCCCCTGGAATGGTTTCCCTAGGTCTAAGTGGCACAGAGGTTGAAAGGGTAACCTCTGGCTGGCTGGATGGGGTTTGGATCGAGCTGTGTTGCTCTTGTTCAATGATACCCTCTGCCGCTAGACCGGCGGTATCAGATATGTGGGTTGCACTTGGAGGGGTTTGGGGATGTGTGCCTTCTACTTCTGCGGCATCTTTTTCTGTAGTACCCTCTGTGGTTTCTATCCTAACGTCCTCTATTGTTTCACCTATTTGGACCTCTTCTTCTGCGGTCTCAACTCTAGTCGCTTCTTCTGTGCGTGTAGGGGTTGGTTCCTGAGTGTTAAGCTCTGGATGGAGAAAAGGATTGCGCAGAACCTCTGGAGTCTGATGTTGAATGTTCTGAGGAGTTTGATCATGTTCATCCAAGTTTGAGGCTATCGTGTATTTGGGTGTCCATGTCGATTCATGAGACAATGGTTCTACGGTCCATCCTGATGGATCTAAGGTGTGAGCTATTTCGGGTTGGTTGAGGAAGGCATTAAAGTCTCCCTGTTGATCTGCATAGTTTATTGGGGAGGGAGGTTGCAGAGGTATAGTTTGGTCTTCCTCTTCCTGTTCGACTCCCTCTGCAATGGACTGCAGAGGTGATGTGGGTTTCTTCTTTTTCGACTTCCTCTTCTTTGGCTTAGGGGCTCCCTCCTCTGTGGATTTGGTTTTTCGTTTCTTTTGTTTTGGAGGGGAGGGAGGTGCTGAGGATCCTGTTTTTGTTGCAAGTGGTGGAGAGAGTTGATCTGCAGAGGTTGTAGTTTCCTCTGTTGGTTTCTTTTTCTTGCTTTTCTTTTGGGTTTTGCTTGCAGAGATTTTTCTCTTGGATGAAGAGGGGTATATGCCTTCTCTTTGGGCATGGAATCGATCCTGTACTGAGTAATTTTTTTCTAAAGCTTTGGCCCATTCTTCTTCTGTCATCCTCTCCACTACTCTAGTACCTATGGGGATACCTAGACGCGGGGGTGTCACAGGACTTGGTTCTGGAGTCCTGTGAACGCGTATATACTCTTCTTTTAGGTCTTTATCTCTGGCATATGTCAGAAGATTTTTCGACAGAGGTCTGCAGTGGGTGATATTCGTCTTCATGCTCTGTAGGAGTGTTTTTGTTCATGGGAAAAAGTTTTACAGTTTGCCCTTCCATTGGCCATTTCTCCATAAGAAGTAGAGGCTTGAATAAGACTCCTAGAATTCTTTGATATTGCAGAGGTGGCAGATATCCTCGTGTGTTCTTTTTGGCTTTTTGGGTTGCAAGCTTTCTGTCAATTGTATTTACCATCTCCTGCATCATGATGGTGGCATAATCAAGTGGAAGATCGTAATAGATCCCATACATGATGGTCAGGATCTGGTGTGAGCTCTGGTCAGGGCTGCCAATTTTCCCTGTGAGACAACGGTTCAGGATGGAGAAGAGGGTGTTCCACAGAGGTGGTAGTCTGCCTCTGCGGAAATCATTGCGTTTCCTCAGGGTTGTGTTATACCCTAACATCTCTACAAAATGACAGAGTTCCTCGTCCGTCGGTTCCTCAGCATATTTCTTTATTCCAGGTAGACCCCTGGTTGGTAGGTTGAACTCAAGCGAGAACATAGTTCTGTTGAACTTGAGTTCGAGGTGTGCAGATTTGTCTGGCTTCGAAATATAGCCCTTAATCAGAGAATCATCTGAATCAAATCGGCAACTTTGCAAAAATTGATTCAGATATCGAACGGGGATTTTGGTTGGGATTTTGGAAAGAAGGGGGTATAGGATATGGTTTTCCATGATGTTGAGGAGAAGGGCATGGGCTTCGCCGAAGGCTGTTGGTGAGGGTACCAGGTAGCAGTTATTTGATTTTAATGGAAGAACATCCTCAAAATGTTCTTTGGTCAGAAAATGTTGAAGGTGAGAGATTGGTGTAAAATTAGCAGAGTCGTCGGAGTTTTCTTTTTCTGCATTTCCGGCGACGTTAGGGTTGTGTGAGTGCTCTGAATGTACTGGAGATTGTTGAGGAGAGTTCTGAGCATCGTGGGAACTGGAAGCCATTTTTGCACAGTAAGAGTTATGATAATTTGTAGGTTTCGCCGGAGAAGAAAGTAAGTTCGTAAAGTTTTTGTGAGGATGGGTAACTTGGGTTTTATAGTAAACGGTAGAATCTGAAGAGGTAATATATGGAAGTGAATAATTTTTGGGGTCCGTACTTGAGTGTGAACGGCGGGTTCAACTTTCCAGGAGAACGTGTGCCGTGTATGTCCAATGAAAATGTAACACGTCAGCAGTGTCAGAGCATGACTTGACGTCGTGCGAGGCCCATTAATGCTTGGCGTGTGTGTTTCTTTTCCTCCACATATTATTCACTCGCAGTAAAATAGCCGTTACTGTTGCAGAAATACCCAAAGTAAAAACTGACAGAGGCTCTGTGATTTACAGAAGTTCTGTGATTTGAAAACCTTGTTTTTCTTTCCTCTGTAGGTTGTACCTTGACTAAAAATGGTTGAAAATTCCATGGAGAGGATCGATAAATTATTAGTATAGAAACTCTTTTACAGAGGTTTTTGGACCTATGTCAGAGCCAGCAGAGGCTCTGAGACAAGAAATTTCTCATATCTAACAATTTATTAACATTTTTGATCATCCAGGTTTTTGATTGTTTTTAACAATGTTTTTTAGGACCTATTTGAAAGTTGGTGTCCAAAAAAAACTGTTTTGGAAAAAGGTTTTGTGCAGCAAAAGTGACATTTGATGGTCTACATAAGTTCTTTATTGTGGGAAGAACTCTGTAACCAATGACTTCTGTTGCAGTGCATTTGTACGCGAATATTCTCTTTGAAATAGACACCCAAGGTGATCGACAGAGTTTCCAAGATTATTGATTTATGATCATAGAGCTTTTGCCTGCAGAACCTCTGTTGGACTCAGCAGAGGTTCTATGACCTTAAATTTCTAATAATGGAAAGCTCATAATTCTTTTTGATCAAATTTTATTTGGAATGTGTTTAATAATGTTTCTAGGACATATTTAGAATTTTGTGTTCTAGAAAATTATTTTCAAAAAGAATTTGTACGAGATACTAACCTTTTTGTTCTTCTTTGTCCGGCAAAGTTCTTTTCTTTTGTTGATGTCATCTCTTCCTTGGCTCCCCCTTGACTTGTAAATCTCTTTATATTAAGCAAGGTCTCCTATTTCTCCCCCTTGATCTAATCAACCTTTGTAGATCAAGTATGTTCTCCTTTTGCTCCCCCTTGACCTATGCTTGGTTTTAAAATGTGAAGTAAAGCATAGAACATAGGTCAACCTCATCAGAGGTTCTGTGGAGATTGTCAGAGGTTCTGAGCAATTCCACAGAGGCTCTGTGAAGTATAGAACTTTTGAAGGATGAGTCTTAAACTGAGTGTTTAAGAGTCATTGTGAACTTTGAAGCGCGAGTCCTTAACAGAAGTATTAAGGAGTCCATTGTTCACTGAAGTGCGAGTCCTTAACAGAAGTATTAAGGAGTCCATTGTTCACTAAAGTGCGAGTCCTTAACAGAAGTATTAAGGAGTCCATTGTTCACTGAAGTGCGAGTCCTTAACAGAAGTATTAAGGAGTCCATTGTTCATTGAAGTGTGAGTCCTTAACAGAAGTATTAAGGAGTCCATTGTTCACTGAAGTGCGAGTCCTTAACAGAAGTATTAAGGAGTCCATTGTTCACTGAAGTGCGAGTCCTTAACAGAAGTATTAAGGAGTCCATCTACCTGCAAGACAGATAAAACAATTTTTGATACCCATTCCCAAATGGGTCCTAGAATGTTATGATTTGGAGTTGTTTTCAGGTCCTCTGGTTTGCCAGTCTTTGCTGGTTTACCTGGTTCCTTTCTGTGACTCTTCTTACTTTGGGTCTTTGGAATTTTCTTTTGAAATGACCCATTTAGAACACAGAAAGATTTAGAGAAAAGGTTTCTTAATTGAAACAGAAGATCAAAGCATTTATAATTTTGAGAATGAAAAGATGAATGCTTAGTAGAAACAAATGGCTTTGGAGTGTTTTTGTCAGGAATAGAGCTTTTGACTTTCCAAACCATTTTTACCTTTTTGAAAACAAGATAATTTGTATTATTAGCGCAGGAGTTTGCTAAAACAAGGTTCTTAAGCCTTTTAGCTAAAACATCTTTTTCTTTAAGGTTTAAATCAAACTTCTTTAGAAGATCTGATTTATACCTCTTCTCCAACATAATCTTGGTTGACAAATCAGATAGTCTCTTGATTAAATTAGACATTTCAGCTTTAAAAACCTTTCTTTCTTTCTCAAAATCATCTTTCAAACATTTTGTTTGAAATCCTTCAACCTTCACCTTTTCAGTCTCTTTTCTTTCAAAATCCTGCTCTTTTCTCTCTTTTTCAAGAGTTTTCTGTAATTCTGAGATTTTGAAAGAAAGTTCCACATTCTTTGTTTCAAGAATAGCTTTCTCTTTTCCAAATTTTTCTTTTTCACTAATCACAAGCTTTTCAAACTTGGAAATTAGTTTATAAAAGTTTAGACATTTAAGTTCAAGGCTTTTCTTCTTTTCTTCAGACTCAGATAAATTCCTTTTTAGTTCAATATTTTCACAGTTTAGGAGTTTACCTGATTTTTCAAGTTTAGTAATTTTATCTGAATCAATAAGAATGCACTTGTTCCTTTCTTCTAGTTCTTTTTCAAGAGTAGGAATTATCTTTCGAAAATTTGTACTGAGTTTTGAATAATAATGAGAATCAACATCAGCGCTAAATTTTAGTCTTGACATATTGTTATTTGAAAAGAAAAGATTGGATCGACAGACTTTCTGAAGATGAAGTGGATACTTTGAAAAGAGTTTACAAGCTTTAAACAGTGCACTAAAATGGAGTTTTAACGAAAGAAACAGTTTCTTATTTTACCAAAAATCGAATAAATCGAAAATGGCTGAGAAACAGAATCTGTTTGAAGGAATGAATAACAGGTTAAAATCAGACCACGTTTCTACCAATAATCTTGTTAAACGAGGATCGCTTGATTAAAAAAATCAAGCTTTGCTCTGATACCAATTGTTGGTTCCCGTATTTGATTAACAAAGATTATCTAATCTATTAGTTCAAATAAGATGTGTTGCGGAAGCGTATTTGAAGAACTAACATATATGTTTATATAGAAACAACACACAATATCAAATAATCAGTGTATGAAGAACAGATGAATATCTCAACGATTACTGTATTTGATATATATTAAGAACACCAAGAACTTCAAAGGATTGACAAGAAATATGCAGTTAATGGTGTGTGTGTGTTATGCTTAAGCTTAAAATATATATGAGTATTTTCGTGATTGTTAAGCTTAATAGAAGAATTCAACATGAGTCTTCTATTTATACTACTTCTAAAGGGGACATACTTTAGACATTAAGGACTGATCTACAGTAGACAGGATCGTATGAATAGTAGCAGGTACGATGTTCATTTAATGCGCATGTTCCAATTTTGACAGAGCCCTATCAGAGTTTGACACGTGTAGTTGATGTCAGGGCACGCCTGGAACAAGTGGATGAACGGATCCTGGAACAGTAGAAAGATATTTTTAAATCTTCCAAGTCTTTAGTATAAACCGCAGAGGCTCTGTCAAGGGTGACAGAGGTTCTGCGGCTCGGTCCTCTGTGAGCAGTACTTCTGTAGTTCGATCTTTGGTCTTGGCGATTCTTGATTGATCTTCTTGTTTACTTCGGCAGAGCTTTGGTGACATTCCGTAGAACTTCTGTGATCATTTGGCAGAGCTTCTGTCGAAGTCTTCTATACTTAGCCTATTTTTCAATACTTCTAATATTATGAATATTTGAGCTAACACTTCATATTTAGAATCTTCAGTTTCAGAGTCATTATCAGAATTATTAGAAGAATAAAGAGATTGTACCTCGGAATCCTGGTCATCCTCATCCACTTATGCCATTAAGCTGTGCTTTACTTGTGTAAACTGAGCTTCTTCATCATCAGAGGACTCAACTAGCCATATTTCCTCTTCGGCATTAATTGGCTTTCCAGATTCTTTTGCTTTAGCCAAGTGCGCTTTCCTCTGATAGTACTCAGAATCCTTTACTTTCCTTTGTTTGCAATCTCTAGCAAAATGACCGAGTTTTCCACAATTAAAGCAGTTTTTATCATCTCTATCCTTCTTCTCCTCCTTTTCCTTTTTCTCCTCTTTCTCTTCTTTCTCTTCCTCTTTGTCCTCATGCCTCTTCTCAAATCTCTTGTATTTGTTAGCTTTGTTATATTCAGGTTTAGTCTTTGAATAGAATTTCTTTTTACCAAACCCATTTTGAAATTTATTGGTTAACAAAGCTAACTTTTCAACAACATCAATCATATCATCTCCAGAACTGTCACTTCCATCATCATCAGAACACTTCTTTTTCTTGCTAAAATCAGACATCAAAGCTTTTGTCTTCAAACCTCCACTTTTCTTTTGTTCACTTAGAAGAGCTAAAGATTCTTCCACCTTTTTATTCTTTTCCTTTACCTCTTTCACCTTTTCTTCATGTTGACCAAGGATGCTGTAAATATCGGTCAACTTTTCATCGTCCATGTCCCTTGACATTTGAAGCTGAATAGAGTAAGAATCCCACTCAGGTAGGAGGTTCTTGACAAATTTGTAATTGATTTCTGATTCTGATTTGTTAACACCATTCCTTCGTAGATCATTAAGAATGATGTTGTATCTATTGTAAGTATCCTTTAACGATTCACCATCTCTTGCTTTGAAACCTTCATAAGCATTGATACTTTGATTTCTTTTAGTCTTCAAAGATTTTGATGATCCTTCAAACTGCCTTTCAAGTTCATCCCATATTTCCTTTGCTGAATCACGACTATCTACACGATTGTAGATATCGTTTGGAATTGCCATGGTCAAATAAGTCAATGCTAATTCATCAAGAGCTATTTTTTCTTTATATGTTTCATTGTAAAACTTGTACTCTTTATCAATTCTCCTTGGAGCAACATATTGACTTGTAGCAGTTTCAGCTTGACCACCAACTTCCATATATGGTTTGTGTGGACCATTTTTGATTGAGGTCATAAGATCTCTGTTCTGATGATTTAGGAATTGAACCATTCTCTTCTTCCATTGAGAATATTCTTCCACTAGAAGAACTGGAGGCTTAGACTTTGATCCCATACTCAGTAACTCTCTCGACATCTTTAAAATTGCTAGAAGTTGATCTTTCAGAAAATCAAGCAGTAAGTGTAAAAAATTACACTTAGAATGAACTGTTCAACAAATTCAACACTGTGATCGCAATACGGATTCAACACAAATCACAAGAATTCGGATGAACCTAGATCCGAAACCAGCTAGAATTCGGATTAGCCTTGATGCGAAACCAACAGATTTTAGATTGGTCTTGATGCGAAACCAACAGATTTCGGATTGGTCTTGATGCGAAACCACCAAGAATTCGGATTGGCCTTGATGCAAAACCAACAGATTTCGGATTGGTCTTGATGCGAAACCAATGATTTCGTATCCTTAAGGATCCAAAACCCAAACTTGTGAAAATTTTACAAGTAACAAATATCACTTTTCACTTTGTGATCCGAAACCAAGACCTTGAACAATCCTAAACCACAAAGCTCAGAATGATCCGAAACCAAGCTTGAACGATCTGAATCCCTCTTGAATGATCCGAAACCCTTATGAATGATCTGAAACCTTCACTTAAACACCAAAAATCACTGAATCAGCCATATGTTTTTCAATTCTGGATCAATTTTGATGAAAATTACACAGACTTGTTCGCAATTTGATTCCTCACACTTTCTTAGTTCATCACAAATTCTAATTCGATCAATTTAATCGAATTATGATCCAATACAGTAAAAAATTGTTATTCGAACAAACAGATACAAATTCATCAAAATGATAATTTCTGTGCAGTATTTGGCAAAGATTCTTGAATTAAAGATGATCAGGGATGAAAATCGAATGCAGTGATGTCAAGAATAAATCCAAAAGATCCAAAACTGGTAGAAATTTTGAATTCTGGATGAACAGTAGAAGATGAATAGTAGATGAAGATCGATCCGAGTTCTTGATGAACAGTGTAAAACTTTTCTGTTTTAGTTCTAAATCTGCTTGAATCTTCTGTTTGTTCTCTGATACCAAATGATAAGTCCCAAATCTAGCAATCAAACACAATCAGATCTAGAGAGAGAGAAAGTCATTCATGTATTGAATCTTGGAAGTACAAATGACATCAAAAGTTGTGATTTACATGTAAATTCTTTCCTTATATATTAGGGTATGACATGCCCATACCTCATACTGGAAAGTATAAACAATACAAAAGATTATCTGCCTGATAACTACAATATTGCTCTAACACAAACCAACCAAGTCTAGTACGTATCCTAACACTCGTAGAGTCCCTAGGACAATGCTTGCACTGATTCATCTGAATAACGTCTCCTAAACCTTCTATAGACATGTTGCTCAACCTCAAGAACCTGAGGTGAGATCCCCATCATACATAGGCTCTAAGCCCTAATTATATGATATGTCAGAAGAAGAAGAAGAAGAAATGCCAGAAGTCAGAGTACCCACAGAGGGGTCTGGCTTAAAGGAGGAGAAAGAAGAAAGAGAGGACAGAGTACCCTCAGCGGGGTCTGCCTCAGAGGGAGTTAGTAGACCTTCAGAAAGAGGAGCAGAGAGCTCGTCCTCCTCTGAAGAGAGTGAACAGAGCGAAGAGCACCCTATGTTTTTTAACCCAATAGGAGCCGAGTGTTCTGTGAGCATAGCAAAAGATGTTCCTTTGAACACACATGTGAGATTTAAGACTCCTGGTCCAACTCCCTGTGCAACCAATCAAACTGTCCAGGATAGTCCAGTATCATTGGACATTGAAACAGAGGTGCACGCCTCGAACCCAAACCAATCTATACCGTCAGAGGTACCTCTTTTCACCTCTGACATGCACTTATCCGGGGAAACCAATGACAATTTCACCCTTTTACCCCAAGGTAACAGAAACTCCCAACACAATGATGCCTCTATGGCACATTTAGAGGACACCAACACTAGAGCTGGGATTTTTAACATCCCTCGTAATATTTGCCCAACTCAGGGGCAATGGAGCTTAGTGGAAACCGGGATGACATGTCTGGACAACAGGACATCTAAGCACATCTGTTTTTCTTTCTCTGATACTGAGGAGGAGAAAGAAAACTGTTGGTCCCGAAGGGTTATACAAGTTTGTAGAAGGGGGGGTTGAATACAAACACATATTTTTATCTTTCTAAATTGTTTATTGATATAATCAAACAATTTATAGTTTGTTGCGGAATAAGATCAAGTTAAAAACCTAATCTAAACAAACTATAAGAACATACATATTTCTTGCACTAGAAATAGAGAGAAAAGAAATAAAAAAACTAAGGAGAGTTTTCTAATCACACAATAGTTCAGCGAGAAAGAAAAGCCGAGCACTTCAAATGTGAAGTAGGGTTTTCTTTATATACTACATGCATTTAATCAAGTCGGTATACCTTTACACGTGGCAACCTCTGGTTGGTTGCATGTATTGACTTTAGCAAACATCCTAGTGGCCGCATGATGAACAGTGTAGTTGCAGAGTTGGTTGTACGATTCTGGACAAAAGGGATGTCCGTTCTGACAAAATAGTACAGAGCGTGCAAGGGGATAAGACAAAAGTTGCTTGTAGAACAGGCTTCATGATCAACGTTCGCTGAATGAATCTTTATCAGCGAATGATAAAGTTCAGCGTTCGCTGAAGTCTTCTACTTGAAACTTCGCGTGGAATGGACAAGACTTGTCTTCGCTGATATCCGCATCAGGTCACTAGTAGACTTAGTCACTTGTTCTTCAGCTTGGTCTTCGATTTCAACTTCGAACTTGGTTGACGCAAATCTTGTCTTTAGGGATCATAAGTAAACAATTACATGATGAACATTCAGCGATCATCTGTGAGGCCGAACAGGCCCAGGACTCACTGATGTACAGTGTTCGCTGAAGTATAAATTAAAGCATGTTTTCCATCAGCGATACTAAACAGACTTAGTATATTTTCTTTGATGGCAAAACATTAATACATATTGTCTACTTACAATTTTCACTAAGTGTTTCTCAGAGTCATTATCAAATCACTGAGGGTTTGGATCAACAATATCCTCCTATTTGATGATGACATAACAATAAAATAAAATTGCTAAGTTAAAAACATAAGGATAAAAAGGACTCATAAAATACTTGTCCCATTTACTGTTTTTCAGGGATCTTTTCTTAGTACTGATGGAGTAAAGTACTTTCATTGAAATTTTTCATTAACTTCGTATAAGATTACAAGGGAAGTGTAAAAATTACAAGTACAATGAAAAATAATTACAAGTACAAAAAGATACAAGTTGATAAGATAGAAGAATACAAAAGATGATCCTATCAGCTACTCAGGTTCTTTCTTGACGAGAAGTTCATCAAGAGTATCAGTCCCTGGAATCATCCAATCAGGGACTATGACTCCCTGATCCCTTCTAACTTTTGCTTCACGATAAATTGAGGGCTTCAGGAATGATCCAAGGAGGTCACCTTTGTAGTCGCACCAATAGAGTGGATCTCTGAGTTGTTCGATTGGAGTTTTGTATAACTCAGAGATACGTTGAAAGCATCTGCGACCAGTGAAGTCATAGAAAAAAATGTTGTAGGGATCACTGAGAACTTTACCAGGGATGAAGTCTTCAGCTGGAGGTAAGGAGATGTCGAGATTGGATAGATCAGGATTGGGGCCAAGAACTGCTTCACGAGATAAATCAATTCCTGTCTCGTTTCTGATTGTCGGGCCTGAAGAGGAAGGAGTCTTCTTCTTTGGAGCAGCTCATTTCTTTTGAATTGGAGGAGGAGGTGGAATATCAACCGCTGAGGTTACCATATCGATCACCTTGTTTATGGCTTTTTCAACACAGGACTTGAACGATGAGAGGGATCGCTGAATTGCGATTCTCATTTCCAACCATTCAGGGAAACCGAGTTTATCCAGGTCTGACATGTAGCAAGTTCTATTGTAGCCGTTTTCTCTGACTATTTGGCCATCCACAATCGATACCTTATTGACTACTTTCCCTCGTATGTTTACAGTGCTTATCCTTGATCCATGGATTCTGTAGTGGCACTTTGTTTTGCACCAGGTCAATGTGGAGTCACTGACCTTGGTTTTCTCTTGACTGATCTTCTGCGCATCTTTCAGCAGCTTTTGTTGAACTTCTAGGGGAAACTTCTTCAGCTATGGATCATTCACTGAATTTTGGGCTAGTTTGAGAGTATAGTTTTTGTCACTAAGCTCAGCCTTCTTTTTATCAGCGAGGATCTTTTCTGCTTTTAGGGCTTCAGCAATCTCCCTGGAAGTTAAGCATTCGAGATGAGGAGGAACCAAGCACTGACTTTCTATTTTGTTGATCATCGTTGCTCTCTTTTGTTGTTCATCTTCACTTGGCCTTTGAGGAGGCAAGGAAGGTATTATAGGATGTGAGAGCAGTTCTTCTTCTTCAGCTTGAGCTTCAGTCTCTTCCAGAGCAGAGACTGGGATTATTTGTTCTTCAACGTTGAGCGCTGGGATTATTTATTGTTGAAGAGCTTCAGCGATAGCCTCAAGCAGGGAGAGGACTAGCTGACAAACTGGCTTTTTAAGGAGAATAGCCAAGTTGTCAGTAGTGAGACCCTTTTGGTTTTTTTTTGTAGCCGTCTTCGCTGGGGATTTCGCCTTGGTCCCCTCCCCCGGTTCGTTTATGGAAACCCCTTTAAGCGCAAGGGCTATGATCGGGGCTTTGATCGTTGTAGGTTGAAAGAAGAAGTCGTCGTCATCATCATCATCATCATTATCATCTTTTAAAGATGATGATGGTTCTTCGTCAGCAATATCGACGTCTTCGTCTTCCTCAGCTTCTTCCTCTTCCTCATCCTCAGAAGAGAGATCCATAGCGTCGTTCACTGAGGCATGAGGAGGGTCTTCGCTTTGCTCCCCCTCAAATGGAGAGGGTCTTTCAGCGGTTCCCTCGGGATGATCAGATTCCTGACGGTCTTCATTCTTTTCCTCCCCCTCAACATTCTGGGGAAGGCCTTGGTCATCGATCTTCTCCCCCTCTTCCGTTGAATGGGTGAGGGAGAGAATGGTAGCAGCAGCAGCAGTTTCAGGGATTCTGTCTTCTGGGCCAGGATTCCCTAAACGTTGTTCCACCACTGTCATTCTGGATTCTAGGCCAGAAACATCATGTGTACTTTTCAGAATGAAAGCCACTGCCATCTTCATCTTTTCCCGGTCATCCTGGGAAAAGTGAGATGTAGGAACAGTGGGAACGTCCAAGCATTCGAGGATCTTGGTGAGCGGGTCTTTAGTGTTAGAGACCTGTTTGGTAAGGCTGCTCACCTCACCTTGTAGACCGGTGTAGTTGGTCTTCAGAGAACTTATCTCACTGCTGAGGCTTGAGAAGCCGTTGGTAAGGTCAGTGATGGCGGTGGTGAGTTTGTTGATGTTGGAGGTGTTGTTGATGATGGCGGTCTTCACATTTGTCAGTCCTCCATCAACTTTGGTGAAGTCAGCGGAGGAAGCTTTGTCTTTGACAGCAGTAGAGAGCTGCTTCAGTGTCTCTCCAGCGTTTGTAACCGCTGAACAATTATTGGAGATAGTGGTGGTGAGATTCGTCACTTTATCAGCTATTTCCTTGAGGGAAGTGAAGATGGTGCCCAAATTTGGACCTGAAAAAGTAAATAACTTGTAAGCTAAGGAAAGCTCAGATAGGGGTGCAAAGAGAGAAGTAGTTGGTGTTGGGATACCTGTAGGAGGGTTGGAGAAGGAGTGGATGTCGTGAAACCCTGAGTGATGTTCCAAGTCATCTTCAAAAGATCCAGCAGGGATAGACGACCCTACAGGTCCAGTGACGTTCTGTTGTATCATGTGTTGGAGGGCTGCAGTGGCTGAGTCCGTCAGCGTGATCGATGGCATTGTTGGTGCCATGGTATAGAGAAAAGGAGTAGAAGAAACGATGGTTGAGAGAGGTGGGGTTAAAACAGCTTCAACGTTGGATCCGCTGAGAAAATTCTTTGCAGCACTTTAAGGTGCTAAGATTCTAGGGTTCTCATCCAAGAAAATTTCATAGAACTGAGTCTCTGAAGTGGTTATGAAAGGGGTGGCTTCAGCGGTTGTGGTGGAGTGGACCACAGAATCTTCCATCGTTCCCTGTGAAGAGGCAAACGTGGAGTCTTCAGCCTGAGAAGGCTTGGGGAGCTCCTTTGAGGGCTTCTTGGTCTTACGGCTGCCAAGAGTGGTGTCGGAATGTTTTCTCTTTTTAAGAGAAGAGGGTGTAGTGGTCGGGGTATCAGCAGTAGCCACTAAAGTAGAAGAAGAGGGAGTGCGGAGAAGAGGGAGTAGGGTAGAAAGACGTACCTCGTCCTTCATGGGTTTAAAATCGAGCACTTTAGGGCCGACTTGGGAGAGCTTCAGGTCTACGTGTTTGGGGTATTCCTCCTTTAGGCCATATGCGAAGATGGCGCTGAGGAATCGGAGATAAGGAACAGCGGTTGGGTTGCCTGGCATCTCCACCCTTTCCATCATATCTTCAAAGATTACACGGGCGTAATCAACATGAAGGCCTTTAAGGAAAGCGTAGGCCATCAGGTACTGAGGGTTTGATGCCTGATCAGTGGAGCCATGCTTCGTTTTCATACAACTTATCATGTGTGCGAAGATGAAGTTGATCTCCGATGGCATTTTGTTTTTGAATACAGTGGTGATCTTCTTCTCAGGGCCATTGCGACCAACGTTCCAGATGTATTTCATTTTGTTAAGGAAGGAGATGATTTCTTCCTTTCCTTCAGGGGTGTTGAGGTCAGGGAAAGGGACAAAGGGATGGGTCTTCGGGCCAGCAGGTAGGTTCAGGGCTGCCCGGATAGCTGCAGGGGTTATGGATCCATGACCTAGCTCGGTCTCAAAACCAATGACAGAGTATTCCTTCTTTGATTTTGCGGAGACAGCAGTGGTACGATGAGCAGTGTACCAGAACTGTTGTAGGAGTCTTTTGTGGGCTGGAAGGGTGATGGTCATAGCAGTGGCCAATGGACAGGTTTTGATGAAGTTAACGGCTTTAGTGAGATAGGGGGATGGTTTCTTCTTGGGGAAATCAAGAAGTGCATAGGGATTGATGGTGGTGAAGGTGGTCTCGTGGAGTTCATGCTTCATATTGTCAGCCCTTGTCAAGGTGACAGCGTCAGTATCAGAATCAGTGTTTGTAGCGGCCATTTCTGTTTTACAACATAAGTAGAGAAGATGAAATAACGTCTTAAAATGGAAATGGATTTCCAGAATAAGGATTTTAAGGGTTTTACAGTTGCCTTTTAGGGGAAAAATGAAAAAATAGGGTTTCTAGTTTGAAAAAGGAGTTCAAAACTAGTGAAGTTCTTGTTTTCCAGTTTCCTTTTAAGGAAAGGATTCTGGAAAAACATATGATGTTTAAGTTTAAGATTTTTTATTTAAACTTAATGGAAAAAAACTTTTAACAAGTTTTATTCATAAAATCATGAAGAAGATGATTTCATTGTATAAAAACACATTTGTTTGATCTTGTATAAGCAAGAAGAAGATCAAAACAAGTAAAAGAAATTATTGAAAAAGAAGAAACAAGAGCCTGATTGTTGAATGTTTGAAGATACGAACACTAAAAATCAAAATCCAAATTCTTAGGAATGCAAGATAGTCTTTCTGCTTTAGGAGTGTTTGAGAGCGTAAAAGGTAAAAAAATATAAACGAGGGTTGTTTATATAGTGAGAGTAGAAAGAGAAAGTGATGAGCGGTAAAAAGTTGCCCATCATGACACGGACACGTCTCACGAAGCGTATTGGTCAAGAATTACAACAGACGAACGTGTCAGAGAAAAAAGCGTGCCATAGGTTATCCGTTTTGATGACGTCACAAACGTCATTTCACATTTCTAAGTTGTAACTGAGGGTTTTGAAAAACTCAGGGACAATTTAAAAGAAATCGCTGATGAGAAATACCAGTGAGCATCGTTATTTCAAAAAGAATCACTGAAGGAAGAGATATTCAGCGATACAAAATATTTTTAAATTCTGCATGCTAAAAGAAACTTCAGCGTTTGGAGAGAGAGAACATATCTTGATATCAACGAATCATTTTTGTTCAGAGATTAGATGATGCATGAGTGAATAAAATTTTCTTTATCAATGATCCAATGCCTTACCGCTGAAGATTTACTCTTCAAGGTTCAGCATTCCAAGCTCGCTGATGAGAAAGTTGAATCTTGTCTCATCAAGAGTGTGAGTTTCAGATTAGTGCATACAATCAGAAATCAATAGAATAGTACAACGATCAGTATGATTTCAATATGTCATCCATATAACTTTGATTAACCTTCAGAGAGTTTACAATGACAATGATTTTAACGATTCACCTAAAATAGAAGTTTAATAGGTTATTTATATGTAGGCTAAGCTAATTAGGCCCATGGCCCATTACAATTAATAAGCCCAAATTAAACATTTATAAGTTAATCCCTTGAACTTCCATTCAATCAGATTTAATCCCAACAATCTCCCCCATTGAATCGAAGTTCAATCTCGCACCAGTTCTCGACGTATCTCTTGCGAAGTGCGAATAGAATCTCGAAGCTTCGGATTGCTTTACGAAACTCCATGCGGTCTTCAACAAGTTCCAAGGCTTCTCGGGCATTTATTTCGTTTCGATTCGCAGTAAACGAAATCTGGAGTTCTTTTTCCTTGGTTATCATATCTCTGAGCGCATCTCTGACCTTTAGAAGAGTTCTGTCGCAGAATCTTTCAACTCGGCTAAATCGGAGAAACTTCTTCTCGTTCTGTTCGTTGAGATAGACGATTCCGAATTCTGGTTGTAATAGCAGCGAGTTGACTGGGTACATTTTCAGCTCTAGAGCTTTCTGATCGGGTTTCAACAGGTTGATCTTCTTTGTTCGGTGCTCAACTCCCATCTGAAAATCCGTAATGTAGGACGTCATCACCTTGTCTTTCATAAACGCTTTACAGCTTCGAGCGCTTTGGTGATGTGGAGCGGTCGGATCGTTCAGGTACGAAGGTCTTTGAGTAAGGCGTGGAAGTCGTTCAGTCGTAGGTTCTTGAAGTCGGCTTCAGAGAACTTCCATTCATATCCATCTTCACGTTTAACCGTAAAAACTGGATACCAGATCTTCAAGATTCGGCCAGACTAGATGTTCACAACTTCGGTGATCTTGTGCTTTGTTCTGACCTGGCTGACTGGTAGACACCTTTTCATTGCTTCTAAATACTGTTTCCTGTACACTTCATCGAACTTGGCTAATTCGAGGCAGAAGGCTGGGTCGAGCACACGCAGCTTATGTACGAACAACCTCTTCAAGGAGTCCTCTAGGAAGGGGATGAGGACGATAATCTTCTCCCATCGGACAGGTTATTTGTAATACCCCGGGTAAGTTCGTTAGTTAAATCTCAATTCCGTTAAAATTATTTAACTCTATAATTGATGTTTAGGGTAAGTTTGGGTAAATTTATAAGTTTAGGGGTGTTTTAGTCATTAGTAAATAGTGCAATGTCTAAAATGGTAATTTTGGTTTGATATTATCATTCAGCCTCCAGATATTTTCATAAGCAATAAACAATCAGTGTGTGTGTGTGTGTGTGTTTTGAGACCAAAAGAAGAAAAAGAAGAAAAGAAAGGTTAAGGCTTCAAATTGGTTGGCTTAGAAGTGATTTTGAGGTATGTTCCTTTACATTTTATGTTGGTAATTGTTAATAGATAGTTTCTATCGGATTAGAATCATCAATTTCATGTCTGGTGTAAATTTCTGTCGATTCTGGGTAGTTTTGGAGTAAACCGACACAGGTTTCCGAACACAATATGAATGTGTCCGGTAGTCCCTTTTCGATGGTGTCCGGACGAATCTTATCCGGTAAGTCTCTCTTTTCTATAGTTTCCGGATGGAATTAGATACCGGATGGTATCCGGATTACATTGGTTTCCGGATGTCGTTCGGATTGTTTATGTCGTCCGAAAAGTAGTGTTGTCCGGTTTAGTTAGATTGTCCGGAAAGTTATGCTGTCCGGATTGTTTGGGTTGTCCGGATAGTCTTCTGGTGTCCGGAAACTCTAGCTGTTTGGTCACTTTTGAGAGTTTAGATACTTTTGAGTATCCAGTAACCTGTGTTTTGTTGACTCTTGGATGGGGAATGAAAGAGGACTGAATATACAGTGGACTCGACTTAAGTTCGGGTGTGGGGGAAACATTTGAGGATAAGAGTTAGATAGATTTATCTAGAGTCTTTAGCCTAGTAAGTCTTATGTGTTCCATTTTGGTAAAGAGATATTTGTATCTAATTGTTTCAGATTCTGTGAATTTGGAGTGAAAGCTGAATCTGTTGGGAAAGGCTTGAAAGAGTTTTAATAAGCAATCAGGTGAGTTTTACTTTAAAATGTTTTTAAACTGGAATACAAATATATGTGGAATGAGAATGTGATAAATAGTGTAATAGTGTGCATATTATGTTTATATGAGTATTACACTACATGAGTACAAGTGGGCCGGGCTTAGGACCGGTGGAGTTGGCTGTACGAAGGGACGGCGGTGTTGGCTGTATTAAGTACAACGGAGTAAATTGATTAGTTGGCTCACAACCATCTAATTTGGCCATGGGAATGAGACAGGAAAGTACACAATGCATGAGTCCTAAGTGGTATTTATATTTTTGTTATGTATATGGTATTTGTGCAAATGATTTCCAACTAACAGGGATTTTCTCACTTAGACCACTAGGTCTAACCCTCATTTTGTTTTAAAAATATGTATTCCAGGTCGTGGATCGGGTAAGAGCAAGTGAATAGAGTAATCGGTGGCTAGCTTTTGGGAAGACTTATAAATTGAAGACTATGACTTGTTTTGTAGTTATAACCTCGTTATCAGATATCATGTATTTAGTTAGCAAAAAGTTTGTAATGAAATACCTTATTTTGGATTGTAAAGACTAAGGGACCATACTTGTTATATGGTGTATCTTGTTATGTAACGACGTTACGCAATATATGTTATTTGATGCTTGTTTGGGAATCTGGGTTGTTACAGATGGTATCAGAGCCCTAGTTTAAGAGATTTAGGTATTCGTATCTGTACCTAGACTTAAACTGCATGTGAAGTAGGATGTCCCTATTATATTAGAACCATGGGATGCTAAATATAAAAAGGTAGAAGGAACATCATGTAAGGTAATTTCAAATTACATTTGGCCAGTGTAATCATGAACTTACAGGTACATGTTTGAACTGGAAAACCTTAATATATGGGGTATGTGCTTATGTGTATATTAACCTTGTTGAAATCTACAGAATGGCAAGTGGTACTCGACGTACAAATAGGGAGGAAGAAGGAAACCCTAGTAGAACTAATCCAACAATCGGGACAAGGGGAAGAGGGGGAGAAAGAGGCAGGGGCAGAACTGGAGGCAGAGTTCAGCCGCGGGGTAATGAAGTTGTTACAAGAGACAACTTGACGGCTGAAATGGGAAGACTGCAAGCAAGTATACAGGCTATGTTCGACCGAACTCGTAATACTGAAACTGAAATACCAGATCCTAATCTGGAAGACGAGATGCCCATTACACCTACTGTCATACCAGTGCCCAGGAAGTGTGACTATAAGATGTTTCTAAGTTGCAAACCTCCAACCTACGCAGGAGAAAGAGATTCAGGGAAGGCCATGAGGTGGCTAAAAGAGATAGAAGCTGTCTTCAAGACCAGCAAGTGCAATGAAGAAGATAGAGTGCTATACGGAACCGCGATGTTGAAAGCAGATGCTTTATATTGGTGGGAAGCTCTCATTACCTCTAGAAGATCTGATGTGTATTCTACTTTCTCTTGGGACGAATTCACTACAGCTTTTAAGAGACAGTTTTGTCCACAAGCAGCAGTTAGACAACTGGAGGAAGAATTCATGAACCTACAACAAGGGAGTTTATCAGTTAGGGATTATACAGCTCGTTTCCTGGAGAAGTCTCGTTTTGCAGAGTACTATGTTGCCACGGAGGCACTGAAGATGGAAAGGTTTATTTTCGGGTTAAAGTCAGAAATCCAAAGTCTTGTGATTGCAAAGGGACCAGAAACCTTCTCAGCCGCAGTAGATACCGCGGAAAATATGGAACGGGATAGAGGAAGAGATGCTGGTGATAAGAGTACTGGAAAAAGAAAATGGGAAGGACCACAGTATGATCCAAAGAAGTCCAGATTTCAGAGATTTGATAGTCGTACACCTTTCAGACCAGCTGAAAGACCTTGCCCAAAATGCAACCGTTTTCATCAAGGAAATTGTCAAGTTGATCCTCGAGTGTGTTACAAGTGTGGAAAGACCGGCCATATTGCTAAAGACTGTAAAGTAACTCGATTCTGTTTCTTATGCAATTCTCCTGATCACATTCAGTCTGATTGTCCACGAGGGAGAATACAACAGGGTGGTACTTCAGTGAGACCAGCGGGAGTAAGACCAGTAGTACCAAGGCCAGAGTTACCAAGAGCTAGGGGTCGTGCCTTTCGGATGACAGCACAAGAAGCGGAGGAAACTCCTGATGTGGTTACAGGTACATTCTTAATAAACTCTACACGTGCTAAAGTGTTATTTGACTCTGGTGCAAACCGATCGTTCGTGTCTCCTTCATTTGCTGCTTATATGCATTTAAAACCAAAAGTGTTAGATCGTGCTTTAATGGTAGATACTGCAAATGATAATCAAGTATCAGTTAAAGAGGTATTTGATAGTTGTGTGATAAATATAGATGGGTGTGGAGTACCTATCCAGTTGTTTCCTATAGCTTTATTCGAGTTTGATGTGGTAGTGGGAATGGATTGGTTAGCCGAAAATCAGGCTAGTATAGTTTGCGATAAGAAGTTAATTAATGTTGTCTTACCTGAGAAGGGACCAGTAGTGATTTATGGTGACCGTAGAAATCATCAGTCTTGCCTTATCTCTATGATGAAAGCTCGTAAGTGTGTTAATAAAGGTTGTCCGAGTTACTTAGCTTATGTGATAGATACTAAGCTAGAAAAGAATAAGTTGGAAGATATTCCTGTTGTTAGTGAATTTCCGGAAGTTTTCCCAGAAGATTTGAATAGTCTTCCGCCCGTTAGACAAGTAGAGTTTTGCATAGATCTGATTCCTGGAGCCGCTCCTGTTGCTCGTGCACCGTATCGTTTGTCACCTCCAGAGATGAAAGAGATGATGACACAACTGCAGGATCTTTCAGATAAGGGCTTCATCAGACCCAGTTTTTCGCCGTGAGGTGCACCGGTTCTGTTTGTGAAAAAGAAGGATGGTTCGATGAGGATGTGCATTGATTATCGGGAACTGAATAAGCGCACGATCAAGAACAAGTATTCGCTTCCTAGAATTGATGATCTCTTCGATCAACTAGTTGGAGCTTGCTATTTCTCCAAGATTGATCTAAGATCTGGTTATCACCAACTGAAGGTCAAAGAAGAAGATGTCCTGAAAACTGCCTTTCGCACAAGGTATGGTCATTACGAATTCTTAGTGATGCCCTTCGGCCTGACGAATGCCCCAGCTGCTTTTATGGATTTAATGAATCGAGTATGTAAGTTATATCTCGATAAATTCGTTATTGTGTTTATCGATGATATCCTTATCTACTCCCGATCCAAAGAAGAACACGCACAACATCTTCGTTTGATTCTTGAATTGTTGAAGAAGGAACAGTTGTATGCTAAATTTTCTAAATGTGAATTCTGGCTACGGGAAGTTCAATTTCTTGGGCATGTAGTTTCCGAGAAAGGTATTCAGGTTGATCCGATGAAAATAGAGACAATTGAAAAGTGGGAACCGCCGAGGACGCCAACTGAAGTACGAAGTTTTCTGGGTTTAGCCGGCTACTATCGAAAGTTTATACAAGATTTCTCTCGTATCGCTACGCCTCTAACCAAGCTGACCCGAAAGAATATAAAGTTTGAATGGAAAGCAGAACAGGATGAAGCATTCAGAATTTTGAAAGAAAGACTTTGTAGCGCACCGATCCTGTCACTACCTGAAGGTTCCGATGACTTTGTTGTTTACAGTGATGCTTCCAAACTAGGACTGGGATGTGTACTAATGCAGCGTGGGAAAGTAATTGCTTATGCTTCTCGCCAACTGAAAGATCATGAACGGCAGTATCCTACACACGACATGGAACTTGCAGCAGTTGTTTTCGCGCTGATGATTTGGAGACATTATTTGTACGGTTCTAAATGTCAATTTTTTACCGATCATAAGAGTCTCCAATATCTTTTCGATCAACGGGAATTGAATATGAGGCAAAGAAGATGGTTAGAATTGGTGAATGACTACGACTGTGAAATTCTCTATCATCCGGGAAAGGCAAATATGGTAGCTGATGCCCTGAGTCGTCAAGAAAGAAGTGGAACAATAAAAGCAATTGCACTACGAGCTGAACTTCTACCTAATATCTTTGACGAATTGAAGAAATGTCAGGTAGAAGCCTTTCAAGAGAAAAACTTGAAACCAGAACGGTTAGTAGGAATATCAACAACACTTTTAACAGATGATCGTGGGTTACTGTGTCTGGGAAACAGAATTTGGGTGCCTCGTTTAGGTAGTTTATGTGATCGGGTACTACAAGAAGCTCATCAATCTCGTTTCTCTATTCATCCAGGTACGAATAAGATGTATAAGGATCTACGACCATTTTACTGGTGGCCGGGAATGAAAAGAAGTATCGCCCAGCATGTGGAAGGTTGTACCACTTGTAAGAAAGTAAAGATTGAACATCAAAAGCCTTTTAGTCAGTTACAACGTTTGGAAATACCAATGTGGAAATGGGATCAGATTACTACAGATTTCATCACGAAGTTACCAAGAACTCCGAAAGGGTTTGACGCTATTTGGGTGATCGTTGACAGGTTGACAAAGTCTGCTCACTTCCTACCGATAAAAGAAACCTATCCGTTAAAAAGACTAGCCAAATTGTACATCGACGAAGTAGTAACTCAACATGGAGTTCCAATATCAGTTATTTCTGATTGTGATAGTCGTTTTACTTCAAGGTTCTGGAGAAGTTTTCAAAGAAAAATGGGGACGCTGATAAAGTTAAGTACAGCGTATCATCCTCAAACTGACGGTCAAAGTGAACGAACGATTCAAACTTTGGAAGACATGCTACGGGCCTGCATTGTTGATTTTGGGGGATCATGGGATAAGCATTTGCCGTTGATTGAATTTGCCTACAATAACAGTTATCATTCCATCATACAAACGGCACCGTTTGAAGTTATGTATGGTAGAAAATGCCGAACGCCTCTGTGTTGGAATGAAGTGGGAGAAAAGAAATTAGCAGGGACAGATATAGTCCAGTTAACCGCGGATAAGATTACTCAGATTCGGGAACGATTGAAAGTGGCTCAAGACAGACAGAAAAGCTACGCTGACCGATGCCGAAAACCGTTAGAATTTCAAGTGGGAGATTTCGTAATGTTAAAAGTCTCGCCTTGGAAAGGGGTCATTCGATTTGGGAAACAAGGTAAACTCAGTCCAAGGTACATTGGACCGTTTGCAATTACAGAAAGAATCGAAGAAGTAGCCTACAGGTTAGATCTTCCGCCAGAGTTAAGCAGGATCCACAACGCTTTTCACGTATCAAATTTTCGAAAGTGTTTGGTTACGCCAGATCAGGCAGTTTCTCTACCAGATATTCAGGTTGATGAAAGGTTGAATTACGTGGAGAAACCTGAAGCCATTGTAGACAGTAAAGTCAAAGTCTTGCGGAATGGTAAAGAGATCAAGCAAGTAAAAGTTCAGTGGCGACATCATAAAGGGCAGGATGCTACATGGGAATCGGAATCAGAAATGAAAACTAAATACCCGTACCTTTTTGCCTAACCGAATTCCGAGACGGAATTCTTTTAAGGGGGAGATGATGTAATACCCCGGGTAAGTTCGTTAGTTAAATCTCAATTCCGTTAAAATTATTTAACTCTATAATTGATGTTTAGGGTAAGTTTGGGTAAATTTATAAGTTTAGGGGTGTTTTAGTCATTAGTAAATAGTGCAAGGTCTAAAATGGTAATTTTGGTTTGATATTATCATTCAACCTCTAGATATTTTCATAAGCAGTAAACAATCAGTGTGTGTGTGTATGTTTTGAGACCAAAAGAAGAAAAAGAAGAAAAGAAAGGTTAAGGCTTCAAATTGGTTGGCTTAGAAGTGATTTTAAGGTATGTTCCTTTACATTTTATGTTGGTAATTATTAATAGATAGTTTCTATCGGATTAGAATCATCCATTTCATGTCTGGTGTAAATTTCTGTCGATTCTGGGTAGTTTTGGAGTAAACCGACAGAGGTTTCCGGACACAATATGAATGTGTCCGGTAGTCTTTTTGAATGTGTCCGGTAGTCCCTTTTCGATGGTGTCCGGACGAATCTTATCCGGGTAAGTCTCTCTTTTCTATAGTTTCCGGATGGAATTAGATACCGGATGGTATCCGGATTACTTTGGTTTCCGGATGTCGTCCGGATTGTTTATGTCGTCCGGAAAGTAGTGTTGTCCGGTTTAGTTAGATTGTCTGGAAAGTTATGCCGTCCGGATTGTTTGAGTTATCCGGATAGTCTTGTGGTGTTCGGAAACTCTAGCTGTTTGGTCACTTTTGAGAGTTTAGATACTTTTGAGTATCCAGTAACCTGTGTTTTGTTGACTCTTGGATGGGGAATGAATGAGGACTGAATATACTGTGGACTCGACTTAAGTTTGGGTGTGGGGGAAATATTTGAGGATAAGAGTTAGATAGATTTATCTAGAGTCTTTAGCCTAGTAAGTCTTATGTGTTCCATTTTGGTAAAGAGATATTTGTATCTAATTGTTTCAGATTCTGTGAATTTGGAGTGAAAGCTGAATCTGTTGGGAAAGGCTTGAAAGAGTTTTAATAAGCAATCAGGTGAGTTTTACTTTAAAACGTTTTTAAACTGGAATACATATATATGTGGAATGAGAATGTGATAAATAGTGTAATAGTGTGCATATTATGTTTATATGAGTATTACACTACATGAGTACAAGTTGGACGGGCTTAGGACCGGTGGAGTTGGTTGTACGAAGGGACAGCGATGTTGGCTGTATTAAGTACAACGGAGTAAATTGATTAGTTGGCTCGCAACCATCTAATTTGGCCATGGGAATGAGACAGGAAAGTACACAATGCATGAGTCCTAAGTGGTATTTATATTTGTGTTATGTATATGGTGTTTGTGCAAATGATTTCCAACTAACAGAGATTTTCTCACATAGACCACTAGGTCTAACCCTCATTTTGTTTTAAAAATATGTATTCCAGGTCGTGGATCGGGTAAGAGCAAGTGAATAGAGTAATCGGTGGCTAGCTTTTGGGAAGACTTATAAATTGAAGACTATGACTTGTTTTGTAGTTATAACCTCGATATCAGATATCATGTATTTAGTTAGCAAAAAGTTTGTAATGAAATACCTTATTTTGGATTGTAAAGACTAAGGGACCATACTTGTTATATGGTGTATCTTGTTATGTAACGACGTTACGCAATATATGTTATTTGATGCTTGTTTGGGAATCCGGGTTGTTACACTATTGTGGAGGTTGAGGTTGATCAGAAGCTTGTTGTTGCTGAGGAGATGTCGGAAGAGTTGTTGTTGAAGTCTCGGGAATCTGATTAGCGTAGATTAGGGTACTCAGAAGGTTTTATAGCAGAAACTGATTGTAGTCTATTTCATCGTCGGCATCGGTAGGGAAGATCAGGCTGACCTCGAAGTTTATCGCACTGACGGCTTTTTGATACCATGCGTTTTCGGTCTCCGGGTCAATCTCGGATTCATGATCTATCAGATCATGTGCGGGCCTTTCCGGTGCATAATGTACGATCAATGCCTGTGATTCTCCCTCGGGCTTTTCAACCGTTGGGTCTTCATCATCGGAGATGTCCATATCTATGACCATCTCGGCTAGACTCAGCTGTGCTTCAGGTTGGTCTTCGGATTGTACCACATCTGATGGTTCCGGTTGAACCGTTGGAGTAGTTTCGATGGAGATTGGATCGGACTCGGATAGTCGTTGTCTTTTGTTCTCCCCCTCACGGTGATCAGGATCATCCTGGTCATCGTGTCGGCGTTTGAGTCCACCAGCTTGACTCTTGCAGGTGTCTTCGATTGAGGCGACTCTTTCGGACAAGGTAGTAATGGCTTTCTGAACGTCCTTCAGAGTCGTGTCAAGTTGGTCCAATCGGTCGGTTACAGATGACGACTGAGCAGATGTTTGCGATCGTAGAACTATGATGAGATCTGCTTCAGTCGAGGAGTTTGTGTTGTCGTGTTGGAGCAGCTGGGCAAGGTGCATGGTCTTCAGATCATCCACCGTGTATTTGGGCTGAGCAGGTGCCGGTAGAGGGTTCGGTCTGGTTTCAGTTTCGACCACTTTATCCTTCCTTTTGATGAGGCTTTTCACTTTATCAAGCTCCGTTGTGAACTGCTTTTCCAGTGCCTCGCGGACAACCTTTAAGGCGCCGTCCAGATATTTCCTTGACAAAATGTTAGGTAAATCATCACCGCCGGGTTCACTTAGATTACCCGTTGAGGTCACAACTGTTGATTCAACAGAAGTGCCACCTACGTTCATAGCTGGCGTGACGTTAGCTATGGTAGGATTTCCTTCCGATCCTCGTATTCCGTTCAAGGGCAGACATACTACGAAAGTTCCGATGTCCTAGCCAAAGAAGATGTAATAATAGCAAATGGCTCTAGACTCAATGGTGCACAGAAGGAAGTCGAGAACGGGGGAGGTTGTTCTCTTGTTTCAATACCGAGACTCTCCGAGTGAGAGAGCGGTAGACTTTGTGCTATATCCCCGTGTGAAAATGAAACAACCAACTATTGAGAGCTAGTTGAGTGGCTAGGGGGCTGTGTAATTGCGTCGCTAGGTCCACTACGACTTCTTCAATACCTCGTCCCAACGGATGAGACGAGATATCAGATGTGGCTACCTGGGCGACACGGGCTCGGAGTCGCTTATTTTCCTCTCTATTTTGTACGCTCGGCCTCTCATTATTCGTTTTCGATCTCCATTCTCTCCGCCTCGTTTTTTCTAAATTTTCAACTAATTCTCCCTCCTCTCTCCTTATGTCTCCCAAAATAGGCTGGGATGTAGGTATGCTAGAGGGTGTGGGTGAGTCTGAAGGAGATCCTTCAGTCATTGGCGGTTGACGTCCGATACTGGGTGGTATCAACGATAAATGGAAAGCGCGTTCTGTATCGGAGTCGGTAGTGTTGGAATCTACAGTATCGGTATGGGTGAACGGTGATATCGGCTCAGTTGTGTCCGTTCCGGGGTCTTGTTCAAGCATGGGGGCGGCAGTGACGACCGAGACCTCGTGTAGGGATGTCGACGGTCCGGTGTCAGTCGTGGTATGGGTATGTGAAGGGGTATGTGGTCGAACGGTGTGTTGGCGGGTTTGTTGGCTGGTACCGGCACGTGTATCCAATGCACCGCCCACGTCTGTTCCCCTCCCTTGATGTACTCTCAACACACCACGTCCAGGAGCCCCAGCTACCCGGACTCTACCTCCACGAGTCCTTGGACCCTCACGTCTCTCGGGTCTAACTCCATAGGCAGGTCCCTCCGGCTCTGGCTGGACCACAGGAGCACCTATGCCTAATGCTCTTCTATATTCTATCACACTCGGTGCATTGGGGTCCGCGTGTGCCAGTAGAGCTTCGGGTAAAGGCATGGCTTGGGCATTGGACGGGTTACGAATCACTAGGCAATGCAAGTTAAAAGGAGGACATACCTAGTGGTTCATGTGCCGCGGTATGTTTGGATTCGCGTCCAAATGTTGACGGATGGACAATGAATAGAACCTTGGGTATGGAAGGAACTTCTTTTCCTTCGTTCCACCGTTCTGACGTATGGTCTGCACTAGCTCACGCCAGATGATCAATGCGAAGTCGATGTGCCGGTTGTAGCAGACGGCGTGGAAGAGTCGGAGGATGTCGGCTGTGCATTGGTCGATCCCCTTCCATCTGGAAGATAGACACCTGTTCAGAATCGTGAACAGGGTGTACCAAATGGGCGCCAGGTATTTCCGATTGAAGGCGGATGGTTGGTTGAGTGCGTGATTGTAGCCGAGAGCACGGATGTCGGCGCAGAGGGTGTTGTCGTCAACCGCGGGGTCGTAGGCAGCATGGTCGCCGGCAGTGGCTTCAGGTAAGGATAGTAGACGTCTGAAGGACTCCGGTGTGAGTGCGAACGGATGATGATCGATCATCGCCGTTATCGTTTGAGAGTTGAGCACCGTGACGAATTGAGCAGTGTGCCAAACTTGATAGATGTAAAGGACCGGAACGTCGGTGGTAGCGGTGAGCGCCTCGCGAAGTGGATGACTTAGAAGGATGTCCACGACCACACGATGTTGTGGTCGGAACTCATCAGCGTCTAGGTGGTGATTGTTCTCCGCGATTTCGATTCCATGATCTGTTAGCCCCAAGTATCTCTTATGTAAAAGTATTGAAAATATTATCAAGTTAGATGTAACAACCCAGTTCTCATATATGCAACCATCCACATTACAAGTAACTTAACATTCATATAACAAAAGAAACATCATATTACAAGTTCGGTCCCATAGTCTTTTACAAATAAAAGAAACCATTCTACTACCAACTTTGTACTAATTACATACATAACATTTAATATTGTGATACAACTGCTAAACAAGCCAAAATCTTCATCTTATAATTCTTCACACAAGCCATCCATCGGTTACTCTAATTACTTGCTCTTACTTGATCCATCACCTGGAATACATATTTTTAAAACAAAATGAGGGTTAGACCTGATGGTCTAAGTGAGAAATCCCTGTTAGTTTAAAAACCATTTATATAAACTTCATTCATATAAATCACGCAACACAATCATATACATCCAATTAAGCTCACATATCTTATACTTTCCCTTTTCATTCCTCATGGCCATATTAGTGGTAGCAATCCAACTAATAATATATAACGCTGTACAACATCTACAGCCAAACAACGCTATACAGATTTTATAGCCAAACACACCGGTCCTAAACCCGGCCAACGTATTATAACGCATTATAATACTCATGTAAATACAATACCTCACTATATTATAATTCACATATAAACACATAGTCATCAACTATTTCAATCCCAATCCACACATATACGTATTCCAGTTAAAAACGTTTTTAAAGTAAAACTCACATGATTGCTTATCAACACGTTTCCAAGCCTTCTAAACAGGTTCAGTCCTTTACCCAGAATTCACAGGATCTGTAACACATGGATACATATATCTCTTTACCACATAAAACACATAAGTCTTACTAAGGCTAAGAACTCTAAAGAACTCAAATCCTCAAATGTTCCCCTAAGGAGACTTAACACGGGGGTTCCGCTACCCGGATAGCGGATGGGGTCAAGGGGAAACGCCCTTGCGGGGTCTGGGGGTCAATAGGGACTTTTCCGGACAATCGGTACAATCCGGACGTCATCCGGATACCAAAGTAATCCGGATACCATCCGGTATCCAATTCTATCCGGAAAACATAGGAAAAAGGAACTTACCTGGATAAAAGACTTGTCCGGACACCGACGAAGAACTACCCGGATACCATTAAAGAACTACCCGGAAACTTTCAACAAAACTATCCGGACACCTTCATACTGCGTCCGGACACCTCTGTCGGTTTCATCATTTTCGACCCAGAATTAACAGAAATCACTACTGGAAGTGTAATCGGTTATTCTACTCCGATAGAAACTATCTAAACACAATTACAAACACAAAATACAAAAAAACATACCTCCATTTCACTTCCAAAAGTACCAAGTTGAATCCCTAGCTTTACTTCTTCTCTTTTCTTCTTTTGCTCTCAATACACACACTCACACACTGAAATTCTGGATATTTTGGAATTATGAAATATCTGATTTCATCAAAAGGGATATTATCTCAATCACTTACCACTTTAGCCCTTAAACTATCCATGAATGACTAAAACACCTTAAATTCCTAATTTAACCCAAACTTGCCCTAAACTTCCAATTTAAAGTTAAATAATTTTAACGGAACTAACATTTAACTAACGAACTTACCCGGGGTATTACATTAGAAGACCAACAGAGATCAAGCAGAAGACTTAGAAGAAACTCATCAAGAAGACCAACAGAACTCAACAGAGTTCTGGTGGAACCAACAGAGCTCAACAGAGCTCTAGCAGAAGATCAACAGAAGAACTGTTCATTCCCGAAGACCAACAGAGCTCTAGTCTAATGAGCTCTGGTGAAGTGAAGACCTTTGTGATGCCTAAGTCTCATAAGAAATCCTAAGTGTCAGACACGTGTCCATACTTTCCACGTATGCCCTAAAGAAAGGAGACACGCTTTCCACGTGTCATTCCAGGGTACGATAGTACACTGTCTACACTTTATCGGGGCTATAAATAGTGATGTAGTGGAATAAACGATTGTAAGCTTTTGGAAGAATAGTTTTCCACAATTGTTAAAGCACACACTGCAGTATTCCATAGCACTATCTCCGTACGATATTGTGTCCTGTGAGATTTCTGAACACACACTTGAACGTGTTCTTGGTGTGATTCATTATCAATATACGAGCAGCTTTTATACTTGATCTTGTTATCATTAATACTGTTCTATATTTGATACCCACAGTTATTATATCGTTTACACAATCACTCACATTAATGGCTTTATTTAATATGTTTCCGCTGTCTATTTTCTTACCATTATTGTGATGCAACGTGAATCTGGGAACCTACAGTTGGTATCAGAGCTCTCTTGATTTTCTTAAATCAAACAATCCAATCTACCAAGGTTGATTCACTGTTGTTGATTGTGTGTGTGTTTCAAAGCTTCCTAGTATACTCTGTTTTACAGCTTACTAGTTTAAAAGTTATTATATCTATCATTTAAGCTTTCCAGTCTAGTTTAAAGATCTTATCTACTGTTCATTACTGTTCCATTGGTTACTGTTCACTTACTTTCAGCTTATTCTCTTTCAAAATCGTTTGAAACCATTATACTATGTTTTTCTGAAAAATGGCTAACAACATCAACACCATTTATACTGTTGGTTCTCTGACCAAGCCTCCTACTCTTCTGAGAGATGAATATCCCCAATGGAAGATTAGGATGGTTAACTTCCTTGATGGAATGGACAGAGATTTAATGCGTTCTGTCACGGATGGACCTTGCAAACCCATGGTTTTGGTTCCACGTGTACCCGCAACAGAAACTACTGCTGAGATTCCTGCTTATCTTAAACCTAAAACCACCGGGTTTACTGATGAAGAGAAACTTCAAATGGAAAATGACCTTAAGGCAGTTAGACTTTTGATTATGGCCATTCCTAACGAAATATTTCAAGAACTAGATTCATGTGTTACTTCTAAGGAAATTTGGGATCGGCTTCTTAATCAACTTGAGGGTGGAATTAAGACCCAAAAGAACAGAAGGACCCAATGTATAAATGAATACAATGATTTCAAGGCACTTCCTGAGGAAACCTTACAACAAACCTACAACAGATTTAATGTGTTGATAAACAAATGCAAAAAATGTGGGGTTGTTAGGTCGAAGGAAGATAACAATGTTCTGTTTTTGAAAAGTTTAAATGATGAATGGTTGAATCTGTCCATGTCTTTACAAGCTAACCAGGATCTAGATGCATTGTCTCTAACTGATGTGTATGGCACTCTCGTCGCACAAGAGAATGATGTTGTCAAACAAAAGGGCAAATCCACCATTGCAGGTCCAATTGCTTTAGTTTCAGAGTCAAAGAATACTACTGAAGGAAAATCTAACAGAGAAAGTTCTAGCAGAGATAAGAAGAAAGAGAAGAAGAAGGGTAAGAAGAGTCTGGTAGCAGAAAGTGATGCTGAAGAAAGTTCATCATAAGATGATGACATAAATGCTTTTGCTAAATCTCTTGCATTAATCACTCAAAAATTTAACAAGAGATTTGGCAACAGAGCATTTGACAGAAGAGGTAGATACGAAAGAGAAGGGAAAGATGAGAACAGAGGTTATGCTGCACAACAGAGCTACCAGAACAGAGCTCCACAAGAACAAAGACCGCAACCACAACCTCAACAGAAGTATAATGCTCCAGTTCCTCAGAAAACTGATGCTGCCCAACCCATCAACCAGAATGATGGACGTTGCTTTAGATGTGGCAAACCTGGCCATTTCTCTTCTAATTGTAAAGGTAAACTGGTAAAAGACCAGGATTACTATAAGAACAAATACAAGTACAATTACAGAGAGAGAAACTACGTTGCTGAGATGGAAAATTGGATCTCTGATTCATCCTCTGACGATGAACCAGAGCAAGCCATCTTCTGTGGAGTCGCTGTGGATGATGAGAGTTTGGGAGAAGAGGTTGATTGGATGACCGGAGAGAAGTTAGAAAGAACGACAGAAGAAGATTTGGCTCATGCATTTGCTCTTACTGTGACAGAGCCAGACAACAGAGCGCTGGAGACCACCAGACCCAGTGCCAAGGCATGTTCTTCTGAATCTAAGTCTGACTCTGAGTTGGAAATGCACGTTTCTTTGCTAACAGAAGAATTTCAACTCTTAAAACAAAAGCTTTCTGAAGAGAAAGAGTTAAGAAAGCTAGCTCAGAAGGATCTGTCCTTCTACAAGAGAGAGAAAACTCTCTTGGAACAGGAAAAGGAAGAAATATTCAAAGAGAAATCTGAGCTAGAGATCTTACAACAGAAGAAGGAAAGCATCTTTTCTGAAAAGGTTAAAGAGTTTGAAAATGTTTTGAAACAAAAGTCTGAAGAGGTTAAGAAGTCTGAAACTGAAAGACTTAACTCTGTTGCTTTAAAAGATTATTTTCAAAGAGAAAGGGAGGTTTTACATCAATCCCTGCTGAGAAAAGAAATTCAAATCAAGAAGTACCAGGATGCACAAGATGTGCACATTAAGATAAACTCACAGATGGATACACAAGGTCTTGGTTTCTCTGACCTTGCTCCCTATAACGAAAAGAAGATGACATCTCTGTCCTCTGCTTTTTGTTTTGGGAAAATCCAAGAGGATGTGATCTCTGGTACTGCTGCTTTTAAAAGAATCAAAACCTCAGATGTTTTCAAAAGAACCAAAAGACTTGACTACAGGAATGTTAGCTATGACTCCTTGAATCATGAAAAGGTTATTTAACCATCTGAAAAGTTCATTCTTGATCAAGGAAGAGCTAGAATCATACTTCCTAACTCTGTTAATAGTCTGGATCCAAAAGAGATTTTTAATTTTAACTCTTTTAAGGGACAGAAGTCTGTTACTTCTGTGGATGAGTCCTCTGTTGATAAATCACAGAGCGAGCTCAACCCTGAAGCACCAGTCTTCTCTCCTTCCTCTGAATCAATCAGAACATCATTTGAAGAGGATATTAAAAGAATTCTTGAGGAAAATGATGTTTCTGATGCATTAAAACCAAAGTTGAGAAAGTTTAAGTCTGCTCAAGCTAATACCTATGTGATACCTCAGGTGTCTAACACATCCACCAGAGCCACCAGAGACTTTCAGTGCTCTGACAATGACTCTGATTCTGAGGTAGATGAACAAATTTTTTGTGGTCAAAAGAAAGTTTTGCATAAACCAAAGCAGATGCCTGCAGGATGTTTTGATTTGAAAAAGGATGTCTCATTTTTTAAGAAACAATCAAGATTCATACCAGTAACTGAGTTTGACAACAAAGGCTTCAAGACTCTTGCTTCTAATGTAGTAGAAGTAGAGAAAAGAGAGAAAGCCAGAATTATTCCAGTGAACAACACCTCAGTTCCCTTTGCTTTTAAACCAATCAGGTTTACACCAGAACAGAAGGGCAAATGGATAGTCAATGACAGACCTATTCCCAATTCTGGTGTAAATCAAAGAAATTCTTTTTGGTCACATGAGTCAGTTCCAAAGAAAAACAACTTTTTGTCAAGAGAGTTTGTTTCAAGGAACAACAGCTTTAAGAAACCAAATCAGGACAGAATGTATGGTCCTAAAGTTTTTCAGAATCAAGCACCATTCAAACAACAGTTTTTGAATAAAAACAGCAATGTAAATCAATTATCTTCATGTTCTATCAACTGCAATTGCATCCAACTGTTGTTAAAACTGCAAAACCATATGAATAGTCCTCATTGTGTTCTTAATCAGTCACCTCAAAGGAATAATCCCAAGATTGTTTAGAATGAACAGAAAAAGACCTCTGGCACACCATCCCAGAATGGAAAACCAGTAGGAAAGACTGTTAACACCTCAAAGCCTAACAAGAAAGGACCCATCATGCAATGGGTACCTAAAAAGAATTAATCTGTCTTGCAGAAACCTCATGTGCAGATCTGGTATTTAGATTACGGATGCTCCAGGCACATGACGGGCAATAAGGAGCTGCTAACTTCTTTCAAGAACAAGAAAGGGAGTGCAGTGACCTTCTGAGGAGAATGGTGGACAGATTAGAGGTTATGGTACTTTAGTTAATGGTGGTGTTTCAGTTTCTGAGGTTGCTTATGTTGAGGGATTAAATCATAATCTGCTCAGTATAAGTCAACTTTGTGATCATGGGTTCGATGTCAATTTTAGGAAGAAGTATTGCTCCTTGTTGCTTTCCGAGTCTGGTCAAGAACTTTTAAGAGCCGACAGAAAAGGCAATCTGTACAAAATGAACTTTAATCCAAACCAAAACTCTACAACAGAAAAACTCTGTTTAGTGTCTTTGAAAAATGAAGATGCCTGGCTCTGGCATAAAAGATTTGCCCATTTAAAATTTTCAAATCTTGACAAGCTCGTGAAATTGAACTTAGTGAAAGGTCTGCCTTCGCTAAAATTTGACAAAGACCATCTATGTTCTGCTTGTGAGCTGGGTAAGATGAAAAGATCTTCACACAGAACTAAGAGTGATCACAATTGCCCAAGACCTTTGCAAATGCTTCATGTGGATCTTTGTGGTCCAATCTCTGTGCAAAGTCTGTCGGGTAAGAAGTATATTCTCGTGCTAATTGATGAATTTTCTAGATATACATGGATTGAGTTCATCAGAGTAAAATCTGATGTCCCAGAAATTCTGATAAGTTTGTTGAGAAGGATACAGGTTCTGTTAGGTCTCAAAATTCAAAAGTTGAGTAGTGATAATGGGACAGAGTTTAAGAATGCCAGAATAGATGCCTATCTTTCAGAAGAAGGAATCTCCCAGAACTTCTCAGCTGCAAGAACTCCACAACAGAATGGAGTAGTGGAGAGAAAGAACAGAACTCTGGTAGAAGCCACAAGAACCATGTTGGCCGGTTCTGTCCTTCCCATCAACTTCTGGGCAGAGGCAGTCTCAACAGCCTGTTTTACCCAAAACAGAGTTGTAATAGTGAAAAGATTTAAGAAGACTCCCTATGAACTCATCAACAACAGAAGGCCAAACGTAAAATATTTTCATGTTTTCGGCTGCAAGTGTTACATCTTGAATGACAGAGAACAGCTGGGTAAATTCGACAAGAAGGCGGACGAAGGAATCTTTATTGGTTATTCCTTAACCTCTAAAGCTTACAGAGTCTACAATACCAGAACCCGTGTTATTCAAGAAAGTGTTAATGTGTCCTTTGATGAAAGTACATCAAGTTCCTCTGATCGTAAATCAACAGAGGGGACACAGAATGAGCAGAAGAAGCTAAGTTCTTCTAAGACAAGGGAAGAAGATATCAATCTCGTGTTCGATGATTTCTTTGATGATGATGTTTCCTCTGTCAACATCAATAGAGGCAACCAAGCTCAGTACTCAACAGAACAAAATCTGACAGGTACAACTCTTACTGGTCCCTCCAATACTTCACCATCTACTTCTCTGTCTACAGGTGTTATTCAGAGAAATGAGGAACCACAATCAAATATAAGAGAACCTGAACTAGAGCCATTATCACCTATGCTAACCAATATTGGCATAGACTCCCTATTTGAAAGCTCACCTTCACAGAGCCCTGTTGGCAACTCACAGAGCAATGAGGCCACTCTCCAGAGTTGTGTGCCACAGAGCCCTGGTACCAATCCACAGAGCTCTGATGCCGAATATCGTCTTTTCCCATCAGAAGCACAAACCCCTCCTGTTGTCCATGCTCCCATGACAAGATGGACAAAGGATCACCCCCATCATCTTATAATTGGTGTTGCTGAAGATGGTGTGAAGACAAGATCGACCACAATCAATGAAGCTTTCTTTGTAAATTTTCTAAGCATAATTGAGTCAAAAAAGATTTCTGAAGCCCTTGAAGACCCAAACTGGATAGAAGCCATGCAAGAGGAGCTTCTGGAGTTTGAAAGAAACAAAGTTTGGTCCTTGGTTCCACTTCCTCAAAATAAGACTGCTATTGGAACCAAGTGGGTGTTTAGAAATAAAAAGGATGAAGATGGGATCATCATCAGAAACAAAGCACGTCTGGTTGCAAAAGGATATTGCCAAGAGGAAGGTATTGAGATGCGGGTCATTCTTTAAGCGTCAACCACTTGTCACCCGCACATCTCTAACCGTGACGGTTTGCTTGCCCAAAAGATGTCAGAACCAAACCCTACGTGGCATTCTCTGATTGAAAGACAGACCACTAGCTGTTTCCACGTTCTACTGTAGAGGTCGTTCCACTATCTGAAACTCAAGTGCCTACAGTACCTACGACGTTAATCCAGCCACATGTTTAGTGTATAAATACCCACTCTCAGGACCCATTTCATGTTTACGCTTTCGAATCATTCAAAACCCTTCATCATTCCCTCTCAAAGATCAAAACCCTTGAGTTCTTCAAGAAACCCTAACCTGCAACAATGGCCGAACCTCAACATTCTGCTGAATCAAGTAGAATAGGCCCTGTTGATGCCATTGTTATCCAACCCTACGAGTTTGCTGATAACAACTACCGTTTTGATGCAAACCCTGGTCTCTATTTACCCTTGTACCACATTTTTGTAGAGTTTTTCAGAAACTCTTATGTTTTTCGAGCATTAACCATGTATGACGACAACTTACCCGATCTTTACTTCCAACAATGGTGGACGACTTGCCAATTTATCCTGGAACAGAAAGGGGTTGTCGGAAACGTTGATGCGGGAAGAAATGCAGGAGGAGGATCCATACGCATTTGTGCCAGAACCTTCAGAAGAATATTTGGGATAAAGACAAGAAGAGAATTAGGGATTCGAGCATATGAGAAACCCCCCAAAGTAGAGACTCTTCTTGATTTTGTAAAGTTCTTAGGTTACAACAAAGACATAAATAGGATAGGAGAGTTCAGAAGACAAAACCTACCCACAATGTGGAACTTTATGTTCTCCACACTGAACAGAACCCTTACCTGTAAGTCTGGTAGCCAAGATCAAACAAGCACAGAGATTCTACAAATCATGTATGGGTTATTTTTCAACAGAAACTTCGATTATGCCAAAATCCTTTACAAGAACCTTCTTGCTGCTGTGAATACCAAAACAAATGCTCTAGCCAGAGGTGGAGAAGTTGGAGTCCACGAGTTTTTGAAAACAATCAGGTTTCCTCGTTTTATAAGTCTGGTAATCCGAGAAGCCTTCCCATCATTGCAGTTAACTCAACAAGGAAATCCTACACATATTTGGGTCATGTCAAAATTCCAACCCACGACTTCAGGTGAATATCCCTTCATCAGAAGAGTTCCAGGTACAATGCTTTCCCTTATTCATCCAGAACACCTCTCTATCTAAATCTATAATATTGCTGCTCAACCTCAAGAACCTGAGGTGAGAACCCCAGCAAACTTAGGATCTGAGCCTTCATTAGAGAGTTTGAATGAGGAAATAGGAGAAGAAGAGTTAACAGACCAGAGGTAAGAGTACCCGAAGTGGGGTCTTCCTCTAGAGTGATGGAGGAGGAAGTACAGAACAGAGCATCCACTATGGAGGTTGTTCATGAGGAAGAAAGGGAAGCTACAGAAGAGGTGGCAGAGAGATCGCCCTCTTCCGGTAGGCGTGAGGTACATGTGTTAGAGAGTGACCAAGAGGAAAATGCTATACCCCTAGGAGCCGAGGGAAATGCGAGCTTAGAAGAAGATGTTCAAAATTTGAACACACATGTGAGATTCCAAAGCCCAATTCCCAGTGCTTCCACATTAACTATTCATGGTGATCAAGACCAAAGGAATATTGAAACAGAGGTGCACACCTCGAACCTTAACCAGCAAGAACCGCCAGAGGCACCTCTTCACGCCTCTGGTACGCACATACCTGGGGAATCTATTTTTGGTAATGATGTTCCTTTGCCCCAGAACATCAATAGGTCACCTCCACACGATGATGCCTCTGTGGCTCATATAGACTTGTCACAAAATAGACCTGAGATCTTTCGCATCTCACGTAGCCTCTGTCCGACTCAGGGACAATGGGAGACTTTAGTTGAACAAGGGAAGATTTTGCTTGATCCAAATTCTTCTCATCACATCTGATTCCCTACACCAGAACCTGAGCTGGAGGAGGAAATCGAGATCAGAATACCTGTAGATGCTTCTGTTCAAACAGTTCATCGAGGATCGGGTAGAAGTCCTCCAAGAGCCAACATAAACGCAACTCTTCAAAGAGGCACCTCTGAACTCGAGGTTGAACTGAATCCATTTGTTGGAGTTAGGGTTACCCCCGTTGAAACTGTCACAAAAGCAGAGTTCACAAGCTTCTGTGATAGTATCAACAACTCCTTGAATGAGTATAAACTTATCAATGCACAGAAGGAGGAGTTGATCCGCCAGGAAAATGTTTCTCTTAAAGAAGAACTGCAAAGATTAACAGATAAATATGCAGAGTTACAACAGAAGTATGTTGATGTCGAAAGAGCCAGAACAGAAGCTGAAAGGGTCAGAGCAGAGGAAACAACAAAGACTTCGACAGAGCTTGCAGAGCTGAAGAGACTTATGATAGAGAATCATACAGCTACAATGAACAGAACCTTGCCCATCCCTACAGTTATTCTATCAGAATCGAACATCAAAACCTTGACAGAGCTCATCAATAACTCTGTTAAGGAATCCATCAAAGAAGCCACGACATCATCTGCTACTCCGCTCAACATCTCCAGCCCAAACCCCAATGACCTACACATGTCAGTTGGCCAAATGGGAGAATTTCGCAAATCAGTTCTTAGCCGGATGATGACGATTTCTTCAAAGTTTGTGATGAAAGCCCAGGCAACAGAACGACATGTGCAAGCATCTCTTGACAGTCACAAAGTTAACTTTGAGAGTTAAGTAGATGAGATCAGAACTGCCGCAACAGAAGTCGAAGATACATTGAGAAAGGCTGTCACCATCTTCACAGATGCAATCCTACAGACTGCCACACAGAAACGACCTGCAGAAGGAGCACCAGAAGGCGAACCATCGAGTAAATGACCTAAGTTTGTTGTTCCTGCCTCACCCAATACTGGAATTGCACTCTCTGATGATGATGATGATGATGACTTCCATGATGCACGAGAAGGTAATTCAGACAATCAGATGGGTGAGTCCGCAGAACAACAAAAGGGGGAGAAGGAAAAAGAGAAAGAGAAGGAGACAGAGAAAGAGAAAGAAAAGGAGAAAGAGCCTGAGAAGGAGAAAGGGACAGAGGGGTCAGAGATAGAAAAGAACAAGGGGAAAGGGAAAGTAACAGAGGAAGAGGCTGAGAAAGGAGATAAAGGGATAACAGAAGAGACGACAGAGATGACTATGGTTGTGTTCGAGTACATGTTCAAAGATCGAGTCATCAAATCACCAGAACCATCAACTCAACAACCACCAGAGATCATAATATTAGACACCCCTCCTACTTCTCCCAGAACAGAACCAGAGAGAACAGACCCATTCTCTGCTGATGAACAAATAAGCCAAGCCCAACCCCAAGTTCAAACCCAAGCTGCTCAAGAGCCCGTGCTAGAACACGTTGACATTCTTATGGCTGAAACCCATGAAGATCAGAACCCCATTCAACCAGAACAGAACCAAGAAACTTCAACCCAACACACCGAGAAACCATCCTTAGAGGAATTATTTGGTTTTCTCTATGCTGACAGAGACATCATTCCTGTCAATGCCAAACCCATCAACCCTTACCTCAACCCCATCCGAATAAACACAATCCAAGATGCAAGGCTAAAGTTCATACAAACCAAGTCTAATCTGAACAAAGCCATAAACATAAACTTCGATATCCGCATGATCTTAGACATCAAGCATAGGAAATTCCAACATGATAGAGTTGTGTATCATGAGTACACTATTGAATCAACAGAAGGCAAGAACGAATACTTTAATGACAACGATCGCGTGCTTCTAAATCCATACGATCTGATCATGCTCCACGCCTACTGCTTGAACTTCTCAGACAGATTCAATCCTGCAAGAACTGCTCTACCAGAAGTTCGATTCGCTATGCAAGAACACATTAATCTCAGAATTCAGATTGATTTTCAGCTAGACATAGAGTTCGAAGTTGAGAGACTAGCGATTGCACCACCAAATGAAAACCTTGAGGGTTATGGCCACTACAGGACTGGAACCGTAGTTGGAGATCCTCCAGTCTTCATCTGCCAACAGAAGAAGATCAAGAAGGCCATCAGAATATCTGATGCCCACAAGTACTCAAGTGAGTCGCTGGTGTATCTCAAGAACATAATTCAGAATCTCCCAAGAGAGAAGTGTCCAGAAGAGCAACTGAGGCTCTGCATCGAACAGATAGATCTTATGATGGACTTCCGTGAGTTGATCAGAAGATTCGACGGAATTCTTAGGGGAGACAATTATGCTTAAATGTACTTATTCTTTTCGCTTTATGTAATCTTTAAAAGAATAGTGCAAGGATCACAGAGGTCAATTCTCTGTCCTTTTGTTTATATCTCTGCAAGTTTGTAAAATTTTATTTTCAATACTTAGGGGGAGATTGTTAGCCCCAAGTATCTCTTATGTAAAAGTATTGAAAATATTATCAAGTCAGAAGACCAACAGAGATCAAGCAGAAGAATTAGAAGAAACTCATCAAAAAGACCAACAGAACTCAACAGAGTTCTGGTGGAACCAACAGAGTTCTGGTGGAACCAACAGAGTTCTGGTGGAACCAACAAAGATCAACAGAGCTCTGGCAGAAGATCAACAGAAGAACTATTCATTCCCGAAGACCAACAGAGCTCTGGTCTAATGAGCTCTGGTGAAGTGAAGACCTTTGTGATGCCTAAGTCTCGTAAGAAATCCTAAGTGTCAGACACGTGTCCATACTTTCCATGTATGCCTTAAAGAAAGGAGACACACTTTCCAGGGTACGATAGTACACTGTCTACACTTTATCAGGGCTATAAATAATGAGGTAGTGGAATAAACGATTGTAAGCTTTTGGAAGAATAGTTTTCCACAATTGTTAAAGCACACACTGCAGTATTCCATAGCACTATCTCCGTACGATATTGTGTCCTGTGAGATTTCCGAACACACACTTGAACGTGTTCTTGGTGTGATTCATTATCAATATACGAGCAGCTTTTATACTTGATCTTGTTATCATTAATGCTATTCTATATTTGATACTCACAGTTATTATATCGTTTACACAATCACTCACATTAATGGTTTTATTTAATATGCTTCCGCTGTCTATTTTCTTACCATTATTGTGATGCAACGTGAATCTGGGAACCTACATGATCTGCTAGAACCAAGGCATTGTCGGCTGCTTCGTCAATAAACTTCTCTTGAGGAGGAATGTTGTCTTGTGGTTGCTGTTGATCCGCCATTAGTACCTGTTAGAGACGATGTTAGAGTCTTGGCACGATCAAAAGATTTTTGTTGCATACCTGTGCGAATAATGGCTCAATCTAGAGTAGATTAAGGACTTGCAGTGAGGAACAGGGCACAAGACTGTAGGCAGTGTGTCCGGACAAAAATCATCCAGGAAACACAAAGTTACCGGACAACTTGAAGTATCCGGACAAAATGAGTTTTCCGGACAAAATGGAGTTACCGGACACTAAAGGTACCGGACAATCAAAAATATCCGGATAGTTGAACTTACCGGAAACCATAAAGGTTTCCAGACAACTGTGGTTACCGGATGGTAATGGTGACCGGACAACAATGTACTTCCCGGATAGTTGAACTTACCGGAAACCATAAAGGTTTCCGGACAACTGGGGTTACCGGGTGACATGGTTTCTGGATGAGACGGCTTTCCGGATGAGATATTTACTGGATAAAATATCTAATTCATATGGAGGTTTCCGGATAGATTGAATGTGTCCGGATAAATTCAAAGTATCCGGACGACATTCAGATACCTCAAATCGATTAAAAAACAACGCACTACCCAGATCTAAGCATTCCTATGCCTGTGTAATCGATAAACTATGCGAAAAATCACAACAAACGGGTCAAAGCAAGTGTGAAAGTGACCAAATATGGATCAACAACTAGTCGGGGTTTAGAAACCCCTTTTTGCGATTGAGAGACGATCGATCGGTGTTGGTTGTGTGATTGAACGCATGAAACTAGATGGTAGAGTAATGCGATGAACATACCTGTGTATGAAGTCGAAATCGATCGAAAGTGATGAAATCTGAGAGTGTCCGTAAGTGGGTTTTCGAGAGAGGGGTTTTGGGTATTTTGGAATCCGGAAAGATGAAAATAGGGAAGAAACCGGATATTTATATGGAAAAAGTGTCCGGGTGGGTCATCCGGTAACCTATCCGGTTTGGATAAGTGTCCGGTCCGGAAACCTATCCAGATAGGTAGGGTTTCCGGGTACCTGTCCAGATACCTTTCCGGATACTCTTTAAAAATTAAGAAAAATGACTCTGGTTATTCCCATTTGATATTTCTGACCCAAAACGTTTTAAGCAATGATTGAAAACACGCTCCTCCTTAACTTTTGCACATAAATAAAATTGCTCCCCCTCGGATCGTGCAAGTGGTGCTTTTGAAGAAACACTTTGGAATGTCCACACACAAAAAAACTTTTGGAATTTAGAAAAAAAAAATAAGTGACACTCCCCCTCAAAAGTAGAACAGACTTACCTGATACTCTTATGTGCTCCCCCTGAACACATGAACAAGATTGTGAAAACACAAATATATCGAAGAAAGTAGACGACAGTAATTTAACATAAATGGAAAAACACGCGAAAAGAAAGCAAACAAACGAAATCTACCTAATTAATACAGAGATTTAACAGAAACGTGTATACGACAATAGATGATGAATAGACAGTTTCTCGTAGGTGTATGGAACTTGTATCGGGCGCACGACTTGATCAAATCTTCAGGTTTAGCATACCAAGCCTAGACACAAGATAGTTAAACCGTTTTTCGTCCAGGGGGTTTTGTAAATAGGTCTGCTAACTGATGTTCTGTATTAACAAAATAGAGTTCGATTGTACCTCTTTCGACGTGATCCTTGATAAAGTGGTACCGAACGTCTATGTGATTCGTCTTCGTGTGCTGGACCGGATTGCTTGATATTGCAATGGCGCTCTTCGAGTCGCAGTAGATAGGCACTTGAGAGTAGATAAATCTGTAGTCTTTGAGTTGAGTGCGCATCCAAATGACCTGCGAACAGCAGCTATCGGCGGCCACGTATTCCGCCTCAGCAGTCGATGCACAGACGCACTGCTGCTTCTTGGATGCCCAGCTTACCAAACTATCACCCAGGAACTGCACATGTCCTGATGTGCTCTTCCGATCCAACATGTTGCCCGCATGATCGGCATTCGAATACGCTGTGAGCTCAAAACCTGTCTCTTTCGGGTACCACAAGCCAAGATCAGCAGTACCTCTTAAGTAACGAAAAATTCGTTTAACAGCAATTAAATGAGACTCTTTGGGTTTTTACTGAAAACGGGCGCAGAGAAAGGTCGAAAACATAATATCCGGTCTACTCGCCGTCAAGTACATTAAAGAACCGATCATTCCACGGTACGTTTTGGTGTCCACATCCTTTCCATTAGGATCGGCGTGTAACCGTGTACCGGGTGCCATGGAAGTTTTCATTGGTGAGGACTGTTCCATCTGGTACTTCCGAAGAATGTCCCGGATGTACTTAGCCTGATTTATGAATATCCCGGTCGACAATTGTTTAACTTGAAGACCGAGGAAAAAATTCATCTCACACAACATGCTCATTTGAAAATATTGTCCCATTAGTTTGGCAAAGTTCTTACAATACTGTGGGTTAGTGGAACCGAAAATTATGTCGTCAACATACACTTGAACTAAGACTATATGACCTTCTTCATTTTTAATAAACAGGGTTGTATCGATTTTACCTTTTGAAAAACCTGACTTTAATAAAAATTTGGATAGAGCGCCATACCAGGCGCGTGGAGCTTGCTTCAAGCCGTATAAGGCCTTGTCTAGAATATAGACGTGATTAGGCTTTTTGACGTCCATGAACCCGTCCGGTTGCGATACATATACCTCTTCCTTGATATCGCCGTTGAGGAACGCAGTCTTGACATCCATCTGTAAGACCGTGAAGTTCTTGTACGCGGCGTATGCAAAGAACATATGAATCGCCTCGACTCTCGCTACCGGAGCGTATGTCTCGTCATAGTCAAAACCCTCTTGTTGGCGGTATCCTTTGGCCACGAGGCGCGCCTTGTTACGAACAACGACGCCATCTTCGTCTTTCTTGTTTTTAAAGATCCACTACGTGCCGATGACCGTCTTGTGAGATGGACGTGGGATGAGTCGCCATACCTTGAGGGCCTCAAATTGGTTGAGTTCCTCTTGCATGGCCATGACCCAGTCCGGATCTTCGAGTGCTTCATAGACGGTCGTTGGCTCGATCTTGCTGAGAAAGCTGGAGAACAAGCAGAAGTTGGCCGATGTGACTCGCGTTCGAACCGGAGTAGAAGAATCGCCGATTATCTGGTGTAGAGGATGAGCCTTGGTTCATTTGGTGGTGTGTGGAAGCGGCTGTTGAGTCGCGTGAAAGGTGTCTGGATCCACATACCCACCGGTCGGAAGGTCTTGAACAGCTTCAAGTGATGATGGTCGGTTTCGCGGAGGAGACGTAGCAGGATTCGTCGAAGGTTGAGCAACTTCCAGTTCTGGGGAATTCAGAAGTTGGTCCTTGAGTGTTGTTGAGAACGAATCTTCAGGAGTGATCTCCGGGTTTGGCACAGGTTCCTCCGGGGGATTAGCCGTATTAGTTGTGGATGTGTCTGTTGAGCTCTGAGGGGATTCCAGTGTAATAGCTGGAGTACTCGTCGAAGGTGGCGGACCGAAAAGATTTGTCGAGTTCTCGATTTGAGCAGCTTCATTTCTAGGTTGTACAAATACACGAGGGTTAGCAAATTAAAACATTCATCATAAAAGTGCTGAAACAGTAAATCTAAATCAGAAAGATGTGACTTTGACGTAGATGCATGATTTGGATTTACTGGAGTTTGTGTAGATCCCGAACATGAAACTTCGGAAGCTAACACGCCAGATAAAGCGGGTTCTGAACTGATTTGTTCAGAAGCCAAATCTGCGGCTTCGTCAAATGTCACGTTTACACTTTCCACAACGAATTTGGTCCGTTTATTGTAAACGCGATAAGCCTTAACCTGCATGGAGTATCCGATGAATACTCATTCGTCTGCCTTCGGGCTGAACTTCCCGAGGTCATCCTTGTCGTTCAAGACGTAGCATGTGCATCCGAACGCGTGGAAGTACTTGATGTTCGGGATGCGGTTGTTGATGATCTCGTACAGTGTTTTGTTGAACCGCTTGTTGATGATGGAGCGGTTTTGCGTGTAGCAGGCAGTTGCAACCGCTTCAGCCCATAAAAGGAGTGGCAGCTTCGATTGTGACAGCATGGTGCGAGTAGCCTCGACTAGAGTACGGTTTCGCCGTTCTACCACTCCGTTTTGCTGAGGAGTCCTTGCGGCGGAGAAGTTCTGCGAAATACCGACGGATGTCAGGTATTCGTTCACCGTTTGATTCTTGAACTCCGTCCCATTGTCCGTCCTGATTGTCTGAACTTGCCATCGAAGGTTCAGCTGAATGGTCTTCAGGTGATTGATTATCAGTTCCGAGGTTTCGTCTTTCGAGCGCACGAACTTCACCCATGTGTAGCGCGAGAAATCGTCGACCATCACCAGGACGTACTTCTTGTTGATACTCTGAACACGCATCGGTCCGCACAAATCCATATGGATGAGTTCGAGGGACCGGGACGTGCTCGGAGCGGCCTTCGGCTTGTGAGTCGCTCGCTTCATTTTTCCCATCTCGCATGCCCAGCAGAGTTTGTCCTTCTCGAACTTGAGCTCGGGCATGCCTTTCACGTGTCCGCCTAGCACCAGCTTGTTGATATTCTTGAAGTTGAGGTGCGAGAGACGTCGGTGCCAAATCCATGCTTGTTGTGAGTTGGCCTTTGACATCAGGCAGACTGAATCATCGGTCTTCAGGGCAGAGAGGTCTATGGTGTAGAGGTTGGTCTTTTAAATTCCATCCAGTAGCTCCTTTCTGTCTTCAGTGCGGACGCTACACCGTTTTGCTTTGAAGTTGACCTCGAGATCTTTATCGCAGAATTGGCCGATGCTGAACAGATTGTGTCCCAATCCCGCGACGTATGAAACTTTCTTGACCGTGATCTTATCTTGGACAATGTCACCGTAGCCCATGATCGGCGCCTTGTCATCATTCCCAAACCTCATGTCTCTGCAGTATTTCTCTGTGAAGCTCGTGAGCAGCTCCCTCCTTCCGATCATGTGCTTGGAACATCCTGAGTCTAAGTACCACACATGACCGTCCTGCAAAACCAAGGTTAACGGATTTTAGGTACCCATTTGAAAATGGGTCCTGGAGGGTTAGGTTTAACATCTGACTGAAGATCCCGTTTTGAAATGGGTTTCCTTTTGGGTTGTGGTTTAACCTCTGATTGGGGAACCCGTTTTGAAATGGGTTTCCTTTTGGTCTTACGGGATTTGCGTTTAGGTTTAGAATGAGAAACATGATAAGAACCAAACCAATCAGATGCATATCAATTATCGTCAAAGTCATTCAATCCACAGTTAGAACAACACAATATATTCAGTTGATCGTGATCATTGTTTGGCCTTGACAGATAAACACATGGTCTTCCAACAGATAAAGCAATCTGGAAATCATTATAAGCAGCCCATCTTAATGCACGGAACATCCCTTCCTTTACAACAGCCAAAGCTCCTCTTTCTTTCTTGTATTTGCTATCTCCTTTGTTTCCCAGAAAACCATACAAGCTATAGAAGTCAAACACAGAAATCTTTCCAAAATCAGCTTCAGTGAAGTAATACACTTTTTCATCTTCTCTTAGAACTTCAAATCCATAATAGTCATTTTTCATGAACTTCTTTACATAGATTTCTCTGAGGCCAGTGATCATAAATTCAAAATACACAGCCTCTTTTTGCTTTCCTATGCATCTGATCCTTTCTATATGAAACCTCTGAGAGTCTTGAGGCATGTCATGAAATACATCAGTGTACTGAACAGCTCTGTTTTCAAAGAAGTTTGGTAGCTCAAATTCCAAGAGAAATGCATTCAAATCAATTGACACTTGTTCTGAAACAGCTTCAGAGTTCTCAGAATTTTGTTCAACATCCTGCATTTGAACATCTTCTTGAGCAGGAACAACTTCTAAAATGATTTCTTCTGCAATATTCTCATACACACCATTTACTTGATATTCAGAAGGGAATACAAAGTCAATGTGAAGCAATTTCTTAGGATTTTCTTCTGATAGCAATAAATCATGACAGTTTCTGATTTTGACTCTGAGCTCCAATCTCTCATTCACATGTCTTATGCACTTTTCTTTCACATAAGCTTTCACCTTTTCAACTTTTTCTTTCATCTTTATCAAAATAAATTCCAAAGTAGCATCACTGTGTTTCACTAGATCATTCAATCTGAACAGAATAAGTTTGTTGGATTTTGTATAGTTAAAGCCTTCATTGCCAATTCCCTCACCAACAAACCCAACAATGCTTTTTACATTCTTTGGAGTTCTGATTGGGCAGGTCAAATTGCACTTCTCTTTTCTTGCTTCAATTGCCAGTTGAAAGTCATACAGATACAAATTTCATACATAAATCCCCAAGATTCTTCTACATTCAAGCTCAACCCATGATTCTTCTGTACATGCGAAGAACTTCACCAAAAATATCTGATCATCCAAGAATAACCTGTGAAAGTCAAAGCTTGTGAACTTGACTTTAATGTTTCCTTCTTTCAGAACCTCAATGCTGACATATTTGAGATCAACAAACTCTTCTATTTGAAATTCCAGAACATTGATGATCTTTTTCTTTAAAAACAGCCTCTCATCTGGTTTTCTGAACCTACTGGAAGCTTCAAGGTAGACCATTTGTAGCTTTTGATCCATGTACTCATCAATAAAGTGCTCAACTTCAACAAATTTACCATCTTTGCAATACAGTGAATGATAGTTGTCTTCAGGAAAGATATCAAAGTGAAAAATTTTGCCCAAAGGAACATTCTTCTGTTCCACAATGAAGTCACATACTGGTTCTTCTAAGATAGGCAATCAAGTCTGGGAATAACAATTGGGCTTCTGTACATGAATTCTGGAGGCATAAAGTAGTTTGCAACCCTTTCATAATCTTCTTCTAACAAATCATCAAAGAAATGCTCTAAGACATCATCTTCAAATTTCAATGAATAACTAACTGTGCAATTATAATCTCCCATTAAATCAACTGGAGTCACACTTCGGAGACATTTGGGAACATTTGGACTATTCAGAAGACTTATCATCATACTTTGCATCCTCCTTGCCCATATACTTTGCATGATTCTTTGCTCAAATTCAGAAGATGAATTGTCTCCAGTATAGAGAACAATATCAGAACACTTGTGCGATTAGTAACTAAGCATACTTTTGCCTCAGTTTCACTATGTCATCATCATCATCCCACTCTCTCTCTCTTCTTACTCGGCCAACGAGTCGGGCTATGTCACTGGTCGACCTCGAGTCAACCCCCCCCCCCCCCCCCGAGTATCCGGGAAGATGAGGATCCTAGGAGCACTGAATCGGAGCAAGAAGTGTCAAGCGAGCGGGATCCTTACGACGGACCGAGAGTGTCACCGACCTCGGTACTACCACGACCAACTCCGATAATTGTCCAACCCAACCTTGGAGGGGCTCGTATAAGACAAACCGCGAGAAAAAGTGTTCCAATCCCACGAAGGGTGACACTAGCATCAGCACGTCTGGAGGCACCAGAGCCGCCACGTGTGGTCACCGGTGTGCCAATCGGGCAAGTGTCCGGTATGACTTGGGCAAGAGATCAACACATAAGGGCAATGACAACCGAGCTACACGGTTGTCAGGTGAGGGTGACTCACCAAGGACATGTCTTGACAGAGCTAGTAGAGCTAACACATCAATTGTCCCATGTGTCGACTCAGGCTTTAGAAGGTGCAAGAATGGCTAGAATAATGGCGAGGAGGGCAGAGTTGGCGTGTGCGGTTGTGGGGATGGTGTTAACGTTGTTGATACTTTGGATCCTGATTAGTGCATACTTGGGATGATACTGATGCGACAGTGGATGGTTTGGTAGCGTGTTGGGAGGAACTTTTGGAAAACATTTTCTTTACTTGTCATTTTCAATTTATGTACCTTAAGTGTTCGGGTTGTATTACTCTTCAAACAATATGATACTGGTGTATGATAAACATCAGAAATTTTGTAACATCGGCATTTACTAGAATTATGAATGAAAACCCCTTTGGGTGAAATGTGAACTTTCAATCAACCCATCTATGTGTTTGATACTTAAGCCCAAGGAATTCTACGGAAAGGAAGGTGTCGTAGGATTGCTTTCTTGGTTCGACAGCATGGAGTCGGTGCTCCATATTAGCAAATGCTCGGAGGACCGCAAGGTGGAATATGCGGCATGTCAACTCCAAGGCAGGGCACTGACATGGTGGAACATTCAGGTTCAAACCCGTGGAAGAGAGGATGCGTACAAACTTTCATGGGAAGAGTTTAAGGAGTTACTCATTGAGGAGTACTGCCCTAAAAGTGAAATTTAAAAGTTGGAAACTGAATTCTGGAATCACACCATGGTTGGAGAAGATATAGACCGATACACTACGCGCTTCCATGAACTCGCAAAATTGGTACCTCATATGGTTACCCCCGAGAGCAAGAGAGTTGACCGATACTTATGGGGATTAGCGCCGGAAATCCGAGGAATGGTCACCTCGGCAAATGCAAATCTGACCACCATCCAATCAGCAGTGGCGTTGGCGACTAGCTTAACAAATGATGCGCTTAGAGTAGGGACTCTGACACCAGGAAATGCCAGTAATAAGAGGAAGCCAGAGTATCAGTCAGGAAAGAAAGTCTTTGGTAGTGCAAGCAAGGATAGGAGAGTGGTGAGAAACTTCGGAGTAAAGACTCAGGACCCAGGGCAATACAAGGGTCCACTCCTAAAATGCAACAAATGCAACTTTCATCATGAGGGAGCCTGCCCCGTTTGTGACAATTGTAAGCGGCCAGGTCATCTCACCAAGTTCTGTAGGATGGAAAAGGGTCTCAATGAAGGGAGAAGGGCATGCTTCGAGTGCGGAAGTCAGGATCACTTCCGGAATACGTGCCTGAGATTGGGTAGGAGGCCGAGCAATAACAATAATGGGAACCAGGCAAGGCAAGCCAATCAAGGAAATCAAGGAGGCCAAGCTCGAGGACGGGCATTTGTCATAGGAGCTGAAGAAGCACGACGCGACCCCAATGTGGTAACAGGTACGTTTCTTCTAAACAACCACTATGCATCGGTATTATTTGACACTGGAGCAGACAGGAGTTTTGTTTCGTTAAAGTTTAGGCCACTAATTAACTCGGAATCTAGGAGAATGTCGGATGCTTATATTATTTAAGTTGCTAATGGTCATAAATTTGAGGCTAAGGATGTAATTTTAGATTGTACCTTGAATCTAGCCGATAAGTTGTTTAGCGTTGATCTTATTCCTATTGAATTGGGGAGTTTTGACGTACTAGTGGGTATGGACTGGTTATCCAAGAATCGAGCGGAGATTTGCTGTTTTGATAAGGCGGTTAGGGTACCTTTGCAAGACGGAGAAACCCTCGTTATACAAGGAAACAAAGTTGGAAGGAGCCTAGAGATAGTGTCAAGTGTGAAGGTGCATAAGTATTTGAGGAAGAAGTGCGTTGCATTTTTGGCACACGTAGTTGAGAAGAAGTCCGAGAAAAGGCGAGTCCAAGATATTCCTGTGGTGAAGGATCACCCGGAGGTGTTCCCAGATGATTTGCCTGGACTTGCCCCGTTTAGACAAGTCGAATTTCAAATTGACCTCGTACCCGGAGCAGCACCTGTGGCTAAGGCACCATATCGTTTAGCACCTGCGGAAATGCAATAGTTGTCAAGTCAACTTCAGGAACTCCTGGACAAGGAATTTATTAGGCCAAGTTCCTCACCTTGGGGAGCCCCAGTCCTGTTCGTCAAGAAAAAGGATGGATCGTTTCGAATGTGCATCGATTATAGGGAGCTGAACAAGTTGACGATCAAGAATCGATATCCTCTTCCTCGAATAGATGATTTATTCGACCAGTTGCAAGGTGCAACTTATTTCTCAAAGATTGATCTTCGATCAGGATATCATCAGCTGAGAGTCCGTGAAGAGGACATCCCTAAGACAGCTTTCAGGACTCGATATGGGCACTACGAATTCTTAGTTATGCCTTTCGGGTTAACGAACGCACCAGCTGTGTTCATGGACTTAATGAACAGGGTATGCAGACCATACCTTGACAAGTTTGTGATCGTGTTTATCGATGACATTTTGATCTACTCTCGAAGTAAGGAGGATCACGAGCAGCATTTAAGAGTAATTCTAGAACTTCTCAAAGATCAGAAACTGTACGCCAAATTCTCTAAGTGCGAATTTTGGATTAGAGAATTACACTTTCTTGGTCACGTGATTGGAGATAAGGGACTTCACGTGGATCCGGAAAAAGTGGAAGCCATTAAAAATGGGAAGCCCCTAAGACTCCAATAGAAATTCGTCAAGTTCTGGGATTGGCGGGTTATTATAGGCGATTCATCGAGAACTTCTCAAGAATTGCTAAACCACTCACAGCACTGACCCAAAAGGATAGTAAATTCGTTTGGGGAGAACCACAAGAGGAGGCGTTCCAGCTGCTGAAGAAAAAGTTGTGCAATGCACCAATTCTAGCGTTACCAGAAGGAACGGATAATTTTGTGGTATATTGTGACGCATCGCATCAAGGTTTGGGTTGCGTAATGATGCAAAGGGACAAGGTTATAGCATACGCATCAAGACAACTAAAGGTTCATGAGAAGAACTATACCACACACGATTTGGAGCTTGGAGCTGTGGTGTTCGCTTTAAAGATTTGGAGACATTATTTGTACGGCACTAAATGCACTGTCTTCACCGATCATAAGAGTCTTCAGCATATCCTAGACCATAAAATGCTCAACATGAGACAAAGAAGATGGGTGGAACTACTCAGCGACTACGATTGTGAAATTCGCTATCATCCAGGTAAGGCCAATGTAGTAGCCGATGCCCTGAGTAGGAAGGAAAGGGTAAAACCTTCACGTGTACGAGCGATGGGAGCGCTTGTACAAACAAGTTTAAAGACTCGAATTCTCGAAGCTCAGGTCGAAGCAATGAAAACGGAAAACTTGAAGGACGAGACCCTTCACGGTATAGAAAGTAGATTTGAAACTAAGGTTGATGGAGTACGTTACTTCAAGGACAGAGTTTGGATTCCAAAAGCCAACAATGTACGGGAAACAGTTCTGGATGAAGCCCACAAGTCTAGGTATTCAATTCATCCAGGAGCGGATAAGATGTACAAGGATTTAAGGGAATATTATTGGTGGCCAGGAATGAAGAAAGATATTGCCTTGTACGTGGGGAAATGTTTAACTTGTTCAAAGGTCAAAGCTGTATATTAAAAACCATCTGGTTTGCTACAACAACCGGAGATTCCCCAGTGGAAATGGAAACAAATAACCATGGATTTCATAACCAAACTTCCGGGGACTGCCAAAGGGCACGACTCAATTTGGGTTATAGTAGATCAATTCACGAAATCTGCACATTTCCTACCAATTCGGGAAGATTATAAGATGGAAAAGCTTGCTCAGATCTACATCAATGAGATTGTTACACGTCATGGAGTTCCAGTTTCCATCATATCAGATAGAGATAGCCGTTTCACATCCCGGTTTTGGCAGTCACTTCAGAAAGCATTGGGTACGCAATTGAATTTGAGCACTGCCTATCATCCTCAAACGGATGAGCAAAGTGAACGGACTATACAGACGTTAGAAGACATGCTTCGGGCATGCATGTTAGACTTTGGAGGAAGTTGGGATAATCACTTTCCTCTGGTCGAGTTTTCTTATAACAATAGCTATCACACCAGTATTCAGTGTGCGCCATATGAAGCCTTGTATAGACGCAAATGTCGTTCACCCCTTTGTTGGTTGGAAATTGGAGACAAACAGCTATCTAGACCTGATATTGTACAGGAAACTACCGACAAGATTGCAATCATTAGAGATAGGCTTAAAGCATCCAGAGATCGTCAGAAAAGTTATGCGGATAGTCGTAGGAAGCCTTTAGAATTCCAAGTCGGTGATAAAGTGCTTCTAAGGGTATCTCCATGGAAAGGAATAGTACGATTTGGGAAAAGAGGAAAATTGAGCCCAAGGTATGTCGGACCATTTGAGATCTCTGAAAGGATTGGTCCAATAGCATATAGACTCAATTTGCCTAAGGAGCTAAGTGCTATCCATGATACGTTTCATGTGTCGAACCTCAAGAAATGTCTAGCTGACGACTCATTAATCATACCTCTAGAAGAAGTTCAAATTGGCGATAAGCTGCACATCATAGAAGAACCAATTGAGGTTCTCGATAGAGAAGTTAAGCGTCTGAAACGAAAGAAAATTCCAATCGTGAAAGTTCATTGGAACAAAAGGCGTGGGCCTGAGTATACATGGGAACCAGAGGACTACATGAAACATAAGTATCCTCACCTCTTTGCTAAGAAACCGGTTAATGCTGAAGGTTCTTGAATTTCGGGACAAAATTCTTGTAACCGGGGGAGACTGTGACAACCGTCAAATTTACATTTCAGGTTAGATTTGTAATGAACGTTTCAGTTATTCACATTTTAGACAACACAGTCGAATTTAGCAGTAAAAACAGTATTGTTAGGAAAATTTGTGAATTTTTGCCTAACATTTGCCTAAGTGAATGAATTATCCATAAATCTCATAAAATGCCAATTCAAATACCCTAAATGCATATATATATATATGTACTTTGCAAAAATAAATACTTGCAAATGAAACAAGTATTATTGTTAATATAAATTAGTTTAAGTATTTATCAAATTCAAATTCAAAAAAAAGATAAATAAATAACATTTTGGGAGGTCCAATCACATTATACCCACATTTACACCCCAACCCCCTTTCCTCCCTTCCCAAGGCCGGCCCCCATCCCCCCATATCCCCTCTCTCTCTTTCACTTCATCTCATTTCAAACTCACATTCATCCTCTCATTTTTCTCTCTAACTTATCTCTCTAGAAAATTCTCTCTCTTTTCTCTCTAAATCCTCTCTATTTCTCTCAAAGTTTAGTCATACTTCAGCCCCTAAAGCTCAAGAGCTACAAGTATTCAAGTGTTATTAAGGTAAAATCATATGTAGAGCAAAATCTACACATCTCTTTGTTTATATTCTTCATTTTCTTTAAGTTTCCTCTTTTCCTACTCTAGTTTTACATATGTTTTGCTATATTTCTATCTTTGAAATCTTAATGTTTGTAGATTCATCACCAAAACACTTCGCATGTTGTTAAAAAGGTGAAGAATCCATGATCAAATCCATGTTAAGATCAAAGAAGGAACTTTTGCAAGTTTCTACTAGCATGCATGTGTTCTTCTCAAAAATCTACCTCTTAAACTCTAAGAAGTTTTATGAAAACTTATATTACACTAAAAACATGTTTTAATCTGCATGCATGTGTTAAAAACTTGTTATTTTATATGGCAAACACAAGTCCTTGGTTTGACTACTCAAGAAATCTTCAAAAAGAGAGCAAGAAAACCATTTTGGGGATTTTTGAAAGATATCTTTATTAAATATACATGCATGTAGTTCTAGAGGTTTAAAAATAAATATTCATCTGGAAATATTTGTTTGGGGAAGTGTCAAATCGGATTCCATGCAAAAGGAACAAAATCATGGCAAAACTTAAAGTTAGATGCATTTTCTTAAAAGCTATCTTTTGACAGCATTCTGTCAGATTTCTACCTCTCTCTTTAAAAGGCCATAACTCCCTCAATATTTAACCAAATGAGGTGAAATTTCTTCTAGAAATTATGTTTATGTGTTAAGATTCGAACCCAAGTGGTTTCACTCAAAAACGCAAAGATTTCGACCTTCAAACAGACGTCACAAAAACAGTGTGCAAACAACTATGTTTTCTGTAGTAGCTGCTTTATAAAAATTATTTGATGGACTTAAACATCTTCAAAAATTATGGTTTTTATGCCAAACGTTCCATAACACATAGTGTCATCTTGTGTAAAAATCTCCTGTCCAGAAAAGCCTTGGAAAATAGCTAAAAATGAACTGAAAGTGACACAAAGATTCTGGACAGAAAAGTAAATTTCCAAATATTATTAAAAAGCAACTTTTAACCATTTTATCATTTTATTTTATAAAATTAGAGACTTGTGTTAACTAATCAACTTAATAATGAGACATGCAAGGTATTTTAGACAATCAACAAAAATATGAACCTTAAACAAAGTTCTACATAAGGCATTTTATGACATTGTGGATAAGTAGGTTTCACTAAACCCCTAGAATTAAGCCGGAATCTTACTAGTACTCTTACGATTCGTAGGATCGGAGTAGGATCAAAGTACAATTGCGCTTGTGAGCATCTCGGAAACACCTTCGCTTATCACCGTGTGTTTCACAGCCCCTTTTTACTATCTTTATGTTTTGGGGTGAAAAGCATGTTACGATTTCATTACGCACCGGTTGTACTATTTACTCAAAATGCTTCATGTTGCTACAAATTTTTATGCGCTATGGTATGTATGCTTATGTTAGTTGATTCTGAGTTTTACATTCATTTTAAGTCCCCGGTTCAACTTTACATTACCCATTAGCTCATTGTGCGAGCCGTTGGTATATTATGGACAACGTTATTTGGTTGACTCCCCACTCTCCTCGCGAGTGCATAGTTACCGTCTTCTTTATCATGTTTGCGATGGAACATGTGTCATTGGGGTGTGCAGTCAGGAGGTTTGGGTAGTGGGCTCATGGCTTTAACATTTTGCATACAATAATATACCTTGCGCATGTTGACAACCGAATTCTTTATCCACTGTACGGGTTTTCAAAGATGCATTAAAACTACAACCGAATACTCAATCCACTGTGCGGATTTACAAACATGCATTAAAACTGTTATGCATACCGAAAACCTGTGAACTCACCAACTATTCAATAGTTGACCCTCTCATTTACATGCTTTTCAGGAAATAGCAAGTAAGGTTGGAACTTTAGAAGGCACCACAAGTAGCTGCATCCAACACTATTTTCCTAATCATGTCGATTTGTGTTTTGGACAATTTGTATTTTGGAACAAGATGTAACTTTTGTAAACTTTTTAAGCTATGATGATTGTGTGTTATCTTCTACCTTACGCAATGAAACTTTGAGCTGTAACATCCCGTATTTCCGCTTTAGCGGGGTGTGACATCTTAGAGTTTGAATGAAAGAGGGATTTTAAGATCTATTTAAAATCCGCGAAGCTGAAGAATTTAAACGATTAATCAATGCTCTTTGACAGAATGAAGCAGTAACAGACGTCGTGTAATACCACCAAAAGATTTTATTTGAGACGTGGTATTGTCAATGAATAAGAAGCTGACACGTAGTATTAGATAGAAAACAACACAAGTTAAAGTTCTGAATACCACGTTCAGAATTCTGAGATTGCATATTCAGACGTTCTGAGTATACAATTTAGAAGAATTTCCTTGTAATAAAAACTCATTTTAAAATTCAACTTCTGATGATGTAAATCTTTTAAACACGCAGAAGTAGTTTGAACAGAGATAAAATTGTTTTGTCATCAAAAGTCTGTCCCTCTTTAGATGATTTGATATTTCTGGGAAAAAAATTAAAATTTATCGAACAGATCAAGAAACCCTCAAGAACACTAAATTGACTCGAATCTTCACAAATCTTGAATGAATTTGTTGTTGATTGGCTCTGATACCAATTGTATGAACCAGGATTGATCTTACAATCAATTTAACAATCAAGAACACAATCAAAGCATAGAAATATAGAGAGAATTGATGTCAAATGCTTTGTATTCATTAGAGAACAGAGAACAGATCTAGAGAGAGAAATCTCCCAATGATTACAAAGTGATTACGAAAGTTAGTTAGCTTACAGTTGCTAACATCTATATATACTGTATGAAATACTAAAGCTACAGTACATATACAAAACAGACCATTAGAATAATGACACGTGTTCTAATATTTAACTGAATTATAAAGAGAAAATGTCTTAAGTTATAAGTTCTGAACCACTAGTTCAGAACTTCTGAACACTATTCTGACTAAGCATACTCAAAACATAACACTTGAGCACATGACATTTTCATCTTCTTCAGAACTTCTGAGTCTTCTTTCTCAGAAGTCTGAGTCTTCTGTTCAGACTTCAACACTTAGGTTTTTGACAAACTTCAGATCTAACAGATGGAAGCCCTGGGAAGATGAACATTATAAAAATCTCCTTAGCAAGCACATCTGTTGTTCCAGGTAGCTTTGTGCCACCTACAGGCTAATTCTTCCCAGAGGGATTGACAACAGGGGCATTTCTTGACACTGGATTCGGAGGGTTTTATCTCTATGAAGGACCTGGATTCCTTTAAGACACAAGTCTCTTCTGAATTTGAAAAGATTCAGAAAACAATCAAGGATTTGACGGATGGTACTTATACTAGGTGTTTGAAGGATAGGGTGGAGAAGTTGGAGAATGAGGTGAAAAATCTGAAACCTGGAGTAGTTGGTTTGAAATATGAGGTGGTGGACATGAACGTGAAGTTGAACGACAAAATGTTAACACCAGATCTATTAGGTAATCATGAAGTCATCCATTGATCTTGAGAAATCTAGAATATTACATAAGAATGAAAGACTTTCTCTCTCTAGAATCTCTCTCTAACTTTCTCTCACTAGATATTACAATTAAGATCCTTCTAATGACTTGCTTTCTTGCCTTGCTTAACAACTAAGCTAAAGCTATTTATACTTTCTAATTACATTGACTTTCTACTTAAGCTACTTTGACTTTGACTTTTACTTTGACTTTACACTATTTGACTATTACAAGACTTTACAATAAATCTTGAATACGATATAATGCTCTAACATTCTCCCCCTTGGATTCAAGATTTAAAAAAGATAGCAGCAGTCTTCAGCTCTTGATCTTTAAAACTTTAACACTGACTGCTTTAAACATTGAAGCTCTGATAATCTTCAAACGGCTTTACAATCTTCAAACTTTCAACTTTGAACAGTCTTCAGTCAAACTTGAAAAGTCTTCGTCTTCTATTTGAAAAGTCAATCTTCAACAAATTTTCTTCAAGTCTTGAACGCGAATTTCAGATCTTTGCAGCTTTAAAGTCTTTGAAGCTTTGAACTCAATCTTTGAATTATTTCTTGAACTCTGTATCTTCATCTCTTTGACCTTGAAATTGTCTTTGAATAACGAACTCTCTCGAAACACCTCGGAATGTCTTCTTGACTTTAGCACATCATTTCTCCCCCTTAATTTTTCAATGACAAATCTCCCTTTTCTTTAGGGTATTATTTATCCCCCTGTTCTTTAGTATACTATTTCTCCCCCTTTTTGATGATTGTGAGCATCATGATCATCAAAACCTTTATCAATTCCAGCACACACTTTGTTCACCACAAGTAACATTCTCCTCCTTTTTGATCTGATAAACCGTCAATTCCAAAAGAATTTATCCGAATCTTTTCAAATTCAGACAAAAGAATGTGGTAACCCTGAAACAACGGATGAATCAGTTAAAATGCATGTAAGTAGCACGGAGCCACTTAGTACAACGGATGTACTTTGGAAAGGAGCTTTTTGATGTTCACTCCTCCAGGGCTTCCATTCAATCATCGAAAAACCACAAAGGAATTTCAATGAACGTTATGACAAGAAAACATATTCCTTGTGTGTACGTGCATGTGTAGAAAGAATAAAGCAACATATGCTTGAATAATAGGCTCAAAGCGTGTAAACTGTTGAGACAACAACAATTTTCCACAAACTCAATGTGCATGAATGAAGAGCGAAGGTGGGGCAAACTTCCTTCTTTTTCAATATCCAAACCTTCTGAATGAAGATTAGATAGATTATATGTTGCGTCCCCAAGAAAAATGAAACATTTCTTTGTTAAGAAAGAAATGAGTAGTTGGTGGGGTTAAATGCAAGAGTTGGCATGGGCTAACTGCCTGTTTCAATGATGGTCACCAAAGAATGTGAACCAATCAGTAATGTGGCTTCCCGGCTCAGAAAATGGTTGGTGCAGAGTTCTCTTATTCTTTTAACTATGTTCTCACACCCTCTTTCTGTTTTTAATCCACTCACTTCTACCCAAACTCTCATTTACATTCTACCTCAGCACAATGAGATTACTCAACCGGATGAGTTATCTCCCCTACTCTTTGATGTAGACCCCTCACCCCTCAATCACTCAAGGATAACTTCTTGGGTAGGAAACATTGGTTAACGTGAATCCATAGAAGTTTAATAATCTCACACTGATCCCATGAAATTTTATCCTAAAATAATGTGTTGTTCAACAGTTTAGCTTGAACAAATAAACTTCAGCATTTGAATAACATTTCCATCAGAATGTATGCTCTTCAATAATATCATGAAATATTTGAGCATTTGAACTTTGAAGATTTCTCAAAACAAGGATAAAGAATGAATGAAATGAATTCGAATGACTTGTTTGAGAATCTGACAATGTATCAATTAGATCAAATATTATGAATGATGAACATAAAAGGATAGGGTATCAAAGAATTGAATTTTGTTTATATGAACAAATATAAACAATCTTTGAATGAAACGTTTAAGTTCTCACGCTGAAATAAAATATGATGCTCAACAAAATTGGAATACAAACGGGAGTATTACCATCGAAATATTGTTTTGTTTTGAGACATGGTAATAACAAAGTCAATATGAAGTTGTACCGGTGTGTATGAATACTTGAAAGTATAAAAAAGATAATACACAAGTATTAATCTTTGGAAACACATTGCCAGAAATGATGTCACAGTAATTCGAGATCTATATATATGTATATATATGAAAAACATTTAAAATCACACTTCTAAAATTATAAAATCTATTTGAATTAGAGAAGTGGTTTGAACATTTAAGAAAACGTTTTTCATGCTTGAAAGTCGTTCTTCTTTCAAACATTTAGAGATTAAGATCAGAAGATACTTACATTTAGAAATGTTTGAGATCCCCCTCAAATCATGATACAATGATTTAAAAGATTTATAAGCTCCCCCTTAACATGTAAAAAAGATCTTTATTTGAACAAAATCTGCACAAATATCAAGACTTAGATCAAAATATCCTTAATCATTAAAAAGAGTTCTGAATTACCAGGATTAAAGATAAATTCAGAAGTCATAGTCGTTGAAATATGATCAGAAGTCAAAATCATTGAAGTACGGGTTCTGAACTGAAGTATTCAGAAGCCATATAGCTTGTAAGCTCGGGTTCTAAACTGAAGTGTTTAGAAGCCATATTCTTTGAAGTACGAGTCCTGAGCTGATTTACTCAGAAGTCTAAATTTCTTGTGCTCCCCCTTGATAGCACATGTACTCTTCTTAAAAAATATGCACAATTTCTGTTCTGTTTTCCAGTCATGTGTGTGGTATACATCTCACAATCAGCACTACACATGATGAACCTGCAAAATAGATTAAGTAGATTTTGGTACCCAACGGAACTTGGGTCCTGGTTTGTTAGGTGCAGTTTTATTAGAAGAAACTCGATAAGTACCGTACCAATACGAAACATAATTTTTATAGACAAAATCATTAGTTCCACAGTAAGAACAACAAATTCACCTGACTAATTGATTTACAGAGTAAACTAAATCAGGTTTGACAAAAGACATACCTTGAAAAGCTTTGTTCTTGTTGGCATTTGGCGTGGGAACCTTTGATTTTGGAATATCTTTCTTTGGAGCTGTTGTGCCTTTGACTCTCCATTACTTTCTTGAAGACTGGAGTTTCTTGAGGCTTGGAAGGAGTATAAACTTTAGGCACATTCAAATCATTATCTGATTTATCAAATAGAGGATTATAAAAGAGATTGGAAGGATGAATCTGATCCTTAGAGAAATCATTTGATCTATCAGATTCTTTTGAAAAAATGTTTTTAAAACTTGAACTTGAAGCAGTTTTAAAAGAACATTCATAATCATTTAAATCTACAAGCGGAGTCTGAATAATTGATTCAGGACTTGCTTGTTTTGAAACATCAACTTTAAAAATGATGTCTTCAAGTTCTTTTATTTTGTTAATCAAAACATTTTTCTCTTTAAAAATTAGATCATATTTCCTTTGAAAATCAGATTTTACCTTTTGCTCCTTCATAATATCTGTTGATAAACCAGATAATTTCATTGTGAGTTTATTTATTTCATGTTGAAAAAATTTTCTTTCATCAGAAAAAACATCATTCACACTTTTTGCTTGAAAGTTTTCAACTTTCATCTTTTCAAACTCTTTTCTTTCCAAATCAAGTTCTGTTTCCAAATCAGATATTTTCAATGAAAGCTCATTAGTTTTAACTTCAAAAGATTTTCTTTTAGTTTCAAATTCTACTCTTTCTTTTTCGAGCTTCTCTTTTTCAAGAAATAAAACTTTCTCAAAGTCAGAAACTTGTTTTGAAAGTTTTATACATTTCAGTTCAAGTACTCTCTTTTCTTCAAAAACTTTCTTTTGAACATCAGGGTTGTCAAACACAAGTTTCTTGACAACTTTATCTTTTTCAGAAATAGAAAGTTTTCTTTTTAGCTCAGCGTTTTCACAGTCCAAACTTTTTCCTTTTTCTTGAACTCTTTTTAATTGATCTCGTAGATATGAGTTCCCCTTCTCTCTTTTGTCTTCCATGCTTTTCATATCAACATTTTCTCTTTGAAGAGTTGTTACTTTCTGTAGAAGTTTCTTGATTTGATCGTGCAGACTTGAGTTGTCTTTCTTTGCTTCAAGATCTGCAATATAAACTTCAAGGTCAGTAATACGTTTAGAAAGTTTAAAATTATGTTCCTCTAAAATAAACTTTTCGTTTGGAACAGAAATTTCTAAAATCTGTCTCTTCAGATCAACATTTTCTTCTTCCAATGCTTTTATACTCCCTTGAAGCTCTTTCATATCATCTTGATGAGTTGAGATTTCAAGTGTCTTATTCTTCTCTTTTGTAGCTTCAAGAACTACAATCTTGCCATTCATATCTTTTAGCTCTGATTCAAGAGAAGAGACGTTGTCTTTTAATTTAGCTTTCTCAGACTTAATCTTTGTGTTTTTATTCACAGCTTGATCAACAAGATTCATGTATTTATAAACCAAACAATTAAGACGCTTGATCTCATCTTTAGCTTCAAGAAGAGTCCATTTTCTCTCTTTCTTAATTCTCGACCAAAACAAGTGAAACTTGTTGCGTTGTGTTCCTTATACAAAAACCAACCTAATGATACCAAAAACTTGTGATCATGCAAACAAAATCCGATAAAAACGATGGTTGCGAGTTCTTGATAGAGGATGCGAGAAGTTTGTTTGATGGATGCGAGTTCTTTGTTTGATGGATGCGAGTTCTTCACATGAAGGTTGCGAGTTCTTGTTTAAGTGATGCGAGTTCTTCACATGAAGGTTGCGAGTTCTTGTATAAGTGATACGAGAAGTTTTCCGGTGAGATTTCCGGTTAACACGTTTTTCCGGCGACGAACTCTCAAAACTCAAAACTCACTGAAATGTTAATCTATTTCAGATCTAATACTCGCAAACTGATCGAAAATATAAAACGAAGAGATCTATGATTTTTAATCGATCAAAATCTCGCTTTCCCGGCGGATCTCGTTTTTTCGGTGAAATATTTCCAGAAACCGGCGACAATTCCGGTGATCTCGTTTTTCCGACGAGCTCTTCCAATACACCAAACTCACTGTTTCTTGCTCAAATTTAATCTATGTTTTTGTTTTATGATCGAATCAACATCACGAATCTATCTACGAATAATTAATGTCAAATCCACGGTCACAACTTGATTTCCCGGTGAAACCCGGTTTTCCGGCGAGGATGGAATTCACTGTAGCTTGCGAGTTCTTTAGAAAGAAGGATACGAGTTCTTTGATTGAAAGAGGATGCGAGTTCTTTGTGATGAAAGAGGATGCGAGAAGTTTTCTGTATGAGGATGCGAGTTCTTTGTGATGAAAGAGGATGCGAGAAGTTGTTTGCCTGATACGACTCACACACGCAACATACACTCAGCACACACTGACACACGCAACACACACTTTTTTAATTCACAAGACACACCACGTCAACACACACACACACAACTAAAAAATACGTGTGATCTGTTTTAAAAAGCATTCGAAAGTATAAAAAATCATTGCCTGATCCGAGAAGTGTAGAAGGATATGTGATTCGAAAATTTTTAGTTGACTTTTGATTAAATGAAAGTCAATTCAGTTGACTCCTTCTAATTCACTTCTGTTGAACTGTATGAATTAACAAACTTAAAAAATTGTTACTTTCTTGATTTTAAAGATTGAAACACAATGCAAACAACTTTTGATATCATCTCAACAACAAAAATGGATTAAAAACTCATATCTACAAAATTTTGACATGAACACCTCAACAACACATTCAAATCAAAATTTTCAAAATTAAGATTTAGAGTTTAAAACTTGAAATTTATGATTGAAACATGTCTAAAAACAATTTTTAGGAAGGATTTTGCACAAAAACGAATCAAAACATCAATATTTTGCAAAATCACAATCCAAAAAATTTCACAATGAACTTTTTCTCAAGAACACAAAAATTCATTAAATCTTCAAATTGATCAAATCTTGATATGTTTTTGAAAATCTTTTGATGCAAAAATGATTTATATCAATGGAGTAACACTTTGCAATCAAAATCAAAACAAAAAACAAACAAGAAATGCATAACCCATTTGTGTTCTTGAAAACTTCAAAAATTGAGAAATTCTTTAAATTTCTTCAAATCTTCATGATTTTTGACGAATTTGTGCACATCTTGATCTTCCAAAGCTCTGATACCAATTGTTAACACCAGATCTATTAGGTAATCATAAAGTCATCCATTGATCTTGAGAAATCTAGAATATTACATAAGAATGAAAGACTTTCTCTCTCTAGAATCTCTCTCTAACTTTCTCTCACTAGATATTACAATTAAGATCTTTCTGATGACTTGCTTTCTTGCCTTGCTTAACAACTAAGCTAAAGCTATTTATACTTTCTAATTATATTGACTTTCTACTTAAACTACTTTGACTTTGACTTTGACTTTACACTATTTGACTATTACAAGACTTTACAATAAATCTTGAATACAATATAATGCTCTAACATAAAATTTCAGAGGTTGGAAATTCTGTTGGTACTTTAAAAGAGGATATGGCTCAGAATAAACTTGTGACTCAATCTGAGTTCACAAAATTTCAAGAAGAATTATTCAAAGGAATGGAGTTGATGAAAGAAAGTCTGCTGAAAGCTATAATCCAAACCTAAAACCAAAACCAAAACCAAAACCAAAACCAAGTTCAATATCATACTCACTCAGAAGTTACTTCTGTTGTCCCAGGAAAACGGTCGCGAAAACATTTGAGGAGCGGCTAAGAAAACGGTCGAGGAAAGGTCGGGAAAACGGTCGAAAAAACTCTCGGTACAGTTGGGTGTGCCTTGTGACAATGTCCAACGGCTCAGTCACATGATAGGATCGTGGGAAGTGTACCAGCCTCAGTACATACCGGGCGACAATGCCTGGCGACTGGCGGCTGTGCCATTGGCACTGTCACATGTCAGTGCTTAAAATCGAGATTTTCTTCGTTTGGTCAAATCTTGCTCATTTCTCATCCGATTTGGGAAATTCTTGTTGCTATGGGTCCATATTTCGAAGCTTTTCAAGATGGAAACAAATAGGATTGAAGTTTTCTCGAAGAGTTGGTGTTTCTATAAGTCGAAAGGTAAGCCTATATCCAACCATATCTTAACCTAGGGTTTGGTCCTGTTCACCTCAAGCCTCATTCTTCTCTTGGAGTTGCTTATGTATGTTTTGGGAGTACATGAAGCGTTATTGAGAAGCTATACATTATAGATCTAGAAGTTTTGCATGTGGATCTAAAGTCTCCACCACTTTAGAAGCTAAAGGTGGATTTGGAACCTATGTTTAACTAAACCTAATAAGGTGAGTTCAAGTTACTTTGTGAAAACTATGTACATGCCAAAAATGTCTATTTTAGAGTTTTAAAGTGTTTTAGTTCATGTTACATGATTTGAATGTATGGTCATTCATTTGGGGTCATGTAATTTATATTGTAATGTAATGTATCCATAAGCATGAGTTTCACCGCTCAATATCTTCTAAGCAATTATTACTTCAAAAGAGAATATGGGTTCCTATACCTCGTTTATTCATCCTTATTTTTTGTGCTACTTAATATACCACAAAATTGTACAATAATTTATTATAAATAAACTTTTATCAATTCCACACTCACATCTCATCAAACATTTCATTTTCAATATACAATTAGATTCAAGATAAGGTTTGTTTAACAACACCCATTGCCTCGTGCCATGAAGACATAAGGGCCGTTTATCAAATGCTTACCTGAGTAAGCACTTACCAAGTCACATTACCTTACCGAATGCATATGACAAGGACCAACAATCTTACCCGGTAAGAGCAAAGGCAAAGACCGTAGTCTTACTCGATGAGGGATGGCGACGACTCTTACCATGGTTAACGTTTACTGGGTAAATTGTTGCATACGATATTGTTTTGGTGGACTAAAATCTTACATGGTAAGTAAGTGATAGTGTTGAATTTTGTCAACAAGCACTTACTCGAGTAATTGTTTGGTAATTGGCCCCATAGTGAGGCAGGACACAACATTTTGTAATATTATAACCGGAGGACTAGGAAGACAAAAGTAGTTAGTTTTAGTGTCAATGTTTTACAAAAATAAAGTTTAGTGGCTCAATTGCAAAGATTGTAAACCTACGATGACATTGCCTTCCAAGCTTCCACCTCCGCTTTGTTCTGGAAATTTCTTATTTATCTATGGAAACAACGATAAATCACCGCCACACTCGCCACAAAGCGATTGAAACCACCATTTGTACCATCGTGTGAGAGCTCACTAGAATTTGAGAGCTCACTAGAATTCTCCAAGTCAAATTTTAAGGGAAAAACCCTAGAATGCACAAATAAAGATACTATTTGTGCATACTGTATTACGCACACAGATATCCCCTTTTTCCAGTTCTGTTTTTCGGTAATTTTGAAGCAATTTTTCGTTTCCCTCCACAGATCTCTGAAAAGCCCTCGATCGAAACCGCAATTGGAGTGAAATTTTCACGATACATATATTGATTCGAAATTTGATCGTGTGTTTTGTTCAATTTGATATAGTGACGGAATTAGGTTTATTGAATTTTGATTGATGGATGATCGATAATGCCTCAACTGCGTAGCGGAGTACGCAGAGGGAGACCGTCGAAGCAACCGATTGCTGCTGAGAAAACTGAACCCGAGGGACTCAAAGAAGCGGTGGACAAGAGGGGGAAGAAAGTTGATAACAAAACAGGAGAACAGAAAGCGGTTAATCGAGTCGCACAGAAGAACGGGAGAGGAAGGAAGAAAGCGGTGCAAGAACCAGAGATAAAACCTGATGAAGATGGCGAGGAGAAGAATGCTGTAAGGACAACGCCACAGGAACAAGAGAAGGGGATAAAACCAGAGATAAAGGAAGAGGAGAAAGTTGCAGAAAAGGAGATGGATGACAACGACAGCGTAGCCCCCAGCGGTGATAAGGGTTTCGGTGCTGAAGACGAAGGCAGCACTGCTCCACTCCCAGAAAGGGTAATTAGTCTATCCATATCAACTTGTGCTCTAAACTATCGTATTTTTTGTAGCTTATAGACTCCATTTTATGGGTTAAACTAATACGTAGAAGGTTATATATTAGGCTTTAGCTAATATTCAAATTCCTTGATGCTTTGAGTATTTAAATACTATTTGATGTGTTTTCAGTATCTGTTAAAAGCTTTATAGATTCTTTAATGGTGATTTTAGAGGGTTCAATAGTTTAAAGTTAAGCTTGTGTTTATTCCTTTTGTTGTTGTGTTTTGGGGTTTGGTTTCATGCTCCTTTCTTTAAGTTTTGTAAATCTTTTTTAGGCATTGTTTGGCAAAAAAAAACTAGCTTATAAGCTAGGTACATGTTTGGATGACCATAAGCTAGCTTTTCAAAACGCTAGTAAGAGTAGCGTTTTATGAGCTTATGGAGCTTTTGATTTTTTTCTTCCAAAAATACCCTCATTAATATTAATTATTATTTATTAACTATTTTTTTAATATGTCCTTTTTGGTCATTTAAATGCTTATAAGCTACTTTTTGCCAAACGTGGCTTTTTCATTTATAAGTCAACAGCTAGCTTATCAGCTACCAGCTAGCTTATAAGTCATAAGCTAGCTTATCAGCTAGTTTGCCAAACATAGCCTTAGTTAACAAATGCTTCAATTCTAGCCATTCTTGAGTAGTCAAAGATGAAATGTCATTCTATGGACAAGAACTAGTTTGAGACATTAATTCAAATGGGCTTTTGAAGTGTTTGCTGACTACTTTCAGTAAAGCACTGGCTTTTGTGTTTATATGGGTCATTTCTTGTTATTCTTTGAATCAAACAAGCCATGATTCTTGGTGCCGTTTTCTGTTTAGCATTATGTTTAATTAGTTCTATCATTCTGAAGGGCAATTGTGGGTTTTTACATGATTCTGTCTGTGATTGTTTGAGTTAAATATATCTGAACACCACATATATGTTGGTATTATAGCAAGCACAACTGGAGTTAGGTATAAGAAAAGGGGTTCGTTTTCACTTCCGGAGCTTTAGTAAACATTTAGGGTGCGTTTGGTACATTGGATATGACAGAACAGAACAAGGATCACTTTCCCATGTTTGGCATATATTTCAGAACAAGGTGGGACATGCCTGTTCTACCCCCACCCCATAGAAGAGAGTGGAACAAAGGTGGAACAGACCTATATTTTACTAATATAACATCAAAATAAAAGACGATTCTCTTCTAAAACATCAAATACACCTTCCTTCTTACATTTTATTCATTATTTACATTTTATTTATTTTAGTTTCTGTTCTTTAAACTTTCACTTATTATCCTCAAAATATTATTTTTATACGGTTTTTATATTTTGGCTAATTTATGTAATTTTTTAAATATCATTAATACTAGAATAATATAGAATTGTATAAAATAAAAATTGGAAACTACATAAACTTTTTATTTTCATGGCATTTAAATCGTCTTGATGAAAACTTTCTAATGATATAATTTGTTATAAAAAATATTTAGTTTATTATAGTTTAATAAATTACATAAATTAATCAAAATATATAAAATATACAAACAACCCAATAGGGGTAAATTGGTCATTATATATGTTCTGTACAGTTCTATCCTACCAAACGCTGAACAACTGTTCTGACCTGTTTCGTTCTGTCCGTTCTGTCCTGTCTGGATACCAAACGCACCCTTATATGGAAAATTAAAATGATACTCAATTGTGATTTTACAATATTCCCCGTAGCTTTCTTGAGTAAGTTGGTTTTTTCTTTGTGAAGATGACTCCATCGATGGGATTGTAATATTCCTCTGTTTAATTTTTCAAAGAAGCTGGCATTCTATATCCTGTGATTAATGATGCTTCTTTCAATTTTATTTTTCCTTCAAGAACAGGTCCAGGTTGGTGGTTCCCCATCATATAAGATTGAGAAAAAACTTGGAAAAGGGGGATTTGGGCAAGTATACGTTGGGCGCAGAATTAATGCATCAGTTCCTCATGAAAGAACTGGTCCTGGTGCAGTAGAGGTATCACATTTTTCTGTTGCATGTTATTATACAATGGTGGCAAGTAGAGACGGCCAAATGGGCCCGACCCGGACCGGGGCCGTTTGGGACTTGTTTGGGCCCGCCGGTCTTTTGACCCGTTACGATTTTCATCCAAAAACAAGACCCTGCTTGGCCCGGGACTATTATGGGACCAGTCGGCCCGGTTTTTTATATAAAATTTATTTTTAAATGTATAAGTATATTTTTAAATAAAAACGTATTTGTTAGTGTATTTGATTGACCCAATTATAATAAAATGTATTTTTTTTAAAACGCATGTATTTTTTCGGTGCATTTGATAGACTCAATTATAATAAAAACATATTTGTTAGTGTATTTGACTGACTAAATTCTCCTAAAAGATATTTTTTATAAGTTCAGAAACAATTTAAAAAAAATAAATTTTTTTGAATGGTACCAGTTTGGGCGTAGCCCGAGACCGGGACCAGTTCACATATCCGGGCCTTATATTTGGGACGGGAGAGGGACCGGTTCCGAGGTCACTATTTGGGACTGTGACCGATTTGGGCCTGGCCCAGCCCAGGACCGACTTTTGGCCATCTCTAGTGGCAAGTATGAATGTGTTATTTAATATTGCATGGTGTTCAAAATATGTAGGTTGCATTGAAATTCGAACACCGAAGCAGCAAAGGATGCAACTACGGACCACCGTATGAATGGCAAGTTTACAAGTAAGTCGTTTCAGTTCTCTGTCTGATGTTTGTATGTTTTTTTGACATTATGGGGGTCTTAGGCATCTTTTGGCAAAAATAAGCTACCTTATTTTTTGAGTACATGTTTGGATGGACATAGGCTAGCTTATTGATAAGCTACTTGGAGTAGCCTATGAAGAGCTTTTGTGACTTTTTTCAATTATACCCTTATTAATATTTATTAACTATTAATTATAAATAAATTTTAATTATTACTAATATTAATTGAAAATTATTAACTAAATTTTAATTATACATTGATGTTAATTTTTAATTATTTAGAATTATTGATAATCATATCAATATATATATATATATATTTTAATATTTTAATATTAGTCAATATATTTTAGTTATCAATTACTATTATTTTTTTAATTCTTATTCACTTATTTATTTCTATTCATATTATATGTAATGGTTACTTAAAATCATAAGTTAATGTAGATTTTTTTCCAAGATTTGTTTTAACAAATCCAAAATTTATAGTGTATATATAATCAAGGTTTTAAAAAGCGGAATCGTGCCTCAAGGCGTTTTCCCTCAATGAGGCGAGGCGTAAGCCCCGAGGCGGAAATATATACACTACACAAAATATATACGCGAATCTATTCCACTGCTGCTGCTCGGAAAATATATGCAATATATATACACACACTTGACACTTGAGTACTAGACACAATATATATATATATATATATATCATACTAAATTACTAAAAGAATTTACACTTTTTTCAATCAAAAAATATAGATGTACATGTACTAAAAAAGTAAAAAATTATTGATCTATTCATAACACATATATCAAAGCATGTGTAGCCCAGTGGTAAGGTAACATCCTTGGGGGTCAGTGGATGGTATCCCTGACTACCAGGGTTCGAACCCCGTGGTAAGCATGTCTGAGATACCCGCCTAACCTCTGGTTGGGCCGTCCTTAGGTGGTCCGGTCGAAGACTGGGCTATCGCCCCAGCCCAATGTGGTTGGGAATAGGCCCAAGCGTAAGCTGGGCTGCGGACGCGGCGGATTAGTGGGCTGCCCTTGGATGCCCGATACCGCCGTGACGGTGTGCGTGCGTGTGTGCGTGTGGTCGTGGTAGTCGTTCGTGGGTTCGATGCCGCATTGCCGTTAAAAAAAACAACTCATTAAGAAAAAACATTAAATATCAACAAAGTGTGATTGTGACCCTCACACGTAATACAAACTAAATATAAAAGAAGTGTATCCAGTAGATACATATACATAATACTTCTGTGAACCGAAGAGAATCGAAGAAGAAAATGCAAAGAAACGGGAGAAAACTGGAACTCACGAAGGACAATAGACGAGTAGGGCTTACGAGAACCGGAGAAAAACAAGGTTTTAAAAAAAAGAAATAGAGAAGGTTTTAGTCATTTTCTAAAATAATATAGCCTCGGTATTGAGACATACGCCTCACTACCGCCTCACGCCTCACCACCTCAATTACCGCCTCAGACAACCGAGGCGTGCGCCTCGTCTGGGAATTGAGAGGCTCCGCCTCAGGTGCGATTTTGGACCGCCTCGCCTCGAGGCGCGCCTCAAGGCGTACGCCTCACACACTTTTTAAAACCATGTATATAATAATAAATTTTAAATTCTTTTAATTAACATATTATATTATTTAATATTTCTTTACTATCTTGTTTGTGTTAATTTAACATATTATATTATTATAAATTTATTTTAATTATATTATGAAATATTGTAATTATTATTTTTTCAAGATGTCTTTTTTGGTCATTTTACATGCTTATCAGCTAGTTTTTCTCAAATGTAACCTATCCATCACCTAGCTTATCAGCTAGTTTGCCAAAACATAGCCTTAAGTGACTAAAATGAGGTATTTTTCAGCGTGCTCGGTGGAAGTCATGGTGTGCCACGTGTGCATTATAAGGGCAGGCAAGGTGATTACTACATAATGGTACGTCTTACTCTGCTATGTTATCATTTTTAAATTAAAATGTTCTACAATATCTACCCTTCTCAAGTGGGTCCCGGCTAACATCGATACTCTTTGAAGGTTATGGATATGCTTGGACCTAGCTTATGGGATGTTTGGAATAACAACTCGCACACGTAAGTCTCATTTTACTGGCTTAAAAACGTATTAAGTTTGTGTTTGTTAATAAACCACTGATCAGTTGGCAGTCTTTTTCACTACTCTTCTTTAGGATGTCAATTGAAATGGTTGCGTGCATTGCCATTGAAGCCATCTCTATATTAGAGAAGATGCACTCCAGAGGGTACATATTATTTTTTCTTTTTTTTTCTTCAAGCTCTTAACTATCTGGTGTATTGTAAATAGATTTTTTTTTTCTAGTCCTTGCAAATCCACTTACTGATGCAAATGCAAGTTATATGATGATTACTTCTCAGCTTGAAAGCTTAAGCTCATGTACAACTAGAGATGGCCAAAAATTGGTCCCGGGCCGGGCCAGGCCCAAATCGGTCCCGGTCCTAAATAGTGATCTCGTAACCAGTCCCGGCATAACCGGTCACGGTCCGGGCCTTGTTTTTGGATGAAAGTCGTAACCGGTTAAGGACCGGTGGGCCCAAACCAGTCCCAAACGGTTCCGGCCGGGCGGGTCCCAAGTCGGTCCCGGTCCCGGTCCCGGTCCCGGTCCTTCGCTGGTCTCGGGCTGTCTCTAGTACAATTAAGGAATTGGTATTTTGTTGCCTGCTCAAGTGAACGGAAGTTCATAAAGGGTGCGTTCGGTACACTGGACAGAACAAAACAAGGATTACTGTTCTACGTTTGGCAAAACTTTTATGTGGAATAGAGTGGAACAGAGTGGAAAAGGCCTGTTCCACCCCAACCCCATGAAACAAGCTGGAATAATGTGGAACAAACTTATGTTTTACCAATGAAACCTCAAAATAAAATCTAATTCTCTTCCAAAACACAATATACGTTTTTTTACATGTTGTTCATTCTTTTAATTGTATTTATTGTATTTTATGCTCTCTAAACTTCCATTTTACTGTCCTCAAAATATTATTTTTATATGGTTTCTATGTCTTGATTAATTTATGTAAAAACTATTGAATATTAATAGTAAAAAAAAGTATAGAAAAGGTTAGAAAATAAAAATTGGAATCTACATAAAACTTTTTATTTTGGTAGCTTTGATCCTCTTGAAGAGAACTTTCTAATAATATAGTTTGTTGTAAAAAATATCTATTTCATTATAATTTAATAAGTTACATAATTAATCAAAATATATAAAATATATAAACAACTTATTAGGGGTAAATTGGTCATTTTGTCTGTTACGTCCCGTTCGTCCAGTTCTGGCTTGCCAAACGCTGGATAAATATTTTAGCCTGTCTTGTCCTGTTCTAGTCTGCATACCAAAGGAACCCCAATTGTGTACCTTCTTTTTTTTTTTGCTAAAACGAGGATTCTTGTGGTAGTATAATTATACGGGTTGGGTTCCAGTGAGAAGCGTGAAAAGTGGTTTTCAACCGTTGGATGAGAAATGGACGCACATTAGGATGAGATGCACCGAGATAATATGCACCGAGATGCACCGGATCAATTCCTTTATAAGCCGCAATTCATGGGAGGGAACGGTTCAGATCCACTTCTCACACGATCCTTCGCCATAATTATACATGCACTTCAGTTATAAGTAGCAAATGTGCAGTATATGTGTTGATTATGTACATGTGGTTAGTAATTGACATATTGAATATAATGTGATATATACTATTGATGTGCAGGTATGTACATGGTGATGTTAAACCTGAAAATTTCTTGCTTGGTTCTCCTGGAACATCGGATGAGAAGAAACTATTTCTTGTTGATCTTGGTTTAGGTATATTGTGAATCCGTCTTTGTTTATTTGTTGCCATTTTATTTATTTATTGATGGAATGAGGAGCTGAAATAAAACATTTGCTACATGCCAGCCACCAGGTGGCGAGATACTGCAAGTGGGTTGCATGTTGAATATGATCAAAGACCAGATGTTTTTAGGTATATTTTGCGACAATCTTTATGTCAGCTTGGTTTTTGCTATCTTTCTGCCATTCATTCATTAGGTTGGGTTCCGGTGAGAAGTTGAGGTTAACGTGAGAAGCATGAGAAGTGGTTATCAACCGTTGGATGAGAAATGTACGCACATTAGGATGGGATGCACCGAGATGCACTGGATCAATTCCATTCTAAGGTGCAAATCATGGGAAGACATTTGATTAAAAGTGATCAACGGTTCAGATCCACTTCTAAAGCTTCTCACGTTAACCCCAACTTCTCATACGATCCTTCGCCTCATTCTCATAATTCCCATTTGTCTCTTATATTGAAGGGGAACTGTCCGCTATGCAAGTGTACATGCTCATCTTGGAAGAACGGGAAGCCGGAGGGATGATTTGGAATCTCTTGCTTATACACTTGTATTTCTTCTTCGTGGTCGGCTGCCTTGGCAAGGATTCCAGGTTGACTCTCAATCTTGGTGCTGTGTTCTTTGATCCGGAGAGAAAAAAAGAAAGAAATCAATGGAAAAGACATGAAAAGAAAATAAGTTTTTGAGTAAATTACGTTTTTTGTCCCTGTGATTTGCTAAAATTGCGAATTTTGTTCTTGGGTTTTTGAAATTTTGGTTTTCATCCCTATGGTTTGCAATTCATTTCGATTTTCGTCCCTGAGGCCAAAACACTACTTTTAAGTATGAATGAGTAAAATAGAATAGGATGAAAATAGCAACAAAATTTAAATCGTAAGGACGGAAAAGGTAATGAATTGTAAACCATAGGGATGAAAATCGCAATTTGAAAACCATAAGGACAAAAATAAAAATTTCAACAAACCACAAGGACTAAATATGTAATTTACTCTAATTTTTTTTATTTGTGTTCTCAAAAGGGAAGAAAAAAGAAGGGAAGGAAAGGAAAGAAAAGAAAAGAAAAGAAAAGAATTTATCATGTCCTTGAACAAGAGAGAAAGGAAAGAAAGATGTCATTTTTACAAATATACCCGTTAAAGGCATGTCCTTTATAATGAAAGGTTCGGTAGTTTTGTAATTTTAATAATTTTAGTAATTTTTTAAATGATTTTAATTTCTTTCATTTTCTTTTCTTCCCTTTTCTCCCAAGTTTGGGAGGAAACCTATCATTATTTTTCTTCCGTTTCCTTTCCTTTTTCTTCTAATTTTTTTTTCGAGAACACGAGTTTTCTTTTTTACTTTCCTCCCTTTTCCCCCTTCCTTTCTTTTCCCTTCCTTCGTAAAAAGGGTTTCGAGAACACATCGTGGATGTTTCTTGCTCTTATTTGTAGGTTCTTGCTATTCTTACACAGTTGTTTGTTTAGGGTGAAAATAAAGGGTTCCTAGTGTGCAAGAAAAAGATGGCAACTTCTCCAGAAACACTTTGTTGCTTTTGTCCTGCCCCATTTCAGCATTTTGTTGAACACGTTGTCAATCTGAAGTTTGACGAGGAACCTAATTATGCAAAATATATTTCACTTTTTGATGGAATTGTGGGCCCGAATCCAGATATTAGGCCGATCAACACTGATGGTGCTCAAAAGGTATGTTGACCGTTAATTGACCTCAAATGTTGTATCAACTCTTCTGTTTCTGACGTGTTTTCTATGTACATATATATATATACTCTGTTAGCTTATGTATCAAGTTGGACACAAGAGAGGAAGATTGACGATAGAGGAAGAAGATGATGAACAACCGAAGAAGAAAGTTCGCATGGGAATGCCTGCAACTCAGTGGATAAGTGTTTATAATGCTCGTCGCCCAATGAAGCAGAGGTACGACAGTATATATATATATATAGGTTCAGGGGAACCCCAAAAAAATGAAAAACTGAGGAACACCCTAGTAACCGTTTATCTGGACGGTATGCACATGTGCATACAAGTAACTAAAGTTGTTTTTTGGTTTTTATACACGCGTGCATACGGGAAAAATTGCTTACAAATTACTTGTATGCACATGTACATACCGTATAGATGAACGATTACCAGGGTGCTCCTCTGTTTTTTATGTTTTTTGAGGGTTTCCCCTGAACCTGACCCTATATATATTTCTTTCTTTTTTCAAGTATACTTTTGTTTGTATTTTTGCACTGGATTTATTGAGTGTAAACCATAATTATTTATGACAATGAGTGGAGAAATCACATGTGAATGTTGTGTTGTAGATATCATTATAATGTGGCAGATGCTAGACTTCCTCAACATATCGAGAAAGGAAATGAAGATGGGCTATTCATCAGCAGTGTGGCTTCTTGCTCAAACCTATGGGCTCTTATTATGGATGCAGGGACTGGATTCACATCTCAAGTTTACCAACTCTCCCCTACGTTTCTTCACAAGGTTTTTCATGCAATTTCATCTCTTGGGTCTTAATCGTTATATATTGTTATTTGGCAAAAAAAATCCACTTTTCACCATTTATGCATGTTTTTTTTTACTTGAGCAAACTGAGCTTTTTGTTTGTTTATTTGTTGTTATAAGGAATGGATTATGGAACAATGGGAGAAGAACTACTACATTAGTGCAATAGCAGGTGCTAACAATGGGGGCTCCTTGGTCATAATGTCGAAGGGTAAGGACATTTATATATATAGGGTCAGGTTCAGGGAACCGAGGAACACCCAGGTAGCCTTTCATCTGAACGATATGCATTTGTGTATACAAGTAATTTGTAACATGCACACATGCATATGCACATGTGCGTAATGCATACGTGCATAAAAACCAAATAGACTACTTAATTTACTTGTATGCACAAGCGCATACTGTCCGGATGAAGGGCTACCAGGGTGTTTCTTGGTTCTCCATTTTTAGGTTTTTCCTTGAATCTTCATCTCTCTCTCTCTCTATATATATATATATATTAGGCTACTTGAAGTCAAAGTGTTCATCTTCTAAAGATAAATTATGTAGGTACCCAGTACGTTCAGCAGTCATATAAAGTGAGCGAATCATTTCCGTTTAAGTGGATAAACAAAAAATGGAGAGAGGGGTTCCATGTCACTGCTATGGCGACTGCAGGAAGTAGATGGGCAATCGTTATGTCTCGTGGTGCTGGATTTGTTGATCAGGTTATATCCGTTATCTATACTATATTATTATATTATATATTATAAGAGGGAGGTTTAGGGGAAAACCTCAAAAAATTGAAAACCTAAGGAACACCCTGGTAACCCGTTCATCTGGACGGTATGCACATGTGCATACAAGCAATTGGAACTGTTTTTTGGTTTTTATGCACGTGTGCATGCTATGTAATTACTTGTATGCATACTGTCCAGTTGAATGGTTACTAGTTCTTTTTTTTTGCGGTTTTCTCTTCAACCTGACCCTGTATTATAAAGCACTTAGGTTTTGTTCTAAAAACTCTCCAAGAGTACACCTTATAAAACATCAAGTATAAATACCAAAGCTTTCAGTTTTTAAAATATTCCTATATTACACTTTTTTAAATTTTAAGAAGAGAGTTTTTGGAAACTTGTACACTCTCTGAATATAAGGTCAATCAACCAAATAAATAGTAAATTATTTTAGTTTTTTTGGAAACTACATTTCATAATTGAGGCATGGGATCATGTGAGAAGTGCCATTTTTGGTGAGAAGTGCTTTTAAACCGTTGATCACTTTTACACAAATACCCTCCCATGAATTGCGGCTTAAAAGGGTATTATCCGGTGCATCTTATCTCGGTGCATCTCATCCTAATGTTCGTCCATTTCTCATCCAATGGTTGATAACCACTTGTCACGCTTCTCACGTTAACCTCAACTTCTCACCGGAACCCAACCCTCATAATTGACCCATTTCCAAAAAACAGAACATAAAATAGAGTAAATTACGTTTTTAGTCCCTATGGTTTGTTGAAATGTTCTATTTTCATCCTTATGGTTTTGAATTTACGATTTTCATCCATGTGGTTTGTAATTCATTACCTTTTTTGTCCTTGTGATTTAAATTTTATTTCTTTTTTCAATCTTATGGTTTACAATTCATTTCTATTTTAGTCCTTCATACTTAAAAGTAGTATTTTGGCCTCAAAGATGAAAATAGAAATAAATTGCAAACCATAAGGAAGAAAACTGAAATTTTGGAACCACGGGAATGTAATCTGCAATTTTTAACAAACCATGGGGACTCAAAACGTAATTTACTCTAAAAAATAAATTTAAAACAAATCAATTTTTGGAATTTTACATTTTGCTGCATTGCATGGGTACATTTTTAGTGATTCTAAACATAAAGATCTTTATTCTAGATTTATTTATATGTGATCCTAGGTTGTGGAACTAGACTTTCTGTATCCAAGTGAAGGTATTCATAGAAGATGGGATGCCGGTTATAGGATAACATCAACTGCAGCTACATGGGACCAAGCGGCTTTTGTTCTTAGTGTACCAAGAAGAAGACCTGCAGATGAGACACAAGAAACACTGCGGACTTCCGCATTTCCTAGCACACATGTTAAGGTTAGTCCTTAATTTTTTGATATGTATATACGGCAAATTGAACTTACACGTACTTGTTATCTTCGTGAGGCTTCAACCCTTGACCTCTCAAGCTCCTTTCTAAAGTGCCACATCAGCTTTGCAATAACATCTCACATCAATGACATTATATACATATTTCAAAAGTGGTCCCCAATGACACATCACCAAATACTATATAATTTATATTTACATATTTTAGTAGTTTATAATATCACAAGAAATACTAAATATGATTTGTTTGTGTAAGATTATCTATTAGTATTTGTATTTGGATTTTCATAATTTTCTTTATATTAATGTATTTTTTATTTTAGTAATCAAATTAGTAATTTAAATAAAAAACATTCCATAGTAAATGTCATTTATTTAAAATAAATGTTAATAAAAATATAAAAATTTAATGTTTAAACAAATTAATAAATGAAGTTAATTAAATAAGATTATATTTATGTTCTATATTCAATAAAATTTTAGTTATGTTCTATAAATCATATTTAGTATTTTTGTGATGCTATAAATTATTGAAATATGTAAAATATAAATTATAAATTAATTGGTGATGTGACACTTTAGAAAGGAGTTTGGGCTTTCATTGATGCGGATGGTCTTAAGACATCTTGCAATTTACATGTCACGTCCATGTCATTTTGCAAGGCCATTTGCAAGATTGACGTGGATGCTCTAAGAAGGTTGGGTTAGTAGTAGTATGTTAAGGTTAGGTTTCTTGTTAATGTAAAATGTTTCTTTGTCGCTATTTGGCTTGATTTAAATTACCTTTTTTTTGTGTGCTGCAGGAAAAATGGGCAAAGAATCTGTACATTGCTTCTGTGTGTTACGGTCGAACTGTTTCATGAGTTGAGTTGTTTTTTGATGTGGGCATCATCTTCTCCAATGAGTTCAATCAAAATTAACCATCTACTTGGGTTCTTTTTTCAAGCAGATGCCAATTTCTATTTGCCAAATAGTTGTGAGTTGATGTACTAAGTAGTGGGTTGGGTGGTAGCACTAACATAACATAATTCTCTTGTTTTTCATTTGTCTACTCTAGATGATATATGCTTCTTTAGCTAGCTAGCTTCCAGTGGGTACATTTTTTTGGCACAAACTTTTGTACATATCCTTTTGAACAATAGCCATATCGTCTGAGGATTGTGCACACACTCTCTCTACCCTTTAGGTTATTGCGTCTTTTGGTTTGGTTTGGTTTGGTTTGGTGTGTTATTTTAATCTAATTTTACAGGAGAATAGCCTGGAAAGTCCTCATGATCATTGGGCTTGAAGGGGTTTAAACCAGCTGCTTATGGGCCCAACTTGTTGGGGCTAGTTGAGCCCAGTTAGTTTCAAGATTTTGTGGTGATCCATACACATAGGGCTGTAAACGAATAAGAACGTTCAATAAATTGTTCGTGAACCGTTTGGTGGGAAGTTCATTCAGGCTTTGTTTGTTTTTTTCAAAAAAAGATCTTAAAAGCTCTTATGTCATTTTCGGTCGGACCTATGGTCTTTAAGACCGTTTGATTTTTTTTTTATAAAAAAAGAGCTTAAAAGCTCTGAAAATCTCTTATTTCACAAGAGACAATCATATGTCTTAAAACCTCTTCTTCTCCCCTGATCTTCAAATCCGCCACATCCATCATTTCATGCCTCCATCGCAATAATCGATCTGCAACTACCTTTCGTCGCCGTTCCGGCCGTCCATCGACCGTCGTTCCAGCTATTCTCGCCGTTCCAGCGACCCATCATTGCCGTTTTCTTCCAGCAACCCTCGACGTTCGATTTTTTCCCGATCTGTTCATCTTCCAGATCTGCAAGAGAGGTAACTTCCCTTTTTTCCCGATCTGTTCTTCATCTTCCAGATCTGCAAGAGAAGTAACTTCCCTTTTTTTCCCCTGAGAAAAAGATGGATGAAATAAGAGAGTATGATTGGTGGTTTGCGGAGGGTGGTGGTGGTGGTGGGGTGACGATGATGACGGTGGTCGGAGGGTGGTGGTGGTGGGGTGACGATGTTACCCCCATATTGCCAACCTTTTTTTAACATTCTATGCAGTGAGTGGTGACCCCCTTCCCATCCTCGACCATCCAATACCTATCCCCAATCACCCCTTCCCATTTCCGGCCACCATCTTCGGCTCCGGCTGATACAGATCACCCCTTCCATTGCCCCTCTGTAAATGTACAAATTAATATCTAAAACCATGTCTTTTCTAGTCAATCCCTTGCCCCCATTTCAACCCAATTTTACAGTGAAGGTGAAAGTGGTGAAGGTGTTGCTGCTGCGCAAAACAAACGATGGTGCTTGGCAAAACTGGTGCTCGACAAAATCATTTTGACCCAACAATTGGTAGTGGAGGCGATTTGAACACAAGAAATTGTTAAGGAGAAAGGGTGATAGTGTTTGGCAAATCTTTTTGGTGGCGGAGGTTTAGAATTGGTGTTTTAGGTTAATGGAGTAGAGTAATATATAAATAATATATTTTTTTAATTTAAAAAAATGAAGGTAATGGATAACCAAAAATATAAATAGCATAATTGAATGCTTCAAAAAGTATAATTGAATATATATTTTTATTTTTATATAACAATTTATATAATAAAAACAATACACATTAACTTAGGGGTAATTCAGTCATTTTAACAATTTTAGTCCAGTCTTGTTGTAGTTGTACCAAACGTAGGACAAATTACTTGTTCAATTTTGTCCAGTTTCGTCCGGTCCCGTCCATTCTGCACACCAACGCTACCTTAATGTTCATTTATGTTTGTTCGTGTACGTTCGTTTAGCATCTTAATGAACGAATATAAACGAACACGCACAAACACATTTTCTTAACGAATGAACATGAACACAAAAAAATATGTTCGTATTTCGTTCGTTTGTTCGGTTAAGTTAAATGAAGGAACATGAATAAGCCTCCGTTTGTGTTCGTTCGGTTCATTTACAACCTTAGTCACATAGATTTTTTATAACATTTTATTTGTTGATTGTTAGGTGTTGTCAAGCTCGTCCAGCTCGTCCAAATACCGGTGAGATCATCAACCAACAACTAGGTTAGTTCGGGAGGTGTTTAAGGCCAAGGTTGGTTAGGAACTTAGGATTGCGCAAGTTCTTATGCTTGAGAATTGTTTATGATCCGTTAGCCTAGTTTTGTTAAAGGACTCCACTGGTGTAAGATGGATAGTTGTTCATCAAGACTGCATTTGATATATAAGGCATGATAGGACGTGACAAAGTCCACTGTTTTATGTTTGGTGTGTTATTGAGATAGGATAAACACTCAGTGTTCTACGTTATGTGTGACATGGGATAAAGATTGGATCATATTTTTTTTCTTAGATGGAACAAGATGGGACAAGGATGTGATAGAACTACAAATTGTCAATCTACTTTTATTCGATATAACCTAATATGGTATTTGGTTTAATGGTCACCATTGCTTATCGCCGCCATAACCAACACAAGTGTCGACCGACTACCGCCTCCACTACCATCAACTACTGTTACCGTCACCGCCATCCATGACCACCTCCACCTCATCTTCAACTATAGCCTCTACCACCATATCCACCAAGGTCCACCGTCTATAAGTCCTCTACATGTAGCACTTGTACTACAACCATGGGCCACCAACACCCATTGTCGTCACCACCTCTACCCATCGATAGCCACCTCCACCATCATGAACTACCTATCATCGCTCATGTAACTATTATATGATATATAAAATCATCAAACAACTTTTTAGGAACAACTTGTCCCGTCTTCCCTTTCAAATATTAATCATGACAATTTGTCATGTCTAGTCTTTTCTTATCTAGTTTGACCCCTTGTTCTATTCATTCTAATCGAATCTTATTTGCTTACATTTTGTATGCACATATGATACAATATCATTGTCTATGATATGTCCAATGTGAATTGATATCAAAATCACCCTAAAGAAATGAACATTTATAATCATGATCATGTCCCAATGTCCATGGGATGATTGGTGTGATGGAGACGATAGTGAGGTCTTGCAAATCGAGATTTTCAATTGAATGTAGTTTCTAAGTTATATAGATCTACTAATACCGTTAGAGTTTGAACATGTACCTTGTACTAGAACAAAAAATCAATGAGACAACATATTTGAATCATGAAAATACAATATGTTAGGAGAGAACTCTTCGCTTTAAATCGGGGATTTGCCTGCTTTTCTCCAAACTGAGATCTGTTTTCTAAAAAAAATTGACGAGACAACATATTTGAATAGCTCTTCGTGCATAGCTTCTCTCCAAACTGGGGATTTGTTTGCTTCATCAAAGCTTCTTGGTTAAGTATATATTGGGGTATAACATAAATTGTGTATTAGTCGTGTACATGCAATATGAGATTTGTAGGCTTGGTGATTTTCCCCTCCTCGTTGGGGAACCCGGTTTACCCGCCCCGCTCAAGACAGCCTATAAAAACGGGTACCAGGTTCAGGGTCGGGTACCGGTTTACCCAACCCGCTCATTTCACCTCATTTTTACTTCAACAAGCTTCTGGACCAAAGTGTGTGCGATTTCACACATCTAAAGGCAAAACCTAGCTAAATCTTGGTGAAATTGAAGAGAAATTGCAAGAAATTGAAGGTATAATAAATGTTGGTATTTTGATTTTCTAGATGTATTTGGTTGATTTCTTGCAAATAGGGTTTAGGTTATAGGATGGATGATGGATTTATGGAATTATTTTGTAGAAATGTGATGAGACAACTTGTTATTTGGCCAAAAACATAGATTATATACAAAGATTAGTTGAAATAATGTTGAGTTATGAACAAAAAAATGACTTTTCAAAGTTAGGTTCTAAAATGATGATTTTGATGAATAAGGCTTGAGTTTTGCTATTTATTTTATAAAGTTTGTGATATTTTGAGATAGAAATCTGGATTTGGTACCAAATGGGAATGGATTGGGTACAATATTGTTGAAAATGGCCATTTTGAAACATAAAAGTCAATGTTTCTGCCATGTTTTAGAAAACTTGTAACACCCTCAAATTTGGAACGAGTAACTAACTATAATTTTCAACAAATTAACCAAAATAGATGGATTAATTTCTACAATTCATTCCTCAAAATACCTCGGAATTTAAAACATTATAATTCCCACAATAAAATAACTTAAACAGGTGCTACTTAACATAACACAATTTGCTAATTCCAAATAAGTGCGGAAGTCTTCACTACTCAAGTCACCTCACGTGCACACTACTAGTACACGCCACATCACAATGTAGCTAGAGCTACCCCAACCTGAGCCTGTTGCACATGCCGACAAATAAAAAGGGTTAGACTTACGCCTAGTGAGTTCAAGCATTTTATCATGACTATATAAAAACATAAATCGAAAGAATAATAGTTTTAGTCATGATTTCTAAAGGGTTTACTTTAATTGCAAATCACCCATTTTCCAACTCACACATTTCCCATGCTAAAATCTTTATTATAACATGATTTCCCAAAAATAGACTTATTCACAAAGTCCACGAAAAATGTGAAATAGCATTTGATACTTAAAACGATTAAACTCATAATTATTTGCCTTTGTCCCAAAACATCCCAAAACATGGATGAAACATAATCCACTGCTTATATAACGTGGAAATGCAATTCTCATAAATATGATGCATTACCGAAAACATGGATAAATACAAATACCCGAAACATCTCTCACGGATGAGACATAAACTGTTAGCTCCAATCTTTATGATTATAGAAGTATTGAAAAATAGTCTAAGTATAGAAGTCTTCGACAGAGGCTCTGTCGAGTCACCGAGAAGACAGAAGCATAGAAGTCTTCGACAGAGGCTCTGCCGAGCAACCAAGAAGACCGAAGTGAAGAATCGCCTAAAGACACTTCGGACAAGGCCACAGAGCCTCTGTCATACTTGACAGAGCCTCTGTGGTATAAAAGACCAAAGATCTATACAAAGACAATCGTGCTTCTCACGATTTCTGCTGTACGAAGATACTCAAGATCATTCGTACAAGGCATAACCTGACAACTCCACGTGTCAAACTCTGATGGGTCATAGCCTTAGTAGAAGCCGGCGCATTAAATTAACGTTGTACTATCAACAGTACCTGAAAAGTGTTTTTAGTACCTTCAGTCCTTGTTGTCCAGATCTTGTCCCCTTTAGAAGTAGTATAAATAGAAGACTCATGTTGAGTTCTTCTATGAAGCTTTGCACAACACACACACCTTCAGAGCAGTTTCTTGTCAAACCTTTTGGTGTTTTTGGTGTTCTTATTATATCAAATACAGTGAATCATTGAGCTATTTATCTGTGTTATTTACACTTCATATATTTGATATTGTGTGTTATTCTACCTCATTATATCTGTTAGTTCGTTAAAACGCTTCCGCATTATATATTGTTTGAACTAATTAGATAAAATCATCATTGTTAAGCAAAACAGGAACCAACAATTGGTATCAGAGCCTGCCTTGATTTTCTATATCAAGTGATCCTCTCTTGCAATGATTTTTGGTAGAAACTTGGACTGATCTTTAACCTATTATTCATATCTTTCAAAACAACATCTGTGTTTCTGCCATTCTCGACAAGTTCGACTTTGGTAAACTTACATATCTGTTTCTTCGGTTAAATCTCCATTTTAGTGCATTGTTTAAGGTATTTAAACTTATAAACACTGTTCAAAACTTCCACTTCATCTAAAAAGTGTACCGTTCATACCCTACTTTCTGGATTTTCATCCTCTTTCAAAATGACAAACACAAATAACTACTTTTCGGCCGGTTCTTTAACAAAACCACCCACTCTACTCAGAGATGAGTACCCTCAGTGGAAAATACGAATGACTCATTTTTTCGAGGGTACTGACAAAGAAGCTTTTCACTACATCAACAACCCTCCTTTCGTTCCTATGCTATCTGTACCACGTGTACCTCAAACAGATGACACTCCAGAGATTCCTACGTACGAGAAACCAAAGGCAAAAGATAAATGGTCTGATACGGACTGGGCAAAATACGAATTGGCACAGAAGGAAAAACGACTTCTGATAATGGCCATCCCCAATGACCTTTTCCAATCCCTAGACGCGTGTGAATCTGCACACGATCTATGGAAGGAACTGGAGAAACAATTGGAAGGAGGGGCTAAAACTCAGAAAAATCGCAGAGCCCAATGTATCAATGAATATTACTCATTCAAAGCTCTGCCGACAGAACCTCTGCAGACAACATATGATCGGTTCAACTCTCTAATCAACAAGTGCAAGAAGTTCGGAATCCACAGAACTTCTGAGGAAAACAATGTCATGTTCCTAAAGAGTCTCAATGATGAATGGCTCCAGTTGTCTATGTCTCTGCAAACAAATCAAGACTTAGACTCCTGGACTCTGTCAGATCTCTATGGAACGTTGGCAGCCCAAGAGCCTCAGATTGCAGAAGCAAAAATTTAAATCAGTGCACCTCTTGCGCTGGTTGGTAAGGCTACAGAAGATAAAGAGAAACCGAAAAAGGAGAAAGCTGTGGAAGAAAAGAAGAAGAAGAAGATCTTGATCGTTGATAGTGAAGATGAGGAGGTGGTGGAAGAAGAGGAGGCAACTATGGCCTCGATAGATAAATCGTTAGCTCTTTTGACAAGGGAATTCAGCAGAGGATACCAGAAGAAGTCTGGTAATGAACGCTACGGAAGAGATGATCGTGGAAGAGAAGGGTCAAATGACAAGAACGACAGAGGTGTCGACCAACAGAGGTCAAATGACAGAAATGACAGAGGTGGTGACCGACAGAGGTCGGACGACAGAGCTGGCAACGGTTCCCAGAACCAAGGATGTTTTAACTGTGGCAAGCCAGGTCATTATGCCGCTGACTGCAGGAGCAAATCAAACCGCTCACAGAGGGACTCTGCTTACTACAAAAAGAAAGTGGAGTTTTATGCTCAGAAGTCGCTAATGGTGAATCAGGAGAACTGGCTGTCAGACGAATCATCTGATGAAGGCGACAAAATGCCTTGTTCTGTGGAATGGCAGAGGTCAGCTCATCCGACTCCGATAGTGAGGTATCCACTTCTGACTCTAACTCTAGTCAAGCAGAAGTTGATTTGCTCAAACTAAACATTGAATACACAGAACTTAAAAAGACCTGCGAAAGTATTCAAAAGAAGCTTACCTTCTTTGAGAGAGAAGCTAGACTTCTCACTCAAGAAAAGGCTAAAATCTTTCAAGAAAAGGAAGAAATTGAAACAAATTGGAACAAACACCTAAATCCTTTGAAAGAAAAGATTTCTGAACTTAACTCTGCATTAAAAACAAAATCTAAAGAACTAGTGGACGTTGAGACCGACAGAATGAACATTCTAGCTCTTAAACATTATTTTCAAAAGGAAAGAGAAGTCCTCTGTCAAGATTTACTCAGAAGAGATCTTTTAATTAAGAAATACCAAGATGCACATAAGGTGTACGAGAAAATTAATACACAAATAGGGAGACGGGGAATTGGCTTCTGTGATATAGATCCATACACCGGAAACAAAAGAAACAAATCTCTGTCATCTCTATTTCTCACTGGAAGTACAAGAAAACTTGGTTTTCCAAATCTACTCTCTGTTAGCAAAAGGCGAAAAGTCTCTGGGGAACCTCACATAAGGAAACCTTTGAAAATGATAAATGTGTGGTTTGAAAACACAGATTTACCATCTTCAGCCTCTGTCAAAAGAGAATCCAAACCTAAGAAATATCTGAAAACTCAAGATCAGATAGGTATCTTCAAGTTTGGTAAACCCGAGACTCAAACACAGGTTGCCTTTGTCTGCATGATAAACTCTGAAAAGAAGTTATCAGCAGAAGCACTTGAGTTCAAGCCTAACGTTTCAGAAGAAAAACTTAAAGATATCTCTGAAAAAGAGTTGATGGAAATCGGGAAAAATAACTTTTACAAAAACTTTTATACACCTTCTATCTATCAAAATCTCTCTGATAAAACCTTAATGGACACTTCTGTTGACTTGGAAAATAATGAAAGCAAGTATGACACATGCTCTGAAAATCCAGCCTCTGTCGAAAGAGAACTAAGTGACTCAACCTCTATATATGAGGATGATTCATCCTCTGACGAATCTGAGACTGACTCTAAGTCAGAGATAGGACCTTGTGACACAGAGGATTTTAAACTACCCTATGGAGTTCTTAACAGAACTATTCCTCCCAAGGAGAAAATCACAAGAGTTCCTATCTGTCTAGATTTTTTGGACATGTGTATACAAGCCAACACCTCCCTTGAGCTTGAGAAAATCAAACAACAAAGGAAAATGTCCTCCCAAAATTCAACGAGTTCAAAGATTTCAAAACCCTTAAAACATATTAAAGAAAAACTTACATGGCAACAGAAGGGTAAGTAGGTTGAAAATAACAAAACTTTTTCTTCTGTGACAGTGAAACTAGCAGAAGTTCACCACAAAAGGGGCTCACAGAAGGCTGCTCTCAACAGAGGATTTTGCAAACAACAATCTAGCCTACATAGGTCTTCTTGTAATAGGAAGTCAAATGTTAGGATAGAATGCAATGCCTCTGTGCCCCCATTTAATGTTTTCAATGAAAAGTTCAAGCAAATCTCTTCGCACATTCATTATTGTCATTGCTTTGATCTCATGCAACGATTAAATCAACACTTCTCAAGTTCATACTGTTTACTCCATATACCCAAAAAGAATGCTAAATTCAAGGGTAAGAAGAAACAAAATGGCTCAGCAGAAGCTAAAAACAAACCCAAGAGTGCTAAGGCGAACTTGAAAACCCCTAACAAAGCTGGACCCATTTGGATATGGGTACCTAAAACTCTCTGATTGTCTTACAGAAGCAGTATGTGCCGATCTGGTATCTAGACTCCATATGCTCGCGGCACATGACTGGCGACAGAGGTCTACTATCCACATACAAAGAAAAACGCGATGGTGGATCTGTGACTGTTAGAGCATTGTTGTATTCAAGATTTACTGTAAAGTCAATGTACTGTATTTGTTAGCTGTGCCTTTATACCTTGTATGTTATGGGTATAAATAGGCATGTCTAGTTCTTAGTTAGAAGAGAATCTAGATCCCTTTAGAAACAACTTGAAGCATTTGTCATTTTAAATTTTGAAATCAATATATGGATGACAAGATTGCTCTCTAGATTCTCTCTCACTACATTCATATCTTATTGCTAGAGATCTGGGATTTATCAATTGGTATCAGAGCTAAACAGAAGATTCAAGCAGATCGAAGACCAAATTGAAGAATTTTTACACTGATTCTTCAAGAATTCGGACCAAGTGGCTTTTACTGTTCATCTGAAGTCTTATCATTCAAACATGAAGTTTTTCCAGATTTTGAGTTTTTGAATCAATTCTTTGCATCATGGCATTCGGATTTGCTTCCTGAACACTTTTAATTCTTGGATTAACATCAAAATCTGCACAGAATTGACAGATCTAATCGATTCTTGATTTTTTTTTCGAAAACTTCAAGATCACTGTTTTGATCTTAATCTGTTCAAATTGATCGAATTGTGAATTGCAATCAACAGAAAAAGTGTGCGGATTTCAATTACGAACAATTTGATATAAGATTCATCACAATTGATCAAGAATTGAAGAAGTTATGGCAGATTAAGTGATTTTGAAGTTCGAAGTGCAGAATTCGGATCATTCTTGGTGAATTCGGATCATTCAAAGAGAATTCGGAACATTCATAGAGAATTCGGATTGTTCTTGGCATCACAAGTGTAGAATTCGACTCAAGAAGAATTCGAATTCATAGAATTCGAACCCTATTAGATTCGAATTGTAGAGAATTCGAACCCTGTTAGATTCGAATTGAGAACTTGTGTATTGATTTGAGTTGATTAAATTTTCCTAAGTATAGAATTCGAACCCTGTTGAGTTCGAATTGAGTGAATTCGAACCTAAGTACATTCGAATTGAGTGAATTCGAACCTAAGTACATTCGAATTGAGTGAATTCGAACCTTAGTACATCCGAATTGAGTGAATTCGAACGCTGTTAAGTTCGAATTGGAGGATTTCGAAATCTATCAAGTCCGAATTGATTATCCGAATTGAGCATCCGAATTGATCATCCGAATTGAGCATCCGAATTGAGCATCCGAATTCTTAGGAATGTTGGTTAAATTCTCATAAGTGTAATTTTTCTTACACTAACTGCTTTATCTTCTGAACGATCAATTTCTAGCAATATTCAAGATGGTTTTACAACAAGTTATTGTTAAAAGCAGTGGTGAAGATTTGAAGCAAACTCTGAAAAAGGAGATTCCTCCAATTGAAAAAGTTTTTGTTAAACCAAATAATAAAATGTTGCAACAAGTTATTATAACAGAAACACCTTCTAAACCAAATGTTTCTGTTAAACCAAATAATGTAGTGTTGCAACAAGTTATTAAAACAGAAACATCTTCAAAATCACATGTTCCTGTTAAGTCAAATAATGGAATTTTACAACAAGTTCTCTTAACAGAAACATCTCCAATATCACAAACTCCTGTTAAAGACAATGCTTCAAATCCTTCAGTTCCTATTTTAAATAAAGCATTGGAAGAAGAAAATGTTAATCTGAAAAGACAAATTTTAGACATTTCTTCTTCAAATGCTAAATTTACTAAAAGAATAACTGATCTTGAAGCTTATATTGCAGATCTTGAAACAAAGAAAGACAACTCAAGTCTGCACGATCAAATCGAGAATCTTCAAAAGAAAGTAACAACTCTTCAAAAAGAAAATGTCGATTTGAAGAGAAGAGAAGAAAGGAGAGTGAAGTGGACCTTAAAGATACATGCTCAATTAAAAGAAGTTCAAGATAAAGAAAAGCGTTTGGACAGTGAAAATGACGATCTAAAGAGAAAACTGTCTAATTTTTCTTTTGAAGAAAAGAAAGTTTTTGAAGAAAAGAAAGTACTTGAACTGAAATGCATAAAACTTTCAAAACAAGTTTCTGACTTTGAGAAAGTTTTATTTCTTGAAAAGGAGAAGTTGGAGAAGGAAAGGGTCGAGTATGAAAAAGAAAGGAAAAGCTTTGAAGCGAAGAATGCGAAACTGTCAAAGAAAATTTCTGATCTTCAAAAGGACTTAGAAAAGGAAAGACAAGAGCTAGATAAAGAAAGTCAAGAGCTAGAAAAGATGAAGAAAGCTGACTTTCAGGCTAGGTGCGTTAAAGACGAATTTTCTAAAGAAAGGAAGATATTTCGGCAGGAAATTCATAAATTGACAATGAATTTGGCTGCATTATCGACTGACATCATGAAAGAGAAGAGGGTCAAGTCTAATATTCAGAAGAAGCTTGATTTGGTGACCAAGGAACGTAATGACTTATCTTACAAAGTGAAGTCATTTAACAAATCCAAATGCTATTCAGAATGTCTGATTCGTCCTTCTAATCTATTCTATGATCACTCGGTGGATAATTCTTCCAAGTATCAATATGCTGATCTTCCTTCATATAAGAAAGTCAACATGCAATGGAGAGTAAAAGGTACGTCTACTGAAAAAGGTGAGCCAAAATCCTCTGTTCCCAACAAGAACACTAATCTGAAAGTTAAATCTTTTGCTAATCCTGATTCATTCTATTCCGCAAATCATTTAATCAGGTTAGCACAAAAGAATTTTTGTTGTTCTTATTGTGGTACTAATGATTTTATTAAAAATGAGAGTGTTCAATATTGGTATGGTACTTATCATTTTCCTTCCTATAGAGCTCCGATTAACAAGCCAGGACCCAAGACACGTTGGGTACCAAAATCTACTTAATCTGTTTTTGCAGATTTAGAAGCAAAGTGTTGAACTCTCGGAAGAAGATTACTTGTACCATTAAGGGGGAGTAAAGAGAAAATGGCTTCTAAACATCTCAGTTTAGAACCCGTGCTTCAACGACAATGGTTTCTAAACATATCAGTTTAGGACCCGCACTTAAAAGTGACTTTGGTTTCTGAATACATCAATTCAGGACCCGTGCTTCAATGTTTTTGGCTTCTGAATAATTCAGTTCAGGACCCGTACTTCAAAGACTAAGATTTCTAAACAAATCAGTTTAGAACTCATACTTCTCAGGTGATATCTTTAACTGCTATATATTTTTGTTTCAAGGAACAAGTGGCAAAAGGTAACATTGGATTATATTTGTTTCTACTGATTTGAAAACTTGAAACTTTACAAATTTAATTCAATAAGATGAAATTTTCAATTTTCATTCAATGAATTAAATGTGTGCTAAAAGATAATTTTACAAGAAACTTTGTACTATCTGAGTTAGATTTGCTTCAATTTTCACCTCTAAAATAAATCGAAAGGTCAGCAAAACATGAATGAAATTATGCTGAATGCTCAAAGTTATGTGAATCTGGATATATATAGAATATAATGCTCAAAAAGCCTATATGTCAGAATGATGGATGGAAATGAAAATATGGGCAAAGCACTATGTTTTAGAACCAAGTGATTGAGATAAAAAAGTTGCACTATCATTTAGTTTGAAAGTTTGTGCCTGTGGCCTTTCTGGTTTGGGAGAGTAAGTCCTAAGGGGTGCTCGACACCTAGTCCCTAAGATCAACTGGTCTGGGATCGGCTGACCCAAATCCTGCAATAGAACCAGATAGAAAGCCATGTTCTACTGGTACAAATGGGTTTAAGATATATCGATGTGGCCTTTCTGGTTTGGGAAATTAAGTTCTAAGGGGTGCTCGTCACCTAGCACCTAAGGCCAACTGGTCTGGGATCTGCTAACCCAAATCATGCTATAGAACCAGATAGAAAGTCATGTTTAACGGTGTATCTTATTCTTACTAAATTTTTTGATCAAAAGATGCCAATGAGCACAAAATCAAAAGATGCCAATGTGCACAAATCAAAAGATGCCAATGAGCACAAAAGAAAAGATGCCAATGAGCACATATATCTTGAAACTTGGGAAAATACAAAGTCGCGATAAACCCGTAAATTTGTGAAAATTCTGATTTTGGACAAATAGTGTGAGTAGAGCAAAGTATTCTTATATGTTTTAGAATTGCATATGCTTGATGCTAATCATATTTCGCATGCTAGCACACCAAATAGATTTAATAAAGGGGTTGAAACTGAACATTTTTTAACTTGATATACAATGATGACTTGTTCTTGAATCCAAACACATGCATTTGATTTCATTTGATTGAAAAATCTGTTAAATTTCATTAAGTTGAATTTCTTTTGTAAAGTTTTCAAATGATCAAATGTTTGTAGTTATAAAATGAAATTCAATGAATTTTATTTTCCTTGTGTAAATTTGTTTTAAAATTTGTGCTACAATTTCAAATACTGTACGTTATTGAAATATATGCATACTTTCAGGGGGAGAAAATAAATTGCTCCAGAATTCTTATTTTGAGGGGGAGCAAGGTTATTTTGTAAGGAGGAGATTGTTAGCAATACTCAAAGACACGACTGAAATTGAAAATGGTTTTCGATGATTATGATGCTGACCATCATCGAAAAAGGGGGAGAAAAGTTTAATTTCAATTTCATGTCGAAGAGCTTTCAAATCAAAGATATTTCAAGTCCAAGATTCGTGAACAAAGACTAAAGATTAGGGGGAGAAGGATCATGTGAAGTCCAAATGTTGCTGAATTTGGTTATCTTAGTTCTGAGTGGTTCTCGGAATGCGCTTACACCTAAAAGTTCAACAATGTGGATGGTTTCACATATTTCTGATCCAAACTCTAATCGTTTCTGATTCATCTTGTTCCGAATTGATGGTTTTATACAAAGATCGGAATTTCATGTTCAAGACTTGAAGACAATCTGTTGAAGATTTTATTGAAGAAGATTGACTTTTCAAAGAAAAAGACAATGACTTTTCATGTTTGTCTGAAGATTCTTCAAAGCTGAGTTCTTAAAGAGTGTCAAAGCATATAGTTCGCCGTGAACTAGTGGAGATAAAGCTATTTGAAGATGGTTTGATAGAGTGTCTGTTTGAGAAGATTGACTTTACAAAGAGCTGAAGACTGCAGTCATATTTTTTTAAATCTTGAATCCAAAGGGGGAGATTGTTAGAGCATTGTTGTATTCAAGATTTACTGTAAAGTCAATGTACTGTATTTGTTAGCTGTGCCTTTATACCTTGTATGTTATGGGTATAAATAGGCATGTCTAGTTCTTAGTTAGAAGAGAATCTAGATCCCTTTAGAAACAACTTGAAGCATTTGTCATTTTAAATTTTGAAATCAATATATGGATGACAAGATTGCTCTCTAGATTCTCTCTCACTACATTCATATCTTATTGCTAGAGATCTGGGATTTATCAGTGACCTTTGGAGACAACAAAAAGGGGTACATTAAAGGCTACGAAGTCATCAAGAAGGAGAACATAACCGTATGCAAAGTTGCATATGTGGATGGCCTTAAACACAATCTTCCCAATGTTAGCCAACTCTGCGATACGGGTTTCGACCTGATGTTCAAAAGAACATTCAGCTCTCTACAAGGTGAGGACACAGGAGTCGAACTTCTACGAACCGAACGAAGAGGTGATTTATACCTCATGAACTTCAGTGCCAAGAACAAGGAAGACAAGCTCTGCCTTGTTGCCTGTAAAAGCGAAGAAGCCTGGTTATGGCATAACAGGTTCTGTCATTTAAACTTTCATACTCAGAAAGAAATCAGATGTTCCAAACGTTCTGATAAATTTAATGAAAAGAATCCAAGTTCTGTATGAGTGCAGGATTCATAAGCTAAGAAGCGACAATGGCACAGAATTCAAAAACTCTGTCATTGAAGCCTATCTTACAGAAGAAGGCATTTCACAGAACTTCTTTGCTGCACGCACCCCACAACAGAACGGCGTGGTTGAGCGAAAGAACCGCACGCTTGTGGAGGCTGCAAGAACTATGCTGACAGCATGTGGATTACCAATGTATTTTTGGGCAGAAGCAATGTCAACCGCTTGCTACACCCAAAATCGATCAACCATTGTAAAGAGGCACATCAAGACACCTTATCATTTGATCAACAAAAGGCGACCAAATATCAAGTTCTTCCATGTATTTGGATGCAAGTGCTTCGTCTTAAACGACAGAGAAGCAAGAGAAAAGTTTGAGGTGAAAGCAGATGAAGGAAAGTTCATTGGGTAGTCTGCCACTTCTAAGGCCTACAGAGTTTATCTTCTGCAGTCACGCACCATTGTAGAAAGCATCAATGTGTCTTTTGACGATTCCTTTCAAAAGACTTCTGAACAAATCAGTTCAGAACTCGGTGTAAAGAAGGAATCCTCTGGCATCTCAAAGACAAGAGAAGAAGACTTAAATCTTCTATTTGAAGAGATGTTCCATGATGATATTGATCCCTCTGCTGGAGCCGTCAGAGCCTCTGGAGAAACATCTTCTGGAAACCAGAATGAGTCAGGTATATCTCTAACTGGTCCATTAAATACTTCATCCTCTTCTGTGAATCATACAGATGCATATGCTGAGGGGGAGCGAACAGAAGCTGAAGATAACACAACCAAGGACTCAACCACAGAGGCTCCTGAAATACCTACTCCAGCGACTACAGAGGAATCAATACCAGAGGAAAACGAAGACTCAGTCTCTACTTCCTCAGAGGAACAAATTCCAACTCTCATTCCAATCCTCCCACAAGCTGAAGAACCAAGCATAAGCACAGAAGAACCATCAACAACAGAGGTTGCACCAGAACCGCAGTGTGTAACCACAGAAGTTAATCTTGATGACTCAAATGACCATCTTCCAAGAACAACACAGTGGACGAAAAGCCATCCTCCAAGCCTTATAATCGGTGACCCTTCTGAAAAGGTCAAAATAAGATCAACCACTGCTAATTTTTGTTTCTTTACAAATTTTATCAGTGTGATCGAGCCAAAAAGAATCTCTGAATCCCTAGATGATCCAAACTGGGTAGATGCTATGCAAGAAGAGATTCTACAGTTTGAGAGAAACAAGGTATGGACCCTAGTACCTCTGCCACGAGGGAAACAAGTCATAGGGACAAAATGGGTCTTCAGAAACAAGAAGGGCGAGGATGGGGTGGTCATTAGAAACAAAACAAGATTGGTGGCCAAGGGATATCGCCAAGAAGAAGGCATTGATTACGATGAAACTTTTGCCCCTGTCGCACGACTCGAAGCAATAAGGATCTTCTTAGCCTTCGCTGCCCACAGAGGTTTCAAAGTCTTTCAGATGGATGTAAAATCTGCCTTTCTGAATATTGAAATCCAAGAAGAAGTATACGTCCAACAGCCACCAGGGTTTGAAAGTTCCAAGTACCCAAAATATGTCTATTATCTCGACAAAGCTCTGTATGGACTGAAACAGGCTCCAAGAGCATGGTACGAACGACTTTCAACTTTTCTTCTTAAAAATGATTACGACTGAGGTACGACAGATACTACTTTGTTTTACAAAAGAAAAGGTGATGAGATTCTGCTTGTACAGATTTATGTGGATGACATTATTTTTGGGTCTACAAATGCACAACAGTGCAAAGATTTCGAAAAACTCATGCATAGTGAGTTTGAAATGAGTATGATGGGAGAATTAACTTTCTTCCTCGAACTCCAAGTAAAACAATCATCAGAAGGAATTTTTATAAATCAAGCTAAATATGTCTCTGACATACTTTCAAAATACAGTCTCTCTGATGCCTCTGTAATGAAGACCCCAATGGCCACTGGAAATAAATTATTCTTAGATCCAAATGGCACATCTGTAGAGTGCAAACTCTACAGAGGTATGATTGGGTCCCTTTTATACTTAACCGCAAGTAGACCTGACATAATGTATGCCACATGCCTCTGTGCAAGATATCAAGCTAACCCAAAGGAATCCCACTATATTGCTGTAAAGAGGATCTTCAGATACCTTAAAGGGACCAAAAATCTTGGACTCTGGTATCCGAAGAACTCTGGTTTTGGTCTTAAGGCATACACAAATTCAGATTATGGAGGATGCAAGCTTAATCTAAAGAGCACCTCTGGGAGTTGTCAATTCCTGGGAGGTAAACTAGTCAGCTGGACTTCGAAGAAGCAGAACTGTGTGTCTACATCTACAGCAGAAGCGGAATATGTTGCTGCTGCTAGCTGTTGCTCTCAAGTTCTGTGGATGAAAACTCAGCTCAAGGACTATGGGTACAACATATACAATATTCCCATCCTCTGTGATTTCAAAAGTGCCATAGCAATCTCTGCCAATCCAGTACAACACTAAAAAACAAAGCATATCGATATTCTTTATCACTTTCTGAAGCATCATGTTGAACATGGCACAATCGAAATGCACTTTGTGTCCATTGAATACCATCTTGCAGACTTATTCACCAAGGCACTAGATGAGAAAAGATTCCTTTTCTTGGTGGGTAAGTTGGGAATGATTAACATGACTTGAACCCTATGTCAGTAAGAATTGATCTTCTTGTAAATATGTATATATTTAAACTCTTCTGTATGTAAATTATTAATCATCAAAAGTTCTGTAACCAACAGAGCTTCTGTGGGATTGCTCAGAGTATGACAATCTCCACAGAACCTCTGATAACCTTGACCTATGTTCTGTGCACAACTTATCTCATTTGATCCAAGCATAGGTCAAGGGGGAGCAGAAGGAGACCTTGAACTGATCTACAGAGGTTGATCATTCAAGGGGGAGCCAAAGAAGTCAGATATTTTTACCGAACAAAGGAGAACCAAAGGTGAGTAACTCGTACAAATCCTTTTTGAAAACAATTTTCTAGGACACAAATTTCAAAATACGTCCTATAAACACTGTTTAAGACATTCCAAACAAGAAATGATCAAAAAGATTTTCGAGCCTTCCGTTATGGGAAATTTAAGGTCATAGAGCTTCTGTTGCGCTCAACAGAGCCTCTGTAAGTCGGATCCTCTAGAACTGCAAATTTCATACGGAAACTCTGTCGATCAACCTTAAATGTCTTCTTTAAGGATTTGTACGTACAAATGCACACACAAGGATACTGGAAGAAAGTCTTATGGGCAAAGAGCTCACTCCACCAAAGAGTCTCTGTCGCCCAAACTAGACACTCTAAGAGTATGTCTCGAACAAAATCCATCTCCAAAACAGTTTTCGAGGACACAAATTTCCAAATATGTCCTAAAAACAGTGTTTAACACAATGAAAACCTTGGACGATCAAAAAGTTCTCTAAATTTTTAGTTATGAGAAATTTTCACTCTTAGAGCCTCTGCTGGCCTTGACAGAGCCTCAAAGCCTCTGTGAATGAAAATTTTGTACTAAAGATCTATCGATCCTCTCCAATGATCTTTCAAACGTTTTTGGGAAAGGTACAAGCATCAGAGGAGACAAAAAGACAAGTTTCAGATCACAGAGCTCACTCCACCATAAAGCCTCTGTTGACTCTGACACTTGACCTTTTATGGAAATTCTGTAACAGTATGGGTTATTTACTGCGAGTGACAGAACTCACAAAGAAGAAATGCCAACGCGCCAAGCATTAATGGGCCGCACACGACGTCTAATCGTGTTCTGACACTTCTGACGTGGCATTCTCCCATTGGACGTGTGTGGCACACGTTCTCCTGGAAAGTTGAACCAGCCGTATGTACTCAATTACGGATCCCAAATTTTATTCACTTTCACATATTTACCCTTTCAGATTCTACCATTCTCTTCAGTATAAAACCCAACTTACCATTACCTCTAAACGTTTACGAACTTACTCTCTTCATCTTCTCCGGCGAACCTTGCAATAACCTGCAACTTCAAATTTTCTACTCTCTTTCTTCAAGATTAATCCAATGGCTTCAACCTCCAATGCTCCAGTGAACTCCTCATCTCATTCTGAGAACTCCCAAAACCAAGAAATCGCCAGAAACCTAGAACAAGACCACTCCGACGATGAAGCAGATTTTGCTCCGACCACCCATCTTCTAAACTTCATCGCACATGAACACTTTGAACGTGTGCTTCCTTTAAAACCAAATAACTACTACCTGGTTCCCTCAAAAACCGCTTTTGGGGAAGCATATGCCATCCTTCTTCACATTCTGGAAAACCACTATCTTTACCCCCTGTTATCCAAATCTGTCCATAAAATCCCTGCCAGATACCTAAATCAATTCTGGATGAGCAGCAGATTTGACCCCACAGATAGTCAAATCAAGGGCTACATCTCCAAACCAGACAAATCCGAGCACCTCGAACTCAAATTCAACAGAACCATGTTCTCACTGGAGTTCAGCCTACTAACCAGAGGACTACTAGGTATAAAGAAGTACGCAGAGGAACCTACAAACGAAGAGCTCTGCCGTTTTGTTGAAATGTTGGGGTACAACACAACACTGAGAAAAAGAAATGACTTCAGAAGAAATCGATTACCTCCTCTGTGGAACACGCTCTTCTCCATCCTAAATCGGTGCCTAACAGGAAAAGTGGGTAGTCCAGACCAAACTTCTCACCAAATCATGACCATAATGTACGGGGTATATTATGATCTACCTCTAGACTATTCCACCCTCATGATGCAGGAAATGGTTAACACCATTGATCACAGAATCTCCTCCCAGAAGGCCAAAGGACGATCGAAAGATGCTCTACCCCCTCTGCAATATCAACGTATTCTGGGTGTACTACTAGAGCCTCTGCTCCGTCTACAAAAATGGCCAATGGAGGGACCAACGGCCAGAATGTATCCCCTGAACAAAAACACCCCAACAGAGCACGAAGATGAATACCAATTATGCAGACCTCTGCCAAAGAAACTTCTGGGATACGCTACAGACAAGACCCTTAAGTTAGAATACATACGCGATCATAGGACTCCAGAACCGAGTCCTGTGACACCCCCGCGTCTAGGAGTCCCTTTAGGATCTAGGGTTGTAGATAGAATGACAGATGAAGAATGGGCAGTGGCCTTGGCTAAGCATGAACAAACACAAGCGAACTTTCACGCTCAGAGGGAAACAATTATCTCCCCTGCTAAAAATTGAAAATCCTCTGCCACCACTCCCAAGAAGAAGAAGGCTCACAAGAAGAAGAAGACAACAGAGGGTACTTCTACCAGTGCTGCACAAATCCAACAGTCCCCTCCTCATGCAACAGAAGCAGGATCCTCTGCACAACCCCCTCCTCCAAAAGAAAAGAAGAAAAGAAAACATAAGTCTTCTGAGGAAGGTGCCCCCAAACAAAAGAAAAGGAGGAGCAAGAAGAAATCCAAGAAACCTCACACTCCAATGCAAACCATTGCAGAGGAAGGAGGAACAGTAGAAGAAGCCCAAGAGAAACCTCTGCAATCCCCTTCACCCATCAATTATGCAGAAGACCAGGGTGATTTTTCTCTCTTCCTCCAACAACCTGGGATTGCACACTCTCTAGATACTTCTGGCTGGAACGCAGAAGCCCTCTCCCATCAATCAACAGAAGCTCCAAACTTCAGAATCTCTTCTGACTTGGAAGAGGATGACCAAACCCCACAAAATATACGGTCTGCAATACCAGAGGTACTTCAGAACCCCTTCACCCAACCTGGTTTTGATGTGCTACGAGCAACCCCAAAGGATTTGGATAAAACCACCACCAAAACCCCACCAGTTATAGTCTCAGAGGTGGACTCTGATAAAGAAGATGATCAGGCAGAAGAAGGACCTCTGCACCCCCAAGTACGACAATTAATTGGCTCACATCCAATGTACGACTCTTTACGTACTGGTGCAGGAGCATCAACATAAGTAAGGATAGAAGCACCGAGCCATAGAGTAGTGACAGAGGTTGAGACTATAGATGGAGAAGAAGTGATTGGATGCTCCACAGAAGCAGAAGCAAGAACTGATGCCTGGAATAGAAGAGGCACACTCCCACAACCAACTCCCAGTGCACCCCACATGTCTATTACCGCCAGTCTAGTGGCAGAAGGTAATATTGAACAAGAGAAGCACGACTCGACCCCAACCCAAACTTACCGGGCAGAGGTAACCCTTTCTACCTCTGTGCCAATCTTAGCCGGGGAAACCATTCCAGGGGAGTCATCTCAAAAGGACTTGCCCTTAGTAAGTGACCAATTGCCCCAGATCACACCAGACATTCATGTAGAGGAATCTGTTTCCTCTGCCACACGCACACACGTAAGTCCAACCGGCCCTTCAGAGGGGCCTAGAGTACACGAAGACAAAGGGATTCTAGACAAATCCCCGAGTCAACTTAAGGATACTCCTGTACCCACCTCTGGAGTGGATCAGGACAATGTCCTTAACAGAACCTCTATAGAGTCTGAAGCTGATAAAGCCTCTGCTCAAGGATTAGAGGGAAATCCTTCCGTCCTCAACATCAATACAGGGACGAAAGAAGGTGTCCAAGGAACAGGGACTCACTCTGGGGACGAATGTGTTCCCCCAGAGGTTACACCAAGTCCACATGTATCAAGGGATGAGTTCCAAACCCTTGTCACCTCTGTGGACAATACATTGAAAGAGTTGAAAAGCTCTTTTAATTCTTTTGCAGATACTACATCCAGGGCACTCACAAACCTGAACACCAAAATGGACAACCTGTCCACAGAGGTGAAAAATGCCTTAGCCCAGATGCAGGCAACTGCTACAACCTCTGCCACCTCTGCTGCTGCTAATTTCGAGAAGGCCACAACCTCAACCTTCCAAAGCTCTGTGAAAGACCTGCTAGATACGCTGAAGAAAGCATCTACCCCAACCTCTACGGGCATCACCCCAGAAGATCTCAAGAAAGCCCTTGAGCATGTCCAAGAACAAACCATAAATGCAACTCTGGCCATGAAACCTTCCGACTACATGACCAGAGCTCAGCTCACAGAACTTGGATAAGGGGTAATCGACCAAGTCACAGAGCTCATCAAAGCCTTCACAGCTGCCAACGCAAATTATGTCAAAGACTTCAGGGAAAGCGTCGACAGAATGCGCTATAACACAGAAGCAGAGCTCCACACTCTTCTCGGCCTCTGTGATGACGTATGCGCAAAACTCATAGCCGCAGGTGCAACTCCACCAAAAAAGCCTGAAGCATCGTGCATAGTAGAGGGTACCAAAAACAAGGGTCAGGATGGCTCTGATGATGACTCTGACGATTCATCAGATCATCCTGAGGGGGAGAAACAAAGGGAAGAACCTGCAAACAGAGGTCTACCAGAACCACCATTATCAGCAGAACCCCTAAACCAAGTTCCCCAAACTCAAACCCAAGGAGGAAACCAACAACAGACCACAGAGGCAACAACCACCTCTGTGGAAATAATCTCTGAAGAAACTCCAATCATAACCCAAGTACCTGAAACCAACCTAGATCAACAACAGAAGACCACAGAGGCAACACCCACCTCTGTGGAAACATCTTCTGTATTCGGAGCAGATGTCCCAACCCGTGAAGAATTCCAAATTCTAACATCCTCCGAAGAAGATCAACCATCCCAATCACCAAAACCAAAATCACCAAAAGAACTCCCCTCTCCAACAACAAAAACACCAGAAGAACCAAAACTACCATCCCCCACACCAGAAGCTGCAACAACAAAACCTCTATCTCCCACACCCAAAACCAGAACAAAAACCATTGCTCACAAAAGGAAACATCTGAGCAAAACCACAGAATCCTCACCAACAAAACCCACATCACCAACAAAGTCCTCAGAAACACAAGTGCCAAAACCTACAGAGGCAACCTCCAAAACAACAGAGGCACCCTCAGAAATCCGAAAGATAAATCCCACAGAGGCAACCCCATCTCTACAAAAAGATTTTCAGCCGAAGCCAAAAGACAAAGGCAAGGGGATAATGACAGAGGAACCCAAAAAGAAGAAGCCAAAGCATCAACCAGCAGAGAAATTGATGAAAAGCTCTTTCGACGCCTATGTGACACCAAAGCCAGAAGAAGAAGACTGGGCTTTAGGTGCCACCCCTCTGTCAAACATACCTGTTATGGATCCAAACAAAAAACTCACAGAGGATCGAGTGGCAGAAATTAAGAAGAAAATGGATGCTCTGCGCAGACCCATGCCTCCACCTGGTGCACCTCCACCTCAAATGGAAGAAGTGGTGTACATGTATCTCTACAACAGAACTGCCAGAGATCCAATGCCACCAATGGTCCAAGATCCCGAACTTTGTGCTGACCTCGAAAACATCTTCACAAAAACAAAACCCAAGCCAAAACACGAAGTCTTCTCAATCGAAAAAATCGACAAGGTCATATACTGTAAGTTTTCTCAAACAAGAACTACACCTAAGGTTTCTATAACATATATAAGGTCAAAAGGGAGAACAGAATAGTGAATCAATTCTCAGATGCTGATCTGAGAAATCTAAATCCCTACGATCTACCCGACCTTCTCCTCTAGACAAAAGAGAACTTCACAACAGATGCACATCGAAGGGCATACAGGGTGATCAGGAAAGCAATGCGTGAGAAGCTTCTGTTGTATAGCCTTGTCGACTTCCAATTAGCACGAGATCTCGGAGTAAGAAACCTCGCTTTCCGACCACCAGAAGACGACTGCCCATCCTCTGCCATACCAAACTCGATCATTACATCTCTAAGAGTTGGGTTAGTCTATCAAGATCCTGCTGGGAAGTCAAGACTATTCATAGAGATGGACTGTCAGAAGTATGCAACAAGTACTTTGACAGAGTTCAAAACAAGCCTCGTGGAGCACAGAGGAACATAGCAAATGGATCGGGGTAATGCAGATAGACTGATAGAAGTCATCGATTCAACAATCAACTTCCGAAACCTCTGCATCAGCTTCTATCACGAGCTTAGAGAGTTAGGATTCGACAACAGAAGTTTCAACGACTTCAAAGACGCCAACGTCTGATAACCTCTACCAACCTCTGTTACCTTTACTTTCATCATGTAAACGAATGTAAGTGCCTCTGGCATAACTTTAATAAAAGAAGTTTTTACAGAGGAAAAATACCTCTTGTCATGAACTTAGCCTAGAAAACCATGCACTTTTCAATTTTTTATTTTTCGATACTTAGGGGGAGATTGTTAGCTCCAATCTTTATGATTATAGAAGTATTGAAAAATAGGCTAAGTATAGAAGTCTTCGACAAAGGCTCTGCCGAGTCACCGAGAAGACAGAAGCATATAAGTCTTCGACAGAGGCTCTGCCGAGCAACCAAGAAGACCGAAGTGAAGAATCGCCTAAAGACTCTTCAATGCGGACAAGGCCACAGAGCCTCTGTCATACTTGACAGAGCCTCTGTGGTATAAAAGACCAAAGATCTATACAAAGACAATCGTGCTTCTCTCGATTTCTGCTTTATGAAGGTACTCAAGATCATTCGTACAATGCATGACCTGACAACTCCACGTGTCAAACTCTGATGGGTCATAGCCTTAGTAGAAGCCGACGCATTAAATTAACGTTGTACTATCAACAATACCTGAATAGTGTTTTTAGTACCTTCAATCCTTGTTGTCCAGATCTTGTCCCCTTTAGAAGTAGTATAAATAGAAGACTCATGCTGAGTTCTTCTATGAAGCTTTGCACAACACACACACCTTCAGAGCAGTTTCTTGTCGAACCTTTCGGTGTTCTTGGTGTTCTTATTATATCAAATACAGTGAATCATTGAGCTATTTATCCGTGTTATTTACACTTAATATATTTGATATTGTGTGTTATTCTACCTCATTATATCTGTTAGTTCGTTAAAACGCTTCCGCATTATATATTGTTTGAACTAATTAGATAAAATCATCATTGTTAAGCAAAACAGGAACCAACATAAACCATAACTTACATACCATGGAAAATAATCCATATAAATATAACACGTCACTGAAAACATGAGTAGCAACAAATACCCAAAACAACACCTTTCGGTGACGGGGGAGACCCGTATACATCGCACGTGACGGAACACTAAAGTGGGTCACTTACTATGTAATAAAAACACCCACGTGGATGACTCTCTTAAAACTGAGCTCAATCACTCCAGATCTATTGCCCACGAGACTAGGATGCCCCCAACTTCAACCACTCCAGGTCTATACATTGGGTCACCAAATCCACAACAGCACATTAGGGATTACACCTTACTGCCCATGAGACGACGCCCGACCATCTAGGTCCACGCCTTACTTATCATGGATCCCGATGCCTATCCCGTGCTAAGCACATATATGGAATTAGACCTTACTGCCCATGAGACGACGCCCGACCATCTAAGTCCACGCCTTACTTATCATGGAACCCGATGCCTATTCCGTGCTACAAAAAAACTAACATCTCGTAAACTGAGCTCAATCAATTCCGACATCTTGCCCGCGAGACTAAGGGAAATTCAAATACCTATGGATCCATAGCTATCAAGGTCTAAATATTACCCACTCCAAAACATGCAATTCCCCAATAACATAATTCATTAACAAAACTCAATCTTGAGTTACCAAAACTGGACAAATGTCCCAAGACTATCTCAAAGTCAAAACCGAGCAAAAGCTCCAAACTTGCTAGACCCATAAATGTTGGTCATCATCGCATAAAACTCGTTTAAACATTGTTTAGGCAAACAATACCACAAGACCATCATTAACCCCAAAACTCAACACGGGTTAAACAAAAGGGTTTTCCCAAAGGACTCACACCCTTAATTCTAAAAATGCATTTTCATAACAAAATGACTCCATTTATCATATAACTCAATAATCCATTTTCATGTATGATTTATCTATCATATTTTTCCAAAATCCTCAAAGGTAGTGTTTTATAATATTTACCACAATTAATACCTCAATAGGTAAAACTTATCAAATAGTTCAACATCAACAATTTTCTGTAAAACAAATAATTTGTTGGAAAAAAGCATTTTGGCATGTACAAAGTTTTCGCAAAGTAATTTGAACTCACCTTGCTAGATTTAGGGTAAATCTAGATTTTCCCCAAACGTAAGCTCCTTTGAAGGAACTTGAATCTTCAAGCCAACTCTTCTAAAAACCTAAATCCATAAGGTTTCCATCATGAATACTCATCTTCAAACACTTAGAATTGTTTCCCCCAACATAGAACACCAAAACCACCAATAATACCAAAACCCTAATTTTTAACCTAACCTTCCCAAAATCATCAAAGACGGAAATTGAAGAAACGAGACACTAAGAAGTCATAAATAAGGCATTCCCAACCCATAAGAAAGATTATAAAAAAGAGGGATGAACTTACCATTAGGTTTTGAGCAAAACCCCTAAAACATAGAAATCCCAAGACATGGAGATGAACTCTTGATTTAGCACCTGGGGTTGTGATTACAAACTTAGATGGTGAAGAAATACTTGATTTCTAAGAATAGAGCCCCAAAATCGACAATGAGAACAAAGGGGTTCGGTTGAGAGAGTTTGGAGAGGAAGTGGATGGGAGAAATGAATGAGAAATGAGAGAAAATGGGTTTTAAAAGGGTCTGAAGCCCGACGGCGATTGTGCCCGGCGATTGCGATATATGTCACTCTCGCCGGTCACTCTCGCGAGAAATGTACCGCAAGGTACTCGTCCCCCCAGCGATTGTGCCCCTGCTATAGTGACACTGTCATAATTGCTGGGCACTCTCGCCCAAAGTGTACCGAGCCCAAAAACTTCACTTCTCTCACGCGGAACACCCTCGATTCTTGAGATGACTAAAAGGATTTAGTTCCTAACCCAAACCACAATTTAGAAACCATAAAATGCACGGAATAACTTTCACTTACCGAAATTTATGGGTGTTACAATCCTCCCAACCTTAAAAGAGATTTCGTCCTCGAAATCTAGTTCCCCAATTAACGCTACCCTCATAATTGACTGTCCTTGCTTATGAAGAGTTGTCTCTAGTCCAGTTGACAGAACTGCCACGATACACTTCATGTTGATACTCACAACAAATGTCCCCCCCTAGGCACATTACACTCATATCCGAGTGAACACTTAATTTACTAGAATGATCTCTAACCAACCAACTTTGGTCGTCTCCCAACGTTAAATGATCCATACTTTCCCAACGACAGATTCGAACTCTCCAATCACTCCACATCCACATGTTCTTAAACTTTCCATTCCAAATCAGTCCAAGGTTTAATCACCCCCAAATCAACCAAAACCTCTGAATCCCAAACATTCCCGCTACTGAACTAGCATTTACTCTTAACTGATTCCATTAACCCCAACACCGACAGTCATCACTGACCCATCAATTACACAACTCTAAGGATACTTCCAATTACCAATTATCCAACCAACAGATTCTTTTACCACACAAGGAAGGTTATCCCTTCAAACTCACTTATCACAATTGAACATCTTAAGATCACTTACAACCATTACCATCATTCCTTTAAATTGGACTACAATCCTCCGATTACACTAATGGTGCTTGGCCTCAAGCCCAAAATTTGACACCTAGTTATACCACCAAACTTTGAACTCTAACAGGACTCCAGACATGAGTTCCGTTTACCGAGTGTTTCCACAAAGCTAAGGTTGTCCACAAAACGGCTATACCAACCTCGAAATGTGTTACCGCAAGTCTAACCCTTCAATTACCACAAACTCATTGACTTCACTACCGATATCATCCGGCCTATAATACCAACACGCGTGGAATGCCCAACCTTCCACCATTGAAGTGCTACACGCACTTACCCTTAACTGTGTCACTTACCCTTTCCAAGGTCCTAACGAGTTCAAGGTTTTCAAGTGCGTTATTCAATAAATATGCCAATCAACAAAACCTTTCACAAAAAATTTCAACACCAAGATTTTCATCTCAAATAAATCGTACATATAGAAAACTACTATCATTTATTCGGTAGTTATGCAAAACGGACACGCTCGTCCCACATATGAAAATCATGTCGAAAATTATTTCCTTGCAGTTCAGTTCACCCACAAAACGCACAAGTGTAATAAATAATTTCTTTAAAATGAACCGTCACGGTTCTAGTATGGATTGACTCGTGACATGCACGTAAAGTGACTGCCCGATTTTAAACGAGGTGCAACAAAAGGTGTGCACGTATTTCAAAAGAAGTTCCAAACGACATTTGACTCCAAAATTTCCTTTTTAACCATAAGATGGCATGAAACAAGGTTTACCAACAAAATTTTGCGCGCGTCAGTTTATTATACAAAACGATGAAACGGTTTACAAATTCACCTTAGTCAAAACACAAAATGACTTGTGCAAATTCCATATTTAAAACAAAACCCATACGTTTCCATCACTTGAAAATATCGACTAAAGCATCATGAAATTTCACATTGGGGTAGGCATGCAAGCTTGTAACACTTCCATTAGAAATTTTCTTGAAACGAAATAACATGCATCACTTAACTCACCCCAAAATTTCAAAGATGGGATTCCTTAAGTTGATTTCCAAAATTTCCTCAAATGGTCACATAACGATACACAAGTAAAACGTTTCCGACAAAACTGCACACAACAATGTATTTTCCAAAAACTAGGAGAAACAAGTGTTAGTAAATGGTTGACACCAAAAAGGGTCAAACCAACTTCAAATCTCGAGTTGCACCAACGGTGTGCGTCAACGTTCAAAACATAAGAGATTACACGCATCAAAGTCTTATACAAACAATTTTCTAAAATATTCATCACGAAGTATTTTCCTCAAGGTTTCATACTTGGAACATAAAACGTCAAACGTCAATGCTTAAAATGTATTTGTTAAAAATACTCAAAATGCACATTTCCTCCAAAATCAAAAGGTTTTCAAATTTCCAAAATATTCGGCAAATCTAAATTGACTAATGTCAATGACTCATAAATTCGTGTTTTTCAAATATCCCATATCATAAACCATTCGCGATCCCCCACACCAATAAAGCATGCTTTGACCAATTGGCCATTCATTTAAACGGGGAGTTAATAAAATAACTTCACTCACGATTCATTTAACAAAGTGTCGAAAAACAATGGTTACCAAGCTACGCATACCCCTAAGTCGATATAACACATTTACACGAAAGTGATTAATAAAACATTTAACTGACCGAAAGCGCACTAAACCATTTGTTATGAAATATTACCAAAATATCCTTTCATGCATCACTTAAGCCATGTATAAGTCAATCCATACCCTGAACTATTTGCAACGTAATACTTGATAACACAAACTCTTGAAAGAAAAGTTACGTGACACTAGAGTTCCAAACTCATCTTTTCTTAGTCGCCTTTTGGCATAAAATTAACTTTACTCAACAAAACTCGAGTGAGACCAAATGCCCAACTTAACTCGTAAACTTTTCACATAAGCAAATAGAGTATCCACATTGTAAAATTGTACCCACACGACACAAAACGTCGTACAATAAAACTCCATGAAATTCCACGAACTCAATGACTCCAAGTCAACAAAATAGCACCCAACATTGTGCTTCCAAAGTTAAATTGCATTAAGCAAAATCATGGCTAAAATGCCAAAATCCAAAATCCCTTCTATGGTAATACCACATAAACAACATTGTTTAACAATTCACATTAAACAAATTCTCCAAAATTACTTTACATAGACGTAATGGAAGATAACTTTCCGTCCAAACTCTAACATATGTGGAGGAGATCCAATGTTAAAGTTATAAGCCGTAGTCACTTGCCCAACATCTTAAACATCATAAAATATGGATATCACTGTATCCTAAAGTAATGTTGAACAATAATAAAATGGAACAAGTTCCGACGGGCTCACAACTCCCGTAATAAAATACTTTCGTGCAGGTTCAAAACCCATGATTTAAATTTTGTGTGTGTGCTAAACATTTCCCAAAATTGTAACACAATCCATGTATGGATTCGAAACACAAGAAATAATTAATGCAATTTATTTTCAAAAATAAATTTCATGCATAATTTAGTCGGCACTCAACGTCTCAACTCATACTCCTCCAAAAACCTCCGGTCCACTATTTTCACCCGGATACTTTAACCTCTTAAGGCTAAGTCGGAAATTACCTCGATTAACCTTACGGTTTTTCCTCAGTTCAAAGTCGGCTCAATAAAGCTATGGTTCTAGTCTAACCATCAATCTTGATCCGAAACGGTCTGCTTAAAGCAAATATCATACTTATCGTCACTCCAAGTGACTAATACTAGAATCGTCCATCTATTCCAACGACTACTAGTTTAGAACCTTCTTCACTACCCCAATGATCATCATATTAAAGTAATTCAAGTACGCACATGTACTAGTAGGTTCACCATGACACTGGCCAGGTGTCACTATGAACGCACCATACATGATTATCCTTGTTACTATCGACGCGACTCTCGTTTGTAACAACATCCATCAACTTCAAAACATCATATCTTAAAGTGCCTAAAGGTGAATTTCACTCTCATTTACTTAAACAAACGCTAGTTTGAGTCTAGGTATCCAAAATCAACACCTAAATCTCTCAAACTTATGCTCTGATACCAACTTGTAACACCCTCAAATTTGGAACGAGCAACTAACTTTAATTTTCAATAAATTAACCAAAATAGATGGATTCATTTCTACAATTCATTCCTCAAAATACCTCGGAATTTAAAACATTATAATTCCCACAATAAAATAACTTAAACGTGTGCTACTTAACATAACACAATTTGCTAATTCCAAATAAGTGCGGAAGTCTTCACTACTCAAGTCACCTCACGTGCGCACTACTAGTACACGCCACTTCACAATGTAGCTAGAGCTACCCCAATCTGAGCCTGTTGCACATGCCGACAAATAAAAAGGGTTAGGCTTACGCCTTATGAGTTCAAGCATTTTATCATGACTATATAAAAACATAAATCGAAAGAGTAATAGTTTTAGTCATGATTTCTAAAGGGTTTACTTTAATTGCAAATCACCCATTTTCCAACTCACACATTTCCCATGCTAAAATCTTTATTATAACATGATTTTCCAAAAATAGACTTATTCACAAAGTCCACGAAAAATATGAAATAGCATTTGATACTCAAAACGATTATACTCATAATTATTTGCCTTTGTCCCAAAACATCCCAAAACATGGATGAAACATAATCCACTGCTTATATAATGTGGAAATGCAATTCTCATAAATACGATGCATTACCGAAAACATGGATAAGACATAAACCATAACTTACGTACCATGGAAAATAATCCATATAAATATAACACGTCACCGAAAACATGAGTAGCAACAAATACCCAAAACAACACCTTTCGGTTACGGGGGAGACCCGTATACATCGCACGTTACGGAACACTAAAGTGCGTCACTTACTATGTAATAAAAACACCCACGTGGATGACTCTCGTAAAACTGAGCTCAATCACTCCAGATCTATTGCCCACGAGACTAGGATGCCCCCAACTTCAACCACTCCAGGTCTATACATTGGGTCACCAAATCCACAATAGCACATTAGGGATTACACCTTACTACCCATGAGACGACGCCCGACCATCTAGGTCCACGCCTTACTTATCAGGGATCCCGATGCCTATCCCGTGCTAAGCACATATATGGAATTACACCTTACTGCCCCTGAGACGATGCCCGACCATCTAAGTCCACGCCTTACTTATCATGGAACCCGATCCCTATTCCGTGCTACAAAAAACTAACGTCTCGTAAACTGAGCTCAATCAATTCCGACCTCTTACCCGCGAGACTAAGGGAAATTCATATACCTATGGATCCATAGCTATCAAGGTCTAAATATTACACGACCCCAAATGAATAAACTCATGCATTCCAAAACATGGAATTCCCCAATAACATAATTCATTAACAAAACTCAATCTTGAGTTACCAAAACTGGACAAATGTCCCAAGACTATCTCAAAGTCAAAACCGAGCAAAATGCTCCAAACTTGCTAGACCCATAAATGTTGGTCATCATCGCATAAAACTCGTTTAAACCTTGTTTAGGCAAACAATACCACAAGACCATCATTAACCCCAAAACTCAACACGGGTTAAACAAAAGGGTTTTCCCAAAGGACTCACACCCTTAATTCTAAAAATGCATTTTCATAACAAAATGACTCCATTTATCACATAACTCAATAATCCATTTTCATGTATGATTTATCTATCATATTTTTCCAAAATCCTTAAAGGTAGTGTTTTACAATATTTACCATAATTAATACCTCAATAGGTAAAACTCATCAAATAGTTCAACATCAACAATTTTCAGGTAAACACATAATTTCTTGGAAAAATAGCATTTTGGCATGTACAAAGTTTTCGCAAAGTAATTTGAACTCACCTTGCTAGATTTAGGGTAAATCTAGATTTTCCCCAAACGTAAGCTCCTTTGAAGGAACTTGAATCTTCAAGCCAACTCTTCCAAAAACCTAAATCCATAAGGTTTCCATCATGAATACTCATCTTCAAACACTTAGAATTGTTTCCCCCAACATAGAACACCAAAACCACCAATAATACCAAAACCCTAATTTTTAACCTAACCTTCCCAAAATATCAAAGACGGAAATTGAAGAAACGAGACACTAAGAAGTCATAAATAAGGCATTCCCAACCCATAAGAAAGATTATAAAAAAGAGGGATGAACTTACCATTAGGTTTTGAGCAAAACCCCTAAAACATAGAAATCCCAAGACATGGAGATGAACTCTTGATTTAGCACCTGGGGTTGTGATTACAAACTTAGATGGTGAAGAAATACTTGATTTCTAAGAATAGAGCCCCAAAATCGACAATGAGAACAAAGGGGTTCGGTTGAGAGAGTTTGGAGAGGAAGTGGATGGGAGAAATGAATGAGAAATGAGAGAAAATGGGTTTTAAAAGGGTCTGAAGCCCGACGGCGATTGTGCCCGGCGATTGCGATATATGTCACTCTCGCCGGTCACTCTCGCGAGAAATGTACCGCAAGGTACTCGTCCCCCCAGCGATTGTGCCCCTGCTATAGTGACACTGTCATAATCGCTGGGCACTCTCGCCCAAAGTGTACCGAGCCCAAAAACTTCACTTCTCTCACGCGGAACACCCTCGATTCTTGAGATGACTAAAAGGATTTAGTTCCTAACCCAAACCACAATTTAGAAACCATAAAATACACGGAATAACTTTCACTTTCCGAAATTTACGGGTATTACAAAACTCGTTAGAAAAATCCAATGAACATGAGGTAAGTGGCATCTAAAAGATAAAAGAGTCTATTTTATTTCTATTGGGTCACCAAAGATTTGAAATTGACTCACCGACGTTTCTCCTAATTCTTACTTACAATATTTTAGATTGGTTCTTTTAAAATGACTTGTACAAGATAGCAAATGTTCGGTGAAGTCGAAGATCAACCGAAACCAAGCTTGAAGATATTCTCATTGTGGAAATGGAGAAAAACCTTCACAACAAACATCAAGTCATCAGTCCACCGATGGTTATGTCACACATCGGTGGACATGTCCCACCGATCTTTCTGATGGTCGGCCAAAGATGAGTCCCACCGACGTGAGCTTTAAATCGGTGGGATCTCAAGTATCTTCACAGATGTTCTCAATTGCAAACTGCAAAGCACTCATATCGGTGGAACATTATCGGTGGAACTGCTTTGGAAGACACATCAAGAAGATCATTTATTATGGGGCAATATCTATTGCCAGGTAAGAGTGACTATTTGTCATTTTATCCATTATCAGATAACGTCTCAATCAGCATGGGTATTCTTCCTAGTACCAAGGAAAAAGGTGACAAGGACACATCAACTTTTCAGAGGTCAACACCTACAAGCAAATCTCCTGATGACAAGTGTCCTAAGCATTTAATGCTTCCCACACTATAAAAGAGGAAGAAGCTCCCATGAAAACTACGCTTACTGGAAGAATTTCTCAGTGCAAGATTTCTTCATTTGCTCAAGAACTTTATAGCTTTGATTCTAAGTGTTCAAGTTGTTTTGTTTACAGTATACTTTGTGAAAGATTGTTAGAATAGTTTATCTGTTCTTTTCCGCAACAGTCTTTAGATTCTATGTGTAATTCTTGTTGAAAGTTTTTCAATAATAGAATTAAAATTGTGAAAAATTTGAGTATTGTATTCAACCCCCCCTTCTACAATACTTGTTAAGCCATCTAGGACTAACAAGTGGTATCAGAGCAGAAAGTTTAATTCATAAACTTGATCTGCGATGGCTGCCTCTTCCTTTTCAACAAATGAAAACTCTTTTCAAAACAACTTTTCTGAAAATGGCTCCATAGCCAAACCTCCTAAGTTTAATCCTAACAACTTTTCTCTTTGGAAAAGCCGCATGATGCTTTTCAAGGAAGGAGTGGATACTAGATATCCAACCATTCTCAAAGAGGGACCTATTATCCCTAGTAGAGGTGCTCACGGGTTGAAGGCATTTCGACACATCAACCCAATGTTGGCGGTTTGAAAAAAATTCAACCCAACCCAACCCAACCCAAACAAAGGAACAACCCAACCCAACCCAACCCGTTCGGGTTGATCGGGTTGTGTTTAAACAAGATAAAATCAAAATTATAAACAAAAAAATAAAGGAAACATGTCTTTAAAATACAACCGATAATTCACACAATATATAGATACTACATATAAAAATGTCTAAACCAAATATGATCAAATAACTTGACGTCTCCAATTTGCATATTTCTTAAATCTTAAATATATCACCATCAACTGTTTTTCTCAGTTTGCATATATATATATATATATATATATATATATATATATATATAAGTATATACATGTGTGTGTGAAGGATTTATATAGAGATGGATAAGAGATTGAATATATATCGGGTTCATCGGGTTGGGTTGGGTTCAAATTCTCCTAACCCGATATCAACCCAATACATACGGTTTGAGGATTTTACAACTCGATTGGACATCGGGTTGCTTCGAGTTGGGTTATTTCACGTCGGGTTGGGTTGGGTTGATCGGGTTGGTCGGGTTTTTGAGCACCCCTAATCCCTAGAGTATGGGCTCGCTATGAAACGCAGAGGTCTGGAAAAGAAACCATTGATAAGGAGGACTCTAGTGACTCCGATGATTCTGATGAGTCTTCTGACAAAGAGAAATCCAAAGCTACTGGTCGTTATATCCTCAAAAACCCAAAGAAATATACTAATGAGGAAAAACGTTTGGTTTCTCTTGACTCTAAGCTCAGGGCAATTATTGTTCTCTCTCTTCCTGATGAGGTCTATCACTCTCTAGTAAACTTTGAAACTGCTAAAGAGACGTGGACCACACTATGTGTACTGTACGAAGGTACAGAGAAAGTGAAGAAGAGCAAAAAGATTGCTCTCATCAGAAAGTATGAGCTCTTTGCTCATGAGAAAGGTGAATCTCTTCCCAGCTATTATAATTGATTCAACAGTCTTCTAAATGATCTGAAGTTATTGGGCATAGTCTATGATAATGAGGAAGTCTTATGCAAGTTCATGGACTGTCTCCCTGAATTTTGGGAGAACATATGCACTTGTATCAAGACTACCAAGGACCTTGAGTACATGCCCCTAACTGTCTTGTATGGAACTCTCTTCAAATTTGAACAAACCAAGTTACAAAGGAAATCTTTCATTAAAGAGATAAAGGGCTCTTCTATAGCCCTTGTTAGTGAAAATTCCAAGAAATCTCAAAGTGTTCCTCGAATCACCTATCCTTCATCAGACTCTGACAATGACAGGCAAAACAACTCTACCCACCAATCGGAGGCATATCCAAGTGATGCCGATGATGAAGGTGAAGAAATCTCGGTTGAGCAGATGTCTGATGAAATGGCTATGATGGCTGGTTTCAAGAACAAGTCTCGTCCTTCTAACAAATCTAGAACTTGCAGAAAACCCTTATCTTCCACAAAACCCCCCTCGTCTGATAAGATAAATGAGGAATGTTTTAACTATGGTAAGAAAGGACACTTCGTTTCTAAGTGCATAAGTAAGCGTATTGTTAAGTCTAGGACCTCATCTTCCGACAAGTTTTCTTCTAAGTATGAGAAACCCAAAAACAACTCCTACAAATCAACCTTTTCCAAGAAAGGTACTCAATCATCTTTCCAAGATCATCAAGAACGTGCTGAGAAGTACAAGGCCAAGTACAAGAAAGAGAAAGAAAGAAATGAGGGTCTCCTCAGAAAAGGAAAGGGCCTCATGGAAGAAATTCATGATTGGGATGAAGAAGAAACTTCTGACAGTGACAAAGATTCACCCAACATGTGTTTCATGGCCATATATGAAGATATGGAAGATTCTGAAAAGGCTGTCTCTCCAATGGCTTTGGTGTCAACTGGGTGCTCGACATCATACTCTCAGGTACATCCCTTTAATTCTATGAGTGACTCTGAAAAGATTGAGGCTTACGAATCCTTAACTAATGACTTCTATAGTATGAAGGATGCCAAGAAAAGAAAATCTACTCAAGTCAAAAATCTTTCCTCTCAACTTGAAATCAGTGTGTCCAAACTTGAAAAGTTTGAGGAAATCAAGGCTGAGCTTGAGGACCTGAAAACCATAAATCACATTATTTCCAAAGAGAAAAACAAGCTTTTTAAGAGATTAAAAAGAGAACAAGAGACCGTTAGAAAATGGACCAGTTCTTCGAAAAATCTTGAGAAAATCTTTCAAGATCAAATCTCTGGTGATAATAAATTTGGTTTAGGCTTTGGAAAAACCAATTTTGAAACCTCTTCTCATGCTCTTGCCTCTACCTCTAGTGTATGGGATGATGCCTCAGAATCAAGTTCTTGTGACTCCATTTCTTTAAACTCAGATGATTAAACGAAGCTTTAAAATTCGGAATGTTTATAAAAGCTAAAGAATCTTCTTCTGTCCAAACCATTGAGAAACAAGACTCCAATGATGTTTCTAAACCCATTCATGATCTCTTAAAAGATTTAACCATTGATGAAGTCTCTTCTCCTGATTCTTCAAAATCAAAGTTTTTCCAAAGAGACAATTCAATCAATCTTTCTTTAAAAAGAAAATACCCAGACCTTGGAAAAGACCATTTCAAAAACTCTTCAAGAAATCCCTCCCCCAACTGTGCTCCACAACTTCTGGTAATGGGATTTTAAGTTTTCCTCCACTCATCTCTTCTTTTGGTCCTAAAGCTATTCAAGTTGATGTCAATAGGAAAGGAAAAGAAAAAAATGCAAAAACCTAAAAAGACATTTATCTATAGAAAATGTTATAATTGTGGTGACACTTTTCATCTTGCAAAGGATTGTCCAAAGGAAAGAATTGAAAGAACCAAACCTAAGGACTCTTCCTCCTCTAACTCCAAAGGACCCACCACCAAATGGGTACCAAGGAACTAATCTATGTGTGCATGCAGGTTCATGAGCACCATCAAATCTGGTATTTGGATAGTGGGTGCTCACGTCACATGACAGGAAACAAATCTCTTCTTATTAACTATGTGTCTGGAAAGGGTCCATCTGTAACATTTGGGGACAATTCTAGAGGCTACACCAAAGGATATGGAACTCTCACAAATGGATCTGTCACTTTCAACAAAGTTGCATTTGTTGAAGGCCTCATGCATAATCTTCTAAGTATCAGCCAACTATGTGACTTAGGATACAAAGTTATCTTTGAACTTTGTATCTGTACTGTTGTTGACAAAAATATGAAAGTGGTTCTCTCTGGGAAAAGAATGGAAAATGTCTATATCATTGATATGTGACAAAATAATAATTCATCCAGTGTATGCTTTGTGTCAGATGACACAACCAAAAGGAATTGGCTATGCCAAAAGGAATTGGCTATCTCATCTAAACTTCAAAACTCTCCACAAAATCTCAAACAAAGAGCTGGTGACTGGGATGCCAAAGCTAAATTTTGTCAAAGAAAAGCTGTGTGATATGCGTGTGAAAAAGGGAAGCTCACTAAAACTTCCTTCAAGACGAAGCAATGCTCTTCCATCACTCTTCCTCTTCAAATGCTGCACATGGATCTATGTGGACCAGTCAACACTCCAGTCTAGGTGGCAAAAGGTACATTCTTGTAATTGTTGATGAATTTACTAGATTTACTTGGGTCTCTTTTCTCAGTTATAAAAGTGATGCAACTGAAGAAATCATCAACTTTGTCAAGAAAAATGAAGTCCTAAATGGACAACTTGTACGATCGATGAGAAGTGACAATGGCACCGAATTCAGAAACAGTGCTCTTGAAGACTTCTTCAATGAGAAAGGAATTTCTCAAAATTTCTCAGCTGTCAGGACTCCTCAGCAGAATAGAGTCGTGGAAAGGAAAAATAGAACTCTATGTGAGGCTGCAAGATAATTGCTAAGTGAATCAAATCTCCCCACCTACTTTTCGGCTAAAGCTGTTAATATTGTTTGCTTTACCCAAAATAGGTCGGTGATCTCCAAGAGGCATGATAAAACCCCCTATGAAGTTTTCCATGGCAGAAAACCAAATATAGGTTTTCTTTATGTCTTTGGCTGTGTGTGCTTCATTCTAAATGATCGTGACAACCTTGGGAAATTTGATCCCAAGGCTGATGAAGGAATTTTTGTTGGATACTCCTTATCCTCAAAAGCATACCGCGTGTATAATCTCAGAAGAAAATGAATTGATGAGTCCATTCATGTAAAATTTGATGACCTGAGATCATCATCCCTCTCAAATGATGATGATGAATTACATAGATGGATTTCATCATGCATAGGTGATGCTCCTATAGCTAATCCTACCGATACATCTTCCATTCCTTTCACTCCTTCAAATCCTTCTTCTTCAAATAACCAAGTTGGGTCACCCTCCATAGTGCCCGACACTAACCCCACCGAAATTGACCCTACTTCCACCGAAATTCAGCCTCCCACCGAACCTCAGCCTTCCACCGACATTCCTGACCCCTCTCCTGTACACCAAAATCTTCCATCAACCTCCACACAAAATATTCCACCACCTTTACCTCCTGCCACAAAATGGACCAAAGATCACCCCATAGATCAAATCATTGGTGATCAACAAGCTGGAGTCCAAACACTAAGAGGAGTTGGAAACATTTGTCTCTATGTGAACTTTCTCTCTCTCATTGAGCCTAAGAAGATTGAGGAAGCTCTAGAAGATCCCTGTTGGATCACTACCATGCAAGAGGAACTTTCTCAGTTTGAAAGAAACAGGGTTTGGAGATTGGTTCCCAGACCTACAAAGAAGACAATCATTGGAACCAAGTGGGTCTTCAGGAATAAAATGGATGAAGAAGGTACAGTTGTCAGAAACAAGGCCAGACTGGTGGCTCAAGGATACAGACAGAAAGAAGGCATTGACTATGATGAAACACTTTCCCCTGTTGCAAGACTTGGAGCCATAAGAATCTTTCTGGCTGATGCTGCCTACCGAAATTTCAGGGTGTTTCAAATGGATGTCAAAAGTGCTTTCCTCAATGGGGAACTTGCAGAGGAAGTCTATGTGAAACAACCACCTGCTTTTGAAGACCCAACTCATCCAGACTATGTGTACAGATTAGACAAGGCTCTCTATGGCCTCAAGCAAGCTCTACGTGCTTGGTATGACACACTTGCTGATTTTCTCCTAAAGAATGGATACTCCAAAGGTAAAATTGACAACACTCTCTTTATCAAGAAGACCTCAGGTAATCTCATTCTTGTTCAAATTTATGTAGATGACATCATCTTTGGTGCCACTGATGAATCACTATGTGATGAGTTTGTTTCTCTCATGATGAGTCAATATGAGATGAGCATGATGGGAGAGCTCACATTCTTTTTAAGCCTTCAGGTCAAACAAACTTCAGAAGGGATTTTCATAAATCAAAGTAAATACATTCGTGACCTTCTGAAGAAATTTAACTTCTTAGATAGCTCTCCCATGAAAACTCCCATGGCACCACCCTTGAAAATTCATGCTGATCCGGATGGTAAATCTGTTGATGTAACAAATTATTGGGGGATGATTGGTTCTCTTCTCGATTTAACTACTAGCAGACTGGATATTGAGTTTGCTACCTGTCTTTGTGCCCATTATCAAGCCAACCCAAAAAAATCTCATTTGGCTGTTGTAAAACGGATTTTCCAGTATCTAAAAGGTACCTTGCATCTGGGTCTTTGGTATCCCAAAGACTCGGGTTTTGAGCTAATTGGGTATTCATATTCAGATTATGCAAGTTCCAAAGTTGACAGAAAGAGTACCACAGACAGCTGCCAACTTCTTGGTGGCAAATTAGTCAGCTTGTCCAGCAAGAAACAAAATTCTGTCTCAACCTCTACTGTTGAGGCTGAATATGTTGCAGCTGGATGTTACTGTGCTCAGATTCTGTGGATGAAAAATCAACTCAGGGACTATGCTCAAGTCTACTCCACAGTCCCAATTCTTTGTGATAATTCAAGTGCAATAGCTATTGCAAATAATCCTGTTCTACATTCCAGATCAAAGCACATAGATATCAGATATCACTTCATCAGAGATCACATTTCTAAAGGTGACATTGAGCTTCATTTTATTCCAACTGATCTTCAGCTTGTAGACTTGTTCACCAAACCCTTAGATGAAGCCAGGTTCAACTTTCTGATCAGTGAACTTGGAATGCTATATCTTGATGCATGATTTGATAAAAAAATTATTATTGGTGGCTTTCTCACCGAAGGAACTTCTATTAGTAGAACCCTCTCACCGACACAACTCTTCTCGTCGACAGCACCACTCTCACCGAAACCTTTGAATCGGTGGATTCCCTTCACTGATACCAATGATATCTCATCGGTAATACTTTTCTCACCGATACATGCTCTCCGACACCCCATCTACATTCTCCATCGGGGAAACCCATTCCACCGATATCTGGTCCCCGATATCATTATCCTAAACCCACCGATAATACCCCACTCACCGAAACCCTCATACCACGTTCTCCGTCGGTGAGCCCCTATAACACCCATGTCCTTGGACTTTGGTGGGCATTCACTTCACCGACACTCCTTTTTCAACAAATATTCATCGGTGGAATCATTATTTTGGTGATCAATTCATTTTCTCACCGACATTTTGTGATCGGTGGAATCCTTTCACCGATCCTTGTGGATAATGTTTCATCACGTTTCTCGATGATTACATCACCCATACTCCTATGTGTCAGGTTTGCTTTGACCCTTCCTATCCCATTTGTGTGAAACGAATATCTGGCCATATGTTTTCCATCCATCATGATTACTTTTTTAAACTTAATTTAATATTAGTTTAAACCCTCTAATATCCCACCAAACCGTTGCCGCCTAACACCCTTTCAAATTCCAACCCTATATATATCATCCTTCTTCTTCAGTACTTCTTTTACGCAAACCTGCAACCTCCCTCAATTCATCATCTTTTCTCTCAAACCTGCAACTATCTACCCTAAATGGCTTCTTCTACTTGTTCCAAGGCTGCTAAGCACACCAAGGTTGTTAAGGAAACCCCCACAAGCTTCGAAGACCTCAAGTTCAACCCTTGCAATCATGTTGCAAGGTTTGAATCTGATCCTAATCATCCCGAGTTCAATACCATTTCCAAGCTCTTAACCCGATCTCCTCTTCTCCATGCATTTACATGCAACCCTAAAATGAGCAAGTTGCTCATTGGGAACTTCTGCCCGATAATGTCGGTTCGTGGGCTCTCAGTTTGAGTCCTTCAAACAAAGTACGATCTCTATGATGGCTCAAACGAATGATCGTGTATCAGTCTTGGAACGTCGACATCCTTAACTTCTGGAATCAACCCTTCGGGATCTACTTTGCCCCATCACCGAGAATATGGCTACCTTTGCTCAGAAATTAGAAACTCTGAACACTTCCCACAACAATTTAGCCTTGTCGGTGGCTGCTATCAAGGCTTCTACCGATTTCAAGGACTCTGAAATCAGTCGCCTAATTACTCGTGAGACTCGGCATCAAGATCTTCGCTCCTCTCTCACCGACTCTCTTCAGCAGCTTCATTGGAAAGTTGACCCCCTCAACAACAACCTAGATTGGGATTTCGATTTGGGTGACTTTGCATTTGACAATTTTGACAGGGGTAAGCTTCAGCACATTCATGCCTCGGTGGACCGTATACTTACAAACTTGGGTCTAGAATCTATGGCCGTTGCTGAGGGGGAGAAAAGTGTTGGTTCCCAGATTCACGTCGTATCACGATAATGGTAGTTAAATAGACAGCGGAAGCAGTTAAATATAAAGCCATTAAAGTGAGTGATTGTATGAGACGATATGTAAACTGTGATATCAAATATAGAACAGGAATATGATAACAAGATCAAATAAGAAACGCTGCTCGTATATTGATAAAGATAACACCAAGAACAAGATCAATGGTGTATCAAGAAATCACAGAGACAATATCGTACGGGATAGTGCTATGAGGATATGACAGTGTGCTTTTACAATTGTGGAAAACTATTCTTCCAAAAGCTTACAATTGTTTGTTCCACTACCTCGCTATATATAGCCTCATAAAGTGTAGACAGTGTACTATCGTACCCTGGAATGACACGTGGAAAGTGTGTCTCCAATCTTTAGGGCATACGTGGAAAGGTGTGGACACGTATCTGACACTTCGGATTTCTACGAGACTTAGGCATAACAGAGGTCTTCACTTCAACAGAGCGTGTTATGACAGAACTCTGTTGGTCTTCGGGTATGAACAGTTCTTCTGTTGATCTTCTGCCAGAGCTCTGTTGAGCTCCGTTGGTTCCACCAGAACTCTGTTGAGTTCTGTTGGTCTTCTTTGTTGGTCTTCTAAGTCTTCTGCTTTATCTCTGTAGGTCTTCTGACTTGGTTTTATTTTCAATACTTTCATTTTACAGATACTTGGAGCTAACAATCTCCCCCTAAGTATTGAAAATAAAAAATTGGAAATGACAAGAGATTGAAAACAAAAGAACAGAGAACTTTACCCTCTGTTACCCTGTGCACTATTCTTTTAAGATTTTACAATAGAAAGAACAAGTACAATCTAGCGTAATTATCTCCCCTAAGGATTCTGTCGAATCTTCTGATTAGCTCACGGAAGTCAAGCATCAGATTAATTATGTTGATGAAGGACCTTTGCTGTTCTTCCGGAGACTTGTTCCTCGGGAGACTTTGAACTATGTTTTTGAGATATGCTAGCGACTCACTTGTGTACTTATGAGCTTCAGCAGATCTGATGGCTTTCTTTGTCCCTTTCTGTCGGCAGATAAAGACTGGAGGATCTTCAACTACAGTTCCAGTCCTAAAATGTCGATAGCCCTCAAGATCTTCGTTTGGTGGTGCAATCGCCAGTTTCTCAATTTCAAACTCTATGCCTAGCTGAAAATCTGTCTGAGTTCTGAGATTGATGTGCTCTTGCATAGCTAGTTTGACTTCAGGTAAGGTTGTTCTTGCTGGAGTATATCTGTCAGAGAAGTTCAAGCAGTAGGCATGAAGCACAGTTAGATCGTACGGATTTAGAAGGACAAGATCGTTGTCGTTGAAGAATTCGTTCTTTCCTTCTGTTGATTCCACAGTGTACTCATGATAGGTCATTCTGTTGTGCTGGAACTTCTTATGCTTGATGTCTAGGATTCTCTTGATACTGAAGTGTGAGTTGATGTTTCTGTTCAGATTGGACTTGTTTCGGATGAACATCCGCCTTGCTTCAGTAATGGTGTTTATTCTGATTGGGTTAAGGTAAGGATTTATGGGTACGGCATTTGCAGGAATGATATCTCTGTCAGCATAAAGAAATGCAAATACCGTTTCCAAGGCAGGTTTATCGGTGTGTTGGGTGGATGATTCTGGGTTTTGTTCTGGTATCATTGGGTTTGGGTCTTCATGAGTTTCAGCCATAAGAGTATCGATATGAACATATTCTTGAGCAGCTTCTGTTTGGCTTTGTTCATCAGCAGAGATTGGGATTGATCTCTCTGGTTCAGTCCTTGGTGAAGTAGGAGGGGTATCCAGGCAGATAATCTCTGGTGGTTCTTGTGTTGACTCTTCTGTCGGTTTGATGACTCGATTTTTGAACATGTAGTCGAATTCCACCGTAAGTATATCTTCTTCTGTTATCCCCATATCTTCTGTCCCGGCCTCTTCTGTTAATTTCTCTTTGCCTCTTTCAGTAGGCATTTCAGCCTCTCTCTCTTCTTCTTTCTCTGTCTCTGTTTCTTTCTCCTTTTCTTTCTCTTTCTCTGTCTCTTTCTCTTTCTCTTTCTCCTTCTCTTTCTCCTTCTCCCCCTTTTGTTGACCCGAGGACTCACCCAAATTACTATCTGATGCAGCATCGTGGAAATCATCATCATCATCAGAGGAGTCTTCATCAGAGAGTCTGGAGACAATGGGTGAGAATTGGTCAACAAACTTACGTCTTTTGCCAGAAGGCTCTCCCTCTGGTGCTTTCTCAGCAGATCGTTTCTGTATGACAGATTGTAAGATTGCATCTGGGAAAGTAGGAACTGCTTTCTTCAAGGTGTCTTCCACTTCTGCTGCAGCACCTCTGATTTCCTCGACTTGGCTCACAAAGTTGAATTTGTGGGAGTCCAGTGATTCCTTCACAAGTGCTTCTGTTGCCTGGGCTTTCATGACAAATTTGGACGAGATTGTCATCATTTTCTTTACGACGTCCCTTCTGAAGTCGCCCATTTGACCGACTGTCATTGGCAAACTGTTTGGGTTGGGGCTGGAGATGTTAAGAGGATCAGCATCTGACGTTGTGGCTTCTTTTATGGATTTCTTAACAGAGTTATCAATGAGCTCTGTCAAGGTTTTGATGTTGGATTCTGATAGGATAACTGTTGGGACTGGCAGAGTTCTGTTCATTTGAGCTGTATGGTTGTCGATCACAAGTCTTTTCAGGTCAGCTACTTCTGTCGATACCTTTGTGTTCTCTTCTGCTCTGACGGTTCTTAGATCTGCTATCTCTATAGCCAGTCTGCCAATTTCCTCTCCTCTTGTCTGTTCAGCTTCTGTTCTGATCCTTTCAGTGTCAATGTATTTCTGATGAAGTTCGGCATATTTCTCTGACAGTTTCTGCAGTTCGTCTCTGAGAGAAGTATTTTCCTTGAGGATCAGTTCCTCCTTTTGAGAATTGATAAGTTTATACTCATTCAAGGAGTTGTTGATACTATCACAGAAGCTTGTGAACTCTGTTTTTGTGACAGTGTCAACGGGGGTAACCCTGGTACCAACTAATGGATCCAGTTCTGCCTCGAGTTCAGAGGCGCCTGCGTCAAGAGTTGTTTTGATGTTGGCTCTTGCAGGACTTCCACCCTCTCCTTGATGTTCCTTTTGAGGGGAATCACCTACAGGTGTTCTGATCAGAAGTTCCTCCTCCAGCTCAGGTTCTGAGGAAGGAAATCTGATATGATGAGAAGCATTTGGATCAAGCAAATGTTTCCCTTGTTCAACTATGGTTTCATACTGTCCCTGAGTCGGACAGATGCTACGTGAGATTACAAAAATCTCGGGTCTATGTTGTGTTCCGACTACATGAGCCACAGAGGCATCATTATGTGTAGGTGACCTGTCGATGTTCTGGGGCGAATGAACATCACTAGCAAGACTAGCTTCCCCGGCTTCGTGCGTACCAGAGGCATGAAGAGTTGCCTCTGATGGGTCTGGCTGGTTAAGGTTCGAGGTGTGCACCTCTGTTTCAATAATCCCTTGGTCTTGATCACCAGGATTAGGTAATGTGGTAGCACTGGGAGTTTGGTTAGGATCTCGCACAGATGTGTCAACTTGGACATCTTGTTCTATACTCACATTTCCCTCGGTTTCTAGGGTTTGAGAATTCTCTGGTGAGCTCTCTATCTCATGAATCTCTACACTGCCAGAAGGGTGCGATCTCTCTGTCACCACTTCTGCAGTCTCTTCTGCTCCCTCTTGAACAGTCTCCCTAGGGGATGCTCTGTTCACTACTTCCTCCTCCATTACTCTAGAGGAAGACCCCACTTCGGGTACTCTGTCCTCTGGTCTATTTTCTTCTTCTTCTATTTCCTCACTCGCACTCTCCACAGAAGGCTCAGAACCTAAATATGCTGGGGTTCTCACCTCAGGTTCTTGAGGTTGAGCAGCAGTTCTATAGTTTTGGATAGAGATGTGGGTTGGATTGATCAGAGCAAGCATTGTACCTAGAATTCTTCTGATGAAAGGGTAATCTCCTGAAGTTGTTGGTTGGAATCTTGCCATGGTCCAGACAGGAGTAGAACGACCCTGATGTGTCAGTTCCAGTCTGTCGAATGCCCTTCTGATCACCAAACTGATAAAGCGAGGAAACTTGATGGCTTTAAGGGATTTGTGTCTTCCAACTTCTCCACCTCTGGCTAGAGCAGTGGTTTTAGTGTTGACAGCATCTAGAAGTGCATTGTAGAGGATCCCTGCATAGTTGAAGTTTCTGTTGAAGAACAGACCATACATGATTTCGAGGATTTCAGTGCTCGCTTGGTCTTGACTGCCGGATTTGCAGGTGAGGGTTCTGTTGAGGGTTGAGAACATGAAATTCCACATTTGTGGTAGATTTTGTCTTCTGAAGGCTCCTATTCTCTCTAACTCTTTGTTGTAACCCAAAAACTTCACGAAGTCGAGAAGAACAGCAACAGAAGGTGGTTTCTCATAGGCATCAATACCTAGCTGTCTTTTGGTTTTCATCCCAAAAGTTCTTCTGAGAGTTCTTTCACGAATCCTTATTGTTCCTGATCCTCCATTACCAGAATTGACACTTCCCACTATTCCGCTTCTGACGCCGTCTTCAATGTATTGGCATGTGGTCCACCATTGTTGGACATATATTGTAGGAAGATGATCGTCAAAGGCTGTTAGGGCTGTAAAAACTTCTGAGTTTCGGAAAAACTCAATATAGATGTGGTAAAGGGGTAAATAGAGTGCTGGATTGGGATCAAAACGGTAGTTGTTATCAGCCAACTCGTATGGTAGAATAACGATGTTATCTACGGGTTCGTTGTTACTGGAATCATCAGAGTTCTGGGGTTGGTTTTGGGGTTCAGCCATTGTTGCAGGTTAGGGTTATTCTTGAGAACCACAAGGTATAGGTTTCTGAGAGGGAAAAGATGAAGGGTTTGAAATGGTTGTTAAGCGTAAGAGTGAAATGGGTTGAAGTTGGGTATTTATACGGGAAACATGTGGGTGATTTTCAAAGAATGACCCGCATCTCTGCTGACGTGTTTCTGATGACGGGGCAGAGAAACTAGCAGAGCTCTGGTGGAGCTCAGTTATTTTCTTTCTCTGTTGAAATGATCTTTTCAACTTTGCTCAGTGACCAATCATGTTTCACCTTTACCCAAAAACATTTTAAAATTCTGTATCTGATGTGAAGAATCAAAGAACAAGGACAGAATTGACCAACAATTTTCAACAGAGATCTGATGAGAAACAACAGAGGCTCTGGTTCTGCTAAGTTCGACTTTCTCAAAAGAATTTCATCAGAACAGGTTTTCCCTCTTTCAAAAAGATTTTTCTTTCAAGATCAAGAGAGCCAAGTCATATGAATTTGAAATCAGGATTTTTTTTTTGACTTGCTCCCCCTAAAACCATGCATATTTTCTTTTATAAGCTCCCCCTAGAAATATGAGCTTAAAAAACTTGCTAAAAGAAATATTTACAGAGATATATACAAACGAATTCACTGGAAGCTTGTTGAAAAAGTATGTTTTACAGAGCTCTGGTGAATGACAGAGGCTCTGTTGAACTATCCTACCCAACTATTTTGACAGATCTCTGGTAGGAACATCAGAGTTCTGTTGAGTGATAAATAGTGTTAGGACATGTTCAGCATACCCAATTTGCTGATTAAGAAGTTAAATCTCCTTTCATCAAGGGCTTTTGTAAAAAGATCAGCAAGTTGGAAGTCTGTTGAAACGAAATACATTTCAATAGTCCCTTTTTCAACATTATCTTTTATGAAGTGATACCTTATATCGATATGCTTGGTCTTTGAGTGTTGAACTGGATTAGCTGTGATTGCTATTGCGCTTTTGGAGTCACACAAAATTGGAATTCTGTCATACTCCAAGCCGTAATCCTTGAGTTGAGTTTTCATCCAGAGAACTTGAGAACAACAACTAGCAGCAGCAACGTATTCTGCTTCGGCTGTAGAGGTGGACACGCAGTTCTGTTTCTTGGATGTCCAACTTACTAACTTCTCTCCAAGAAATTGACAGCTACCAGACGTACTCTTTCTGTCGTTCTTGCATCCTCCATAGTCTGAATCTGTATATGCTACAAGCTCGAAACTAGAATTCAGAGGATACCAGAGACCCAAAAATTGAGTCCCTTTCAGATATTTAAATATGCGCTTGACGGCAGAGAAATGCGAAACTTTAGGATTAGCCTGAAATCTAGCACAGAGACACGTTGCAAACATTATATCGGGTCTACTGGCAGTTAAGTACAGAAGTGACCCTATCATACCTCTGTAGTTCTTGACATCTGTTGGTTCACCATTAAGGTCAGGGTCAAGCTTAACTCCAGTGGCAATAGGAGTTTTCATTGAATTTGAGTTGTTAAAATTGTACTTTTTCAAAATGTCAGAGATATATTTGGACTGACTTATGAAAGTCCCTTTGTCGGTTTGTTTTACTTGTAAACCAAGGAAGAAAGAAAGTTCTCCCATCATGCTCATTTTGAATTCACTTTTCATCAAATCCTCAAACTTATCACAGTACTCTTGCCGTGTTGACCCAAAAATAATGTCATCAACATATATTTGTACCAGAAGTATATCATTCTTGTATCTCCTAAAGAATATTGTTTTATCGACAGTACCTTTCTCGAAGTGATTAACCAACAGAAAATTGGACAGAGTTTCATACCAGGCTCTGGGAGCTTGCTTAAGCCCATACAGAGCTTTGTCTAGCTTGTAAACGTGGTCTGGAAACTCCGAATTTTCAAAACCAGGTGGTTGCTGGACATAGACTTCTTCTTGTAGTCTGCCATTTAGGAAGGCAGATTTGACGTCCATTTGGTAGACCTTGAAACCCTTGTGAGCATCATAAGCTAAGAAGATTCTGATTGCTTCTAGCCTAGCCACAGGAGCAAAAGTCTCGTCATAGTCAATTCCTTTTTCTTGACAGTATCCTTTTGCAACCAGACGGGCTTTGTTTCTGATGATAATCCCATCTTCATCCTTCTTGTTTCTAAACACCCACTTGGTTCCAATGGCTGATTTGCCTTTTGGGAGTGGAACCAAGGACCAAACTTTATTTCTCTCGAATTCAAGAAGCTCTTCTTGCATAGCTTCGATCCAGTTTGGGTCTTCAAGTGCTTCAGAAATTCTTTTCGGCTCAATCATGCTCAAAAAGTTAACAAAGAAAGCTTCGTTGATTGTAGCCGATCTTGTCTTGACACCATCTTCAGCAGCACCAATTATAAGATATTGGGGGTGATCCTTAGTCCATTTTGTCATGGGAGCATGGACAACAGGAGGGGTTTGTGCTTCAGATGAGAAAAGACGATCTTCAGCAACAGAGCTCTGAGGGTTGGTGCCAGGGTTCTGTGGCACACAACTCTGAAGAGTGGCCTCATTGCTCTGTGGATTGCCAACAGGGCTCTGCGAAGGTGAATTTTCAAACAGGGAGTTTCTGCCGATATTTGTTAGCAGAGGTGATGATGGCTCTTGTGTAGGTTCTGGTTGTGGTTCCTCGTTTCTCTGAATTATACCTGTAGACAGAGAAGTAGATGGTGAAATATTGGAGGGACCAGTAAGAGTTGTACCTGTCAGATTTTGTTCTGTTGAACTTTGAGCTTGATCTCCTCTGTTGTTGACAGAGGAATCATCATCATCATCGAAGAAATCGTCGAATAGGAGATTGATATCTTCTTCCCTTGATTTTGAAGAACTAGGCTTCTTCTGTTCTGTTGGTGTCCCCTCTGTTGATTTGCGATCAGAGGTACTTGATGTACTTTCATCAAAGGACACGTTCACGCTTTCTTGAATGACGCGAGTTCTGGTGTTGTAGATTCTGTAGGCTCTAGAGGTCAGGGAATAACCAATAAAGATTTCTTCGTCCGCTTTCTTGTCAAATTTACCCAGCTGTTCTCGGTCGTTCAAGACATAACATTTACACCCAAAAACATGAAAATATTTCACGTTTGGTCTTCTGTTATTGATGAGTTCATAAGGCGTCTTTTTAAATCTTTTCACTATTACAGCTCTGTTTTGAACAAAACAAGCTGTTGAGACTGCTTCTGCCCAGAAGTTGATGGGAAGGACAGAACCGGCCAACATGGTTCTGGCGGCCTCTACCAGAGTTCTGTTCTTTCTCTCCACTACGCCATTCTGTTGTGGAGTTCTGGTAGCTGAAAAGTTTTGGGAAATTCCTTCTTCTGATAGATAAGAATCTATTCGAGTATTTTTGAATTCTGTCCCGTTGTCACTTCTCAACTTTTGCACTTTTAGTCCTAACAGAACCTGTATCCTTCTCAATAAACTTATCAGAATTTCTGGGACATCGGATTTTGCTCTGATGAACTCAATCCAAGTATACCTAGAATATTCATCAATAAGCACAAGAATATACTTCTTGCCAGACAGACTTTGCACAAAGATTGGACCACAGAGATCCACATGAAGCATATGCAAAGGTCTTAAGCAATTGTGATCACTCTTGGTTCTGTGTGAGGATCTTTTCATTTTTCCAAACTCACAAGCAGAGCATAGATGGTCTTTGTCAAATTTCAGCGAAGGAAGACCTTTTACCAAGTTCAATTTCACGAGTTTGTCAAGATTTGAAAATTTTAAGTGAGCAAATCTTTTATGCCAGAGCCAGGCATCTTCTTTGTTCAAAGAGACTAAACAGAGTTTCTCTGTTGTAGTTCCCTGGTTTGGATTAAAATTCATTTTATAAAGATTGCCTTTTCTGTCGGCTCTTAAAAGTTCTTGACCAGACTCAGAAAGTAATAATGAACAAAACTTCTTCCTGAAATTGACATCGAACCCATGATCACAGAGTTGACTTATACTGAGAAGATTATGATTTAATCCTTCAACATAAGCAACTTCGGAAACTGAAACACCACCATTTACCAGAGTACCATAACCTCTAATTTGTCCTCCATTGTCTCCTCCAAAGGTGACTGCACTTCCTTTTTTGTTCATGAATGAAGTCAGCAGCTCCTTATTGCCTGTCATGTGCCTGGAACATCCTGAATCTAGGTACCAGATCTGCACATGAGGCTTCTGCAAGACATATTAGTTTCTTTTAGGTACCCATTGCATGATGGGTCCTTTCTTGTTAGGCTTTGATGGGTTAACAGTCTTTCCTACAAGCTTTACATTCTTTGATGTTGTGCCAGAGGTTTTCTTCTGTGTGGTCTGATCAGTCTTGGGATTTATCATCTTTTGTGACTGATTCAGAACACAGTGAGGTCCATTCATATGATTTTGCAGTTTTCTTAACAGATGAACACAATTGCAATTGATGGAACATGAGGATTGATGCAAGTTGTTATTCAAGAATCGTTTATTAGATGGAGTTTGATTCTGAAAAGCTCTAGGACCATGCATTCTGTTTGAACTATTCTTTGAGACAGATTCTCTTTTCTCAAAATTGATCTCTTGATTTCTACCAGAATTGGAAGTATGTCTGTCATTTACTATCCATTTTCCCTTCTGTTCTGGTGTAAATCTGATTGGTTTAAAAGTTGGAACAAAGGTGTTGTTAAGTAAAGTACTTGCCTTCACCTTACCTTTTACTTCTGTTGAGTTAGAAGCAAGAATTCTGAATTCTTTGTTATTAAACTCAGTTACCGGTATAAATCTTGATTGTTTCTTGAAAAATGATATGTCTTCTTTTAAATCAAAGGATCCAGCCGGTATCTGTTTAGGTTTGTGCAAAGCATTTGGTTGAGTACAGAAAATTTGCTCATCTACCTAAGGGTCAGAGTCACTGTCAGAGGCTAGAAAGTCTCTGGTGGCTCTGTTGGAGGTGTTACTCATAGAAACAGGCTTTGTAGAATCAGGTTTTGCAGTTTTAAACCTTCTCAACTTGGATTTTAAAGCATCAGAAACAACATTTTCTTTAAGAACTTTCATGAGATCTTCTTCAAAAGATGTTCTTATCGTTTCAGAAGTAGGAGAGAAGACTGGTGCTTCAGGGTTGAGCTTGCTCTGTGGTATTTCAACAGAGGATTCAGCCTCAGAAGTGACAGTCTTCTGTTCCTTGAAAGAATTAAAGTTGAAAATCTCTTTTGGATCCAGACTTTCGACAGAGTTAGGAATTAAGATTCTAGCTCTTCCTTGATCAAGAATAAACTTTGAAGATGGTTTAAGAACCTTGTCATGATCCAAGGAGTCATAGCTGACATTCCTAAAGTCAAGCCTTTTCGTCCTCTTGTAAACGTCCGAGGTTTTAATTCTTTTGAAAACAGCATTACCAGAGATAACATTCTCTTGGATTTTCCCAGCACAGAAAGTAGTCAACAGAGATGTTTTCTTCTTTCCGTTCCAGGGAGCAAGGTCTGAGAAACCAAGACCTTGCGTATCCATCTGAGAATTTATCTTAACATGCACCTCCTGTGCATCCTGATACTTTTTGATTTGAAGTTCTTTTCTCTGTAGGGACTGATGTAAGATTTCCCTTTCTTTTTGAAAAAAGTCTTTTAAAGCGACAGAGTTAAGTCTTTCATTCTCAGACTTCTTCATTTCTTCGGTTTTCTGTTTTAACAGATTTTCGTACTCTTTAACCTTTTTAGAAAAAAGTACTTTTCTCTTTCTGCTGTAAGATCTCTAGCTCAGATTTCTCCTTGAAGATATCTTCCTTTTCTTGTTCCAAGAGAGTTTTCTCTCTCTTGTAGAAGGACAGATCCTTCTGAGCTAGCTTTCTTAGCTCTTTTTCCTCAGAAAGCTTTTGTTTCAGTAATTGAAATTCCTCAGTTAATTGCGAAACATGCATTTCCAGTTCTGAGTCAGACTTGGATTCGGAGGAACATACCTTGGTACTGGGTTTAATGGTCTCCAGCGCTCTGTCGTCTGGCTCTGTTACAGTAAGAGCGAATGCATGAGCTATATCTTCTTCTTCTGTTCTCTCTATTCGTTCTCCAGTCATCCAGTCAACCTCTGTCATACTTTCATCATCTACAGCAACATTGGCTTGCTCTGGTTCATCATCAGAGGATGAGTCAGAGATCCAATTCTCCATCTCGGCGACATAACTCCTTTCTCTGTAGTTGTACTTGTATTTGTTCTTGTAGTAGTCTTGATCTTTTACAAGTTTTCCTCTACAGTTAGCAGAGAAATGGCCAGGTTTGCCACATCTGAAACAACGACCATCGTTTTGGTTGATGGGTTGTGCAGCATCAGTCTTTTGTGGACCAGGAGCGTTGTACTTCTGTTGAGGTTGAGGTCTCTGTTCTGTCGGGTTTCTGTTCTGGTGATTATGTTGAGGTGTAGTATAACTTCTGTCACCTTTTTCTTCTCTTTCGTACCTTTTTCTTCTGTCAAATGTCCTGTTACCAAATCTCTGGGTAAATTGTTGAGTTATTAACGCAAGAGATTTAGCAAAGGCATTTATATCACTATCCTCATCTGATGAACTCCTTTCATCATCACTTTCTGCAACCAAGCTCTTCTTCCCTTTCTTTTTATCTCTTTTCTTATCTCTGCTAGGGCCATCTCTGTTGAGTTTCTCTTCTGCTGAGTTCTTAGATTCTGAAATCAAAGCGATAGGACCTGCAATGGTGGATTTGCCTTTTTGCTTGACAACATCCTTCTCTTGTGCGGCCAGAGTGCCATACACATCAGTAAGAGACCATGCATCTAAGTCCTGATTAGCTTGTAAAGACATGGACAGATTCAACCATTCATCATTTAAAATTTTCAAAAACAGAACATTGTTATCTTCCTTCGACCTAACAACCCCACACTTTTTACATTTGTTAATCAGAATATTAAATCTGTTGTAGGTCTGTTGTAAGGTTTCCTCAGGAAGTGCCTTGAAATCATTGTATTCATTTATACACTGGGTCCTTCTGTTCTTTTGGGTTTTGATACCACCCTCAAGTTGATTTAGAAGTTGATCCCAGATTTCCTTGGCAGTAACACATGAGTCTAGTTCTTGAAATATATCGTTCGGAATGGCCATAATCAGAAGTCTCACTGCTTTAAGGTCATTTTCCATTTTGCTCTTTTCTTCTTCGGTAATCCCAGTGGTTTTGGGTTCGAAGTGAGCAGGAATCTCATCAGTGGTTTCTGTTGCGGGTACACGTGGGACATAAACCATGGGTTGGAATGGTCCATTCGTGACAGATCGCATTAAGTCCTTATCCATTCCATCAAGGAAGTTGACCATCCTAATCTTCCATTGAGGGTATTCATCCCTCAGAAGAGTAGGAGGCTTGGTCAGAGAACCAGCAGTATAAATGGCGTTGATGTTTGCCATTTTTTGAAAAGAAAACAGAGTATGAGAGTTTCAAATGGTCTATAATGAGAATAAGCTAAAGTATGAGGAACAGTAACCAATGAAATAGTAGAACAGATGTTTTAATCTAGACTGGAAAGCTTAGTATGATATTAAATGAACTGAGAAGATGTAAAATACTTTAAGCAGTAAAACAGAGTATAATGAGGCTTTTAAACACACACACAATCAACAACAGTGAACCAACCTTGGTAGATTGGATGCCTTGATTTGAGCAAATCAAGCAAGCTCTGATACCAATTGTTGGTTCCCAGATTCACGTCGTATCACGATAATGGTAGTTAAATAGACAGCGGAAGCATTTAAATATAAAGCCATTAAAGTGAGTGATTGTATGAGACGATATGTAAACTGTGATATCAAATATAGAACAGGAATATGATAACAAGATCAAATAAGAAACGCTGCTCGTATATTGATAAAGATAACACCAAGAACAAGATCAATGGTGTATCAAGAAATCACAGAGACAATATCGTACGGGATAGTGCTATGAGGATATGACAGTGTGCTTTTACAATTGTGGAAAACTATTCTTCCAAAATCTTACAATTGTTTGTTCCACTACCTCGCTATATATAGCATCATAAAGTGTAGACAGTGTACTATCGTACCCTGGAATGACACGTGGAAAGTGTGTCTCCAATCTTTAGGGCATACGTGGAAAGGTGTGGACACGTATCTGACACTTCGGATTTCTACGAGACTTAGGCATAACAGAGGTCTTCACTTCAACAGAGCGTGTTATGACAGAACTCTGTTGGTCTTCGGGTATGAACAGTTCTTCTGTTGATCTTCTGCCAGAGCTCTGTTGAGCTCCGTTGGTTCCACCAGAACTCTGTTGAGTTCTGTTGGTCTTCTTTGTTGGTCTTCTAAGTCTTCTGCTTTATCTCTGTAGGTCTTCTGACTTGGTTTTATTTTCAATACTTTCATTTTACAGATACTTGGAGCTAACAAAAAGCCTCACAAAGTCCCCGAAAAGGCCTTCTGTTAGGCATCTTGGCAGCAACAGGCCTCCATCAGACCCCACCGACAAATCAACCATCCGCTTTTTCAAACCGAAAATTCCCACATCGGTGGCCACCTCAGCTGTACCAACACCGATCACCACTACTACACCGATAGCATCACCGACACCGACCACCACTCCTACACCGATAGCGTCATCGGCCCCGACCACTACAATCACACCGGCCGAAATCCCATCGGTGGAGAAACCCACACCGAAGGCAACAATTGAGGGGGAGCAAACTTCTTCGGCCACTATTACAAAGGACAAAGGGAAGAAGGTTATCTCAGCAGAGAATGAGGCCAAAGAAGAGAAAAGAAAGAAAGAGTTGGCCAAGTATGGGAGTAGACCTGCCGATGCCCAAACTTTAAAGCTTAAACCTCCCACACCTGAATCCACCACCGATCTAGCTCTATCTCCCCAAGAAATTGAGGAGACTAGACTTGCTCAAAAGGCCTTGGATGATTCTAAGGCACTATCTCTGAAAGTTGCCAAAGAGGAGGCAATCAAAGCAAAGTCCACCGATCTTATACTTGACCAAAAATCTGAGCTGGGCACCATTGAAGAAGAAAAGGAAGAAGAAGTGAAGTGGTACAAAAAGACCATGCACTACCGAACCAATAGGTCTCCGATCACTGGTGTCAAGATTGCCACCTCGAAGCAAAACCCCACCGACATCAGGCTCATAGTTGAAAGGGAAGATGGACTCTCAAGGAGTATTAGAGATTATAACCTCAGGCAATTCGGCCTCTCCGAATGGTTTGAACTCTCTAGACTCTTGGTAAAATGCACTAATCCCAAGAAATACATTTTCATTAAGTACATCGATGGGCTGATGAACAAGATGAAAGAAAATAAGAAGAAACACAATATCGTGCTCTCCACCGACGAACGTGCCTCTCTTCAATCCCTGAAAGAAGATGTTCGACTTCCACAGACCAAAAACCAATCGATGAAAGACACTGTCTTTAAAGAAATGGCTTCGAAAGGAAGAATCCTATGTGGAAAATCTCAACCTATCCATCCCGACCTCCATTTCTTATCCCTCTACCACATTGTGTATCGCACCGATTCCTGCCTCTTCTTCAATGATGCTCTTGGCCACCGACGCTTCTTCAGGTTTGCACAGATCCATCTCGCCGATATCATCCTCCTGCATGGCATCTCAAATCTCATGCCACATATCCCCGAAGCTCAAACATACTACCAGAACATCACCAACGAGATCAAACGCCGCATTCAAAAACCAAAGAAATGATCTAGGGTGTTTTTCTCTTTACAAGTACTTGTAATTTTTCATTTTCGGATGTATGAAAATTTTACTTGAATACAAGTACTTTTCATCTATTTGAATTTCTGTGTTGCACATATTTATTTTCCTTACTTGTACATATTGGATACATTTAACAAATCCATAAAAGACAAAATAGATCAAAAAGAACAAAAAGAATGGTCTATGTGAAAAGAACCCAAAAAGAGTAAAAAGGGTCAAAATGCATTTTATTCTCAGATACTCTTTAATATTCTAAGTATGGAGCTCAAATTCAAATAGGGGGAGATTGTTGGGTCACCAAAGATTTAAAATTGACTCACCGATGTTTCTCCTAAATCTTACTTAGCATATTTTAGATTGGTTCTTTTAAAATGACTTGTACAAGATAGCAAATGTTCGGTGAAGTCGAAGATCAACCGAAACCAAGCTTGAAGATATTCTCATTGTGGAAATGGAGAAAAATCTTAACAACAAACATCAAGTCATCAGTCCACCGATGGTTATGTCACACATCGATGGACATCTCCCACCGATTTTTCTGATGGTCGGCCAAAGATGAGTCCCACCGATGTGAGCTTTAAATCGGTGGGATCTCAAGTATCTTCACAGATGTTCTCAATTGCAAACTCCAAAGCACTCATATCGGTGGAACATTATCGGTGGAACTGCTTTGGAAGACACATCAAGAAGATCATTTATCATGGGACAATATCTATTGCCAGGTAAAAGTGACTATTTGTCGTTTTATCCATTATCAGATAACGTCTCAATCAACATGGGTATTCTTCCTAGTACCAAGGAAAAAGGTGACAAGGACACATCAACTTTTCAGAGGTCAACACCTACAAGCAAATCTCCTGATGACAAGTGTCCTAAGCATTTAATGCTTCCCACACTATAAAAGGAGGAAGAAGATCCCATGCAAACTACGCTTACTGGAAGAATTTCTCAGTGCAAGATTTCTCCATTTGCTCAAGAACTTTATAGCTTTGATTCTAAGTGTTCAATTTGTTTTGTTTTCAGTATACTTTGTGAAAGATTGTTAGAATAGTTTATCTGTTCTTTTCTGCAACAGTCTTTAGATTCTATGTGTAATTCTTGTTGAAAGTTTTTCAATAATAGAATTCAAATTGTGAAAAATTTGAGTATTGTATTCAACCCCCCATCTACAATACTTGTTAAGCCATCTGGGACTACCAATTTCTTGTTTAGAAGTCAGAATGTAGTTATGAGTTTAAGATGGTTAAAATTGTGTAAGAACAGGGGGCTGTACATAAGAATTGGAATGGAATTAGCTAACTAAGGAATGGAATAGAATGAGATAGTGTAATTATATACTTATGGAATTGAATGTGTATACCCCACGGAGTATAATGGTATAATTGGAAGCTTTTGGATTGCCATACATAGTTGGATTACGGAGTTGGAACGTGGCATTCGGTTGGACGTTCGGTTGACCCATTTTGTGCACTGTGAGTTTATATGAAATACATGTTTGTGTGTACTCATATGTATTTGCATTTTTTTTGCATTAGTTGTGTTTAATGTTTTCTTAAGGTGTGACATGTGTAAGTCCCTCTGATTCCGGTTTGTATTCGTACAATCGTTCCGCGCTGTCGGTCGAGTCCAGATCCGCGACTGTTTTATTGGTCTCTTAGTAAACCGTGAATACGGGTACTACTTAGTGTGGTACGCTGGAAAGTGGTGTATGTCCACGTATCCCAGGAAGATGGAGGTTGGGTATGGCATATCGGTTTGTTGTACTCACGTATCTCGTGTGTTAGGAGACGAGTGTGAGTACTATTCTGCATGTACCCAGTAGATGAAGGTGGGAGTGATGCACTATTCTTGATATTTTATAATTTATTCATGATATGTTTACGTGATACAATACTTGAGCCATGTGATAGGTGTTCATATGGCACGATTGACATTTCATTGTCGAGTTTGTTGGTAAGAACGTATGTTGCTGTTGACCTTATGATGTATTGATTTTGATATTGGTATGTTATGATTATGAGCCTGGTAAGTCTTTTGGGATGTATTCATGGAATTCTCCGAGTTGTTAATCTTCGATGTTATAATAGCTTTTCGTTTCGAGATTTCGTTTCATTCTTCAGTTAATATATATATAACATTATAACAATGTAGTTTCATATAGAACTCACTAAGATTTATAGCTTACCCGTTATTGATTATTTTTTTACTGGAAAAAGGAATGTAGACAAAAGGAAAGATAAGGAAGCATAGTTCGGGTGTTGATACAAGTGTCGGTTTAGCTCTTTTGGGTATATTGGTACTTGCTTTTGGTGGTTATATGTATGTATGTATTCTATCGGGTAGATATGTCCCCGGTTGATTATACGTAAACTTCTGGATTGTAAATGTTAAACTTTTGGGTTGGTTTATGTTTTGTAAAAACGAATACAAAAATGGATAAAACGTAACTATTTAAAGCGGACATTTCAGAATTTTATTAAAAGTTATATCCCGTATATTTTGGTGGTTTTAAAATTTGATTATTTTGGAGATTAAATGGTAAAATGGACATTGGTGTAATCACGGTGTTACTACCGGTACTTCTGTTCAAAAGGAGGAGGTACCTAAAGTCAGAGATCGTGCATTTCAGATTACTGCGGAAGAAGATTGCGAAGAACCTGACGTCGTTATCGGTATTCTCTTGTTAAATTCTAGACCAACACGTATTCTCTTTGATTCTGGTTCTACCAACTCGTTTGTTTCACACATGTACACTCGTTATTTGGAATCTGCATCTACAAGACTTCATAAACATTTCACTGTTGACACGGGTAATGGTATCACTCTTATAGCTGACAAAGTATATAGGGATTGTATTCTAGTATTAGATGATCACAAGTTCTCAGTTAAGTTGATACCGATGGATATTCGCGGCTTCGATGTTGTGATTGGGATGGATTGGCTAGCAAGGAACCGTGCTGATATTATTAGCTCTATGTGGATGATTCGGATATCGAATTGGTGATGTAAAGGTAATCTCTATGTTAAAAGCGCGACATTATTTATCTAAGGGATGTTCTTCTTTTCTGGCATATGTTCTAGATGCTTCGAAGGAAGCAAATAAGACGATGAAAGATGTACCGATCGTATGCGAGTATCCGGATGTATTCCTCGATGACTTGCCTGGGCTACCACCGGACATGCAAGTAAGATATATACACACTTTGTATGTATATATTAGGGGTGTAAATAGGTTAGGTTGGGTTGGGTTCGGGTTCAACCCATTTATTAATTGGGTTGAAAATCTCAACCCAACCCAACCTGTTTACGTAAATGGGTTGAGATTTTCAACCCAACCCAACCCAACCTGATACTTAAATGGGTTGGTAGTGGGTTGACATGTTTATGATTTTCTCAACCCAACATGTTTAATAAATGAGTTGAACCTGGGTTGGCCCATTTAATTTTAAAACTTTAAATAAAATACAAAATGACTAAAACCATGACAAATACACAAGTCACAACCGCAAAACCAAATAAATTGTTCAAAGTTTCAATATGTTAGAGCATTGTTGTATTCAAGATTTACTGTAAAGTCAATGTACTGTATGAGTCTATACAGTATTGTGAATGCCTCTATACCTTGTATGTCATGGGTATAAATAGGCTTGTCTAGTTCATTTGTAAGTAATCCTTTAGAAATCTTGAGTAACCTTTCAGTAATCTTTTGTAATCCTTTGAGATCAATACATGGATGACATATTTGCTCTCTAGATTCTCTCTCACTACATTCATATCTTATTGCTAGAGATCTGGGATTTATCAATTGGTATCAGAGCTAAACAGAAGATTCAAGCAGATCGAAGACCAAATTGAAGAATTTTTACACTGTTCTTCAAGAATTCGGACCAAGTGGCTCTTACTGTTCATCTGAAGTCTTATCATTCAGACATGAAGTTTTTCCAGATTTTGAGTTTTTGAATCAATTCTTTGCATCATGGCATTCGGATTTGCTTCCTGAACACTTTTAATTCTTGGATTAACATCAAAATCTGCACAGAATTGACAGATCTAATCGATTCTTGAATTTTTTTTCGAAAACTTCAAGATCACTGTTTTGATCTTAATCTGTTCAAATTGATCGAATTGTGAATTGCAATCAACAGAAAAAGTGTGCGGATTTCAATTACGAACAATTTGATATAAGATTCATCACAATTGATCAAGAATTGAAGAAGTTATGGCAGATTAAGTGATTTTGAAGTTCGAAGTGCAGAATTCGGATCATTCTTGGTGAATTCGGATCATTCAAAGAGAATTCGGAACATTCATAGAGAATTCGGATTGTTCTTGGAATCACAAGTATAGAATTCGACTCAAGAAGCATTCGAATTCATAGAATTCGAACCCTGCTACATTCGAATTGAGGTGAATTCGAACCGTGTTAGATTCGAATTGAGGTGAATTCGAACCCTGTTAGATTAGAATTGAGAAGTTGTGGATTCATCTGAGTTGAATTTCATTTTCCAAGTATAGAATTCGAATCCTGTTAAGTTCGAATTGAGTGAATTCGAACCAAGTTACATTCGAATTGAGTGAATTCGAACCCAGTTACATTCGAATTGGGTGAATTCGAACCAAGTTAAGTTCGAATTGAGTGAATTCGAATCCTTCTTGATTCGAATTGAGTGAATTCGAATCCTTCTTGATTCGAATTGAGTGAATTCGAATCCTTCTTCATTCGAATTGAGTGAATTCGAATCCTTCTTGATTCGAATTGAGTGAATTCGAATCCTTCTTGATTCGAATTGAGTGAATTCGAATCCTTCTTCATTCGAATTGAGTGAATTCGAATCCTTATACATCCGAATTCGTGTGAATTTAAAAAAAAAAAAAAAAACCAAATAATTTTTTCTATAGTGTATTTCATACACTGTAAGAGCTTTTCAAGAAAAATTTTATATAATTTTTTTTTGTGTATTTTCATACACTTTCTGCTTGATCTTCTGAACGATCAATTTCTAGCAATTTTCAAAATGGTTTTACAACAAGTTATTGTTAAAAGCAGTGGTGAAGATTTGAAGCAAACTCTGAAAAAGGAGATTCCTCCAATTGCAAAAGTTTTTGTTAAACCAGCAAATGTAAAGTTGCAACAAGTCATTATAACAGAAACACCTGTTAATTCATATGTATCTGTTAAACCAAATAATGAAGTGTTGCAACAAGTCATAATAACAAAAACACCTCCAAAGACACAAGAAAAAGCTAAGGCAAATAATGGAATTTTGCAACAAGTTATTTTATCAGAAAAATCTCCTAAATCAGAAACTCCTATTAAAGATAATGCTTCAAATTCTTCAACTCCTATTTTAAATAAAGCATTGGAAGAAGAAAATGTTAATCTGAAAAGACAAATTTTAGACATTTCTTCTTCAAATGCTAAACTTACTAAAAGAATAACTGATCTTGAAGTTTATATTGCAGATCTTGAAACAAAGAAAGACAACTCAAGTCTGCACGATCAAATCGAGAATCTTCAAGTGAAAGTAACAACTCTTCAAAAAGAAAATGCCGATTTGAAGAGTAGAGAAGAAAAGAGAGTGAAGTGGAACTTAAAGTTACATGCTCAATTAAAAGAAGTTCAAGATATAGGAAAAATTTTGGACAGTGAAAATGCCGATCTAAAGAGAAAACTGTCTAATTTTTCTTTTGAAGAAAATAAAGTTTTTGAAGAAAAGAAAGAGACTGAGCTGAAATGTATAAAACTTTCAAAACAAGTTTCAGACTTTGAGAAAGTTTTATTTTTAGAAAAAGACAAGCTCGAAAAAGAAAGAGCTAAATTTGAAACTGAACGAAATTTTTTTGAGATTAAAAGTTCTGAACTTTCCATGAAAATCTCTGAATTAGAAAATCTTTTGGAAAAGGAAAGAAAAGATTTCACGGAAAATAAAAATCTCTTTGAAAAGGAAAGTAAAACTCTTAAAAAGAAAAATATGGAAATTTTCAAAGAGATTACTGATAAAAGAAAGTTTTTGGAAAAAGATTTTGAATCGGAACGTGAATATTTTGAAGATGTGATTCTTAATCTTACCAAAAGATTATCTGGTTTATCAGCTGATATTATGAAGGATCAGTTGATCAAATCTGATCTCCAAAAGAAATTTGATCTAATTTCTAAAGAGAAAAATGTTTTAATAAACAAAGTCAAAGAACTTGAAGACGTCATTTTTAAATTTGATGTCTCAAAGCAGACCAGTCATAATTCTGTCTTTCAGACTCCATTTGTTGATTCAAATGATTCTGAATGCTCTTTTAAAACTGCTTCAAGTTCAAGTTTTAAAAACATTTCTTCTAAACAATTTAATAGATCAACATATTTCTCAAAAGGTCGGATTCGTTCAACAAATCTCTTCTATAATCCTCTGTATGATAAATCAGATAACAAAACAAAAGTGCCTAAAATTAATACTTCCAAATCTGAAGAAGTTCCAGTCTTCAAGAGGGTGAAGATGGAATGGAGAATCAAAGGCACAACAGTTCCAAAGAAAGATGTGCCAAAATCATCTGTATCCACATCAAATGCAAAGAAGAACAATGCGCCAAAAGGTAAATCTAATGCTATACCTAATCCTATTCATTCTGTAAATCATCTGATTAGGTTGGCACATAAGAAAATCTGTTGTTCTTACTGTGGATCAAATGATTTTGTGCATAAAGATTATACTTCTTATTGGTATGGTTCTTATAGTATTCCTTGTAAGAAATCAACACCTAACCCACTAGGACCCAAGTGCCATTGGGTACCAAAATCTGCTTAATCTGTTTTGCAGGTTCATCATGTGTTGTACTGATTTGTAAATACATACCACACACATGTATGAAAACAGAAGAGAAGCGGTGGATTTGTTTTTTGAAGAATATTTGTATCATTAAGGGGGAGACAAAGAATGATGGTTTCTAAACATATCAGTTTAGGACCCGCACTTAAAGGAGAGTTTGGCTTTTGGACATATCAGTTCAAAACCCGTTCTTCAAAGACTATGGCTTCTGAACAACTCAGTTCAGGACCCGTACTTTAAAGACTAAGACTTCTAAACAAATCAGTTTAGAACTCACACTTCTCAGGTAATATCCTTAACTGCTATATATTTTTGTTTCAAGGAACAAGTGGTAAAAGGTAACATTGAATTATATTTTGTTTCTACTGCTTTGAAAACTTGAATCTTTACAAATTTACTTCAACGAGATGAAATTTTCAATTTTCATTCAATGAATTAAATATGTGCTAAAAGATGATTTTACAAGTAATTTTGTATTATCTGAGTTAGATTTGTTTCAACTTTCACTTCTGAAATAAATCGAAAGGTCAGCAAAACATGAATGAAATTATGCTGAATGCTCAAAGTTATGTGAATCTGGACTTATATAGAATATAATGCTCAAAAAGCCTATTTATCAGAATGATGAATGGAAACGAAAATATGGGGGAAGCACTATGATTAAGAACCAAGTGATTGAGATATCATTCATATTTTGTGATGGAAATTCGAACTTATATAGAATATCATTTAGTTTGAAAGTTTGTGCCTGTGGCCTTTCTGGTTTGGGAGAGTAAGTCCTAAGGGGTGCTCGACACCTAGTCCCTAAGATCAACTGGTCTGGGATCGGCTGACCCAAATCCTGCAATAGAACCAGATAGAAAGCCATGTTCTACTGGTACAAATGGGTTTAAGATATATCGATGTGGCCTTTCTGGTTTGGGAAATTAAGTTCTAAGGGGTGCTCGACACCTAGCACCTAAGGCCAACTGGTCTGGGATCTGCTAACCCAAATCCTTCTATAGAACTAGATAGAAAGTCATGTTTAACGGTGTATCTTATTCTTACTAAACTTTTTGATCAAAAGATGCCAATGAGCACAAAATCAAAAGATGCCAATGCGCACAAAATCAAAAGATGCCAATGAGTACAAAATCAAAAGATTCAAATGTGCATAAAATCAAAAGATGCCAAAGAGAACACATCTCTTGAAACTTGGGGAAAATACAAAGTCGCGATAAACCCGTAAATTTATGAAATTCTGATTTTGGACGAATAGTGTGAGTAGAGCAAAGTATTCTTATATGTTTTAGAATTGCATACGCTTGATGCTAATCATATTTCGCATGCTAGCACACCAAATAGATTTAATAAAGGGGTTGAAACTGAACGTTTGTAACTTGATATGCAATGATGACTTGTTCTTGAATCCAAACACATGCATTTGATTTCATTTGATTGAAAAATCTGTTAAATTTCATTAAGTTGAATTTCTTTTGTAAAGCTTTCAAATGATCAAATGTTAGTAGTTATAAAATGAAGTTCAATGAATTTTATTTTCCTTGTGTAAATTTGTTTTAAAATTTGTGCTACAATTTCAAATACTGTACGTTATTGAAATATATGCATACTTTCAGGGGGAGAAAATAAATTGCTCCAGAATTCTTATTTTGAGGGGGAGCAAGGTTATTCTGTAAGGAGGAGATTGTTAGCAATACTCAAAGACACGACTGAAATTGAAAATGGTTTTCGTTGATTATGATGCTCACCATCATCGAAAAAGGGGGAGAAAAGTTTAATTTCAATTTCATGTCAAAGAGCTTTCAAGTCAAATATATTTCAAGTCAAAGATTCGTGAACAAAGACTGAAGATCAGGGGAAGAAGGATCATGTGAAGTCCAAATGTTACTGAATTTGGTTATCTTAGTTCTGAGTTGTTCTCGGAATGCGCTTACACCTAAAAGTTCAACAATGTGGATGGTTTCACATATTTCTGATCCAAACTCTAATCGTTTCTGATTCATCTTGTTCCATGTTCAAGACTTGAAGACAATTTGTTGAAGATTGTATTGAAGAAGGTTGACTTTTCAAAGAAAAAGACAATGACTTTTCATGTTTGTCTGAAGATTCTTCAAAGCTGATTTCTTAAAGAGTGTCAAAGCATATAGTTCGCCGTGAACTAGTGGAGATAAAGCTATTTGAAGATGGTTTGATAGAGTGTCTGTTTGAGAAGATTGACTTTACAAAGAGCTGAAGACTGCTGTCATATTTTTTTAAATCTTGAATCCAAAGGGGGAGATTGTTAGAGCATTGTTGTATTCAAGATTTACTGTAAAGTCAATGTACTGTATGAGTCTATACAGTATTGTGAATGCCTCTATACCTTGTATGTCATGGGTATAAATAGGCTTGTCTAGTTCATTTGTAAGTAATCCTTTAGAAATCTTGAGTAACCTTTCAGTAATCTTTTGTAATCCTTTGAGATCAATACATGGATGACATATTTGCTCTCTAGATTCTCTCTCACTACATTCATATCTTATTGCTAGAGATCTGGGATTTATCACAATAAAACACAATAATAAAGTGAAATAATATGTTCAAAGTTTTAATAACACAACCATAAAGTCAAACAAATAAGTTTCTAAATTCTAAGTAACTCGACTTCCATTTTAACCGACTCCAATTTGAGTTTGAACGATGGCCTGAAATATTGGAATGATGGCATGGAATATTGGAATGGAAGGAGTTCTCTTCAGTCATTTAGTGGAATCATATTTAGTTTTTTTTATTAAGTTTTTAATTATTAATTATAAATAAATAATGATAATAAATTAAAAACAAGTCATAAATGGGTTACAAACAGGTTGTAAATGGATTTATAGCACGTTGTAAATGGATTAAAAACATGTTGTAAATGAGTTGAAATCATGTTGTAAATGGGTTGAAGTCAGGTTGGAAACAGGTTGAAAACTTCAACCTAACCCAGTCCATTAATTAATTGGGTTAGACGCGTTGACCCATTTAACTTAAATGAGTTGAAAATCTCAACCCAACCTGCTACTATTGGCTTGGGTTCGGGTTGGGTTGGCGAGTTGGGTCACTTTGCCACCCCTAGTATATATCTTAGTTAAAATTAAATTTTATTTAAATATGTGTTATGATATATTATATTTGTCAACCAACTTTGACCATTTTTTGAACCATTTATTGTTGAACCGGGGATAAACCGGGGGTGGATTGGGGAAAGGCCCAACAAAAACCGGGTAGAGGATTCGATTCCACCCACCCGCTAGGGACAAGTGTCGGGGATGAGATAGTTGAACTGGGGTCGGGGATTGCATTCCCCGCACCGTTGTCATGCCTAGAGATTTGCTCATCTCAAGATGAGAGGGATATATATTGGACCCCTCGCTAACATAGTTTGATTAACATGACCATAAAAAAGCAGATTAGTTGAACTAATGGCACGTCTAATCAAAAGTATGTTGGGATCGAGAAAGATAATTTTGAACTATAAAGGATAAGATAGATCTATTCATGTTGCCAGACACTTACCACCGTTTGTGTTATTGTGTATCGTGTGCAAGTGAGAGACTGTGGTTTTTATTATGTGCCCATGAAACGTGTCACATAGAAACACTGCAAACTAGTTGGTAAACCTATATGGTAAAAAAAAACCAGTTTCTTCCATTTAAAAAACCCTAACAGATTGAAGTCATATACTTCTTACTGGATTTATTATTCGGATAAAGCTGTGATCAAATCTGCGATTTGATCTTACAAAACATTCTTAGTTAGAGATCCGATGTAGACTCTATATCCCAAGCATTGAACTATATGATTCTTCTTTACAAAGGAAATATCCGAATGATAGATTTCTTGAGCTATATCCGATATATGCCGTTCAACGTATGACGTGATAGAGTTCTTCATAATGGTTCAGGCTTAGATCACTATCGTAATTGTTTCCTTTGATGGAATGTCAAAGAAGTTTCGTGCAGGGTTTGGGACGATACAACTTGAATCTCCAGAATCGTCTGGGGCTGCCATAGTTGTAGGTTTGTAGAAATGAAAGAGATGAATCTTTAGAGAGGGAAAAATGAGAAAGCTAAAGAATATTTGAAAGCGTAAAAATAAAATCAAGGGTTAATATGATATTTATATTTGAAATAAAAGCACTCGAGTGTTAGGGTAATGGAACGACGTTGAGGCGATCGACTGATGCACGTTTTTCAGATATCCATTTCTTTGAGGACACGTGGCATTGGGAAACTGTTGGTCCTTAAAATTTAAATTGTATCCAAGTAGAAGGGCTTACTTTGTAAGTTTCTAGCCTAGGTATAAATATCCTAGTTAGATCTTGTGTTTCATAACTTTCACAACTACTACTTCAAGACACTTGTATTTTCTCTCTACACCTTGTAATCATATCTTGATGATTAATGAGAGATGACCAGTTATTCTTGATCATTCTATTGTTTACTTGTTTCTGGGATCACAAGTGGTATCAGAGCAAGCAAATTCAAGCGATTTTAGTGAAAAATTTGAGGATTTTTGGGAATTTTTGAGTTTTTCGGACTTATAATCAAAATGAGTGATTTAGGATGTTTTGTGTGTGATTAGTGATTCAGAGGAGTTTAGTTTAGTTGTTTGGAGTAATCTGTGCAAGAAATTTGATCGAAAGAACTCATTTCAGTGGATTTCAATGGTTTTTTAGGATTTTTTAGAAACCTACTGTTGTGGATCGAAAGTCTATGATTTAGTGAGTTTTTGATGTTGTGATCTATACAAGAAGTGTTTAGAATAGCATCACGATCATTCCTGCAAAGTTTGGTATCAATTGGAGTATTTTAGAGTGATATTTTGTACTTAGAAGAAAATTTCGTTCGGAGTTCATAGTAGTCGCACAAAGCAGATCTTCATATATTCAAAGTTGTCGCATAACACTGAGATTCATCCTTGTCGCATAAAACTTGAGCGATTAGAATTTTTAGTCGCACAAGTGTTGAGCGATAACCATTGTTCATTTGTTTTGATCGCACGTGCTGTGACCGAGAAGTACTATTCATTGTTCCATTTTGACCTAGAACCTCCCTGATCGCATAGACTATTGTCTGAGAACTTTTTTCTTGCACAAAATTTATCCGATGACAACTATTCATTGTCCTCATCGCACAAGTGTTGAGCGATTAGTACTGTTCATCGCATACTTGTTGTGCGATAACTTCCTACTGTTCACCGATTTTGCTTACTTGTCTGTTTAAAGATCGTTAACAGGTAAACTGAAAAGATGATGAAAAACAAAGTGATGATGTCACTTGGAACCGAATCTCGTCCGCCTATCTTGCTTGAAAATGAGTATGAGCAATGGAAAGAAAGATTTTTGGACTTTATGAAGAGACAACAAAATGGAGATAATCTACTATTGTCTTTGAAAGAAGGACCGATGAAACCGTTAAAGATTCATGTTCTTAATCCTAATGCACAAGAAGGAGCTGAAAAGCTGAAACCTATTGGAGAATATTCAGTTGAAGAAAGAGCAACATTTGATGCTGATAAGAAAGCGAGATCTTACTTAATCATTGGCATTCCAAATGAGGTCTTTAACAAGATAGACAGTTTTAAAGATAATGCACGTGATATGTGGGTTCAATTAGAGAAGATGTTATAAGGCTCTCAAATAGGAAATCAAATGAAAATAACTCTTTGTATTAATAGATATGAGGAGTTCAAAGCGAAAGAAGATGAGAGTTTATATCAGACCTATGACAGATTTATCACTCTTCTGAACGAGTTGAGTAAGAATAAGATAAAGAAAGAGACAATTGAGGTCAATGTTAAGTTTCTGAGTATTTTACAACCTGAGTGGAAGAGTGTGTGTCGGCGAATGAAACAGAATCCAAGACTTTCCACGATGGCTTTGCATTAATTGTTTGAAACCATCCAACAAGATGAGGAAGAAGTGGAAAAAGTCAAGGAGAAAATGAATAAAAAGAAGAAGAAGGAAATTCCTGACCCGGTGGCACTTAAGGTTGATTTGCTAACAGTTATCTGAATGAGAGTTCAGATATGTTTGAGACTGGTTATAAAGGAAAAACTTCAGATGACGGTGCCGAATTAGAACAAGCTATTCTTCTACTTACCAGACATTTTCAGAAAAGATTTTATAAGCCGCCGTCTTCAAACAGTCTGACGTACACATCTGGTTCGAGGAAGTTTGAGAACAAAAACAGATTTGAGAGAAAGCCATTTGAGGACAAGAAGTTTGAGGAAGTTGAAAAGAAATTTGAGAATAAAGGTGATGGTAAGAAGAGGTTTGATGAGAAGAAGTCAACTGATGTTCCGAAGTGTTATAACTGTGGCACACCCGGTCATTATGCTAAAGACTGTAGGAAGAAAGTAGTTCGAAATTCTGACTACTACAAAACAAAGCTGATGCTAGCCAAACAGAAAGAAGCGGGGAAGGCTTTACTTGTTGAAGATGAATATTGGCTAGATATGACCGATGATGAGGAGGAGAATGAAGAACAAGCCAATATGTGCCAAGCAGAGTTTAATTCTGATGAATAGGACACTTCGCACAGTGTCTCTGAGGTAAATTCATATCCTATACCTCCCTCGGTTGATCATGAGATTGCTACTTTACGTAATGAATTAGCAGATTCCCGTAAAGAATCAGCTATTTTATATCATGAATTAGGAATCATGACACCGGTGGTTCAAGATTTAAGAGCTAAGTTGGAAAAGCAAAAAGAGGAAAACAAAGTTTTAAATCAAACTATTCTTGCTGATAATCTTGAGAGAGAAAAGAAACATGATGAAATTAAAACTCTCAAAGATCAATAAGAACAACTTGAAAAAGAAAAGACATTCTTTGAGTCTCAAATATCTGATTTAACAAAGAAAATCAAAGAGCTAGAGGATAAGAATAGTGAGAGTGGAGTTTCTTTGAACAATTTTACAACTCAAAACACGGAGTTTTTAGACAAAATCAAAGATCTGGAAAAGAAGCTTTATTTGAGGGGTCAACCTGATCAAACTATTCATATGAACAAACCAAGGTTAGTAAGTTCTATTAACAAATATTGGGGACTTGGTTATGAAAATCCTAAACGTTTGGCGAAGATAAGTAGATCTCTTCCAACGTTGTATGATTTTAAATACTTAAGATATGCCAGATATTTTACTGAATTTGTTATCCAATGGTCAAACGAAGAAGAAATAAGACAAGAGGAAGCCATGAAAAGATTGACCATGACAAAAATGCAACTTCCATTTTGTTATACTCAAGAGACTTTAAAATACCTAAAGAATCCGCATGGAACACTTTCGAATGACTATTTTGATATCTGTGCTGTTAAACCAAATTGTGAAAAACCTTTAGAAGCAAAAAGATATGTTCCACCTTTGATTCTAGAAGGAAGAATTTGCGAACTTGAAAAATCCATTATAGAACAAAGAGTGAAATTTGATTTGGAAAAAGATTTTCTTTCAGCTATTTTTACAAATAGTATTAAAGAACTATATTCTGAGTTTGAGAAAAAGACTGAAAAGAAAAAGACTTTCTTGAAAAATCACTAGTTAAAAGGTTTTCAGATTCTTTCAAGAAATCCTTTGATGAAAAGCAAAAAGTTAATCAAAAGTGTTTCCATCTTTCAAAGAAAGTTTCGGATCTTGAACAAATTTTGATCTCTGAGCATAATCAATTTGAAGGTGAAAAGGCAAATTTTGCAAAGGAAAGCAAACTTTTTGAATAAAGATTAGTGAGCTTTCTCAGGACGTCAAGAAGTTGGAAAATGCTTTAACAAAAGAACGAAACACTTTTACAAATGACAGAAAGATATCTGATTTTGAGAAAGTTTTCACTCTTGAGCGTGAACAATTTGAGAACGAGAAAGTAATTTTTGAAATTGAAAGAGAATATTTTGTAGAGAAAATAAGTGAGCTTTCTCAAGAAGTAAATGATTTGGAACTTGCTTTGGAGAAAGAAAGAAAAGAATTTGCTTCACAATCGTGGTTTACTCTTGAAAATTCTTCTTCTAAAAAGGATTTTGAAGTTCATTCAAGTGATTCTGATTCTGATTCTGAAAAGGATTTTCAATCTAACCCTGTTTCTAAGGAGAGTTCAAAGTCTGATGTTTGTGATAAAGGAAAAGCTTGTGCATTTGATTTTTCAAAGAAGCTTCCGGACCATACTGACTCCATTTTGAAAAATGACATACCTTCAAGTACTTTCTGTAAGGGAGAATGTTCAAATACAAAGAAAGATCACATTTCTGAAAAACCCTTAAAGAAAAGAAAGAAGAGTAGAAAATCAAAGAAAAACACTTCTCATCATTCTAAGACTTCTGACTCTAGATTTTATGTTTTTTCAGATAATTTTGTGAATGAGAAGAAAGAATGGCGGGTGAAGCAAAACACTACTTTACCAACCAAGCAGAATGTCAAAAACACTAGTTTTTCAAATAAGAAACAATTTGTTGCGAATGATAAACAACTTGTAAATTCTTACAAGCGTTATTCAAACAAGCAATTGTTGAGTTTTTCAAACGAGGAATGTTTTTGTTCTACTTGCGGTCGTAATAATCTTTTTTCTAAACCTGGTTCTTGCTGTTGCTTTAATTCGTATTATGTTCCAAATGCTTATGATCAAACGAATGTTTCAAAGAAAAAGAGATCACCAGTTGTCAAAAAGGTGTCTCGCACAACTAACCAAAAAGGACCCATCTTCAAATGGGTACCTAAAAATGTCTAATCTGGTTGTTTGTGGAAGAATAATTTATGGTATCTAGATTTCGGATGCTCAAAACATATGACCGGCCGAAGAAACATGTTATCAAACTTTGTTGAGAAGGATTGCGGTCGAGTGAGATTTGGTAACAACCAATTTGCTCCAATCAAAGGCTTTGGTGATATTGTGCAAGACAAGTTAACAATAAAGAAGGTCAGTTATGTTGAAGGGCTAGGACACAATTTGTTTAGCATCGGACAATTTTGTGATAAGGATTTGGAAGTGAACTTCAAAGCTAAAAGATGCTGTGTCAGAACTGAGGAAGGAAAAGAACTCTTAGTTAGCATGCGAAAGTCAAATCTTTATACAATCAATTTTTCATCGTTGAAACCTGAAAGCGATGTGTGTCTTTTGTCAAAGGCTTCAGTTCAACAAAGCTGGTTATGGCACCGAAGGCTGTCACATCTGAATTTTCGATACATCCAGAAGTTAGTTCTAGGTGATTTAGTTCGGGGTCTTCCAGTTTTGAAGTTTGGTGCTGAAAATCTGTGTGATGCTTGCCAGAAAGATAAAATGAAAAGGGTTCCTCATAAGCCAAAACCTGAACCTACGACAAAGAGTGTATTGGAATTAATACATGTCGATTTGTGTGGCCCTACGAAGACTGAAAGCATAAGTGGTAGGAAATACATGTTGGTGATAGTTGATGATTTTTCTTGTTACACATGGGTTAAGTTTCTTCGCTCAAAGGATGAGACTTCAGACCATTTAACCAACGTCATCAAGTCAGCACAAAATAATATGCAAATATCAGTTAAGATCGTTCGTTCGGACAACGGCACGAAATTTAAAAATAGAATATTGGGAGATTTTTATGAATCGAACGGGATTACTCAACAATTTTCCGCGGCTAGAACTCCTAAACAGAACGGTGTTGTGGAAAGACGAAACAAATAATTAGTTGAATCCGCAAGAGCAATGCTGGCTTATTCGAATCTACCGTTATTTCTTTGGGCTGAGGCTGTCGCAACTGCATGCTACACTAAGAATCATTCTATTATTCATCTCCGGTTTGGTAAAACTCCCTACGAGATCATAAATAACCGGAAGCCAACCATTAAGCATTTTCGTGTTTTTGGTTGCAAATGTTTTGTTTTGAACGACAAGGAGAACCGTAACAAGTTCAGTCCGAAGGCCATTGATGGGATATTTGTCGGTTATTCTTTCTCTACAGCTTCATAACATTTATCTGAAGTAGTCCAGGACTATTATTGAGAGCCTTAACGTGAAGTTTGATGAAACTGAAGAGGTGGCTTCTGATCACAACAGTTCAGAACCCGTTATAACTGGAATCTTAGCTGCTGGACATATCAGTTCAGAACCTGTTCCAAAACCAAATCAGGATCAACCTTCAACTTCTAAATCTCATTTATCTGATCTTGATTTTTTTATTTCAAGATTTCTATGATGAATATTTTGGTACTTACAATTCATCTGATGTTCTTAACAGGACGAAACAAGCATCTTCAACGAATTCGGCTGCCGTTCCTACTACTGAAACAGATGCAACTCATTCAACAACGGTTGATGTTTCTACTCCTGTTCAAGAAACTTCTGTACCAAAAGTCAATGCTCCACAACAATCTATTCCTATTAATATGGAATATTCAACACATAACGTTAGTTCTTCAGTAAATGTTACAACTACACCTCAGCAACCACCTGAATCTTCTGAAGAACCAATTTCTTCTACTGTTATTCCTCCGGAAATTCCAATTGCTGAAGTTGATGTACCATTAGCTGATGAAGAGACAAACGCTACTCTTGAAAATGTTCAAACATCGTATGTTCCACACCCACACTCAACAAAATGGACGAAGGCTCATCCTATTCATCAGATAATAGGTGATCCGAATTCACCAGTTCAAACACGTTCGTCAACTCTAAAAGCTACGGCAAATGAGTGTCTCTTTGCGATATTTCTGAGCAATATTGAACCTTTAACGGGTTTTGAGGCTCTGAATGATCCATATTGAGTGTTAGCCATGCAAGATGAGCTCAACCAGTTTGAGGCGTTAAACGTTTGGAGACTAGTTCCATGACCTGCGGATAAAAACGTCATAGGCACCAAGTGGGTCTTTAAAAACAAAAAGGATGAAGATGGAATAATTGTTCGTAGCAAAGACAGACTCGTAGCAAAAGGATATCGCTAGCAAGAGGGCATCGATTATGATGAGACATATGCTCCGGTCACAAGAATTGAAGCAATAAGGATTTTTCTAGCTTTTGCGGCTTACAAGAATTTCACCGTCTATCAGATGGATGTGAAAACAACTTTTCTGAATGGCGTTCTTAGGGAAGAAGTCTATGTATCTCAACCAGAAGGTTTCGTCGACAAGGAACATCCAAATCATGTTTATATTCTGGATAAATCCTTGTACGGACTGAAACAAGCCCCTCACGCATGGTATGAAGTTCTTTCAACCTTTCTACTTGAGTCCGGATTTGACAAAGGTAAAGTCGATACGTCATTATTCATTAAGCGCGAAGAAGGTGATATCATTATTGTACAAATTTATGTAGACGGTATTATATTTGGTTCGACTAATCCTGGTTTGTGTACCTGGTTTTCTAACCTCATGGTGACTAGGTTCCAGATGAGCATGATAAGAGAGATCAACTTCTTTCTCGGATTGCAAGTGAAGCAATTCTCAACGGGAATCTTCATCAATCAACCAAAATACATATTCGATATTTTAAAGAAATTCAAAATGGAGAATTGTACATCTATTGGAACACCTATGGCACCAACTTCTAAGATTGGTCCAAATCCAAATGGTAAGAAAGTAGATCTAAGGACTTATTGAGGTATGATCGGGTCACTCATGTATTTAACTGCAAGTCATCCAGATATTATGTTTGCTACATGTTTATGTGCAAGATTTCAGGCTGATCCGAAAGAATCTCATCTCGGAGCGGTCAAGCGCATCTTCCGATATTTGAAAGGAACAACTTATCTTGGACTATGATATCTGAAAGGGACGGGATACGAGCTAACAGCTTATTCTAACGCTGATGATGGTGGAAGTTTAATGGATAGGAAAAGCACTACCGGACATGTACAATTCTTGGGAGATAAATTAGTGAGTTAGGCGTCGAAGAAATAGAACTGTGTTTCAACATCTACGGCGTAGGCTGAATATGTTGCTGCCGCAAGCTATTGTTCACAAGTCTTATGGATGAAGACTCAACTAATGGATTTTGGCTGTAAGTATGACAAAATTCCCATTTATTGTGACAATAAATCTGCGATTGCTATTTCAGTGAATCCTGTCCAACACACGAAGACGACGCACATTGATATTCGATATCATTTCATAAAAGACCATGTAGAGAAAGGTACAACTGAACTTTACTTTGTATCTACTGAATTTCAACTTGCCGACCTTTTCACAAAAGCTTTGGATGAGAAACGCTTCAAATTTTTAATTTCAAAGCTAGCCATGTTGAACATGAAAGTTTGAGTCTTCATAATATTCATTCAATACTTTGAATTTTTTTATTATTCATTCAAGCTTTTAATCTTGATTGAAAATAATAATTTTCACATTATTGAATCTTTATTATGATTAGTTCAAAGTTTAATGTCTTTTTGTAGTATACAAAGTTTATTTCAAATTTTATCTTTTGTCTTGTAAATTTCAACTTTATATCATCATGGTTTTTGTGCAGTTTGATGTGTGTGTGCATGTGTTTAGGGGGAGTAAAGAAAAGATTTGATCATTTGTCAAGGGGGAGCATGAAATCATGTTTATACATGTGTTGTTCAAATCATTTGTGAGTCATTGAAAAAAGAGGGAAGTTTTCTAATTCATGTTTTCAAGCAAACTCTACTTGATGGAAAATTATTTTTGAAAATCTTATGCATCATTGTAGGGGGAGCAAAATGTTTTAGAAAAGACAGTTGGAGAGAACCAGTTAAAAGTTGGACATCTTTTAACTTGGAAAAGTTGATTTTTGAAAAGTTGGAAAAAGTCTGATTTTTGAAAAATGTCTAAGTGTTGGAAGTTATCGCACATAGCTCATGCGATCAAGTTTCTTAATCGCACAAGCCTTGTTCGAGAACCATCCTCATCGCACAAGCTTCATGCGATAACTCCTGTTCATCGAATAAGCTTCATGCGATCAAAGTTCTTATCGCATATGTTTCATGCACTAGCTACTGTTCATTTGTGCTCATCGCACATGTTTTGGCCGATAACTTTGATTCCTTCATCGCATAAGCTTCATGCGATGAAGATGAACTACTCGCACATCTTTCATGCTATTAGTTGACACGTGGAAGGTCAAACCTTGGACCAATCAGATTGTGCCAAGTGTCATAAAACCCTAAGGTATAGATATAGAGCGGTTTTTCGAATGTTTAAAATTTTCTGACTTCTCGACCAAACCCATTCTCTTTCAACCTGTGATTTCGTGAAATCGAGTATTGTTGCTGTATTTTTATGCATTGGATTCGGAATCACTATAGGTTAGTGATTATCCACATCTCGTATCATTTCGTCCAGTATATTGTTTTCAATCTATTGATTTGTGTATGAAAAAGTTGGTATTTTAGAAACTGTTGGTATTCTTATCATCAATCCATTCAATGTGTTAGTTTATGAGCTAAAACATGATAAGATAGGATAATCTTAGAAAATCGACAATAGGGCTTTGCTTTTCATGCGATTTTAATCACTTTCTTAGAATCTGGGTTGAGGACTTCAAAATATTTCGAAGTATTCAACGTTGTTGCACAACGTTTGTGTTCAAAAATTCATAGTTATCGGACAACTCAATCATTCATCTTAATCGCACACGCCTTATGCGATAACCTTTTTCATCGCACAAGTGTCGTGCGATTATCAGTGTCATGCGAATAGAATTGTGTTTTGTGCGACAACATCCTAGACTTAGGAAATTTTGAGATTTTTCTTAAACGTGGTTACTTGCAACTTTTATCCTGGTGTTCTAACATATTCTCAATAGTATGAAGTTTTTAAGACCTTCACTTTTGAGTTCATAAGTCATGCTTACCATAAAAAAGTGAGTAAAAGCAGGCGGAGCAGAATCTATAAAAAAATACCAAATGGAACCAACTCTTGTCGTTCAATATCTACTTGAACTTGCTACTACGTATATGATCCCCTCGACTATTTGGATCGATGTTAATTGAATGAATGGACACCACCAACCAACAAGTTCGTGCTCCGAATCTATAAACAGCTGCATGCCTGAGTCCTTTTGCTTTCGGTATTTTCTTTCTCTTATCTATGAATGAAAGATTTACGATCGAGAGAAATCAGAAAACTAAGTGACTCTCCCCTCTCGGTTGGCCTTTGCCAGCCACTAGAGCATGTAAGAGAACCTACAGTGAATGAACTTAAAGAACCGCAGATTTTGAGCCTATTTTATCGATCGATAAATGGCATTCTTTTATGCGGTTTTGCTTGGATAGCTGCATATAAGAAGGTCAACCCTTACTCATTTCCGACTCTAAACGACTGGACAAGACAAACTGAGGCTTATTGCTCAATGGAAAGTGAACTACACAAGACGAAATCATAGCCCAATCTCCTTCTGGTATAAAGGAAAGAGCTTCCCGAGAGCAATGGCACAAGTTCTTGAGCATGGTGATGGAAATTATTCTGATGAAAACACGGTTATTCCATCGCACCGTTCATCACGTCCATTGGTGAACGCAAGATATCCGGATGATGATCTAATTCTTCCAAAAGACCGTTTGAAGATCAAGCATAACAACTTTACTTTTGACACAAATGTGAGAACAGACTATCACATTGTGGTTGAAATTCTAAAGGGTCATCCGCTCAGAATTGCTCTTGAAAAGACACAACTTGTATCTGCAATCTATCTGCAACAAGCATGGTTCACTATTCAGTTTGTGGCGGTTTCATAAAACAATCAGCATTTTACACTCAAAGTTGATCACTTCGATGCCAAGATTACATTGAAAAGACTCAGAACCGTTATGGATCTACCGTTCTCAACCAACTTTGCTGATATGATTTCTGAGGAGGATCTGTGCCAAGATATTATGCAACTGGGATACAATGATACTGTGGATGGTGTACTAGTCTGTGCATCTAATTTCAAAAGGATGTATCCGCCTCCTATCTACTATACATTGTTCAAAATCATCAACAGGTGTATGACTTCTAAACATACGGGACTTGACAGATGCCGTATTTCTGTTCTACGGATGTTTCATGCTATTGTCTATGATCGGAAGATTGATTTCGCAGTTCCTATCTGGAATGAACTAATCGAGGTCGTTACAGATAAATCTAAACCTTCCAAGGCAAGGAACTTTGTACCGTTTCAAAGGTTTTTTCAGATAGTGATTAAGTATATCATGGATGCAAACCAAGAAATACTGAGACGTCAAGGAGCAGTACTTGGTCCAGCTCAACGGATGCACTATCTCAGACTACCCAAGAATATGCACTTTGATCGTGTGATGGTATTACCCGAAGCTGTACTTGCTTACGCTGACCAGGAGTCACCATTTGTGGGTGAGTATAGAGAAGAAAATGCACTTATGGCCCGACCAGGACCGGAGGGGCCTACCCAGAGTGCCAACCAATTAGGTGAGAGGAGTGAGGGTATAGCCATAGAAGGGAGAGTTCAGGATATTGGGGTACCTGAACAGGGTGAGTTGAGAGGTAAAAATGATGAAAGGGGAACTGGAGATGGGGGTGCTCCTGGTCAGTCGTCTCGAGCAGATGTTGATGAAGAAAGCCTTGGATCTTCAGATTCCGAGGACGAAACTAATGATGTCTTTGCTGATATAGATGATCCTACAAATGTCTATTCTGCAAGTTCTAGTTCTGATGAAGCTGATGATGAAAGAGAGGCTGATAGTTCAGATGATAATGATGATGATCAACCTGATGATCATAATGATTTTGAGATAGTTGTTAATTTCGAGCTTAACTCTGGTGCTCGAGGAGATACAAGGTGTTCTGAGGGAGATTTAGTTGACACAGAATTACAAGCGAGGTTGAGTGAAATGGAAAGAAAAAAAGATGGTGAGTGTGAGATAGGATCAACCAAAGTTTTAACTACTGATCCTATCCAAACCGAGTCTATTCGGGTAGCCACATCTACTGTCAATGCGCGTTCGTCGCCATTAGACATTGAAAAAGACATAGTGGACCCAGAAGTGCAATGCACAACCCCACTCGGACACGCATCAACTTCTCAACAAGTTGGTGTTTCATTTTCTCACGGGGATTCAGCACAAACTCTATCGGCAATACAATCAGTGTTTGCTGGTATTGAAACAGGTAGGCAGTTGCCCCGGCCACCGACTTCCTTTGTAAGCACTTTGAGTCTAGAGCCCTTTGGAACAATTTCATTTCCTAGGACACAAACACCGCAAGTCACAACACAGTTGGTGACACAATCTATTGGAATGCTTCGTGCTCCAATTGGAACGCCCAGAGTATTGCCGCCATTTATTGGTGCTTTACGAGGATCGGGTGGAAGTCCTGTCAACGTTAGCACCATGCCAGCGTTAAACACAGGCCATGCAGTCTCTTCGACTGTCATGCAAACCAGTAACCTGAGTGGTCTGGGTGTTACCCCGGTTCGTGCTCATCAGATTAGATCATTGATGGGTCCTCTTCCCCATAACTTTGTTTCAGTAAAATTGCTGGAGTTAGCAATTAGTTCGTTGAATAATTAGTACAGAGCTCAGACTGGAGAATTGAAATAGATAGTTTCTAATTTGTTTGCTGAAGTGAGTCGAGCTGTGAAAGGGAAATCAGTTATGGAAACTCCATCCACCACAACCGACCTGATCTGAAATCTCAGCCTATCCCACCAAGCAAGGTATATCCTAACCTTCCATTACATGAGCTTAAATCTCAGTTATTTACTCGTTTATTAGAACAAGGTGACAATAATTCTGGAGATGAAGTGGATTTACTTGGTCTTCTTAGACGACAAACTGAACAACAAACCAACCTACCAACCCAAGCTGATATCCAAACCCTACAAAAGTCAATCGCTGACATGACCGAAGCTATTTCCTTTGGCTTTACAACCCTTTCTCACCGTATCAAAGTATTAGAAAAAACTTGTGGTGCTCAAGTGTCACACCCCGCTAAAGCGGAAACACGGGATGTACAACTCAAGTTTCATAGCAAAAGTTACAAGATCACACCAACCATAGAAATTCAAATTACATTCAAAAGAGTACGACATTATCTTTTACAAACGTTTTACAAAAGGGGAAATGAACATAATTTGAAAGAAATACATAGAACGTTTCTACACGCGTAGCCTTCCTAAGTTCCAACCTTAAAGACGTTCACCTGAAAAGCATGTCAAATAAAGGTCAACTAATGCACTAGTTGGTGAGATCACAACTTTTATGAGTACAACAAAGTTTGTCATAGAAACAGTTTTAATCCGCACAAGTGGATAAGTCAACCGGTTGTAAGAACACTTGTTCAAGGTAATTCTATGTATAATGTTTAAGCTTGGAGCCCGTTACCCGACCTATGTGACAAGACGCCCCTCCGCATGTTCTATCATCAACAATGCGTACGAACAACAATAAATATGCACTCAAACAAGCGCGACTTGTGAGTGGGGTGTCAACCAAATAGCGCTATCCATAATTACCAACGGCTTACACTCGTGAGTTAAACGGGTAACGTAGATTAAACGGGGACTTAGTACGATAGAGAAAGCTCAAAGTCTTACAACATGCACAAAACATACATACCATAGAGCATAAGCAAGTATAGCAAGATTAGTATTTCCAAGAAAACGAGACAACCGGTGCGTAAAATAATTGTAGAAACAACATGCTTTTCACCCCAAAATATGTAAAATATTAAAAAGGGGCTGTGATAACTCACTTGATGCGCGATGAAATTCCGGGAATCTCTCACAAAATACTTCGGTGTGATCCTACTTCGAACCTACGAACGTAAGGTCACTAATGAGTTTTAATCTTAAGGGTTCGGTAGGCTAACTATCCAAATCGTCATAAAATGCCCTTTTATAAAACTTATTTAGGGTTTGTATTTTTGTTACCTTTCAAAATAATATATGCATGTAATCAAATAACTGAGATTTTATCATAAAAGTGGTAGATTTACAGCATAAAATAATTATATAGAAATAAAGTTGCTTTTAAACCATTTTTGAGATTATTCTTTTGCTGTCCAGATTTAGGTGCCACTTTCTGTCCACTTTTGGATATCTTCCAGGGGTATTTAGGTCATGATATTTTATATCCAGATAACTTAATGTGTTAGGAAACTTTTGACATAATATTCATAATTTTTAGAGGTGATTAAGTACATGAAATAATTCTTGACGTATAATCACTACAGAAAGCTTTGCTGTTTGTGCACTGTTTTTGTGAAGACTGTTTGGTAGACGAAATCTTTGAGTTTTTGAGTGAAATCACTTGGGTTTGAAACCTAACTCATAAAAATAAATTCCAGAAAAAGAATCATCTAAATTGGAGTATTATTGAGTGAGATATGACTTTTTGAAGAGAGAGGTAAAATCTGGCAGTAAGCTGTCAAAACTAGTCTTTATGCATGTGCATCCCTTTTGTCTTTTTATCAAGATTATTATTCTTCTTGCATGCAATCCGACTTGACTCCTCCCCATACAGATATTTTCAGTTCTAAAACATATTTTTAAGCCATTTAAACCACATGCATGCTATCTTATCAACTCATCTTTTGTAGAAATTTGAAAATGGGTCTTTTTGAAGATTTCTTGGGTGTTTATGCCAAGAACTTCTCCATGCAACTTAAAATAGTGACTTTTTGGCACATGCATGTTGATTAAAACATGTTTTTAGTGAAATCAAAGAGCTACTCATGTAACATTTGGACCAAAAAGTATGGATCTTTAAGAAAACCACATGCATGCAAGTTAAGAGCCCATCTTTGATCTTAACATAGGTTTGATCATGGATTCACCACCTCTTTAATAACATGCAAGTGTTATGGTGGTAAATCTACAAACATTAAGATGTATGTAGATGGTTCTTAACAAAAGTTTAAAGAAAATGTAGAAGAAGAAGAAAAAGTACTTAAGAAAAGCAAAAAGAGCAAGAGAAGGGTGTGTGGATTTCATCCAACACACATGCATTTACCTTGAACACTTAAATCTCTTGAAGAAGAATGTGTTAGGGGCTGAAATGTGATGGGTTTTTGGAGGTGTTCTTGAGAGAAAAAGAGAGAAGTAGAGAGAAAATCTAGAATGAGAAACTAGAGAGAGAGATGTAAGTTGCAAATGAGGTTGAAATAAGAAGAGAAAAGAAATAAAAAGGGGTAGAGGGAGAGGGGATGGGCCGGCCATGTGAGGGGGGGGGGGGGTGATGTGTTGTGCAAAAATTGTCAAATCTTGTCTTTTTGATTTAAATTTCATGCATGCAACAATTTCTTTTTCAAATTTAACTTTTAAACAACATTTTTAAAGTTTAATGATAGAAGTCTTGATATCATTTTAGGTTGAATTAATTTTAGTTGTAAGATATAATTATAGTTGTGGTATAATTGTTGTTTAGGTTGGCATTTTATGAGATTTATGGATAATTCTCTAATCTGAGGGGTTCTTAGGCAAAAATTCTAAAATTTTTCCTACCGTACTGAGTTTACTGCTAAAATTGGACTGTGTGACTTATGACATGAATGACTGAAACATTCAGTGCAGTTCTAACCTGAAGTGTAAATTTGGCGGTTGTCACATCAAGCCCAAACCAGTAAGCGAAAGCATGATGATCAAGATCCTGATCCTGATCACCATGAGGGGGAGATGAGTAAGAGGCATAACGTGGGGGAAACTAGTGGTTTGGGTACTCAAACTGAAACAATTGTTCTGGATATTGGTACAAGGAGTGGTGGTGGTGGAAATGTACAAGATAGTGATGTACTTGGTGTTCTGGATGATATCATTCCTACGGTTGAAAAGCCTGGTGGAAGTGATAACAGAACTGAAGAGGAGAGGATGGCTGATGATCTGATTAAGGATATCATCTATGTGGACTCGGAGGATGAACCTGAGAATACAATTATCAAGATAAAGGAGGAACTTGATGATGTTAACGTACAACCAGAAGGAGTTAATTCTGATGATGCAAATATTCCTGATGTTCCAACACCTGCTGATCCTGTTATTAATGTTCCAGTCATACCTGATCTACCGGAAGGAAAGATAAAAGATCTAGTATCCAAGGCAGAAATAGGGTATTTCAGATGCTAATTGGCAGAGAATCCTTAATTGAAAGACGATGGCATAGAATAAGGATTATCACTCCATTTCAAGAAGATATCAGAAATGATTTGTTCGTGAGCAAAGTTCAACCGATCGACAAGATAAAGCTATACTCCATTGAAAAGCTACCACATTTACACTAGATTGAATATCTTCACTTGATGAAAAACAAAGACCGTGAGCTGAAGTGTGTAAGAACGGATAAGAAGATTGTGAAGATTACTAAGATCGAATCTGAGAAAATTCTAAACATTTAGTATCCGAGATTCACAGTCTACCGAACAGATGGTATAGAATGGTCTTTCAGCGAAGCAGATTTCAAGTCTTTGAACTGTGAAGAATTTTTCAGACTATAGGAGATTCTTGCCAGACTTTCGAACAAGAACAAAACATGGTCTGAGGCTTATCAAGCGGTGAAGAGGTTTATGAAGAATTTGTTAAAGCTTGCTTAATTGACTGACTTTCAAATAACTTTAGAAGGAGGTCAGATCAGAGTAATTGTTTTGAGGCCCAATAGAATATTTCCTGATGCTCAAGGCATTATGGTTTACACAGTGTTGGAGAAACCAGAATTTGGGGTTATCTACTTCAACGGGCAGAAAAGGAAGAAGTTTATAAGGTTGATTGAAATCAACAAGTATTGTGATGGTATGCTCAGGGTGTTAAAGATTAGGTTGACAGAAAAGCTCAGATTGGATGAACAAAAGATAGTAATTCTGAAAGATAAGGAGAAGATGCTGATCAATAGAGCTCTGAAAGCTATTGAAGATAGACTGGAATACAGGAATGCGCTTAGAAGATTTGAGATCATCTTTGGAATAAGGAAGAAGTATATTCCTCCCGAGCAACTTGTCTAAAATTTGTATTCTTCTTACTTGGATACAAAGGGGGAGATTGTTGGTGCTTAAAATGTAAATTGTATCCAAGTAGAAGGGCTTGCTTTGTAAGTTTGTAGACTACGTATAAATAGCATAGTTAGAGCTTGTGTTTCATAACTTTCACAACTACTACTTCAAGACACTTGTATTTTCTCTCTACACCTTGTAATCATATCTTGATGATTAATGAGAGATGACCAGTGATTCTTGATCATTCTATTGTTTACTTGTTTATGGGATCACATAAACGATGAAATGCTCAAGTGAAACCATCACAGTTGCATTTGGTTGGGTGACATGACGGCCACTTTTCAGAAGAAACCCGTACTCTGAGTCAATGGAATTCAAAAATACACAAGCTTGATGAGTAGCAGAGATTCTGAAGAGATTTAGCCTCTAAAAATTGACAATTTGTGCATTCTCACCCTTGTATTTCACCTTTTTTACCCAAACATGTAAAATCCTAAATCTGATTGAGAAATAATTTAGAAACTCATTTCAAAAGTTCAAAGGCTCTAAGGAACATAATCAAAGGCTCTGAGGAACATAGTCAGAGGCTCTGAGCTATGCTTTAAGAAGTTTTGAGACTTTTGAAAAAGAACTTCAGGAATATATTCAAAGTGGTTTGATTCAAAATAGGTTTTCCCTTTTCAAAAAGCTTTTTGCCTTGCAATAGAGTTTACCTTTTTAGAGAATGTACCTTTCTAGAGTATCAGAGGCTTTGAGCAAAAATACTTAGAGACTCCGAATTATGCATTTGCTCCCCCTTGAGTGATAAACTAATATTTTCTCCCCCTTAAACTATGCTTGGATCAAAATTGTGATAAGATTTGCATATAATAGTTTAAGGAAGTAAAGAGGCTCTGATGGCCAGATCAGAGGCTCTGAAGACAAGAAATGGAAGACATGCTCATAAGGTACAAAATTTATGAATAGACTATCAAGAGGTTCTGTGTGACAAGAATAACAACATGCTACCATTTTATTCTTCAGAGGTTCTGAGAGATATGCTCAGAGGCTCTGATCTCTTGTTCAGAGATTAGGTAGACATATTGAGCATACCCAACTTGCTTATCAGAAAGTTTAATCTCCTTTCATCAAGGGCTTTTGTAAAGAGATCAGCAAACTGGTAGTCTATTGAGACAAAGTATATTTCAATTGTACCTTTCTCAACATGATCATTGGTAAAGTAGTACCTGATATCAATTTGCTTGGTCTTGGAATGCTGCACTGAATTTGCTGTGATAGCAATTGCACTTTTTGAGTCACAAAGGATAGGAACATTGTCAAACTCAAGACCATAGTCTCTGAGTTGAGTGTTCATCCAGATGACCAGTGGAGATTAACTAGCAACAACCACATATTTTGCTTCTGCTGTAGAAGTGGACACATAGTTTTGCTTCTTGGATGTCCAACTCACCAACTTGTCACAAAGTAGTTGACAGCTTCCAGAAGTGCTCTTCCTATCATTTCTGCATCCTCCATAATTTGAGTCTGTGTAATAACCCAGGCCAACCGTACCAGATATTGTCCGCTTTTTCCACACACCTGGACTCACGGTTTTAAAACGCGTCTGATAGAGGAGGTATCAAGTCCCTTATAAGGCAACCTTTGTTCCCCTCCCCAACCAATGTGGGATCTTACAATCCATCCCCCTAGGGAGCCCAGCGTCCTCGCTGGCACACCAGTCTGGTTCCCGGCTCTGATACCATCTGTAACATCCCAGGCCAACCGTACCAGATATTGTCCGCTTTGTCCACACACCTGGACTCACGGTTTTAAAACGCGTCTGATAGGGGAGGTTTCAAGTTCCTCTTATAAGTCAACTTTTTTTCCCCTCCCCAACCAATGTGGGATCTTACAATCCACCCCCCTAGGGAGCCCAGCGTCCTCACTGGCACACCAGTCCGGTTCCCGGCTCTGATACCATCTGTAACATCTCAGTCGTCTTTAGCACAATGTCAGTGCTCCCCAATACCCGCTGGCCAACCTCGCCCCAGCAAATGGGCGTCCTGCACTTCCTACCATACAACATCTCGTACGGCAGCCTGCCAATACTGGAATGGAAGTTGTTGTTGTAGGAAAACTCCGCCAAAGGAAGGTACTGATCCCAACTACCTCCAAAATCAATGGCACATGCCCGAAGCATATCCTCGAGAGTCTGAATAGTACGCTCACTCTGTCCATCAGTATGTGGATGAAAAGCCGTGCTAAAATGTATCTGCGTACCCATCTCATCCTGAAACTTCCCCCCAAAACCGGGAGGTAAAACGGGTGTCCCTGTCAGAGACAATCGAAACTGGCACCCCGTGCCTGGCTACAATCTCTCGCTCGAAAATCTCTGCGAGCTTCTCCGCCGAGGAGCTCTCCCTGATGGCCAAAAAGTGAGCACTCTTCGTTAGGCGATCGACGATCACCCATATTGCATCATTCCCACGGGGAGTCCTTGGAAGTTTAGTAATGAGATCCATCGTGATCTGCTCCCATTTCCATACCGGAATCTCCAAAGGCTGCAACTTCCCGTGCGGTCGCTGGTGCTCAGCCTTGACTTTTCGACATGTCAAGCATACCTCTACACACTTGGCGACATCCCACTTCATGCCGGGCCACCAATAATTCTCCCGCAGGTTGCAGTACATCTTCGAAGCTCCAGGATGAATGGAAAACTTGGACATATGGGCCTCATTCATCAACGTCTGTCTGTTCCCACCAGTGAAAGGAACCCAAACTCGCCCATACCGTGTCAACAGACCTCGACTATCACGGGCAAAATTCAGAATTTCACCCGAAACTCTCTCGCGTTTGGCATTCTCATCCAAAATTGCCACTTCTTGAGCTTTACCTATCGACTCAAGGAGAGGTGCAACCACTGTTAATCGCTGACACAAACCCCGAAGTGGTTCACCCACCGGATGTCGACTAAGTGCATCCGCAACCACATTCGCTTTACCCGGGTGGTAAAGTATCTCACAATCATAATCTTTGACCACGTCGAGCCACCTCCTCTGTCGCATATTGAGGTTTTGCTGGTCCATCAAGTACACTACCTTGGTGTGAAGCGTCACAGTACACTACCAGATCCTCCGTACCTTCGGGCAAAGTCAACACCGGAGCCTCGCATAAACGTCTGCGCAGCTCCTCAAAAGCCCTTTGTTGCTCCTCACCCCCAACTAAAAGCCGCAGATTTCTTCGTCAATCGGGTCATAGGTAATGCAATCTTGGAGAAATCCTGAATGCATCTCCGGTAGTACCCTGTTAACCCAAGAAAACTCCGTACCTCAGTGGGAGTCTTCGGCACTTCCCACCACATCACTGCTGTAATCTTGGCCGGATCGACCATGATACCATCCTGGTTCACGACATGTCCTAGGAATTGGACCTCCCGTAACCAGAACTCACACTTGGAGAACTTAACATAAAGTTTCTCCTGCCTCAAAACCTCCAAAACTTCTCGCAAATGCATCTCGTGTTCTTCCTTCGACTTCGAATACACGAGAATATCGTCGATGAACACAATCACCGAACGATCCAGCATCGTGCTACACACTCTATTCATGAGGTCCATGAATGCTGCTGGTGCATTGGTAAGCCCGAAAGGCATCACCACAAACTCGTAATGGCCACAACGTGTACGAAAGGCCGTCTTCTCCGTATCCTCACTTCTCACCCGCATCTGATGATACCCCGATCTCAAATCAATCTTAGAGAACCACGAGGCTCCCTTTAGCTGGTCTAACAAGTCGTCGATCCTTGGCATAGGATAACAATTCTTCACCGTAAGCTTATTTAACTCACGGTAGTCTATACACATCCGTTGGGACCCGTCCTTCTTTTTCACAAACAGAATCGGGGCTCCCCACGGTGAAAAACTCGGTTTGATGAACTCCTTTTCAAGTAGTTCCTGTAACTGGGTGTACAACTCCTTCATTTCCGGTGGAGCCAGGCGATAAGGTGCCTTAGTTACCGGAGCAGCACCCGGGATCGAGTCAATGCGGAACTTCACCTGTCGCTCGGGAGGTATCCCCGGTAACCATCGGGAAATACGTCAGCAAACTCCCGTACAACTGGCACATCCTCTGCGGTCTTCTTCTCTCCGTCGACGCGCGTGTCTACCACATATGCTAAAAATCCCTGGCCACTTGTGCTGTAAGTACCTCCGAGCCCTCGCAGCCGAACATATCGCTGAGATCCGCCTGGGCGAGTCGCCCTGAACTAGCAGTTCTCCCCCGCTTGGGGTTCGGACTCGCACTTGTTTGCGATGGCAAACAATCTCTGCATCGAAATCATCAATCCAATCCATGCCCACAATCACGCACAGCTCACGCATAGCGATCGGTATCAGATCAATAGGGAATATCACGCCAGAGATTTCCCAAAATACGTCCACGATACACATCAGTAACCATCAAGGTCCTATCATCAGTAACCTCAACCACGAGTGGACAACCTAACCGTCCTACACTACGGCCCAAACGTTCGCTAAAAGTGTGAGACACGAAAGAATGAGTAGCCCCGCTATCAAACATCACCACAACAGGCACCGAGTTAACCAAAAATGTACCTGTCACCACTTTAGGCGTAGCCTGTGCCTTTTCCACCTTCAGTTGATGAACTCTACCACGAGCCGCCTCGGGTCTAGCCTGACCCACACTACCATCAGCAATACACAAGGGGCACTCGCAGCAGCCCTTTGTGCCCCACCCCCATCAGCAATCCTCGGATTCGGGCAGTTGGCCTTCACGTGGCCCGTCTGTTTGCAGTTAAAACAGACCATCAGTGGTACCCTGCAATCACGACCGTAGTGTCCTACCTGGCCACACTTGAAACATTTGTTATCTCTCCTTCTGCTACTATCCCTGGGCTTAAACCCACCGTTCCTATGACTCGAGCGCGAGTCTGAAAACTTCGTCTTCTTTGGAGCAGCCGATACTGGTGCCATGGCCTGCACCGCTTTCCTCTTCTTAGTCTGCGTCTCTAACTCAAGTTCCCGTCTCCGGGCAGCCTCCATCAACACTACTACCTCATCACGAATGGCGATAATAATTTCGAGGATCACCTCCCCAATAGCATGCGTCACCTCAGCCGCAATCATCTCACGAATCTGCTCAGCAGTAAATCCAGTACTAGCATTTGGTTCAACATTGTTGTTCCTCCTTGTGATGGCCATCCTGGGTAGTTACCTTGATTTACTAACACATAATAAATCCTGCTAACTACGCTCACGCTCAACTCCTTGGATTCTCCGTGACTTTCCCCGACTCGAGCACGGATCCTGTGCTTCAGATAGTAGGAGCTCTACTACTACTTTCCACACCTATCCTTACTCGTTTCGAGTCCCATCCCGAAGTGCCCAAGTAGTTCCTTGCCGACAGTTTAACCCATATGCCCGTACCAGCATATGTCAACACTCTTCCTAGCTCACTAGGAATTCATCCCATTCCACTACCCTTGCTATGACGAAATCCCCACTAGTCATGACGAGTCGCCTCACGAATGCACAGTTGCATACAGTGTGAAATCAGATAGACATTCGAATAAAAGATTCTACCCTACAATGGTTAGACTTAAACAAGAGTTGCGCAATAGAACTAAATCCAACATTCTAAGGCTATTTGGTTCCTACTGCATACAACTTATAAGGCATTCACTTAACAACCTATCAGGACTATCATAAATTCCTACTAGCAAGTAACAAACATGCAGTACAGTGTAATAAGCACCAGGAAATCTAGCATACATACTCCTATGTTCTAGAAAGCAATATATTACACTAAGTACTTCACCAATTCCCTTGGCATCGGATGACTGTACACACTGCGCCTTCGGTCACCGTTTCTCAAACATACTTTTCCTTTCTTTTATTTCTCTAAAAGTTTTAAAAGGAAAAAGATAATCCCGAGCCGCAAACTTGAGTTCAAACACACCGAAATGTGTTTGATTCGCTCAAGCCGTGCTCTGATACCATCTGTAACAACCCAGGCCAACCGTACCAGATATTGTTCGCTTTGTCCACACACCTGGACTCACGGTTTTAAAACTCGTCTGATAGAGGAGGTATCAAGTCCCTTATAAGGAAACCTTTGTTCCCCTCCCCAACCAATGTGGGATCTTACAATCCACCCCCCTAGGGAGCCCAGCGTCCTCGCTGGCACACCAGTCTGGTTCCCGGCTCTGATACCATCTGTAACAACCTAGGCCAACCGTACCAGATATTGTCCGCTTTGTCCACACACCTGGACTCACGGTTTTAAAACGCGTCTGATAGAGGAGGTATCAAGTCCCTTATAAGGCAACCTTTATTCCCCTCCCCAACCAATGTGGGATCTTACAGTCCGTGTATGCAATAAGCTCAAAACCAGAATTCAGAGGATACTAGAGACCCAAGAATTGTGTCACTTTAAGGTATCCAAGGATTCTTTTCACAACAGATAAGTGAGATTCCTCTGGATTTGCTTGAAATCTAGCATAAAGACAGGTTGCAAACATCATGTCTGGTCTACTAGTTTTTAAATACAGAAGTGACCCTATGATGCCTCTGTAGATCTTGACATCCACCGTTCAATCAAAAGATCAGAGTCAAGTTTAACTCTAGTGGCAACAGGAGTTTTCATGAGAGTTGAATTATTGAAATTGTATTTCCTTAAAATATCATAAACATATTTTGATTGATTTATGAAAGTTCCTCTATGAGTTTGTTTATCTTGAAATCCTAAGAAGAATGACAATTCTCCCATCATGCTCATTTTTAACTCACTTTTCATCAACTCTGAAAACTTGTCACAATAGTTTTGGTTAGTAGAATAAAAGATAATACCATAAACATAAATCTGTACTAGAAGAAGCTCATTGTTATGCCTTTGGATAACAGAGTAGTATCCACAATACCCTTTTCAAACTTGTTATCTATCAGAAAAGTTGAGAGAGTTTCATACCACGCTCTGGGTGCTTGTTTAAGGCCATACAGAGCTTTATCTAAGTGGTAAAAATGGTTTGGAAACTCTAAACTCTCAAATCCAGGAGGTTGTTGGACATAAACTTCTTCATGTAACTTACCATTCAGAAAGGTAGACTTTACATCCATTTGATATACTCTGAACCCTTTGTGAGCTGCATAGACTAAGAAAATTCTAAATGCTTCAAGTCTAGCAACTAGAGCAACAAAGGTTTATCATAATCATTCCCTTCCTCTTGGCAGTATCCTTTAACAACCAATCTGATCTTGTTTTTGATGATAATTCCATCCTAATCCTTCTTGTTCCTGAAAACCCACTTACTTCCAATAGCAATTTTATTCTTTGGGAGTAGAATTAGAGACCAAACCTTATTTCTTTCAAATTCCAGAAGCTCTTCTTGTATTGCTTCAATCTAGTTGGGGTCATACAGGGCTTCAGATAGGCTCTATCACACTTAGAAAGTTTACAAAGAAACATTCATTGATTGTGGCAGATATGGTCTTTACACCATCAGAAGAAGCAATAATTATTTTGTTCTGAGGATGATCTCTTGTCCATCTTGTCATGAGAGCATGCAACATGTGGAGGGGTTTGTGTACTAGATGTTCATTGAGGTATATAATCATTTATGCTCTGAAGAGGTACTTCATTATTTACGCTCTGAAGAGGTACTTCATAATTTGTGCTCTGAATTGGTGTTGATGTTCTAGGTTGCTCTTCCTCAGTTTGATGTCCACTTGTATTAGTATTAGTTTGTGTTGGACCTGTTGACATTGAGGTAGAGGGTGAAGTATCAGAAGGACCAGACAAAGATGTACCTGATGGTTGGGGTGCCTCTGAACCTAAAATAGAGGTACCTCTGGTAGTGAACTCAGAGGTATCTTCATCATCAAATATGTCCTTGTAGGTTATTATATGCCCACGATACGTGTCACGCAGAGATACTACTGAGGAGTATGTAAACCTATACGGTCACACACAAAGAATACATTTGTTTCCATTTCTAAGAACCCAAATTAAATCAAGTTGATTAAAGAAATAATTATTCTTGAAAAATAATAATTATAAAATACGTGTTAAACTGTAATTATGATAATTACAGGGTGAAAATGTAATTATGTTAACTACGGGTTATTATCTGTAATTGTATATAATTATATTTAGAGTTTAAAGATAATCATATATTTGAATTTGAATTTAAATTTAAATTTGAATATTACAGATACTTACTTGTTAGCTCCAACTTCTACTATTTATAGAAGTATTGAAAAATAGGCTAAGTGTTGACACCGGCAGAGCTTCTGCCAAGACATCGATAGAAGAACAAGTGAAGACTTAACTGAAGACATTCACAGAAGACAAGGCCACAGAGCCTCTGCCAAACTTGACAAAGCCTCTGTGGTATGAAGACTGAAGACTTAGAAGAATCCTGAAGTTCAAGACAAAGACACTCGTGCCTCTGCTGTACGAAGATCCTGAAGATCATTCGTACAAGGCGTGCCCTGAAAATTCCACGTGTCAAACTCTGATGGGTTTCAGCCTTTGCAGAATTGCGGAGCACTATGTTAACGTTGTACCAGTAGCAGTCCCACGATCGTGTCTTGTACCCTTAGTCCTTATTGTCTAGAACTTGTCCCCTGATGAATAGTATAAATAGAAGGCTCATGTTGAGCTCTTCTATTAAGCTTTGCACGACACACACACCCTTAGAGCAGAATTCTTGTAATACTTTCGGTGTTCTTGGTGTTCTTTATAATCAATACATAGTGAATCATTGAGTTAAATATCTGTGTTATTTATACTTTGTGTATTTGATATTGTGTGTCTTTCTACCAAGCAATATATTTTTAGTTCGCTAAAACGCTTCCGCACCCTTATTTGTTTGAATTAATAGATACTTAAATCATTGTTGAGTAAAATAGGAACCAACAATTGGTATCAGAGCCATCCTTGATTTTCTATATCAAGAGATCCTCTCTTACAATGATTTTTGGTAGAAACATGGCTTGATTTTAACCTGTTCTTAGTTTATTTCAAAATGACTATGTTTTTTTGTCATTTTCGACCAGTTCGACTTTGGTAAACCTACAGAATCTGTTTTCTTGGTTAAAACTCTCCATTTTAGTGCATTGTTCAAGGTTTTTACACTCATAAGCTCTTTTATAAAAACCTGACCCATCATCTAGAAGTTTTAGTTCATACCATGTTTTATGGTATTTTCCAAAACCATTTGAAATGGCGAACACCAACAACTACTTTTCTGCCGGTTCCTTAACAAAACCACCCACTTTGCTGAGAGATGAGTGCCCTCAGTGGAAGATACGAATGATCCACTTCTTCGAGGGCTCTGACAAAGTAGTTCTGAAATATGTTTACAATCCTCCCCTCGTTCCTATGACCACAGTGCCACGTGTACCTGCGATAGATGACACTCCAGAAATTCCTGAGCATGAGAAACCCAAGACAAAAGATAAATGGTCTACACCTGACTGGGAGAAATACGAACTTGCTCAGAAGTCCAAGAGACTTCTGATAATGGCCATCCCCAATAACCTCTTCCAATCCCTAGATGCAAGTCTGGGAAGTCGAATGGCTTTCAAGTTTCTCTCCTCTCCCACCAATTTGCCTTTGGTCAAAGCGTTGGTCTTGAGGTTTACAACTGTGAGAAGCTTTTTGTAGAGAATGGTAGCATAGTCGAAGTTTCGTTGAAAATAGAGACCATACATGATTTGCAGGATCTGTGTACTCGCTTGATCATGGCTGCCACTTTTGCAAGTAAGGGTTCTATTGAGTGTGGAGAACATGAAGTTCCAAATGGGTGGTAATTTTCCTCTTTTGAAGGTACCAAGCTTTTCCAGGCCATCATTGTATCCTAGAAATCTGATGAATTCTAGGAGTATGGGTAGCTCAGGTGCTTTCTCGTTGGCAGGAATTCCCAATTCCTCAGGGGTTCTTAGTCCAAAGATTCTTCTAATGGTTTTGGGACGAAAACGACTGGTACCTGCTCTTGCATTTGGTCCAACATCGACTTTGCCCATGATTCCTTTCCTTTCCTCTATATACTGGAAATTGGTCCACCATTGTTGGACATAGAGTTGTGGCAAATTTTCATTGGCTTTGGTTCGGGCTAGGAAGAGTTCATAACGTCGGAAGAACTCAACAATGATGTGATATAGGGGTTTGTAGTTTGCAGGGTTGGTGTTGCTCCCGAAGGGCTATACAAGTTTGTAGAAGGGTGGGGGGGGGGGGGGGGTTGAATACAAACACACGATTTTACTTTTCTAAATTGTTTATTGATAAATCAAGACAATTTACAACTTGTTGCGGAACAAGATTAAGGATAAACCTAATCTTAACAAGTCTTGAGAAACACTAGGTTTCTTGCACTAGAAAGAGTTAAAGAAATTACGAATAATAACTTAACAATAAAAGAGAAATAAGAATCAGAGTTGTTGTACGATTACAGACAAAAGGGATGTCCATTCTGACAGTTCGTACGGAGACGTGCAAAGGAGGTAAAACAATTGTAAAATGCTGGGAGACTTCATGATCAGCTTTCGTTGAGTCAGATCTTTATCAGTGAATGATAAAGTTCAGCGATTGCTGAAGTCTTCTACTTGATACTTCACGTTGAATGGACAGGTCTTGTTTCGCTGATATCCGCATCAGTTAATGAGTAGACTTGTCGCTGGTTCTTGAGCTTGATCTTCGATTTCAGTGTAGAACTTTGGTTGACGTGAAACTTGTCTTCATGGATCATAAGTAAACAACTAACTTATCAGCGATCATCTCATAGACTGAACAGGCTCAGAGCTATAAGATGATGAACAGTGTTCGCTGAATATCTAATCTAAAGAGTGAGAGTTCCTATCAACGGTACTGTAAAGTCTTAGTACTTATCAGCGATAGTAAAACTCTAATACATATTGTTTACTTACAATTTTCACTAAGTGTTTAAGAGAGGGTCATTATCAAATCACTGAGGGTTTGGATCAACAATCTCCCCCTATTTGATTATGACATAGCAACAGAGAGAATTGCTATTTAATGAAAACATAAGGATAAAAAGAACTCATAAAATATTTGTCCCTTTTACTGTTTTCTGGGATCTCTTCAGTACTGATGGAGTAAAGTACATTCGCTGAAATTTTTATTTAAACTTCGTAAAGATTACAGAGGGAAGTGGAAAAATTACAAGTACAACAAATAAATTTACAAGTACAGAAGATGTAGACAGATAAGGATAGAAAGAATTACAAGGCGATCCTATCCGTTAAAAGGTTCTTCCTTGATGAGAAGTTCATCGAGGGTCTTTGATGTGGGAATCATCCAGTCAGGGATAGTGACACCTTGATCCTTTTTGTTCTTTGCTTCTCCAAAGATCAGGGGCTTGAGGTGACGTGCCTGAATGTCGCGTCTGACTTCACACCAGTATATGAGGCCTCTGAGCTGTTTGATGGGAGTGATTGGAAGCTCAAAGATGCGTTGAAAGTGTTGATTTCCTTGGTAGTCTAGAAAGAATATACCATAGGGATCACTTACGACTTTGCCAGGGATGAAAGTTTCACCAGGTGGTAGGGAGGTGTCAAGCGCTGAGAGGTCAGCATCAGGGCCAAGAATTTTAGCTCGAGAGAAACCAATACCTGTTTCATTCCGTATAGGAGGACCTGAGTCTGAGGCTTTCTTTTCCTTTGCATAGACTCTTCTTTGTTGAGGAGGAAGAAGAGTGGAAGGTGGAATATCCACAACAGAAGATACCAAGTCGATCTGAGAATTTAAAATTTTCTCGACATGGCTCTTGAACTTTGAGTGCGATCGCTGAATGGCTAATTTCACTTCCAACCATTCAGAGAAACCAAACTTCTCTAAAGTAGCAGCATAGAAGGTTTGCTTGGTTTTGTCTTCTCTGAATACGTCAACTTTAACAACAGGAACGTCAACGAACAGTCTTCCTCTGATATTTACCTTGATGATTTTGGATGGTTGAGATCGATAATTCAGCATTTCTTTACACCATTCCAAAGTCGTATCAGATACCTTAGTCTTTTCTTCAACGATCCTTTGGGCATCATCCCATAGCTTACGTTGGACATCAATGAGAGTTCTTTTAAACGCGGGGTCTTTCACCGATTGTTGGACAAGCTGGATGGCGAGAGCCTTATCTTTTTCTTCAGCTTTCTTCTTTTCGGCGAGTAATCTTTTAGCTCTTAGATGATCCTCGTATTCTTTCCTTGATATCCTACACTTTGTAGGAGAGGGATTTTGTCACGAGGAAGAATGATTCGCTGATCTTCAAGTTGTTTGATCATTGCATCTCTCTTTTCTTGATCCTCTTCACTTAGCTTTTGAGGAGCCAAGGAAGGTCTGTTTTTGTGAGAGAGCAACTGTTCTTCAGGTTCATCAGTCTCAGTGGTTAAATCCAAGACTGGGATTATTTCTTCAGCTCTTGTGGCTGGGATTATTTCTGGTGTAGTCGTGGGGGCTTCAGCGGGATCCTCAAACAGGGGAGAGGACTAGCTGAAACACAGCGATTGTTTATGTACAAAAAGTTGGGAAGAAAGAGATAGAGAAAAGAATGTGGTTAAGTGTATAGAGGTTTTAAGGATAGAAGGATTGAGGTTGAGAAGGGATAGAGGAGGGATGCAGTGTAAGGGAATAGAAGGTAGTGTACCTGACAAACTGGCTTTTGAAGCAAGATCGTCAGATTGTCTTCTTCAGCGAGGCCTTTGTTTTTGCCTTTGTCAGCTTAAGACGTTGCAGACTTTGTCTTGGTCCGCTCCCCTGAAGGTTCTTTTATCTTGATCCCTTTTTGAGCTGGGGCTTTTGCAACAGGCTGGACGTAGAAGAAGTCATCATCATCATCGTCATCGTCATCGTCATCATCTTTGGGGGATGATGATGGTTCCTCATCAGAGATGTCGACAGGTTCATCATCTTCAGTTTCATCTTCAGACTCGAACTATTCAGCATAAGGTTCGGTCACGTCAGCAACAGCTTCCTTGAGTTGCTTATCGAGTTGCTCCCCCTCAGATACAGAGGAAGGTTTCTCGGTTTCCTCAGGGTTTTCAACTCCCTGAGATCGTGAAGTAGAAGTACCAGCAGTAGCAGTTTCAATACCCTCCCCCTCAGCATTATGGGGAAGGTCTTCTTTAGTCTTCTCCCCCTCTTCCACATTATGGTTGGGGGAGGTAACAGATTGTTCAGCATCGGCAGTGTGTATTTGGTCTCTATCTTCCAGGCCAGAGATCCCAACACAGTTCTCAATCTTTGCTAATCTGACTTCCAGGCCAGTTATAGCAGGATCGATCTTTTGAAAGAGAGGTGGTTGCGGTTGAATTGTCAACGAGGGTGGTAGCAAATTGAGCGATGCTACCATCCACCTTCTCCAGATCAGTTTTGGAGGCTTTTGTATCGACGATCTCGGTCAGCTTTTTAAGTTTCTCTCCAGCGTCTGTAACCGCTGAAGAGTTCGTGGAGAGAATGGTGTTGTAATTTTCCACCTTTGTTTCCAGGGCCGTCAGGGAGGTATTGATATCCCCCAAATTAGGACCTGAAACAGTTATTAACTGATGAACAGAGGAAAGCTCAGAAGTTTGGGGTAGAGAGAGAGGAGTGTTTTGGATTGTGTTTATACCTGCAAGCGGGTTGGCGAAGTTGTCGAACCCTTTGTGTCCTGAATGAAATTCCATGTCGCCTTCAAGAGTACCTTGGCGCATGGAGGTGCCTGCAGATCCTAAGTTTGCATCCATCATCGTATTTAGAGTGTCTGCAGCTGAGTCATGTACGATGAAGGGTGTCCTTGAGAAAGTTGGGAAAATTGATGGAGAGACCAAAGATTGAGTAGGAGGAATGAGGGATGAGAATGATGGTTGGGTGCAGGGTTCAGCGTTGGATTCGTTGTCAATCACTTCAGTCTGTAGAGAGGCTGAAGGAGGTGGGTTCATTTCCAAGTTTATAACTTCAGGGTTTAGAGACGCTAAAGTTGGGATGGAAGGGGTGGCTTGGTCAGCTGGGGCAGAGCGTACCACTGAACTTTCCATCAGCTCTTCAAGATGAGCTGTGGAGTCTTCAGCGTGTAAATGCTGGGGGGGTTGCTCCTTGGTTTTCTTGATTCTTTTGGAACCAAGTTGGGAAGTTGAGTGTTTCCTTTTTCGAGAAGGAGTGGAGGGTGCATCATGGGTATCAGCGGTGGGGATTTCTACTGAATGAGCTGCAGAAGTAGAAGAAGGAGGATTGAGAAGAGATAAGAGAGTAGAAAGACGTACCTCGTTTTCCAGCGGCTTGAAGTCGAGTACCTTAGGGCCAACCTGAGAGAGTCTCAGATCACCCTCTATTGGGTACCTTTCGCCAAGTACAAGTTGAAAGACGGCGCTGATGAATCTGGGATAAGGAACCCATGCAGATCTTTCAGCCATATCCACTCTGAACGCAAGGTCTTCGTAGATGATTGAGGCCCAGTCAACATTTAGATCTTTCAGCAAAGCATAGCCCATTGCTTGCTGAGGTTGAGCAGCTTGATCCGAGGAGCCACTCTTCGCTGTCATGCAGCTTATCAGATGTACGAAGATGAAGTTCATCTCGCTGGGCATTTTGGACTTCTTGATCATTGTCAGTTTCTTCTCAGGCTTCTTGTCTCTTCCAGTGTCCCATGCATAACCCATTGCATCGAAGAATGCAATGATGGCTTCCCTATCAGCATGGTTTTTGTGGTTTGGGAGAGGGACAAAGCGATTTCCTTTGCTAGAGGTAGGAAGGCTCAATGCTTTCCTAATAATGGCAGTGTTGATTTTGGTGGTGCCAAATTTTGTGTCACAGAGAATAGAGTCAACGATCTTCGTTAGGTCTTTGGCATGGGGTACCTGAGCTATTCTGGCAGTATACCAAAACTGAGAAAGTAGGAATTGATGAGCAGGGGGTGTAATGGTCAGGGCTGTGGATAAGCAACATGTTTTTAGGTAGTTCACAGCATCATCCAAATGTGTGACTTGCTTTCGAGGAGGAAACTCGAAAAGCGCATGAAGGTTGTTCGATTTTGAAAAATCGATTTCCTCAAGCTTGAACTTGACCTGAGGAGCTTTGACAAGAGTCAGTTTCTTTGCAGCCGTGGATTTCTCAGCGGTAGGAGCAGGAGTAGAAGATGCCATTTCTGTTTAACATATCAACCATGAACATAGATAAAGAATAGTCTTAAAGTGAAAGATTTTCCAATAAGATGTTTTCCGATTATTGTCCATTTCATTCAGACAGAAATGTCTTAATGAAGATTAGGGTTTTCTTGTTTTGAAAAAGAAAAACAAACCCAGTAAAAGTCTTGTTTTCCATTTTCCTTTAGATAAGGATTCTGGAAAAACGAATGAAGAACAAGTTTAAGATTTTGAGTTTTAAACTTGAAGAACAACCATGAAAAGGTTGTGTTCATAAAACCATGAAAGAAATGATTTCATTTTAGAAAAGGTTTCTTTTGTTTGATCTGTTAAAAGCAATAAGAAGATCAGAAACAAGTTATGCAGGTAATAATAAGAATATTAACCTGGTAATCGAAGAAGAAGATGAACAGATTTCTGGAAATAAGCAACAATAAATCTTTTCTTGCTTGGAGAAGAAGTTCGCGTAAAGAAAAAAATGTAAACCCGAAATAGTTTATATAGGGAGACTTGAGAGAGAGAAAAACTCGAGCGGGAAAGTTTTTCATCATGACATGGACACGTGTTTGCATTTGATTGGAAGGTAAACGAAACGTGCAAACGTGTGTCAGAAAAAGAACGTGCCAGGGTTTATCCGTTGTGATGATGTCACAAACGTCCTTTCATATTTTAGGATGTCTCTGAGGTTTTGAAAGCCTAGGGACTATTTTGAAAAACATGAAGCACTGAATAGAAATATCAGTGTTAGTTTAAGAAATTTCAAAGTATCGCTATTAAGGAAGAGATATTCAGCGATGCAATTTGTTTTGAAATCTTACATTCACATGCGAACGTCAGCGAGCAAGAGAGGAAACATACCTTGATATCAGCGAATCAATTATGTTTAGAGAGAGAATGATAGAATGGATTATATAATTGTTTTATCCTATCGCTGACAAAATGTGAACCACTGAAGATTTTACTATTCAAAGTTCATTATTCCAAGCTCGTTGATGAGAAAGTTGAATCTTGTCTCATCAAGAGGTTTGGTGAACAGATCAGCTAACTGATAGTCAGTTGGGATAAAAGGAAGTTCTATATCACCATTCATCACATGATCTCTGATAAAATGATACCTGATTTCGATATGTTTGGTCTTTGAGTGTAGCACTGGATTGTTGGCTATAGCGATGACACTTGTGCTGTCACAATAGATTGGAATTTTCGAGAGCTGAAGGTCATAGTCTAGTAGTTGATTTCTCATCCACAATACCTGAGAACAACAACTTCCAGCGGCTACATACTCAGCTTCAGCAGTTGAGGTGGACACTGAGTTTTGCTTTTTACTTATCCAACTCACCAGCTTTCCACCCAGGAGCTGACAGCCTCCTGTGGTGCTTTTCCTATCCAATTTGCAACCTGCAAAATCACTATCTGAATAGGCGATTAGATCAAACCCTGAGTCTTTGGGATACCAAAGACCTAGGTTCATAGTACCCTTAAGGTAACGAAAGATTCGCTTTACAGCGATCATATGAGATTCCTTAGGTTCAGCTTGATATCGTGCACACAAACAGGTTGCGTACATAATATCGGGTCGGCTAGCTGTAAGATACAAGAGGGAGCCGATCATCCCACGGTACAGCGTGACATTAACAGGTATTTCGTTTGAATCCTTGTTTAGTGTCAGCGGAGGTGCCATAGGGGTTTTCATAGCTGAACTCTGAGTTAAATCGAATTTCTTCAGCATATCTTTAACATACTTTCCCTGATTAATGAAAGTTCCTTTTTCATTTTGTTTTATCTGAAGACCAAGGAAATATGTTAGCTCACCCATCATGCTCTTTTTATACTCATCTTTCATTCAATCAGTGAAACGAGTACAAAGGTCAGGTTAGTAGAACCAAATATAATGTCATCAACATATATCTGAACAAGAATGATATGACCTTTCACTATTCTGAAAAATATAGTTTTGTCGATTTTACCTCGCTCAAAATTTTCAATTTGGAGATAATAGGATAGAGTGTCATACCATGCACGTGGAGCTTGCTTTAATCCATAAAGTGCCTTATCCAGTTTATAAACATAACCTGGACGCTTAGGATCTGAGAATCCTGGAGGTTGTTCCACATAGACTTCTTCATTCAGCTTTCCATTGAGAAATGCTGACTTAACATCCATTTGATATACTTTGAAGTCTTTGTGTACAGCGTATGCTAAGAATAGACGAATAGATTCTATTCTTGCTACTGGAGCAAATGTTTCGTCGTAGTCTATACCTTCCTCTTGTATGTATCCCTGAGCAACAAGACGAGCCTTATTGCGGGCTACAGTTCCATGTTCATCCAACTTGTTTCGATAGACCCATTTAGTGCCTATCACTGTCTTGTCAGTTGGTCTTCGAACAAGTTTCCAAACTTTGTTTCTTTCGAATTCAGTCAGCTCTTCTTGCATGGCGCTGACCCAGTTTGGATCTTTGAGGGCATCATCTATTTTCTTTGGTTCAATAAGAGAAATAAAGTTAACAAATAAACAAATATTACCTGCACTTCGTCGAGTCTGAACACCAGCATTTGGATCACCAAGAATTTGATCAATGGGGTGATTGACAGTCCATCGCTCAGCCGGAGCATAAGTCGCTGACTCAAATTGGACTGGAGGAGCTGAAGATGAAGCTTCAGCAACTTCTGGAATATCAGCCAAGAGAGGAGTAGGTGCAGATGTCATCTCATTCACTGATTGCTGAGAAGTAGATGGAATGTCTGAGACATTTGGTTCAGAAGCAGGTATAGTGTTTAAAGGAACAACTGAGACCCATGATGTTTTAGCTTCACTATTCTGCATGTTTGGGATGATAGTAGAACCATCATTTTCAACGGTATGAGTATGAGGAGTGGGAATATCTTCTGAATCACCAAGATGAGAAAACATCCATTGATTCAGTTCTTCAGTATCAGCAGAAGGTCGAGAATTCGCTGAACGGGATTCGTCAAAAGTGACGTGAATAGTTTCTTTTACAGTTTGTCTTCTTCGATTGAAGACTCTAAAGGCTTTGGAGATTGAAGAATATCCAAGAAAGATTCCATCATCAGCGACCTGTTTTGCGTAAAACAAGCAGTGTTGACAGCTGCTGCCCAAAACTGAGTAGGCAAATGAGAATCGCTGAGCATTGAACGTGCAACTTCAATAATAGTTTTATTTCTTCTTTCAGCGACTCCGTTTTGTTGCGGTGTTCTCACTGAAGAAAAGTTGTGAGAAATACCCTTACTCTCAAAGAAGGAATCAAGAGAATTGTTTTTGAATTCAGTCCCATGATCACTCCTTATTGAGCGAACGGTCAAGTTGTTCAGAGTTTCCATCTTACGAACAAAGGTGATGAGTTCTTCAGGGGTGTCACTCTTAGAACGAAGAAACATAACCCATGTATATCGAGAGAATTCATCAACTATGACCAGTGTATATTTCTTTCCAGCGATGGATTGTTTGTTAACAGGGCCAAACAAATTAAATCCATATGGAGAAGTTGTAGAGGAGATGACACTGAGGAAACTTGCTTTGACTTATAGCTAGCTTTGGTCTGCTTGCCTTTCTCGCACGCTGAACATAAGGATTCTTTTGCGTATGAGTGCTGAGGTAGACCAGTGACTAACTCTTTTGAAGAAAGAGTGTTCAGTGTCTTGAAGTTGAGATGAGAGAGCCTCTTATGCCATAGCCAGTTGACATAAGATGAGGCTTTTGAGAAGAAACATGAGTTCTCAGTGGTTGTTGAGTCCATGTTTATTACATAAACATTTTCCAAACGATAACCGCTGAGAGCTATCTTCTCCTTTTTGTCAGCGACAAAGCAGGATTCCTTAGTAAAGATTACTTTGTTATCCTTGTCGCAAAGCTGACTGATGCTTAGAAGATTATGCTTCAGCCCTTCAACATATGCGACTCTTCTGAAGGTTGTTGTACCATTAGAGAGTACACCAAACCCTCAGGTATGTCCTTTTCCATTTCCACCAAAAGTTACAGAGGGACCCTTCTCTTCTTTGTACTCAGTGAGCAGGTTCTTCTTACCAGTCATGTGTCTAGAGCATCCGCTATCGAGATACCAGATACCCTTCTTAACCTGCATTACAAAGGAAGATTAGTTTTTCTTTGGTACCCACTTAACCATGTGTACACACTTGTTAGTGGGGGTAGAAGAGGATGTGGAAGGTTCAGCAGTCTTCGCAGCATTTGAAGATTCAGCTTTGTCAGTCTTCACTTTGGTTAATTTCTTAACCTCAATGGTCTTCTTTGCCTTGGGGGCAATGATCTTCACCTTAGCTATCTTTTCAGCTTGGGTGGCCGTGGGGCACTTACTAGCAATATGATTGGTAAGTCCACAATGATAACATTTCCTATAACTAAAAGTAGTTCTAGGACCATTTGCATGCCGAGCTTTTGATTTTGAATTAGAAGGACCAGCACCAAGCTATTGGTTTTTGAAATGGGAGGAACATCCTCTTCGGATTTCTTACCAATAATTTCCACTTTGATTCTAGGAGTAGATCGCTGAATAGATCCACGCTGAATAAATCCAGGATTTTATTCTTTGAACCAGAGGGATAAGTCACTGCAGCTTTAGAAGCGTTCAGCTTTGGTACAGAGGTACCCTTATGAGGATTTTGGTTAAAAGCAATTCCTTTACCTTTGTTTTTAAAGACTGAGGTAGGTTTTGGATAAACAACTTTTTCTTTACCTTTAGAAGTTAAGGTAGAGATTTCCTCCGGGATAGGCGGTTTAGAAGAGGAACACTGAGATGAGAAAGTGTCAGGGATAGAGGATACGAACATTCCAAATTTAAGCATGGAACGGTCAGTGGTTGGTTCTAGAGTATCAGCTTTGTAACCAAGACCACGTTTATCACTCAGGGGAGTCTGAGACTTAATTATCTCAGTGATCTTTGTTGAGGAATTATACCATCCATCAACAGTAGCGTTTTCATCTTTTAATGCAGCGATAGCTTCTTCGCGCTCGATTTTGACTAGCTGATTTAAGTGAACTTGATCTTTAAAATCTTCTTCAATTTTAGAAAGATTTTCTATTTGAAGGTGACAGTTTTTAAGCTGTTCAGCGAGATCAAGGTTTTGATTTTCAACCACAGTTTTGCCATTCATGGCTTCATATAAACTTCTAGTCAAGAGATCGATCTTTTGAAGACTATCGGCTTCATCAATATTTAAAATATTGGTAAAGAAGGAAGGTGATACCTTAGTAGCAGAGGTTGAAGTAGAGGGAATGTCAGAATTTTCTTCCTCATCTTCAAGTTTGGCCATGAGACATAGATTGGCTTCATCATCATCTTCAGAGTCAGATGATTCTTCTTCGTCAGAGGCAGCCCAATCATAGTCAGCCATAAGGCCTTTGCCTTTCTTCTTTAAGGTTTTCAGCTTTGAATACCTTTCTTTCAGCTTTTTGTATTTTTCATCTCTAGTCCTGTGAGTAAAGTTTTTCTTGGGAAAAGATGAGGGTCTAGAGACTTTCTTTGACCTGCACTCGCTAGCAAAATGTCCTATCTTTTCACAGTTATAGCAAGTAGCAGTAGCCTTACCAACAGGGGTTGATGATCTTGGCTTGTCAGTAATAGCAAGAGGTTTATTCTTCTTGAAATTACTCTTTCTAGCAAATCTCCTGAACTTATTAGCCAGGAATGCCAGAGTTTCATCATTATCTGAAACGTCAGAGTCTGATGATCTTTCAGAGTTAGTTTCCAACTCAGTGACAGTGATAGTCGATCGCTGAGTGGAAGGTGACTCTGAGATTAAAGCAACAAGGGTGCTTTTGGAATCTTTTACAAAATTCTTCTTAAGATGACTCGATTGCTCATGATTCAGCATCGTGCCATATAAGGTAGAAAGGGTCATTGATTTTAGATCCTTTGACAGCTTGAGACACATAGAATAACTGTCCCAGCTTTCAGGTAAACATTCTAAGAACTTTGTCAGTACTTCAAAGTTAGAATATTCCTTACCAACAGTTTTCAGATCTATTATTAAGCAGTTAAAACGTTGGTGTACTTCAGAGAGAGTTTCATTCTTACCACAAATGAAGCTTTCATACTGTCTTACCAGGTTGATCTTTCGAGAGTCCTGGACTTCAGAAGTACCTTCATACTGAACACAGATTGTGTCCCACATAGCTTTTGAGGTTTTCAGGTTCATGACGGAATGGTAGACTTCGTCAGGAAGAGCCATGGAGAGTATGGATCTGGATTTGGTGTCGATAGCCACTTTCTTCTTATCTTCATCAGTCCACATATGAATTTCCTTGGGAATCAGCCTTTCTGGAATAGCAGGTCTATTCTCAGCGGCTGGAACTGCAGCATCAATTCTTATAGGAATATATGGGCCGTTTTCAAAATAGTAAGGCATAGTATGGTCTACACCTTCTAAGAAGAGAATCATCCTATTTTTCCATAGATTAAAATTATCTCTGGAGAATCTAGGGGGTTTTGCAAGAGAACCGTTGTCAATATAGTTGGTGTTTGTGTTGGTAGCCATTTTCAGAAATAGCAAGGAAGAGAGATCTTAGTATAGATCAGATATTCTTTATGAGATTAAACAAATCTGCTCTGATACCACTTGTTGGTCCCAAAGGGCTATACAAGTTTGTAGAAGGGGGGGGGGGGAGGGGTTGTTAGGACACTGAAGTTGTCCTTTATAATAGAAAGTTTTGTAAAGCAATAGCTGTGTTAAAGGGCTTATGCTTAATTGTTGTAGCAAGTGATGAAGACTATAAATAGGTCTTTACTTGTAGTTTGTAAGATGTGAATTCATTAATACAAGATGTAGATCTCTAATCACTTTGTGTTCTCTCTAGGTTAGATTTCCTTTTCAATAATGTTCTTCATCATCTTGTTACACAATACTTGGATTGTATGAAGATCATGGACCTAACAGGGGTTGAATACAAACACACGATTTTACTTTTCTAAATTGTTTATTGATAAATCAAGACAATTTACAACTTGTTGCGGAACAAGATTAAGGATAAACCTAATCTTAACAAGTCTTGAGAAACACTAAGTTTCTTGCACTAGAAAGAGTTAAAGAAATTACGAATAATAACTTAACAATAAGAGAGAAATAAGAAGATGGTCCGAGCACACTTCAAAACTGAAGTAAGGTTCTTCTTATACACTGCATGCATTTAATGCAAGGCAGTATGGCTTTACACGTGGCAGCAACTGAGTGGTTGCATGTCATTGACCTTTGTAGACAACCTTAGTAGCCGCATGGTGCACAGTGTAGAATCAGAGTTGTTGTACGATTACATACAAAAGGGATGTCCGTTCTGACAGTTCATACGGAGACGTGCAAGGGAGGTAAGACAATAGTAACATGCAGGGAGACTTCATGATCAGCTTTCGTTGAGTCAGATCTTTATCAGCGAATGATAAAGTTCAGCGATTGTTGAAGTCTTCTACTTGATACTTCACGTTGAATGGACAGGTCTTGCTTCGCTGATATCCGCATCAGTTCATGAGTAGACTTGTCACTGGTTCTTGAGCTTGATCTTCGATTTCAGCATAGAACTTTGGTTGACGTGAAACTTGTCTTCAGGGATCATAAGTAAACAACTAACTTATCAGCGATCATCTCATAGACTGAACAGGCTCAGAGCTATAAGATAATGAACAGTGTTCGCTGAATATCTAATCTAAAGAGTGAGAGTTCCTATCAGTGGTACTGTAAAGTCTTAGTACTTATCAACGATAGTGAAACTCTAATACATATTGTTTACTTACAATTTTCACTAAGTGTTTAAGAGAGGGTCATTATCAAATCACTGAGGGTTTGGATCAACAGTTGGTAGAGAACCTGTAGTTGTTGTCGGTGAAGGCGTAGGGTTAAATGACGATTGTATCGATAGGGACAATCCTGCTCGATTCTGCGGTGTTTTCTTGTGCCATTGTTGCAGGTCCAAGAACATGAAGAACAAGATATTTTTGGTTTTGAATATGAGAGGGAATTTGCAGATATTCGAAGGTTATGAAAGCGTAAAGAATGAAATGTGGATTCAAATGGGTATTTATTCTCTAAGAATTTGCAGAGATAACCATCGTTGGCACTGTAGGCACTTGAGTGTCAGATATTGGAATGTTTTCTACAGTGGAACGTAGGAACAACTAATGGTTAGTTGCCCAATCAAGAAATGCCACGTGTATTTTGGGTCTGACAACTTTTCTGATATGGAACCGTCACAACTAGATATTGGTGGGTGACATGTGGTTGAGGCTCAGAAATAACCCGCACTTCTGATGACCAATATCAGAGAAAGTACAAGGCACTATGAAATGGCAGAGCTCTGTTAGAACTCTCAGCACATTCTTGCCTCTGTTGAGTGATCTCTGACATTCTTTCAAGTAACCCAGATTCTCAAGATGTTTCACCTTTACCCTAAAATCATTTTCAAATCCTATATCTGATGAGGAAAATAATCAGAGAACTAATACGACAGAAGTTTCTCAGAGGAATTACAGAGCTCTGATGTTTATGTCAAGGGCTCTGGAGAGTTCTCCAGAGACCAGATTCTGAGTATAAGTTCAGAGATATAACCAAAAATGTTTTCATCAGAATAGGTTTTCTCTTTCGAAAAAAAAAATCGTTCTTTTGATTATCAAGCCAAGTCATGAAGATTTGAAAGTTTTGACATGCTCCCCCTTAAACAGTGCTTATTTTTCTTTTAAGCTCCCCCTATGTTGATCCAAACCCTCAGTGATTTGATAATGACTCTTTAAGAAACACATAGTGAAAATTGTAAGTAGATAATATGTATTAGAGTTTCACTATCGATGATAAGTACTATGTCTCTACAGTACCACTGATAGAAAACTCATGCTCTTTAAATTAGACATTCAGCGAAACTGTTCATCAGCAAGTCCTGAGCCCGTTCAGTCTTACTGATGATCGCTGATAGTTTTAGTTGTTTACTTATGATCCCTGAACACAAGTTTCATGTCAACAAATGTTCTACGCTGAAGTCGAAGATCAAGCCAAAGAACCAGCCGCAAGTCTACTAATGAACTGATGCGGATATCAGCGAAGCCAAGACCTGTCCACTCAACGTGAAGTTTCAAGTAAACTACTTCAGCGATCGATGAACTTTGTCACTTGCTGATAAAGTACTGTTCAACGAACGCTGATCATGAAGTTTCCTCTACAAGTTACTTTTGTCTTATCTCCTTGCACGCCTCCGTACGAACTGTCAGAACGGACATCCCTTTTGTCCAGAATCGTACAACCAACTCTGATTCTACACTGTTCATCATGCGGCTACTAGGTTGTTTACCAAGGTTGAAACATGAAACCAATCAGCTGCTGCCATGTGTAAAGTTGTACTGATATGCATTTAATGCATGCAGTATATAAGAAGAACCCTACTTCAGAAATGAAGTGCTCGGCCATTCCTTCTTCTTACTACTTTGTGTTAGAATATTATTCGTCATATTCTTATCTCCTTTCTAACTTAATTTCTAGTGCAAGAAAATCTTAGTGTTCTCTTAACTTGTTTAGATTAGGTTTAATCCTTATTCTTGTTTCGCAACAAGTTGTAAATTGTTTGATAAATATCATTAAACAATTTAGAAAAGTAAAATCTGTGTGTTTGTATTCAACCCCCCCTCCCCCCCCCCCCCCCCCCCCCCTTCTACAAACCTGTGTAACCCTTTCGGGACCAACAAGTGGTATCAGAGCAGATTGCTTAAACTCATAAACAAGAACCTGCTTATACTAATCTTTTCTCTTCCTTGCTATTTCTCATAATGGCTACCAACCCAAACACAAACTATATTGATAATGGTTCTCTTGCAAAACCCCTTAGATTTTCCAGAGATAACTTCAATCTGTGGAAAAATAGGATGATACTATTCTTAGAAGGTGTAGATCCTACTATGCCTTATTACATCGAAAATGGCCCATATATTCCTGTTAGGATTGATCCTGAAGTTCCAGGCACTACTACTAGAGCTGCCATTCCTGAAAGAATCATTCCTAAGGAACCTCACAATTGGTCTGATGAAGATAAGATGAAGGTGGCTATTGACACTAAAGCCAGATATATCCTCTCTATGGCTCTTCCTGACAAAGTCTACCATTCCGTCATGAACCTGAAAACCTCCAAAGCCATGTGGGACACAATCTGTGTTCAATATGAAGGAACGTCTGAAGTCCAGGACTCAAGAAAGATCAGCCTGGTAAGACAATACGAAAGCTTCATTTGTGGTAAGAATGAATCTCTCTCTGAAATTCTGACAAAGGTCTTAGAATGTTTACCTGAAAGCTAGGACATTTATTCAATGTGTCTCAAGCTATCAAAGGATCTAAAATCTATGACTCTCTCTACCTTATATGGCACTATGCTTAATCATGAGCAGTCGTGTCATCTTAAGAAGAATCTTGTAAAATATTCCAAAAGCACACCTGTTGCTTTACTCTCAGAGTCACCTTCCACTCAGTGATCTACTATCACTGTCACTGAGTTGGAAACTAAATCTGAATGCTCATCAGATGCTGACTCTTCAGATCTTGATGAATCTATGGCACTCCTATCTAATAAGTTCAGGAGATTCTCCAGAAAGTATAATTTCAGAAGGAACAAACCCCTTGCACTCACTGACAAGCCAAACACATCAACCCCTGTTGATAAGGCTACTGCTACCTGCTTTAACTGTGAAAAAAAGTAGGACAATTTGCTAGTGAATGCAGGTCAAAGAAAGTCTATAAATCCTCAGCTTTCCCCAAGAAATCCTCTAACCCCAGGGCTAGAGATTACAAGTATCAAAAGCTGAAAGAAAAATATGCAAAGCTGAAAGGCTTTAAGAAGAAAGGCAAAGGCCTGATGGCTGACTTTGACTGGGCTGCCTCTGATGAAGAAGAATCATCTGACTCTAAAGATGATGATGAGGCCAATCTCTGCCTCATGGCTAAAATTGAAGAAGAGGAAGAAAATTCTGACATTCCCTCTACTTCAGCCTCTGCTACTAAGGTATCAACTTATTTCTTTACAAATATTTCAGTTATTGATGAAGCTAATAGTCTTCGGAAAATCGATCTCTTGACTATGAATTTATTTGATGCCATGAATGGCAAAACCGTCGCTGAAAATCAAAACCTTGATCTCGCTGAACTACTTAAAAACTGTCACCTTCTAATAGAAAAGCTTTCTAAAATTGAAGGATATTTAAAAGATCATGTTCATATAAACCAACTACTCAAAATCGAAAGCGAAGAAGCTATCGCTGCATTAAAAGCTGAAAAAACTACTGTTGAAGGATGGTGTAAATCCTCAACAACGATCACTGAGATAATAAAGTCTCAGATTCCCCTGAGTGACAAACGTGGTCTTGGTTACAAAGCTGACACTGAAGAACCAACCACTGCTCATTCCATGCTTAAGTTTGGAATGTTTGTGTCCTCAATCCCTGACACTTCCTCGTCTCAGTGTTCCTCTTAAAAAATTTGCATCCCTGAGGAAAAGCCTACCTTAATCTCTAAAGATAAAGGTAAAGAAAAAGTTTTCAATCAAAAACCTCAGAAGGGTACCCATGTACCAAAGCTGAATGCGTCTAAGGCTTCAGTGACTTATCCATCTACTTCTATGAACAAGATCCCTGGATTTATTGAGCGATCTACCCCTAGAATTAGAGTGGATATTATTGGTAAGAAATTCGAAGAACTGATTGTTCCTCCCATTTCCAATGCCAAAGGTATACTTGGTGCTGGCCCTGTTCATTTAAAATTAACGGCTAAGCATTCAAATGGTCCTAAAGCTACTTTTAGCTATAGGAAATGTTATCACATTGGACTTACCGATCACATTGCTAGTAAGTGCCCCACAGCCACCAAAGCAGAAAAGTTAGCTAAGGTGAAGATCAATGCCCCCAAGGCAAAGAAGACCATTGAGGTTAAGAAATTAACCAAAGTGAAGACTCATTCCGAAGCTGAATCTTCAAATTCTGCGAAGATTGCTGAACCTTCCACTTCCTCTACCACCACTGATAAGTGTGGGCCCATGGTGAAATGGGTGCCCAAGTCAAACTAATCTTCCTTTGTTGCAGGTTCAGAAGGGTATCTGGTATCTCGATAGCGGATGCTCTAGACATATGACTGGAAAGAAAATCCTGCTAACTGAGTACAAGGAAGAGAAGGGTCCCTCAGTGACCTTCGGTGGAAATGGAAAAGGCTATACCCGAGGGTTTGGTGTACTTTCAAATGGTACAACAACCTTCAGAAGAGTCGCATATGTTGAAGGACTGAAGCACAATCTTTTAAGCATTAGTCAGCTATGTGACAAGGATAACAAAGTGATTTTCACTAAGGAATCCTGCTTTGTCACTGACAAAAAGGAGAAGATAGCTCTCAGCGGATACCGTATGGAAAATGTTTATGTTATAAACATGGACTCTACAACCACTGAGAACTCTTGTTTCTTCTCAAAAGCCTCATCTGATGTCAACTGGCTATGGCATAAGAGGCTATCCCATCTCAACTTCAAGACACTGAATACTCTTTCCTCTAAAGAGTTGGTTACTGGTCAACCTCAACACTCATACGCTAAGGAGTCTCTATGCTCAGCGTGTGAGAAAGGGAAACAAACTAAGGCAAGCTTCAAATCTAAACAAGTTTCCTCAGTGTCATCTCCTCTACAACTTCTCCATATGGATTTGTTTGGCCCTGTTAACAAACAATCCATCGCTGGAAAGAAATATACATTGGTCATAGTTGATGAATTATCTCGCTATACCTGGGTAATGTTTCTCCGTTCTAAGAGTGACACCCCTGAAGAACTCGTCACTTTTGTCATGAAGATGGAAGTCCTGAACAACATGACCGTTCGCTCAATAAAGAGTGATCATGGGACTGAATTCAAAAACAGTTCTCTTGATTCCTTCTTTGAAAGTAAGGGTATTTCTCACAACTTTTCTTCAGTGAGAACATCGAAACAAAATGGAGTCGCTGAAAGAAGAAATCAAACTATCATCGAAGCTGCACGTTCAATGCTCAGCGATTCTCACCTGCCTACTCAGTTTTGGGCAAAAGCTATCAACACTGCTTGTTTTACTCAAAACAGGCCACTGATTGTCAAAAGATTCAAGAAAACAGCCTATGAACTTTTTCATGGGAGAAAGCCTTCAATTAGCTTTCTTCACATATTTAGATGTCAGTGTTTCATACTGAACAACAGAGATGCCCTTGGAAAGTTTGATCCTAAGGCTGATGATGGAATTTTTCTTGGATATTCTTCAGTCTCCAAATCCTTCAGAGTCTTCAATCGAAGAAGACAGGCTATAGAAGAAACAATTCACGTCACTTTTGATGAATCCCGTTCAGCGAACTCTAGACCTTCTGCTGATACTGAAGAACTGAATCAATGGATGTTTTCTCATCTTGGTGATTCAGAAGACGATCCTACTCCTCCATATTATACTCATCCCGTTGAAGATGATGATCCTACTATCATCCCAAGCAAGCAGAATAGTGAAGCTGAAACATCATGGGTCTCAGCTGTTCCTATAAACACTATGCCTGCTTCTGAACCATCTATCTCAGATATACCATCTACTTCTCAGCAATCAGTAAATGAAATGACATCTGAACCTCTTCCTCTCTTGGCTGATATACCAGAAGTTGCCGAAGCCTCATCTTCAGCTCCTCCAGAAGTTCAGATTGAGCCAATGACCTATGCTCCGGCTCAGCGATGGACTATAAGTCACCCTATTGATCAGATTCTTGGTGATCCAAATGCTGGTGTTCAGAGTCGACGAAGTGCAGGTAATATTTGTTTATTTGTTATCTTTATTTCTCTGATTGAACCAAAGAAAACAGATGATGCCCTCAGAGATCCAAACTGGGTCAGTGCTATGCAATAAGAGCTGACTGAATTCGAAAGAAACAAATTTTGAAGCTCGTTCCTCGTCCATCCGACAAGTCAGTGATAGGCACTAAATGGGTCTATCGAAACAAGTTGGATGAACATGGAACTGTAACCCGCAACAAAGCTCAACTTGTTGTTCAGGGATACAGACAAAAGGAAGGAATAGATTACGACGAAACTTTCGCCCCAGTGGCAAGACTAGAAGCCATTCATCTATTCTTAGCTTACGCAGTACACCTAGACTTCAAAGTTTATCAGGTGGATGTTAAGTCAGCTTTTTTCAATGGAAAGCTGAATGAAGAAGTCTATGTGGAACAACCTCCAGGATTCTCATATCCTAAGCATCCAGGTTATGTTTATAAACTGGATAAGGCACTTTATGGCTTAAAGCAAGCTCCTCGTGCATGGTATGACACTCTCTCCTCTTATCTACAACTCAAAAAATTTGAGCGAGGTAAAATCGACAAAACTCTATTTTTTAGGAAAGTAAAAGGTCATATTATTCTTGTTCAAATATATGTCGATGATATTATATTTGGTTCCACTAACCCTGACCTTTGTACTAGTTTCGCTAATAGAATGAAAGCTGAATATAAAATGAGTATGATGGGTGAGCTAACATATTTCCTTGGTCTTCAAATCAAACATAATGAAAAAGGAACTTTCATTCATCAGGGAAAATATGTTAAGGATATGCTGAAGAAATTTGATTTAACTCAGAGTGCAGCTATGAAAACCCCTATGGCACCGCCGCTGACACTAAACAATGATCCTTATGAAAACCTGTCAATGTCATGATGTACTGTGGGATGATCGACTCTCTTCTGTATCTTACAGCTAGCCAACCTGATAATATGTATGCAACCTGTTTGTGTGCACGATATCAAGTTGAACCTAAGGAATCTCATTTGATCGATGTAAAGCGAATCTTTCGTTACCTTAAGGGTACTCCTAACCTAGGTCTTTGGTATCCCAAAGACTCAGGGTTTGATCTAATCGCCTATTCAGATAGTGATTTTGCAGGTTGCAAATTGGATAGGAAAAGCACCACAGGAGGCTGTCAGCTCCTAGGTGGAAAGTAGGTGAGTTGGACAAGTAAGAAGCAAAACTCAGTGTCCACCTCAACCGCTGAAGCTGAGTATGTAGCTGCTGGAAGCTGTTGTTATCAGGTCTTGTGGATGAGAAATCAACTACTGGACTATGACCTTCAGCTCTCAAAAATTCCAATCTATTGCAACAGCACTAGTGCCATCGCTATAGCAAATAATCCAGTGCTACACTCAAAGACCAAACACATCGAAATCAGGTATCATTTTATCAGAGATCATGTGATGAATGGTGATATAGAACTTCATTTTATCCCAACTGACTTTTAGTTAGCTGATCTGTTCACCAAACCCCTTGATGAGACAAGATTTAACTTTCTCATCAGCGAGCTTGGAATGCTGAACTTAGAAGAGTAAAATATTTAGCGGTTCATATTTGATCAGGGATAAAACAGACTTGTATAACCCTATCTATCACCTTCTCTCGTAACAAAATTGATTCGTTGATATCAAGGTATGTTCTCTATTACTCGCTGACGTTCGCCTAGAACTGAAAGATTTCAAAACAAATTGCATCGCTGAATATCTCTTCCTTTCAGCGATACTTTGGAATTTCTAAAACTAACACTGATACTTCTATTCAGTTCATCTAATTTTTCAAAATGTCCCTGAGTTTTTCAAAAACCTCAGAGACACTTTAAAATATGAAAGGACGTTTGTGACGTCATCAAACGGATAAACTATGGCACGTTTTCTCTGACACGTTCGCCCATTTCGTCTTCCTTGTCCAATCAAATTCAAGGGACGTGTCCGTGTCATCATGAAAAACTTTCCAGCTCAAAGTTTTTCTCTCTCTACTCTCACTATATAAACCCATTGTGTTTATATTTTTACTTTTTACGCGAACATCATCTCCTTCAAAGCAAGAACTCTCTGTTGCATTCAAAATATTAACTCAAGAATCTGTTCATCTTCATCTTCTTCAACACCACAGGTTAATATTTCTTTTACTTTGCAACTAATAAACTTGGTTTCGATCTTATTCTTGTTTCTAAAAGATCAAACAAAAGAACTTTTTAAAATGAAATCATTTCTCTTCATGATTTTATGAACATAATCTTCTTGATTGTTCTTCAAGTTTAAAACAAAAATCTTAAACTTTTATCTTCATATGTTTTTCCAGAATCCTTTCTTTAAAAGGAAACTGAAAAATAAGACATTCACTAGTTTTTGAATCTTTGTCAAAACTAGAAAAACCCTACTTTCTATTTCTTTCTCTAAATGGAAATTACAAAACCCTAAAAATCCTTATTTTGGACATTTTATCCATTTTAAGATCTTCTGTTCATAATCTTCATGTTTAAACAGAAACGGCATCTACTGAAGCTCCTTTAACTCAGTCTCCTAGTACTTCTACAATGACTGTACTCACTCCTGCTCCTCAAGTTGGTTTCAAATTCGAGCAAATCAACTTTCAGGGCAACAACCCTTATGCCCTCTTCAACTTCCCTCAGAGAAAGCAAATCACACACCTAGACGACGTTGTGTATTTTCTCAATACATGTCCTCTATCCATAGCTTTGACCATCACTCCTCCAGCCAATAGACACTTACTCGCTCAGTTCTGGTATACTGCCAGACGAGCTATGATCACCTCCACCAAAGACCCCAAAAAGGAAATCAAAGTCATCCTTTTTGACACTGACCATGGTACCACCAAGATCACACCTGGTAATATCAGGTGTGCCCTAAACCTCCCCGCTGGCACAAAAGAAAAATGCTTTATCCCTCTACCAAATCCTAAGAACCCCACTGACAGAGACGCCATCATTGCATTCTTCGATGCAATGCAGTATGTGTGGGAAACAGGGATAGACAAGCTCCCTGAGAAGAAGCTGACCATGATCAAGAAATCCAAAATGCCAAGCGAAATGGATTTCATCTTCGCTCATTTGATAAGCTGCATGACAGCTAAGGTTGGTTCCTCTGACCAAGCATCCCAACCCCAGCAGGCTATGGGGTATGCACTGCTGAAGGGCCTACACATCGATTGGGCCAAAATCATTTTTGACGACATGATTCAGAGAGTCGAAGAATCGAAGCGACAAAAGACTGTTCCATATCCTTGAAGGGCTCGGGGACAAATACCCGAAGGTGGGAGACCTGAAACTCTCACAGGTTGGCACCAAGATCCTCGAGTTCACCCCCATGCCAAACGAGGTACGTCTCTCTACTATCTTATCTTTTCTCAAACCTCCTACTTCTTCTACTTATGCGGCTACCTCAGCGGTAATCCCAACCGCTGATACCCAAGCTGCAACCTCCACTCCTTCCAAGAAAAGGAAACCCTATAAATCCCCACTTGGCGCCCATAAGCCCAAGAAGTCCTCACAGGAGCAACCCTCCAAGCCTTTCTAGGCTGAAGACTCCGCGACTTACTCTTATCAAGAGTCGTTGGATAGTTCAGTAGTACGCTCTGCCACAGCTGATCAAGCCACACCTTCCATACCGACTTCAGCGTCTCTAAACGCTGAGGTTATTAACTTGGAACTGAACCTCCCTCCTTCAGACTCTCTAAGGACTGAAGAAGTAATTCTCAGCGGATCCAACGCTGAACCCCTCACCCAAACCCTCTTCTCAACCATCATTCCTCCCACTCTCTCTTTGGACACTCCACCTATTTTCCCCCCATTCTCTGCAACAAGCATCATCCTCCACAATACATCTGTAGAAACTTTAAAGGGGATGATGGATAAAAACACAGGACCTGCGGAAACATCCAAGCGTCAAGGCTCTCTGGAAGGTGACATGGAAACCTTTTCAGGTTATCGAACCTTTGATGAATTCGTCAACCATCCCGCATGTATACACAACATCCTACACACTCCTCTCTCAAAATCCTCAACTTCTGACTTTCCTTTGTTCATAAGTTATTAACTGTTGCAGGTCCTAATTTGGGAAATATCAACAACTCCCTGAAAGATTTGGCAACAAAGGTGGAATCTCTCACCACCACACTATCTAAAAACTCTTCAGTGGTTACAAATGCTGGAGTTGATCTCCAAAAGCTTACCACAGAGGTCAAAGGCAAAGCCTCCAGTGCTGATCTGGAGAAGGTGGAAGGTAGCATTGGCAATTTTGCTACTACTCTCGCTGAAAACTCCACTTTTGTCAACAATCTCAACTTGACAAACAACACTCTCTCTACAAACTTCACCACCCTATCCAATGAAGTCACATCATTGGCGACAGCGGTTGGGACTCTTCAGGGAGAGGTGACTACTCTAAAGACAGAGGTCAGCACTGCCACCGGTTTATTGCAACTAATTCTCGACCACCTGAATGCTCTGACTTGCTCTCCATCACACTTCACTCAGGCTGATCGAGAGGATCTTCAAAGAATCAGTCCTGCTATATCTGGCCTAGAAGACAGAATAGCAGTGATTGAAACCTACGTTGGAATCACTCGCTTCGAAGACAGTGATCCAACGACTGCTGATGCTGTTGCTGCTGCTGAAATTCCAGTTACCTCCCCCATCCATCATGTGGAAGAGGAGGAGAAGAACCAAGAAGGTCTTCCCCATAATGTTGAGGGGGAGACAACTGCTACTGCCACTACTGAACAACCTCAATGAGTTGAAAACCCTAAGGGAACCGAGAAACCTCCCTCTGAATTTGAGGGGGAGGAACTCGATGAAGCTGAAGCCGATGTCACAGAACCCTATGCTGATGAGGAAGAATCTGAAAAAGAAGCTGAAGACGATGAAGACGTCGATATCGCTGATGATGAACCATCATCATCTCCTAAAAATGATGATGATGATGACGATGATGATGACGTCGAATTCTTCGTCCAGCCTAAGAAGGCCCCTGCTCTAAAAGGGGTAGTTCTAAACGAACCATCAGGGGAGGGGACCACCAAAAAGCCTGCAGCGTCTGAAGCTGACAAAGGCCAGAACAAAGGTGTTTCATCTGAAGACAACTTGGCTATTCTCTTCAGCAAGCCAGTTTGTCAGGTAACATACACTCTATTCCCTTATACTACATCCCTCCTCTATCCCTTCTCAACCTCAGTTCTCCTCTCCATAAAACCTCTATACACTTAACCTCATTCTTTTCTCTATCTCTTTCTCCCAAATGATCTTACTTAAACGATCGTTGTGTTTCAGCTAGTCCTTTCCCCTGCTTGACGATCCAGCTGAAGTTCCTCCTACTGCAACTCCAATAATCCCAGCCACAAGAGCTGAAGAAATAATCCCAGTCTTAGACCTCGCTGAGACTGATGACATTTTTTAAGAAGAAGAGGAACTGCTCTCACACAACAAAAGACCTTCCTTAGTTCCTCACAAGCTAAGTGAAGAAAACCTGAAAAAGAGAGCAGCCATGATCAAACAGCTCGAAGATCAGCGATTTCTGCCTACTCATCTCAACATTCTCTCAAAAGATGAAGTCGTTGAATCTCTCAGAGCTGAAAAACTCTTTGAAGAAAGAAAGAAAGCTGAAGATAAAGACAGAGAGTATGCCTTAGAGCTCGCTCAACGTTCTTTCGATGATCCAGACTTGCAAAGATTCCCTGTGGCTGTCCAAAAGAAACTACTCAAGGACGCACATAAGACTCACCAAGAAAAGACTAAAGTCCGCGGCACCACACTCGAGTGGTGTAAGAAGATGTGCCACTACAGACAACATGCCTCAAGGGTGAAAGATGTAAACGTGAAAGGGAGATACGCTCTAAAAAATAATATAAAGGTTCCGATTATTGATATTTAAGTAGTCAGAGAGAACGGCCAGTTCAGAACTGTCTACATGTCAGACCTGGATAAGTTCGGCTTCCCTGAATGGTTGGAAATGAGAATCGCAGTTCAGCGATCCCGCTCAACTTTCAAGACTTATGTTCAAGAAGCCATAAACAGGATGATTGACTTAGTTACCTCAACGGTTGACATTCCTCGACCACCACTTCAGAAGAAACGAGCTACTCTAAGGAAGAAGAAGACTCCTTCCTCTCCAGGCCCGGTAATACAAAATGAGACAGGGATTGAATTTTCCCGAGAAGCAGTTCTTGGCCCCAACCCTGACCTCTCTGGACTCAACACATCTCTACCTCCAGATGAAGAATTCATCCCCGGTAAAGTTATCAGCAATCCACACAGCATTTTCTTCTATGACTTCAGTGGTCACCCGTGCTTTCAACGCATCTCTGAGTTGTACAAAACTCCTGTTAGGTCTAGAGTTTTGTCAAAAACACAAGTGTTGAGTTCTGAGTAAGAAGACTAAAGAAGACTCAGAAGACTCAGAAGTTCTGAGTAGAAGACTCAGAAGTTCTGAGTGAGAAATCTCAAAAAGATTCTAAGTGTTGGATTCTGACTAGAAGGTTCAGAGTTCTGAGTAGGAGACTAAGAACTTCTGACTATGAAGACAAATGTTCTGAAGCGCTTATTCAGAAGTATGTTCAGAATTTATATCTTGGGATATTCTCTGTTATATTCAGTTACTAATTAGGACACATGTAATTGTTCTATTAGTCTGTTTCTTTTATGTACTGTAGCTTTAGTCTTTCCTTAAACAGTATATATAGGAGTTAGCAACTGTATGCTAATAGATATTTGGCTAATCTTTGGCATAACTTTCCCACATATTCTTGTATTCATATTTTGTAATCTTTGAGATACGCTCTCTCTAAGATCTGTAAATATGTTCTTCATTGAATACAAGTGTTCTTGATCAAATTACTTCTCGATTACTATTCTATTCATTGTTATATTGATTGTAAGAGTGGATCCTGAACTAACAATTGGTATCAGAGTTAGTCAACAAACAAATTCGATCGAGATCGCATTCTTGAGGGTTTCCTGTTTGTGTTCTTGAAGATTTCTTGATCAACTCGTCAATTGATTCCGCTGCTGTTAACAATTCTTGAATTCGTTTCTATCATTGATTCAAGAAATTTGAATTTGTCTTTCTGTTGAATCGATATCTTACAATCAATTCATCCAAAGATTTTCTCTCTATGCTGATTAATTCTCGAAATTAAACAGAGATCACAGGTATGTTTTCGAAATTCTTGATTGGTTTCTTGATCAAAGTGATTATATCTGCTGCATGTTGATTAGTATTCAAATTTTTTGTTGAAAAGAAGATTTCATTAATTCATGTACTCTAACTGTTTGATAAAATGCATGTGATAGATTTGATTAATTCTTGCATGTTCTAGATCTGTGTTGATTCTCATTTTTGATCATAATTCATAGTTGATATTTGAATTTGTCATTTCATCATGCCTGAGATTGTTGAAGTTTTTGTGAGACCTGCAAGTTCTATAACCAGTTCAGACAATTTACAAAAAGCAAAAGAAACAATTTCTGAACCAAAAACTGAGATTGTTCATTTTGAAAGCAAGATTGCTAATCTTCAAGCAAAACAAGATGAAAATGCAAAAGTTATAAAGATTTTGCAAAAAGAGAAATCTGATTTTCTAAAGGATTTTGAAAGGGTTCAAGAAAACATAAAGTTGTTAGAAAAAGAGAATGTTGATTTGAAAGAGAAAATCAATTTTGAAAGAAAGATGTTGACAGATTCTAAAAATAGAATCAAATCATGTGAAATAAAAAATGTTCAACTCTTGAAACAGATCTATGATTTTGAACAAGTTCTTATACTTGAAAGAGAGAAATTTGAGAAAGAGAGAAGAAACTTTCAAACTGAGAGGAAAGGTTTTGAAACAAAGTCTGTTGAATTATCTCTGAAAATTTCTGATTTGGAGAAAATTCTTGCAAAAGAAAGAAAAGAGTTTGAATGCAAGAAAAATGTATTTCAAAATGAAAAGAATGGTTTTGAGAAAAAGAAAACAGGAATGTTAAATGAGTTTTCTGTAAAAATCAATGAGTTGGAGAAAGAGTTAGAAGATGGAAGGAAAGAGACTGAAAAGAAGAAGGTAAATGGGTTTAAAGAAAAATGCTCAAAAGATGAGTTTGAAAAGGAAAAGAAAGTTTTTCATTTGGAGATAAGGAGACTTATTAAGAAATTATCTGATTTATCAACTAAAATCATGATAGAGAGGAAGTCCAAATCTGATTTGCAGTCAAGGTTTGATTTGTATGTTAAAAAGTTTAAGGAATTTGAAACGAAAGTTGTTGACAAATCAAATCATAGTTCAAAAGATCAGATTCGTTCTTCTAATCTGTTTTATGATTCTCCTATTGATAAATCTTATAATTGTTTTTTTAAAAAGGTAAAAATGGAATGGAGAGTTAAAGGAACAACTTCCAAGAAAGAAGTGCCAAAATCAAAAGTTCCTAATTCAAATGTCAAGAAGAACAATACATTTCAAAGAAAATCTTTTGTTAAACCTGATGTGATTTATTCTGTAAATCAATTAGTCAGAATTGCACAAAAGAAACTTTGTTGTTCATATTGTGGGACTAATGATTTTGTGAACAAGAATTTTATTCAGCACTGGTATGGTTCTTATAGAATATCTGCATATGCCACTACACCTAACAAATCTGGACCCAAGTTCATATGGGTACCAAAGACAACTTAATTTGTTTTGCAGGTTATTCATGTGTAAAGCTGAATGATCATACTGACACATGACTGAAAACAGATGATGTGCTTAAATTGAAAATTTTGACTTTTGGATAATTCAGTCCAAAACTCGGTCTGAATGTGATTATGAATTTCTGTTTCATACAAATCAATTTGTTGATTTTGAAGATTTTTTTTTCAAAAAGTTCAGTTTACTGTGGGATAATCGAACTCATAGTTGTGGGTGTTTTTGGTAGAAAACATTCCCAGAGAATGTGTTCAGAATCACATTTTGAGCAACCCTGCAAATTTTGGTTAAAAAAATTCTGATTTTTGAGCAAGTTATGGTAATTTGAAGTTCTGAAAGTCCAAAAATCACAAAATCCAAACATTTTTCTAAGGTATTTTCTCTGGATAGTTTTATCAGAATTCTGACTCTGTTACTCAGAAGTTCTGACTCTACTACTCAGAATTCTGACTCAACTAATCAGAATTATGACTCTGATACTTAGAATTTTGAGCAAGTGACTCAGAATTCTGACTCTACTACTCATAATTTGGATTTTTGATATCTAATGAGGAATCATCGTAGATGATTACCAAAATCTCTTGGTTTGGCAGGATTATCTTGATTTCAGAGGGAGTATTGACTCAAAATTTGATCTGACTGTTTCAAGATAAAGTTCAAAACCCGTGCTTCAACGTTTTAGGTTTTTGAACATATCTGTTCAAAACCCGTACTTAAATGACTATGGCTTCTGAATAATTCAGTTCAGGACCCGTACTTCAGAGACTAAGACTTCTAAACAAATCAGTTTAGAACCCATGCTTCTCAGGTGATATCCTTAACTGTCATATTTTTATGTTTCAAGGAACAAGTGGTGAAATGTAACATTGCATTACGTTTATTTCTATTGCTTTGAATGTTTGAATCTTAACAAATTTAATTCAATGATATGATTTTTTTTAATTTTCATTCAATGAATAAATGTGTGTCAAAGAGTGATTTTACAAGTATTTTGTATTATCTGAGCTATATTTGTTTCAACTTTCACTTCTGAATTAAATCGAAAGGTAAGCAAAACATGAATGAAATTATGCTGAATGCTCAATGTTATGAAATCTATACTTATATAGAATATAATGCTCAAAAAGCCTAAATGTCAGAATGATGGATGGAAATGAAAATATGGGGGAAGTAATACGTTTTAGAACCAAGTGATTGAGATGCAATATATATATATATATATAAAACTATTTAGTTTGAAAGTTTGTACCTGTGGCCTTTCTGGTTTGGGAGAGTAAGTCCTAAGAGGTGCTCGACACCTAGTCCCTAAGATCAACTGGTCTGGGATCGGCTGACCCAAATCCTGCAATAGAACCAGATTGAAAGCCATGTTCTACTGGTACAAATGGGTTTAAGATATATCGATGTGGTCTTTCTGGTTTGGGAAATTAAGTTCCAAGGGGTGCTTGTCACCTAGCACCTAAGACCAACTGGTCTGGGATAGGCTGACCCAAATCCTGCTATAAAACCAGATAGAAAGCTATGTTTAACGGTGTATCTTATTCTTACTAAACTTTTTGATTAAAAGATGCCAATGTGCACAAAATTAAAAGATGCCAATGAGCACATATCTCTTGAAACTTTAGGAAAATTCAAAGTCGCAATAAACCTGTAAATTTGTGAAAATCCTGATTTTGGACAAATAGTGTGAGTAGAGCAAAGTATTCGTATATGTTTTAGAATTGCATATTCTTGAAGCTAATCATATTTCGCATGCTAAGCATACCAAATAGATTTAATAAAGGGACTGAAACTGAACATTTTTAACTTGATATGCAATGATGACTTGTATTTGAATCCAAACACATGCATTTGATTTCATTTGATTGAAAAATCTGATAAATTTCATTAAGTTGGATTTCTTTTGTAAAATTTTCAAATGATCAAATGTTAGTAGTTATCAAGTGTTGTTCAGTGAATCTTATTTTCCTTGTATAAATGTTTTCATTAAAGCACTATATTTGAAATGAATAATTTTAATGAAATATATGCATACTTTCAGGGGGAGAAAACAAATTGCTCCATAATTCTTATTTTGAGGGGGAGCAAGGTTATTTATTAAGGAGGAGAAAAAGCATAGACTTCATTCGAAGAAAAAGCATCGCTAAAGTTTTGAAAATCAAGGGGGAGAAAAGCTAAAGATTTTGAAGATGATTTTGCTTTCCAAAACTTTAGGGGGAGAAAAGCTAAAGATTTTGAAGATTGATATGGTTTTTGTACAGAAATAACAAAAGAGAGAAATGTTATTTTAAGAAGGAGAAGAGGAAAAGAAAACTGATCGGTTGTTTCTTATAAAGAAATCTTATGAAAGCTGACATGAAGATGAGAATTGTCATTTCAAGGGGGAGCAAAGAAAAAGCAAATATATAACAGAAATCAATTTGGAAATCGTTGCTGCTGCTGATTAAAGACTGACCAGAAGTTGTTAACTCAGATTATTCAGAAGTTCTGAGCAAAAGTTGTCAAAGCATTCAGAAGAGCTCCTTCTGAAGATTGTTCCTGCTCTAAGAATTTGATGATGAAAAGTACAAGTGTGTTTGACAAAAAGGGGGAGATTGTTAGGTCTAGAGTTTTGTCAAAAACACAAGTGTTGAGTTCTGAGTAAGAAGACTGAAGAAGACTCAGAAGTTCTGAGTAGAAGACTCAGAAGGTCTGAGTGAGAAATCTCAAAAAGATTCTAAGTGTTGGATTCTGACTAGAAGGTTCAGAGTTCTGAGTAGGAGACTCAGAACTTCTGACTATGAAGACAAATGTTCTGAAGCGCTTATTCAGAAGTATGTTCAGAATTTATATCTTGGGATATTCTCTGTTATATTCAGTTACTAATTAGAAGACGTGTAATTGTTCTATTAGTCTGTTTCTTTTATGTACTGTAGCTATAGTCTTTCCTTAAACAGTACATATAGGAGTTAGCAACTGTATCCTAATAGATATTTGGCTAATCTTTGGCATAACTTTCCCACATATTCTTGTATTCATATTTTGTAATCTTTGAGATACGCTCTCTCTAAGATCTGTAAATCTGTTCTTCATTGAATACAAGTGTTCTTGATCAAATTACTTCTCGATTACTATTCTATTCATTGTTATATTGATTGTAAGAGTGGATCCTGAACTAACAACTCCAGTCGAACAACTCAGAGATTTACTATACTGGTGTGAGTATGGACGCAGTCTTCTTGGAGCACTCCTGAAACCCCATATCTATCGCGAAGCCAAGAAAAGAAAGGATCGGGATTCACTGTTCCTGATTGGATGATTCCAGAGACTGATACTCTTGATGATCTCGTCAAGAAAGAACCTGAGTAACTGATAGGATCTCTTTTTGAAATTCTTCTATCTTTATCAGCTTGTATCTTTTTGTACTTGTAATTATTATTTGTTGTACTTGAAATTTTTCCACTTCCCTTTGTAAACTTATACGAAGTTTAAAGAAAATTTTCAACGAATGTACTTTACTCCATCAGTACTTGAAAAGATCCCAGAAAACAGTAAAAGGGACAAATATTTTATGAGTTCTTTTTATCCTTATGTTTTCATACTTAGCAATTTTCTTTTATTGCTATGTCATAATCAAATAGGGGAGATTGTTGATCTAAACCCTCAGGGATTTGATAATGATTCTTTAAGAAACACTTAGTAAAAATTGTAAGTAGACAATATGTATTAGAGTTTCACTATCGCTGATAAGTACTATTTCTCTACAGTACCGTTGATAGGAAACTCTTGCTCTTTAAATTAGAAATTCAGCGAAACTGTTCATCAGCAAGTCCTAAGCCTGTTCAGTCTTACTGATGATCGCTGATAGTTTTAGTTGTTTACTTATGATCCTTGAAGACAAGTTTCACGTCAACAAATGTTCTACGCTGAAGTCGAAGATCAAGCCAAAGAACCAGCGACAAGTCTACTAATGAACTGATGCGGATATCAGCGAAGCCAAGACCTATCCACTCAACGTGAAGTTTCAAGTAGAATACTTCAGCGATCGCTGAGCTTTGTCACTCGCTGATAAAGTACTGTTCAATGAACGATGATCATGAAGTTTCCTATACAAGTTACTTTTGTCTTATCTCCTTGCACGCCTCCGTACTAACTGTCAGAACGGACATCCCTTTTGTCCAGAATCGTACAACCAACTCTGATTCTACACTGTTCATGATGCGGCTACTAGGTTGTCTACCACGGTTGAAACATGCAACCAATTAGTTGCTGCCATGTGTAAAGCTGTACTGATATGCATTTAATGCATGCATTGTATAAGAAGAACCCTACTTCATAAATGAAGTGCTCGGCCATTCCTTCCCCTTACTACTTTGTGTTAGAATATTATTTTTAATATTCTTATCTTCTTTCTAACTTAATTTCTAGTGCTAGAAAGTTTTAGTGTTCTCTTAACTTGTTTAGATTAGGTTTAATCCTTAATCTTGTTCCGCAACAAGTTGTAAATTGTTTGATAAATATCAATAAACAATTTAGAAAAGTAAAATCTGTGTGTTTGTATTCAACCCCCCCCCCCCCCCCTCTACAAACTTGTATAACCCTTTCGGGACTGGCACCCTAAACCGACGAGCTTATTCACATATTTAACTTTTCAGCTCCCCCTTGATATGTGCAAATTTTGAACGACTTTATGAAGATTATAAACAAGAGCGTTTCAGATGGACATAGTTGAAACTCAAAGAAACAAGAAAATATTGAAAAGCTATGCTGGCAAAGCTCTGAGGTTGACATCAGAACCTCTGTTGACATGAACTACCTAACTACTTTATGAGAGCTCTGAGATGACTGTCAGAGACTCTGATGATTTTACCATAGTTTAGGAGGACATGTTCAGCATACCCATCTTGCTGATTAAGAAATTGAATCTCCTTTCATCAAGGGCTTTTGTAAACAAATCAGCAAGTTGGAAGTCAGTTGAAACAAAATACATTTCAATAGTCACTTTTTCAACATGATCTTTGATAAAGTGGTGCCATATATCAATATGCTTTGTCTTGGAGTGTTGAACTGGATTTGTTGTAATTGCTATTGCACTCTTGGAGTCACATAGAATTGGAACTTTGTTGTACTCCAGTCCATAGTCTCTAAGCCGTGTTTTCATCTAGATGACTTGTGAATAACAACTAATAGCAGCAACATACTCTGCTTCGGATGTAGAGGTTGACACACAGTTCTGCTTCTTTGATGTCCAGCTCACCAGCTTATCTCCTAGCAATTGACAGCTACCAGAAGTACTCTTTATGTCATTTCTACATCCTCCATAATCTGAATATATGTATGCTGCAAGCTCAAAACCAGAGTTAAGAGGATACCAGAGACCCATGAATTGAGTCCCTTTGAGATATTTGAAAATTCGTTTGACAGCAGACAAATGGGATTCCTTAGGATTAGCTTAGAATCTAGCACTGTAATAACCGGGTACGTTATTGATTTATTAATTTTTATTATTTTAATTTGAGATGGATTTGGGGTTAGTTTTATAAGTTTTAGTCAAGTGTTTTATGGAGTTATAAGTTAAGAGGTAGACTTTAATTTTAATTTATAAGTTAAAGGGTGTAAGTTGCCATTTGATGATACTAGAGGGGTTAGTTGGTTAAATGATGGATGAGGTGTCCATCACAAACCGCCACATTTAGAACAAAAAGGAAGGGAAGGATAATTGTTTTCATTTTTCAAGCTTTAGTGTGTGTGTGTGTGTGATTTTCAGCAAGAGAGAGAGAGAAAAAGAAAAATAGAGAAAGCTAAGAAGAAGACGAAGGAAGTTGATGATTTTCTGCTGGAATGACTGGAAACAATTCAGGAAACAAAAAGGTAACAACACTACACAAATCCTTCCTTTTATGTGTATTAGTTTCTTAAATGGTTTAGAAATGGGTTTTGAGGAGTTGTGGATGTTTTGGGAAACCTAGGTTTAGAATAGTGTTCTAAAAGTGGTCTTAAACATATCTGCAAAGTTATAGAATCGTTCATGGGTTAAATCGATTTCTGGGTAGAATTTTGATTAACAGACGGAGGTTTCCGGACAAAACAAGATAGTGTCCGGTAGTCCTTCTTAGTAGTATCCGGATGAAATAGATACCGGATGGTATCCGGATTACCTCGGTTTCCGGATGTCATCCGGATTAAATGTATTGACCGGAAAGTTGTATTGTCCGGACAGTTTTGTGGTATCCGAAATGTTTGTGTTTACCGGATAGTTGTGTTGTCCGAATAGTTTTGCTGTTTGGTCACTTTTGAGGATTTAAGTTATCTAGAGTCCTTAGCTTAGTAAGTCTTATGTATCCGATTGGTAAAGAAGAGTTTTGTATTTAATCTGTTTCAGACTCAGTGGATTTGGATTGAAAGACTGAATCTTTGGAAAAGGCTTGGAAGAGTTGTAGTAAAGCAATCAGGTGAGTTTTACTTTAAAAACGTTTTCAAACTGGAATACGTATATGTGTGGATTGGATATGTGATAGATGGTGTGATTATGTGTTTACATTTGAGATGGATATGTGGTTGGAATGTGATAACGATTTTATAAATGAAAATATGATATATTGAGATATATATTTTATTTATATGTATATTGCACTACACGAGTATACGTTAGCCGAACTAATAGTCGGTGGAGTTTTGGCTGTAATTGTCGTACGGTGGTGTTGGTTGTAATTGTCGTACGGTGGAGTAATTGATTAGTTGGCTTGCAACCAACTAATTTTGCCATGGGAATGAGGAGATGTACACAATGCACGAGTCTTGCTTGGTATTTAAATTATATGTGATATATGTGTGTTTTTACAAAAAGGTTTACTAAACTGACAGGGATTATCTCACTAGACCGTTTGGTCTAACCCTCATTTTGTTTTCAAAAATATGTATTCCAGGTTCAGGAAGGTATAAAGAGAAGGATAAAGTGTAGGATGCGGTTGATAGCTGAGGAAGATTAGAAAATGCTTATATTTTGTATTGTATAGTTTTGAGACTATGGGACCGTACGTGACTTATTATGTAATGTATGTTTTAAGACTTTCGGACCGTATATGAATAATATGTATTTTTATTGAAAATATTTGATATGCATTGTATGTTATATGATGTATGTTGGGACGGGTCGTTACAGATGGTATCAGAGCCCTAGTTTAAGGGATTTAGGTATTTGAATTTATACCTAGACTTAAACTGCATGTGAAGTAGGATGTCCCTAATAAATTTTAGAACCCTTGGAATGTTAAATATAAAAAGGTAGAAGGAACATCATGTAAGGTAATTTCAAATTACATTTGGCCAGTGTAATCATGAACTTACAAGTACATGTTGAACTGGAATATCTTATTATATTGGGAATGTGCTTATGTGTATATTAATCTTGTTGAAATCAACAGAGTGGCAAATCGGACTCGACGTATGGATAGATATGAAGACATGTATATTTCTATAAAATCTACACGTGCTAAAGTGCTAATTGATTTCGGTGCAAACTGATGAACCGTATTTCCGTTCTTTTGTTGCTTATTTGCTTTAGAAATGTATGTGATAATTGTGTTAGAGATATGGATGGGTGTGGGAGGCCTATTAAGTTATTTCATATGGCTTGATTGAGTTCGATGTAGTAGTGAGAACTAAGTACCCATACCTTTTTGGCCTAACCGAATTCCGGGACGGAATTCTTTTAAGGGGGAGATGATGTAATAACCGGGTACGTTATTGATTTATTAATTTTTATTATTTTAATTTGAGATGGATTTGGGGTTAGTTTTATAAGTTTTAGTCAAGTGTTTTATGGAGTTATAAGTTAAGGGGTAGACTTTAATTTTAATTTATAAGTTAAAGGGTGTAAGTTGCCATTTGATGATACTAGAGGGGTTAGTTGGTTAAATGATGGATGAGGTGTCCATCACAAACCGCCACATTTAGAACAAAAAGGAATGGAAGGATAATTGTTTTCATTTTTCAAGCTTTAGTGTGTGTGTGTGTGATTTTCAGCAAGAGAGAGAGAGAGAAAGAAAAAGAGAGAAAGCTAAGAAGAAGAAGAAGAAGAAGAAGGAAGTTGGTGATTTTCTGCTGGAATTACTGGAAACAATTCAGGAAACAAAAAGGTAACAACACTATACAAATCCTTCCTTTTATGTGTATTAGTTTCTTAAATGGTTTAGAAATGGGTTTTGAGGAGTTGTGGATGTTTTGGGAAACCTAGGTTTAGAATAGTGTTCTAAAAGTGGTCTTAAACATATCTGCAAAGTTATAGAATCGTTCATGGGTTAAATCGATTTCAGGGTAGAATTTTGATTAACAGACGGAGGTTTCCGGACAAAACAAGATAGTGTCTGGTAGTTCTGTTGATAGTGTCCGGTAGTCCTTCTTAGTAGTATCCGAATGAAATAGATACCGGATGGTATCCGGATTACCTCGGTTTCCGGATGTCATCCGGATTAAACGTATTGACCGGAAAGTTGTATTGTCCGGACAGTTTTGTGGTATCCGGAATGTTTATGTTTACCGGATAGTTGTGCTGTCCGGATAGTTTTGCTGTTTGGTCACTTTTGAGGATTTAAGTTATCTAGAGTCCTTAGCTTAGTAAGTCTTATGTATCCGATTGGTAAAGAAGAGTAGAAGAGTTTTGTATTTAATCTGTTTCAGACTCAGTGGATTTGGATTGAAAAACTGAATCTTTGGAAAAGGCTTGGAAGAGTTGTAGTAAAGCAATCAGGTGAGTTTTACTTTAAAAACGTTTTCAAACTGGAATACGTATATGTGTGGATTGGATATGTGATAGATGGTGTGATTATGTGTTTACATTTGAGATGGATATGTGGTTGGAATGTGATAACGTTTTTATAAATGAAAATATGATATATTGAGATATATATTTTATTTATATGTATATTGCACTACACGAGTATACGTTAGCCGAACTAATAGTCGGTGGAGTTTTGGCTGTAATTGTCGTACGGTGGTGTTGGTTGTAATTGTCGTACGGTGGAGTAATTGATTAGTTGGCTTGCAACCAACTAATTTGGCCATGGGAATGAGGAGATGTACACAATGCACAAGTCTTGCTTGGTATTTAAATTATATGTGATATATGTGTGTTTTTACAAAAAAGGTTTACTAAACTGACAGGGATTATCTCACTAGACCGTTTGGTCTAACCCTCATTTTGTTTTCAAAAACATGTATTCCAGGTTCAGGAAGGTATAAAGAGAAGGATAAAGTGTTGGATGCGGTTGATAGCTGAGGAAGATTAGAAAATGCTTATATTTTGTATTGTATAGTTTTGAGACTATGGGACCGTACGTGACTTATTATGTAATGTATGTTTTAAGACTTTCGGACCGTATATGAATAATATGTATTTTTATTGAAAATATTTGATATGTATTGTATGTTATATGATGTATGTTGGGACGGGTCGTTACAGATGGTATCAGAGCCCTAGTTTAAGGGATTTAGGTATTTGAATTTATACCTAGACTTAAACTGCATGTGAAGTAGGATGTCCCTAATAAATTTTAGAACCCTTGGAATGTTAAATATAAAAAGGTAGAAGGAACATCATGTAAGGTAATTTCAAATTACATTTGGCCAGTGTAATCATGAACTTACAAGTACATGTTGAACTGGAATATCTTATTATATTGGGAATGTGCTTATGTGTATATTAATCTTGTCGAAATCAACAGAGTGGCAAATCGGACTCGACGTATGGATAGATATGAAGACAGGTATATTTCTATAAAATCTACACGTGCTAAATTGCTAATTGATTTCGGTATAAACTGATGAACCGTATTTCCGTTCTTCTGTTGCTTATCTGCATTAGAAAAGTATGTGATAATTGTGTTAGAGATATGGATGGGTGTGGGAGGCCTATTAAGTTATTTCATATGGCTTTATTGAGTTCGATGTAGTAGTGAGAACTAAGTACCCATACCTTTTTGGCCTAACCGAATTCCGGGACATAATTCTTTTAAGGGGGAGATGATGTAATAACCGGGTACGTTATTGATTTATTAATTTTTATTATTTTAATTTGAGATGGATTTGGGGTTAGTTTTATAAGTTTTAGTCAAGTGTTTTATGGAGTTATAAGTTAAGGGGCAGACTTTAATTTTAATTTATAAGTTAAAGGGTGTAAGTTTCCGTTTGATGATAGTATAGGGGTTAGTTGGTTAAATGATGGATGAGGTGTCCATCACAAACCGCCACATTTAGAACAAAAAGGAATGGAAGGATATTTGTTTTCATTTTTCAAGCTTTAGTGTGTGTGTGTGATTTTCGGCAAGAGAGAGAGAGAGAAAGAAAAAGAGAGAAAGCTAAGAAGAAGAAGAAGGAAGTTGATGATTTTCTGCTGGAATTACTGGAAACAATTCAGGAAACAAAAAGGTAACAACACTATACAAATCCTTCCTTTTATGTGTATTAGTTTCTTTAATGGTTTAGAAATGGGTTTTGAGGAGTTGTGGATTTTTGGGAAACCTGGGTTTAGAATAGTGTTCTAAAAGTGGTCTTAAACATATCTGCAAAGTTATAGAATCGTTCATGGGTTAAATCGATTTCTGGGTAGAATTTTGATGAACAGACGAAGGTTTTCGGACAAAACAAGATAGTGTCCGGTAGTTCTGTTGATAGTTTCCGGTAGTCCTTCTTAGTAGTATCCGGATGAAATAGATACCGGATGGTATCCGGATTACCTCGGTTTCCGGATGTCATCCGGATTAAACGTATTGACCGGAAAGTTGTATTGTCCGGACAGTTTTGTGGTATCCGGAATGTTTGTGTTTACCGGATAGTTGTGCTGTCCGGATAGTTTTGCTGTTTGGTCACTTTTGAGGATTTAAGATATCTAGAGTCCTTAGCTTAGTAAGTCTTATGTATCCGATTGGTAAAGAAGTGTTTTGTATTTAATCTGTTTCAGACTCAGTGAATTTGGATTGAAAGACTGAATCTTTGGAAAAGGCTTGGAAGAGTTGTAGTAAAGCAATCAGGTGAGTTTTACTTTAAAAACGTTTTCAAACTGGAATACGTATATGTGTGGATTGGATATGTGATAGATGGTGTGATTATGTGTTTACATTTGAGATGGATATGTGGTTGGAATGTGATAACGTTTTTATAAATGAAAATATGATATATTGAGATATATATTTTATTTATATGTATATTGCACTACACGAGTATACGTTAGCCGAACTAATAGTCGGTGGAGTTTTGGCTGTAATTGTCGTAGGATGGTGTTGGCTGTAATTGTCGTACGGTGGAGTAATTGATTAGTTGGCTTGCAACCAACTAATTTGGCCATGGGAAAGAGGAGATGTACACAATGCACGAGTCTTGCTTGGTATTTAAATTATATGTGATATATGTGTGTTTTTACAAAAAGGTTTACTAAACTGACAGGGATTATCTCACTAGACCGTTTGGTCTAACCCTCATTTTGTTTTCAAAAATATGTATTCCAGGTTCAGGAAGGTATAAAGAGAAGGATAAAGTGTAGGATGCGGTTGATAGCTGACGAAGATTAGGAAATGCTTATATTTTGTATTGTATAGTTTTGAGACTATGGGCCCGTACGTGACTTATTATGTAATGTATGTTTTAAGACTTTCGGACCGTATATGAATAATATGTATTTTTATTGAAAATATTTCATATGTATTGTATGTTATATGGTGTATGTTGGGACGGCTCGTTACAAGGACAAAGACAGGTTGCAAACATTATATCAGGTCTGCTAGCAGTTAAGTACAGAAGTGACCCTATCATGCCTCTGTAGTTCTTGACATCCACAGATTGGCCCTGTGGATCATGGTCAAGTTTAACTCCAGTGGCAATAGGAGTTTTCATAGGGTTTGAGTTATTGAGCTTATACTTTTTCAAAATATCAGAGACATATTTAGATTGGCTTAAAAAGGTGCCTTTGATGGATTGTTTCACTTGTAAACCAAAGAAGAAAGAAAGTTCTCCCATGATGCTCATTTTGAACTCACTTTTCATTAACTCAGAAAACTTATCACAGTACTTTTCATTTGTAGACCCAAATATAATGTCATCAACATATATCTGTACCAGAAGTATATCATTTTTATATCTCCTAAAGAATAAGGTAGTATCCACAGTACCTTTTTCAAAGTGGTTGACCAACAGAAAATTTGACAGAGTTTCATACCATGCTCTAGGAGCTTGCTTAAGCGCATACAGAGCTTTGTCTAGCTTGTATACATGATCTGGAAACTCTGAGCTTTCACATCTTGGAGGTTGCTGGACGTATACTTGCTCTTGTAATTTGCCATTCAGAAAGGCAGATTTTACATCCATTTGATAGACCTTGAAACCTTTTTTAGTAGCATAGGCTAGGAAGATTCTGATTGCCTCTAGCCTAGCCACTGGTGCAAAGGTTTCATTATAATCAATTCCCTCTTCTTGGCAATATCCCTTTGCAACCAACCTTGCTTTGTTTTTTATGATTATTCCATCTTCATCTTTCTTATTCCTGAAAACCCACTTGGTTCCAATAGTTGCTTTATCTTTTGGAAGTGGAACCAAGGACCAAACTTTGTTTCTCTCAAATTCCAGAAGCTCCTCTTGCATGGCTTCAATCCAGTTTGGGTCTTCCAGGGCTTCAATATCTTCATTGGCTCAATCATGCTTAAAAAGTTCACAAAGAATGCTTCATTTGCTGTAGCTGATCTTGTTTTAACACCATCTTCAGCAGCACCTATAATCTGATGATGAGGGTGATCCTTTGTCCATCTGGCCGTGGAAGCATGGACAAGAGGTGGTGTCTATGCTTCTGAAGAGAAAAGACGATTGTTAGCTTCAGAGCTATGAGGGTTGGCACCAGGGATCTGAGGCACACTGCTCTGGAGAGTGGCTTCATTGCTCTGTGAGGTACCAGCAGGGCTCTGAGAAGGTGAGCTTTCGTATATGGAGTTTCTTCCAACATTGGTCAGTGGGGGTGATGATGGTTCTTGTTTAGGCTCTCTTTCCTCTGATTGTAGTCTCTCATTTCTCTGAACTTGACCTGTGGACAGAGAAGTAGATGGTGAAGTATTTGAGGGACCTGTTAGATTTTATCCTGCAGAGCTCTGAACTTGATTTCATCCGGTGATGTCTTCAGAGAATATTCATCATCAAAGAAGTCATTGAATATCAGATTGATATTTTCTTCTCTTGTCTTTGAGGAACTGGGTTCCTCTGCTATCTGTATCCTCTTTGATGATTGACTTTCAAAGAAACTTGATGATCTTTCATCAAAGGATACATTGACGCTTTCTTGAAAGACATTTGTTCTTGAATTGTAGACTCTGTAGGCTTTTGAGGTTAAAGAGTATCCAATGAACTGTTAGGGTCGTTTTATGTTGATTTAAAGTTCAGGGTTTAAATTGTAATTCTTTATTTTGAGCTCTATTAGTGAACGGGCCGTGAGCTTGTTAACCACGGGCCCGCCATAAATAAAGCACTCTAGCCTTAGAAAAATAGGCTAGTTGTCTCATTAGCTTTCCTACACGTTTATTGTAATCCTCTCAATATTGAAATCTTAATCAGAGATGACCAGTTGAAATCGTTACATACATTGTTTATCTGTTTGATTTCATTATCATTGCACGGATCTGGAACTAACAATTGGTATCAGAGCAGACGGACTACATCGATTCAAAGTGCAAAATTCGATTTCTGGTAAGTTTCTTGAAAAATACGGCTGTATTCTTACTTGAATCTCAAAATTTTGATTCTGGAAAAATTGATCGATTTCGCTTATTGGGTATTGTTAGCATCATTACTCTTAGTGATTCTGCAAATTTTCGTGTTCTAATTCGATCGTTTGAGTGTGTTTTTAAGCAAATTAAGATCAAAAGTTTTGAGTGTGTTCTTGAGAAAAATCATATTTTTAATCATCAAAACTTGTTGTTTTTGCTTCAAAATCGATTTGGGTAGTGTTATTTTTGTGTTTGGTCGAGTTCCTAACCTTTCAGGAACGATTTTAAGCAACCCTAATCGATTACCAATCGAGTTTATCACTCCAGCCGCCGTTTCCGGATAACTGCAGACCTTTCCGTACAATCGCATTCAAATCTATTCGGGTACGTCAAAATTTTCCGGGTAAGTCTTCGAATTCCATACTCTCCGGGTATATTTGTTCCGGAAACCCAAAGTTCCCGGTAAAATAGTTTGTCCGGATAACTAACGTTTCCGGTAACCTATTTTGTCCGGATAACCCGAAGTTTCCGGTTATATTGATTTTACCCGGAAACCCATTGCATTCGGAAAGAATCTCATCCGGAAACTCTTTCCATCCGGTAAGTTTGTGCTTAATTTTTCATTCGGAAACTAGTTTATCCGGTAACTCAGAGCCACCCGATAACCTTATTTTTCCGGATTCCCTATCCGGAAACCACCCGGATTCCATAATCCGGGAGCTTTCTGAAACCCCCGTGCTAAGTCGCAGGAGGGGGACATTTAAGTATCCTTGATACAGTTCCACTTTGAATGGAACCATCGTCCGACGATCACTCCAGTGCAACTGAAGATGTCTCCAGCTGACGAAGAAAAGGCAACGACAAGTCAGGTATGTGATTCTATCCAACAAGATTTCATGAATCAAATGCAATCACTTACTGATCAGGCAAATTCCTTTAAGGCCACCACTAAAGAACAAAAGCTTAAGATTAGTTCACTAACCGAAAAGCTAGATGTTCAAACAAGAATAACGGAAAAACATAAGTCTGAAAATGCTATGTTAAAGGAGAAATGCAAAAATCTTTCAATAGCACCTAAAGACTTAAGGGCCAAATTATCTGATCTTCAGTCACAGTTTGATCAGTGCATGAATGAGAAAGCAGAAATTGTTTACCAATGCTCTGCCCTTCAAATTTAGCACAAGGAATTTGTTGCTAAAATCCTAGATCTTGAAACTAAACTCCACAAGAGAGGTCAAACTGATCAAACTATCCATATGAATAAACTAAAGGAGTTCACGTATTTCAACAAGGACTGGGGAATCGGATACGATAACCCACATTATTTGAAAAAGGGAATTGCCAAAAGGCCTATTCTGTATGATTTTAGTTGTCTTGGAATAGCCAAAGATTATCCGGAATATGCCATTAAATGGACTGGTCCTCTTGAACCTGAAAAGGAAGAGGAAACCGAGGAATACAAGCGCACTCGCACCTCCAAAATGCAACTCCCATTTAGTTATGGATCGTTGAATTATTCTTATAAAAGGGACAAGAAATATCTCTCAAATGATTACTTCGACTCCTACAAGGTTGCTACGCCCAAGGATTCCTCCAAAAAGGATGAGGACCAAGCACCCGCAACCAAGACTGAGACGGACGAGTTTAAACTTTATGTTCCCCCTCTCATCATGGAAGCAAAGATTGTGGAGTTGGAGGAGTCGTTTAAGAAAGAAATGTATGTTTTTCAAAACGAAAAGAAAGCGCTAATCTCTGAGATTGAGAAACTCAATTCTGAGAAATTTGAGAACCTACAACCAGGCAACACCGAAGTTGTAGCTGATGAAGGACAGGAAAACCTTCGGGAAGAAATCACGAAACTCCCATCAAAGCTGGCTGCTTTGGCAACAGATGCGATGCAAGAGTATGCGAAAAAATGGTCAGCTCCAAGAGCAAATTGACCAGCTCAAATCTGAGAAGCAGATTTGACCCGAGTCTTCCTCGAATTCATCTGAGATGTCTTCGTGTAAAGCTTTTATTGGTAAAATATCTACCATACAAGACGGTACCGATTCTCAAGATGAGTGTGTTAAAACGAATTTAAACTCTGATTTTTTCCTAGCTTCCTCACCAAATTCCCCAAAGCACACTGACACTAAGTGTTCCTCGCCTTCCTTACCTGATCCAAGTGCTGAAATTCCAGAGATTGATTTTTCAAAATATATGAACTCTGAAGGCAATTATGATGGAGAGTTCGAGTCATTTCTGTTGGTTCCCACTTACAAGTAACAATATAGAAATTAAGCTGTATATTGATTGATTGAAGAGAATTTACAATGTTTGCTACGAAGAACACTCTTTCTCTCTTGAAGCTCTCTCTCAGTAAAAAGATACGTATTAAATATGTGAGAGGCTTACCCTAAAACTCACAAAGATACACATTAAGTACTAAGGCTTTATGGCCTAAGCCCATTAGCAACTAAAGCCCACATATTTAATTTGGGCTTTTACAATTTAACCAAGTAATCTTGAATACAATATCAAATAAAAGCTAACAATCTCCCCCTTTGTATTCAAGATTAAAAATAGCACGATCTTCCACAAGGTCAGTTGCTTCAATTCCTTCTTTGACTCCCCCTTGATCGTTGCATACTCCTCCTTGATCATTGCTTACTCCCCTTGACTGTTGCATTACTTTTCTGGTCTCAGTTATCTCTCAAACGATCAGAGAACGATTTGATGTGCGGAAACTTGTATAACCAGTTTGAGTAGTAACCGATAATAGATAAATAGCTAGGAGATGAAGAGTAGCAAATACATTCTGTTCATGAGAATCTGCATTAAAGAATAAGTAACCAGGGGTAATCATCTAACATAGAAGCACAATAGCAACTATTATCACAACAATTTATAAAAAATTGTGTGGCCTATGCTCAGAGTTGGCAATGATGAAGCTCTGACAGGACTTCCAGTTATCATTGAAGTAAATTAAAAAATAAACTTCTCAAACTGTTCTTGGCAATATCACATAGATAAGCATGTGGAATCACAAAGATTCGTGATATTGTGTGGAAGAAAATAGAATATTATCTATTAAGCTCAAAAGTGTGTAAACTGTTTGGACATAACAGGTTTCCACAGACTCAATGTGCATGAGTGAAGTGTGAAGGAGGGGCAACTTTCCTTCTTTTCAATATCCAATCTTCCAAAGAAAGATCAGATAGAATATGTGCTGCTTCCCCGTGAAAAAGTGAAGCATTTCCCTGTTGAGAAGGAAATAAGTAGCTAGTGGGGTTAAAACAAGAGTTGGCATGGGCTCACTGCCTGTTTCAATGACAATCACCAAAGAGTTGTGATAAATCAGAAATGTGGCTTGCCCGGCTCAGAAAACGTTGGTGCAGAGTTGTATAATGTTGATCAAAACCCTCAGTGATTTGATAATGACCCTCTCTTAAACACTTAGTGAAAATTGTAAGTAAACAATATGTATTAGAGTTTCACTATCGTTGATAAGTACTAAGACTTTACAGTACCGCTGATAGGAACTCTCACTCTTTAGATTAGATATTCAGCGAACACTGTTCATCATCTTATAGCTCTGAGCCTGTCCAGTCTATGAGATGATCGCTGATAAGTTAGTTGTTTACTTATGATCTGTTGGTTCCCTCTTTTGTTTAAACAAGATTATCAGATCTATTAGTTCAAGTTTGAGTTTGATGCGGAAGCGTATTTCAATAACTAACATATATGTTTGATAGATTTAGAACACAATATAAATAAACAGTGAACATGAAATAAAATCTCAAAGTTTACTGAATATATATATATTAAGACCAAATTCAAGAACAGTGAGTAAGCAAAGCTTTAAAACAGATATGACTCTCAAAGTGTTTAAGTTGTGTGTTCTTGTGATGTTTTTCTCTCAAAGTGTTCGATTGATCGATCGATGGATTGATTGATTAATAGGAAGAACTCAACATGAGTCTTCCTTATATACTACTCTAAGGGGACCATAAAGCATATGCTACTATTCACAAAGGACGGTATGAATAGTTGGACGGATGGCATGAACAGTTGGACGTGCTGTATTGCATTTAATTCAGCAGACGTCTATTATGTACTAAGCCCTATTGAATCCAACCAGAGTTTGACACGTTGCAGTTGGACAGGGCATGCTACCATGCAAGTTGATGAACAGGTCCTGTAACAGTAGCAAGATATTATAAATATCTTTCAAGTCTTTGTTGAAGACCGCAGAGGCTCTGTGAAGTGCCACAGAGGTTCTGCGGTTTGGTCCTTAGAAGAGCAGTCTTCACCGGATTCCGAGTCTTTGGTCTTCTTTGCGCGTATGGCAGAGCTTCTGTAGGGCGCCTCTTTAGCTTCTGTAGCTTCTTGACCTTGATCTCTCGGTAAGGTCGGCAGAGCCTCTGTAAGAGGCTTTCTTCACTTAGCCTATTTTTCACTACTTCTAAATACTTCTATGATTAGGAAGATTGAAGCTAACAATCTCCCACTAAGTAGTGAAAAATAAAAAATTTAACTTGAGTTTAGTTAGGCTAAGTTAGATAAGAAAGAGGTTAAACAATACCTCGAAAGTTCTTTCATTCAGAAATATGCCAGAGGCATTTTACATTTGAGTACAATGAAAGATAAACTTTTGACTTGGTTTGCAGAGATTTAAGGTTTGAGAATCAGATTTTGGCATCTTTGAAATCGTTGAAGCTTCTGTTGTCTCTTCCGATTCTTCTGATCTCTTTGTAGAAACTGATGCAGAGTTCTCTTAGGCGAATTGTGGCATCAATCTCTCGGATGAAAGTATCTGCAGCATCTCTATCCATTTTCTCTGTACCTCTGTATTTTACAAGGCTTGCTCTGAACTTGTTCAGAGTACTAGTTGCGTAATTCTGACAATCCATGCACACAAATAGTTTGATTTCGCCTTGTGGGTTTTGAAATACTAACCCGAATCTTGGTTCTGTAATGATAGAGTTGGGCACGGCGTCGGGTGGGCAGCGATCTTCTGGTGGTCGTAAATTTAGATGTTTGAGACCAAGATCCTTTCCCAGTTGAAAATCTATCATATTGAAGATCAGAAGCTTTTCCCTCATTGATTTTCTTAACACTTGATAGGCTCTGGTGTTTGCCTCTGTGTTGTAGTTGTCCTTTGTCCATTGCAGAAGGTCAGGTAGATCATAAGGATTGATATTTCTTAGGTCAGCATCACCGAAGGTGGTTTCTGAATTGTCTTCTCTTCTGACTTTGTAAAGATTGTACCTGACCCTTGGATAGGTTCTTGTAAAGGAGAACTTGGAGAAGATTACCTTTTGATCTTGTGGATTGAGAAGACATCTGCTTTGGTTCTTGGCTTTGTCCTTGTGAAGATGTTCTCAAATTCTTCTCTGATCCTTGAATCTGTCACATGATCTGTTGGATGATTGGTCTGAAAGGTTTGTTTATAGAGGTATTTGTATACCACTTCTTCCATCTCTTCATGTGTTGGACCAGGTTGTGGTACTTGTCTTCTGAGACTCTCCATCTGTTGAACAACTTCTGCAGCTCTGCCAGTAAGTGGAATTTCTGATAGGGGCTTTAATCCATATGCCCAATCAACTTCTTCAGGCTTTGGAATTTGGAAGGCATCAAAGGCGCTCTTCATCAATTTCTTTGTAGGCTTGGGCAATGATTTCTTTTTCTTTGGCTCTTCTATCAGTATTGCTTTGCCCTTGTCTTTGGCTTTTGGAGGTGCAGAACCTGTTTCTTCTGTAGGTTTGGAGGTTGGTGCTTCTGTTGGCTTGATGGTTGCCTTTGTAGGTTTTGACACTTGTGATTTAGAGGACTTTTGTGGCGATGGTTCTGTTGGCTTGAGTTGCTCTGTAACCTCTGTTGGAGGTTCTTTGGTGACTTCTTTTGTGAGCTCTATTTCTGTTGGTGAAGATTGGACATCGAATCTTCTTGCCATTTTGAAAGCTAATGTGAACCTGTGCCTTTCTTCTTCTCTCAGCGACATTCGATCAGTCATTGTATTGTGCATCTTTCTCAGAATATCAGAAGCAGAGGTCGCAGAGGTCGTTGCTCTTATTGGTTTGGTGGCAATCGAATTTCTTCTTGGTATTGTTTGGGGTTTTTCTGTTGATTTTGTTGAAGGACTCTTTTCCAAGTTGATTACCACAGGGGTGGTTGTTGCCTCTATGGTATGCTGATCAGCTTCTGGAATATTGGTTTCTTCAGGACATGATTCCACAGAGATGGGTGTTGTCTCTGTGGTCTGTTGCTTTTATTGTTGATCTTGGGTTTGTTCTGGAGGAGCTTGACTGATTGGTTCTGCTGCGATTGGCGGAGTTTGTATTCCTCTAGTCGTAGCTTTCTCCCTTATATTCTCCCCCTCAGGATTATCTGATGGACTAGGATGGTCATCATCAAAATCATCCTGACTTTTATCAGAAGTACCCTCTGCTCTGCAGGAAGCTTTGGGTTTCTTTGGTAGTTCTGCTCCTGCGGCCATCAACTTTGCACATACATCATCACAGAGGCCGAAAAGAGTTGCAAGCTCTGCTTCTGTGTTGAAGCGCATTCTACCGACACTTTTTATGAACTCTTTGACGTAGTTGGCATTTGCAGCAGTGAAGGAGACAATAACTTCTGTGACCTGGTTTATGACATTCTGGCCGAGCTCTGTTAGCTGTGCTCTGGTCATGTAGTCTTTAGGCTGCATCAGTATTGTGTTGCGCATTGCTTCTGCTTGAACGTTTTGCAGAGCCTTATGTAGATCTGCGGGTGTGATGCTCTGTGATTTGTTGGATTGCTTGTTCATTTGTTCAAGGAAATGTTTGACTGATTCCTTGAATGCAGAAGTTGCGGTAATTCCAAAATCTTTAGCAGCATAAGTGGCTGTAGTTGTTGCAGTTGTTTGCGCAGAAGATTTCATCTCTGTGATGGCTGTTTTCACCTCTGTGGATAGATTGTCCATTTTGGTGTTCAGATTCAGCATGGCCGTTGATGTTTTCTCTGCAAAAGATGTGAAAGAGCTTTGCAACTCTTTCATGGTTTGGTTCACAGAGGTGACAAGGGTTTGGAACTCATCCCTTGATACTTGTGTCCCTGGTGTAACCTCTGGAGGAACACATTCGTCTCCAGAGTGAGTCCATGCTCCTGGGACACCTTCGTTCACCCTTGTTTGTACGTTGGGGGTGGAAGGATTTCCATCTGATCTTCGAGCAGAAGCATCTAGTGCTTCAGACTCTACAGAAGTTCTGTGAACGACATTGTCTAGATCCACTCCAGAGGTGGGTACTAGATTATCCTTCTGTTGACTCGGAGACTTGTCTAGAGTCTCTTCGTCGTTGTGCTCACTACTTCTCTCTGAAAGAAGGGTTGGCCCTATTTCATGCGTGGCAGAGGAAACGAATTCCTCTGTAGGGTGTTCTAGTGTGATCTGGGGCGATTGATCACGAACTATAGGTGAGTCTCTTTGAGGAGACTCCCTAGGAATGGATTCCCCGGTTTTTGTGGGCGCAGAAGTCGAAAGAGTGACTTCTGGCTGGTTGGGTTGGGTTTGGATCGAGCTGTGCTGCTCTATTTCAATAACTCCCTCTGCAGCTAGACCTGCGGAGTTAGATGTGTGGGTTGCACTGGGAGTTGGTTTTGGTTGTGGTGCCTCTATTAATCCAGGCATCTTTTCTTGTTTCCTCTGCTGTTAAGCATCCAAGCACTACATCATTGTCTATCTTTTCAGCTTCTGTAGATATCCGATGGCTTGGAGCTTCTTCTCTATCTTCTGTTGAAGTTCCTTGCTCTGTGCCTAAGAAGTCATACATTTGATGAGAGCCATATAACCTCATGACGTGTGGATGATATAGACCTTTCCGTATCCAGACAACTTCTTCTTCGTCTGAATCTACCTCTGAGACCTCCATTCTTGTCTCTGTTAATTCATCTCTATTCCACTGAGCTTCTGTTTGTCTTATTTCTTCTGAAGCTGGGCTTGGACTCCTTCCGTGAACGTCCAATCCTTGCTGAATGAAGGGGTTCTGTAGAATAATAGGTGTCTCAACTGATTGATCTCTGGGTGTTTGATCATCTTCTTGCAGATGTGTGTCAATGCCAGAAATAGAGAAGTATTGTTCTTCTGGGGAATGGTGGTCGAGAGGTTGTGCCGTCCACCCTGCTGTATTTAAAGTGTTGGCAATGTCGGGGTTCTATAGGAAATCGTTAATGTTTCCTTGGTGAGCAAATCGATCTGGGGATTGATGGGGCGATTGATATCCCTCTTCTGTCATTTCTTCTTCTGCATCTTCGTCTTCTGCAGTTCTTTCTTCTGCGATTGCTTCCTATTCTATGATAACCAATTTTTCAAGTGCTTTACCATGCTTCTTTTTGGATTTCCTCCTATTTGGTTTTGGTGCCCCTTCCTCTGTGGTTTTTGATTTTCTTTTCTTCTTCTGTTTTGGAGAAGAGGGAGGAGTAGAGGAGCCAATTTCTGTGGAATGAGGAGGAGAAGGTTGATCTTCTGCAGCACTTGTAGAGGTGCCTTCTGCAGTTTTCCTCCTTTTTGATTTTGAAGAGGACTTCTTTCCCATGAGCTCTGCACGTTTAGCTATGAAGCTGAGTTGAATAGTCATGTGTTTTGCTAATTTGTTATCTTTTTCTTCTTGAGTGGAAAGGGGTTCTGCAATCATTGTTCCTAGGGGGACACCTAAACGCGGGGGTGTCATAGGACTCGGTTTAGGAGTTCTATGATCGCGTATATACTCTTTCTTAAGGGTTTTATTCGTGGCATACTTCAGAAGTGTCCTTGACAAAGGTCTGCAGTGTGTGTAGCAATCCACATAATCAGTGGGAATATTTTTGCTCATTGGAAACTGTTTGGGAATTGGCCCTTCCATTGGCCATTTCTGTATTAGCAACAGAGGTTCGAACAAGACTTACAGTATTCTTTGGAATTGCAGAGGTGGTAGAAACTTAGGATCGTTCTCTTTGACCCTTCTTGTGTTGTTCTTTTTGTCGATTGTGTTAATGATCTCTTGCATCATTATGGTTGCGTAATCCAGTGGGAGATCATAGTAAACCCCATACATGATGGTCAATATCTGATGTGAGCTCTGGTCAATACTGCCTATCTTCCCTGTCAGGCATCTGTTAAGAATTGAGAACAAGGTGTTCCACAGAGGTGGTAATCTGCCTCTGCGGAAGTCATTTCTCTTCCACAGTGGTGTGTTGTACCCAAGCATTTCTAGGAAACGACAGATCTCGTTGTCTGTTGGTTGCTCTGCGTACTTCTTTAATCCAAGAAGACCCCTTGTTGGTAGGTTGAATTCAAGTGAGAACATTGTTCTATTGAACTTGATTTCCAGATGCTCAGATTTGTCGGGTTTTGAAATGTATCCTTTGATAAGAGAATCATCTTTATCAAATCGGCAACTTTGCCAAAACTGGTTCAGATATCTTACTGGAATTTTCTTTGGGGTTCTTGAGAGTAAAGGGAAGAGGATATGATTTTCCATTATGTTTAGAAGAATGTCATGGGCTTCGCCGAAAGCAGTGGGTGAGGGAACTAAATAGCAATTGTTGGATTTGATTGGTAGTACTTTTTCGAAATGATCCTTTGCTATGAAGTTTTGAAGATGTGTGGTTGGAGCAAAGTCTGCTGAATCGCCGGAATCTTCTAGTTCAATGTTTTGGGCAGGGTTGGGGTTTTCTGAATGTTCAGAATGAGCAGGTGAATGTTCTGGTGAGGTCGCCGGAGAGTGTGCAGGGGAGATAACTTGAGAAGATGAAGCCATTTGGTACTGAGAATAAGAAATTTGCAGGTTTCGCCGGAGAAGAATGAGAGTTTGTAAAAAGTTTATGAGAGGGTGAGCTTGGTTTTTATAGGAGGGTAAAACGGTAGAATTCGAAAGAGTAAAATATAAGGTAATGGATTAAAATTTGGAATCCGAACTCAAGTTAGAACGACAGGTTCAACTTTCCACAGAAAACGTTCCATGTACGCCCAATGAAAATGGGACACGTAGGCCATGTCAGAGGATGACAAGACGTCATGCGCGGCCCATTAATGCTAGGCGCGTGGGGTTATTCTTAGCCACATGTAATTCACTCTCAGTAAAAGTAACCGTTATTACTACAGAAATGCCCAAGTAATAGATTGACAGAACTTCTGTAGTTTACAGAGGTTCTGTGAATTTGAAAATCTTTGATGTGTATCCCTTTCTTATATATCTCATTGTTATCATGACTTCTGTGGGGTTCCTTTTTAACCAAAACGTTTTGTAAAGGCATTGGAGAGGATCAAATAGGATTTTTAGTTAAGAGTTTTTACTCGCAGAGGTTTTGTGGCTCTGTTGGAACTTGCAGAAGCTCTGTGAGGGCCAGTAGAAGCTCTATGAGGGAAAAAATCTCATAACGAAAATTTTATTAACTTTTCTGATCATCCAATTTTTGATCTGCTTTAAGAGATATTTTTCGGACATATTTGAAAGTTGGTGTCCGAAAAAATTGTTATGGAAAAAGTTTTGTTCGAGAAGGTCATGGTGAGTCTGTTTGGTTTCCGAGATAACATTCCAAAAGATCGATAGAGGTTAAAGTTGCGATCTCAGAGCATATTTCTAGCAGAGCTTCTGTTGAGCTCAGCAGAAGCTCTATGACCTTAAATTTCTCATAACTCAATTTTTATGAAACTTTTTGATCTTTTGATTTTTGAAATGTTATCCACAGTATATTTAGGACATATTTGACAATTTGTGTCCTAGAAAACTGTTTTCAAAAACCTTTTGTGCGAGAGACATACCTTTTGGTTCTTCTTTTCTCGGCAGTGATGTATGACTTGTGTCGATATAGATTCATTGACATTCTTCTTTGGCTTTCCCTTGAATGTTTTACCTCTGTAGATCATTTCAGGATCCCTTTTTGCTCCCCCTTGATCTAATCACCTCTATAGATCAGGAATTTTCCTTTTGCTCCCCCTTGACCTATGCTTGGATCAAAGAATGATAAGTTTTGCATAGAACATAGGTCATATTTTCCAGAGGTTCTGTAAGGGTTGTCAGAGGTTCTGAGTAGACTTACAGAAGCTCTGTGATTTTAAGAACTATTTAAGATTGAGAACTTACATACAGAAATAAATTAATTAAAGCAAAAATAATTAGAAATATATACATATTTATAGAAGATAAAGCTATACTTACAGAGGATTTTTACGTCATATTGATCATTCCTAACTTACCCACCAAGAAATTGAATATTTTCTCGTCTAAAGCTTTGGTGAATAAGTCCGCGGGTTGGTATTCTGTGGGCACGAAATGCATCTCGATTGTACCGTATTCAACATGATGTTTCAAGAAATGGTACCTTATATCGATATGCTTGGTTTTTGAGTGTTGCACAGGATTGGCAGAGATAGCAATGGCACTCTTGGAATCACAGAAGATAGGTATTTTGAATAGGATGTGGCCGTAGTCTTTTAGCTGAGTCTTCATCCATAGAACCTGAGAACAAAAGCTAGCAGCAGCAACGTATTCAGCTTCTGCAGTGGATGTTGAGACACAATTTTGCTTTTTGGAGGTCCAACTGACTAGTTTACCACCTAGGAATTGACAACTCCCAGAGGTACTCTTTCTGTCGAGCATGCATCCTCCATAGTCTGAATCTGTATAAGCTTTAAGACTAAAACCAGAGTTCTGTGGATACCAGAGACCAAGATTTTTGGTCCCCTTTAGATATCTAAAGATTCTTTTCACAGCGTCATAGTGTGATTTCTTTGGATTAGCTTGATAACGTGCACAAAGACATGTGGCATGCATAATGTCATGTCTGCTTGCAGTTAAGTATAACAGTGATCCAATCATGCCTCTGTAGAGAGTGCATTCTACAGAGATGCCATCTGGATCTAAGGATAACTTATTTCCAGTGGCCATTGGAGTTTTCATTGCAGAGGTATCAGAGAGGCTATACTTGAAAAGAATGTCAGAGACATATTTGGCCTGATTTATAAAAATTCCCTCTGATGTTTGTTTGACTTGGAGTCCGAGGAAGAATGTTAGTTCTCCCATCATACTCATTTCAAACTCACTCTGCATGAGTTTTTCAAAACTTTTGCACTCTTCTGTGTTAGAAGACCCAAAAATTATGTCGTCCACATAGATTTGTACAAGCATTATTTCATTGTTTTTACGTTTATAGAATAAGGTAGTATCTGTTGTACCTCTGTTGTAGCCATTTACTAGAAGAAAGGTAGAAAGTCGTTCGTACCATGCTCTTGGAGCCTGTTTCAGTCCGTACAGAGCCTTTTCAAGGTAGTATACATGCCTTGGGAACTTTGAGCTTTTAAACCCTGGTGGCTGATTTACGTAAACCTCTTCTTGGATTTCACCGTTGAGAAAAGCTGATTTTACGTCCATCTGATAAACTTTAAATCCTCTGTGGGCTGCGAAGGCTAAGAATATTCTTATTGCTTCGAGGCGTGCGACAGGGGCAAAAGTCTCATCGTAGTCTATGCCTTCTTCTTGTCTATATCCCTTGGCTACCAATCGTGCTTTGTTTCTGATGACCACTCCATCTTCATCCTTCTTATTTCTGTAGACCCACTTAGTCCCAATGGCCTGTTTCCCTCGTGGCAGAGGTACTAAAGTCCATACTTTGTTACGCTCAAACTGCAGTCTTCTTGCATGGCGTCTACCCAGTTTGGGTCATCTAGTGCTTCAGAAATCTTCTTTGGTTCTATCACACTAATAAAGTTTATAAAGAAACAAAAATTAGCAGTGGCAGACCTGGTATTTACTGAGTCAGAAGGTTCTCCGATTATTTGGCTTGGAGGATGGCTTTTTGTCCACTGAGTGGTGCGAGGAAAATGGTCATCAATGTCATCGAACCTTTCTTCAGAAGCTTCTTGTGGATCTTCTTCTTGTATAGCCTCTTTCGTTCTTCTTACCTTGGTAGAAGATTCTACCATTTGTGGAATGATTTGTATGAGTGGTGGTGGAGTTTGTTCCTCTGAGGACGTATAGTCTTGGTCCTCAATTACCTCTGTAATTGGTTCTTCTGTGGATTGTGGAGTTTGTTTTTCTGCAGCTTCTGTGATCATTTTTCTTGATGTTTCATCTTCTGCATTTTCTTCTTCGGTATTTGCATCTGTAGTGTTTATAGAAGAAGATGAAGCATTATTTGGACCAGTTAGAGTCATACCTGTAGGATTTTGTCCAACAGAAGATGGTTTTTCAGAAACTCTGATGGTTCCAACAGAAGGATCAATGTCATCGTGGAACATATCTAAAAATAGAAGATTCAAGTCTTCTTTTGTTTGCGAGATGCCAGAGGTTTCTCTTTTAAGTTCGAGTTCTGAACGGATTTGCTCAGAAGTCATTTGGAAAGAATCATCAAAAGACACATTGATACTTTCTACGATTTTACGAGATCTTGTAAGGTATACTCTGTAGGCTTTGGAAGTGGCAGAGTATCCAATGAATTTGCCTTCATCAGCTTTTACCTCAAACTTTCCTCTTGAATCTCTGTCGTTTAAAACAAAGCATTTACATCCAAACACATGGAAAAACTTGATGTTTGGCCGCCTTTTGTTGATCAGTTCGTAAGGAGTCTTGATGTGTCTTTTCACAATGGTTGACCGATTCTGTGTGTAACAAGCGGTAGAAATTGCTTCTGCCCAAAAGTTCATCGGTAATCCGTATGCTGATAGCATAGTTCTTGCGGCCTCCACGAGCGTTCGATTCTTCCTTTTGACTACGCCATTCTGTTGTGGAGTGCGTGCGACAGAGAAGTTCTGTGATATTCCTTCTGTAGAAAGATAGGCTTCAATGACAGATTTTTTAAATTCTGTGCCATTGTCACTTCTTAACTTCTGTATTCTGCATTCATAAAGAACTTGGATTCTTTTCATTAGATTAATCAAGATGATTGGAACATCCGATTTCTTTCGAACAAATTCAACCCATGTGAAGCGCGAATACTCATCAATTAAGATAAGTATATATTTCTTGCCACCTAGGCTCTGTATGGCAATAGGACCGCAGAGGTCGACATGAAGCATGTACATAGGCCTAGTGCACGACACATCTGTTTTGCCTCTGTGGGAAGCTCTTCTGAGTTTTCCCATCTCACAGGCAGAACACAAGTGATCCTTATTAAATTTAACATTAGGCAAACCTTTAACTAGATCAAGTTTGACCAGTTTATCCAAGGTGTGAAAGTTCAAGTGACAGAACCTGTTATGCCATAACCAGGCTTCTTTACTTTCGCAAGCTACAAGGCAAACTTTGTCCTTGGTTGTTGAACAAAAGTTCATCAGATACAGATCACCTTTTCTTTCGGCTCGCAGAAGTTCCATTCCTGTGTCTTCACTTTGCAGAGAGCAGAAAGTCCTTTTGAACAAGACATCAAATCCTGTATCACAGAGTTGACTTACACTGAGTAGGTTGTGTTTAAGGCCATTCACATATGCAACTTTGTATACACAGACGTTTTCCTTCTGTATGACTCCATAGCCTTTGATGTGTCCCTTCTTGTTGTCTCCAAAAGTTACAGATCCACCATCGTGTGTTTCTTTGTACGTGGATAGTAAACTTCTGTCGCCAGTCATGTGCCTTGAGCATCCGGAGTCAAGATACCAAATTGGCACATACCGCTTCTGTAAGACAATCACAGAGACTTAGGTACCCATATCCATATGGGTCCAATATTGTTAGAATTTTTCAAGTTTGCCTTAGCATTCTTGAAATACATTTTATTTTTTGTAGAAAGATCAGATTGTATCTCTCTAGGTTTTGACTTTAGAGTTTGAGTTTTAGTGGAGAGTAAGCAATCTGGACTTGAGAAGTGATTTTTCAATCTGAACATAAGATCATAACAATGACAGTATTTAATATGAGACGTGATTTGTTTGAACTTTTCATTGAATTCATTGAACTGAGTCACAGAGGCATTACATTCGTTCTTAACATTAGATTTCCTATTACAAGAAGATCTATGAATACTAGAATGTTTTTTGCAAAAATCTTGTTTAGGTCCTGCCTTCTGTGAGTCTCTTCTGTGGTGAACGTCTGTCTTCACTGTCACAGAGGAAAGATATTTGTTAGCTTCAGACCTTAAAGGTTTTGAAAATTTTGAGCTTTTAGGATTTTCAGAGGCCTTTTTCAAATTATCAAGCTCTGTAGAGGTTTTGACTTGTATACACATTTTTAGAAAATCTGGACAGATAGGTATCTCTGTGATTTTCTATTTTGGAGAAATTGTTCTGTTAAGAACATCAGAGGAGAATTTAACATCCTATGTGTCACAGTGAATTATCCCTGATTTAGAATCAGTCTCTGAGTCGTCAGAGGATGAATCGTCCTCATATACAGAGGTTGAGTCATTTCTTTCGACAGAGGCTGGATTTTCTGAGCATGTATCGTACGAGTTTTCTTCCTCTGTAGAAAAACTTTCATAGATGGCAGAGGTTTCAGATGAGATCTCTTCAGCGAGAATTTGATCTATAGAAGATGTACAGAGATTTTCTAAAGCATTTGATTTCAAAACTTCCAAAATTTCTTTTTCAATTGATCTTTTAAGATTTTCTTCTGAAAAGATGGGTTTAAACTCAGGAGCTTTTGCAGATAGTTTCTTTTTGACATCTATCATACAGACTAAAGCGACCTGTGTTTGAGTCTCTGGTTTACCAAACTTAAAGATACCAATCTGATCTTGTGTTTTCAGATATTTCTTTGGTTTGATTCCTCTATTGACAGAGGTTGAAGATGATGAATCTGTGTTTTCAAACCACACATTGATCATCTTCGTATGTTTCCTCAAGTGAGGTTCTTCAGAGATTTTAACCCTTTTACTTACAGAGAGTAAGTTTGGAAAAATTGGTTTATTTGTTTTTCCTATCACAAACAGAGAAGATAAAGGTTTAAGTCTTTTGCCTTCAACACCTAGAGTAATATCATCGTACCCTATACCTCGTCTTCCTATTTGTGAGTTTACTTTCTCATACACCTTCTGTGCATCTTTATAGTTTTTAAGTAAAACCTCTCTTCTGAGTAGATCTTGCCAAAGTACCTCTCTCTCTTTTTGAAAGTATTCTTTGAGAGCTCTTATGTCAGTTGTTTCACTCCTAGAAACTGAAAGCTCTTTAGTTTTGACTTTTAAAGCAGAGGTTAATTCAGAAATTTGCCTTTTTAAAGGATCTACATTTTTGCTCCAATATTTTTCTACTCTTTCCTTTTCTTCAAAATTTTTGGCTTTTTCTTGAGTGAGAAGCCTTACTTCTCTCTCATTAAAGGTGAGTCTTTTCTGAATACTTTTATTTATCTCTTTGAGTTCAATCAGTTCAATGTTAAGTCTAACTGAATCATTTTCTACATATTTAATACAAGAGGTAGAGTTTGAAATGGATACCTCATTGTCAGTGCCCGAGTCGACTTCTGCCATGCCACAGAACAGGGCATTGGTGGTGAATTCATCATCAGAGGTAGAGTCTGACTCGAAGTCCTCCTTATTTGCTTCAGAATGCCCTTTGTTCGCCATTAGGGATTTTTGTGCATAATATTCACCCTTCTTTTTGTAAAAAGCTGAGTCCTTCTGTGGGCGACTTTGTCTACTTCTGCAATCTTTTGCGAAATGGCCTGGCTTGCCACAGTTGAAGCAACCTTGGGAGGTATTTCCAGTTCGATCGTCGGACTTCTGTTGGTCTCCACCTTTCTCTGTTCGGCATTCGTTTGCATAATGACCAGGCTTACCACATTTGTAGCATTCTTGTGTGTGGCCTACCTTGTCATCTGACCTCTGTCGGTCATTTCCTCTGTAGATTCTGTCGCTCGACCTCTGTCGGTCACTTCTGTAGTCTGACCTCTGTCGGTCACTTGATTCTTCTCTTCTTTCATCATCTCTTCTATCTCTCTGGTTGTCTCTGCTATATCTGTCATTTCCAAAATTTCTTTGGTTACCTCTGAACTCTCTTGTCAATAGAGCCAATGATTTAGCTAATGACGCAAGAGTTATTTCTTCCTCTATCAGCTCGTCTTCTTCGCTATCAACCATCACTATCTTCTTCTTCTCCTTCTTCTTCTCCTCTGTTGCTCTCTCATTTCTCGGTCTCTCTGTAGCCTCTGTTGATTTACTAACCAATGCGTAGGGTGCAATGGCTATTGTTTTAGCCTGTGCTATTTGAGGCTCTTGTGCAACTAGTGTTCCATAGAGATGAGAGAGTGTCCATGAGTCTAGATCTTGGTTTGTTTGTAAAGACATAGACAGTTGAAGCCACTCATCATTCAGACTCTTTAGAAACATGACGTTATTTTCTTCCGAGGTTCTGTGAATGCCAGACTTTCTACATTTGTTTATGAGAGAGTTGAACCTATCGTACGTTGTTTGCAGAGATTCTGTTGCAGAGGCTCTGAATGCATGATACTCATTTATGTACTGTGCCCTTCGGTTCTTCTGTGTTTTAGCACCCCCTTCCAATTGTCTTTCTAATTCTTTCCAAAGATCGTGCGCAGTTTCGCATGCATCTAAGGATTGAAAAAGCTCGTTGGGGATAGCCATTATTAGGATTCTTTTTGTTTTCTGTGCAACTTCATCTTCTGCCTTATCTTCATTTGACCATTCTTCTTTTGGCTTTGGTTTTTGACGTTCAGGGATTTCTGGAGATTCAGTAGTAGCTGGTACTCGTGGTACTGCTATCATGGGAACAGGAGGAAGGTTGTAAAGATATTGTACTAGATTTTTTTCAGTACCCTCAAAGAAATGTACCATTCTTATCTTCCATTGAGGATACTCATCTCGTAGGAGAGTAGGAGGCTTGGTGAGTGAACCAGCAGTAAAGAAGTTATTTGTATTTGTCATTGTTAAGGTTCTGAAAAGATAGTATGATTAAAAAGTATGAGTCTGAAGATCTGGAAAGTTTTCTGGGTTTGAACAGTTCTCAGAGTACACTTTAATGGAGTTTTAACCTTGAGATGAAAAAAAATGATTTCTATCACTAATCTTGTAAAAACGAGGATCACTTGATATTGAAAATCAAGCTTTGCTCTGATACCAATTGTTGGTTCCCTCTTTTGTTTAAACAAGATTATTAGATCTATTAGTTCAAGTTTGAGTTTGATGCGGAAGCGTATTTGAATAACTAACAGATATGTTTGATAGATTTAGAACACAATATAAATAAACAGTGAACAGGAAATAATATCTCAAAGTTTACTGAATATATATATATTAAGACCAAATTCAAGAACAGTGAGTAAGCAAAGCTTTAAAACAGATATGACTCTCAAAGTGTTTAAGCTGTGTGTTCTTGTGATGTTTTTCTCTCAAAGTGTTCGATTGATCGATCGATGGATTGATTGATTAATAGGAAGAACTCAACATGAGTCTTCCTTATATACTACTCTAAGGGGACCATAAAGCATATGCTACTATTCACAAAGGACGGTATGAATAGTTGGACGGATGGCATGAACAGTTGGACATGCTGTATTGCATTTAATGCAGCAGACGTCTATTATGTACTAAGCCCTATTGAATCCAACCAGAGTTTGACACGTTGCAGTTGGACAGGGCATGCTACCATGCAAGTTGATGAACATGTCATGTAACAGTAGCAAGATATTATAAATATCTTTCAAGTCTTTGTTGAAGACCGCAGAGGCTCTGTGAAGTGCCACAGAGGTTCTGCGGTTTGGTCCTTAGAAGAGCAGTCTTCACCGGATTCCGAGTCATTGGTCTTCTTTGCGCGTATGGCAGAGCTTCTGTAGGGCGCCTCTTTAGCTTCTGTAGCTTCTTGACCTTGATTTCTCGGTAAGGTCGGCAGAGCCTCTGTAAGAGGCTTTCTTCACTTAGCCTATTTTTCACTACTTCTAAATACTTCTATGATTAGGAAGATTGAAGCTAACATGATCCCTGAAGACAAGTTTCACGTCAACGTATGTTCTACGCTGAAGTCGAATATCAAGCTCAAGAACCATCGACAAGTCTACTCATGAACTGATGCGGATATCAGCGAAGCAAGACATGTCCATTCAACGTGAAGTATCAAGTAGAAGACTTCAGCAATCGCTGAACTTTATCATTCGCTGATAAAGATCTGACTCAACGAAAGATGATCATGAAGTCTCCCTGCATGTTACTATTTGTTGATCCCATTTTTGAGCAACAATAGAAGAAATATAAAGTCCATATTTAAATATAGAGATAAGATATACATGAAGAACAATCATAAAGAAACTTATCTCATATTCATTGATGATTAAATATGGAGAGGAGAAATGTTGAAGAACACCACACTATACATGAAACGACTCTCATAAGAAACTAGTCTATGTGTTTTTTTGTGTGCTTTCCATATTTCTCACTACTTAAAAAGACATATGGACACCTCTTATATAGGGCCATATTTACATTAGATATTTAAAATATCTAAAATCTAGACAAAAATATCTAAGAAAATATCTATTACAAAATATCTAAAACATTAAAATATCTTTATAAAACATTCATTTAATTAGGAGCTAATTAAAGCTAACAATCTCCCCCTAATGTTTTATAAAGAAAGCATCATCTTATAGTCTCCCCTTTGCTTTCTTTAGAACCTTTGATGTTCCGTTCTTCAAGTCTTCAAAGCATCATGTGCTCCCCCTCAAATGTAGGCTCATCCACCGAGCTTTAAACGTGAATAACAGAGGATGGAGTGACATTTAAAATGTGACAAATGTAGCTTGACACCATGAAGAACCGTTGAGAGAACACCGTTCTTGAAAGCGGAAAGAGCATGAGTGAAATGCGATGCTTTCGGTGCAGCAAGAGTCAATTGACTTTGACACAGATTCTGACCATTAAACACACTGATTCAGACCAAAGTCAAAACATGAAAAAGTTTCACCCGTGTGTTAGGAATTCAACGCAACTGGATTCATGCGAATCGGAGCACCGAGTAGGAAGTTATGCGTGTTTTTCTGAAACAGTGCAAAGCTGACAGCACTTTTCAGCGACAGCTGATAGCTTTCAATGGCTGAGAGCACCTTCAGCGATGGCTTACTTCAGCGACAGCTGACCTTCAGCAACGGCTGATCTCAGCGATGGCCTTCAGCGACAGCTCAGCGATGGTTCAGCGATGGCTTCAGCGATGGCTTTTTTTTTTCAGCGATGGTTTTCAGCTCTCAGCTCCAGCTTTCAGCGACAGCACTTAGGTTTCAGCTTTCAGCGACAGCTTTTTTCAGCTTTCAGCGAAGGCTTTCTTCAGCTTTCAGCGACAGCTATCATCTTTCAGCGATGGCTTTCTTCATCTTTCAGCGACAGCCATCAGCTCTCAGCTTTCCATCAGCACACTGTTGTTGACTTCAACGATGCATATGACCCTTATAAATTTCGAATCTCTGAATTCCCAAAACACGAGATCTGTTCATCTGTGTCTTAGGAATCCAGGGCCTTTTGAATCGCATCAATCGGTGTTTTTATGAGTGAGATATGATCAGTTTAATACAGCAAGCGCAAATCTGTCATTAAATCTGATTTAATGTAAAAGATAAGACGATCTTCATATAATTTTTAAAACTGTGAGTGCAAATAATTCGATCTCTAATTGATCAAGTCAGAAAACTAATTAGAAGAACTTAAAGTTTTTAAAAAAATGTTTCAGATCAGACTTTGAACATGTAACAAAACATCAAATCTTTCTCAAACAACTTTCTCATGACCCAAATGATTTCGTTATCCATATATAAATGTTTATGAGCAGCGGAAGACAAACAAAATCTTGATCAAAGATAGTCCAATCTTGAAAATAAAGGTCAGATCAAACAAAGATCAACAACCTTACTACCAAGATGCAAAAAGAATTGTTATGGACTTAAGCACACACAAGGATGAGATCAAAGATCAACCATCTACTTAGTGCTTATCAAATAAAACAAATGAATGAGAAAGAATCAAAACACACACATGAAGTATATCAGAAACTAAACCATCTAAAACTTCCATTGTTGCATAGATGATCGATTTTGAAGAAAGGTTTCTTCAATCGGCTCTGATACCAATTGTTGATCCCATTTTTGAGCAACAAAAGAAGAAATATAAAGTCCATATTTAAATATATAGATAAGATATACATGAAGAACAATCATAAAGAAACTTATCTCATATTCATTGATGATTAAATATGGAGAGGAGAAATGTTGAAGAACCCCACACTAAACATGAAACGACTCTCATAAGAAACTAGTCTATGTGTGTTTTTGTGTGCTTTCCATATTTCTCACTACTTAAAAAGACATATGGACACCTCTTATATAGGGCCATATTTACATTAGATATTTAAAATATCTAAAATCTAGACAAAAATATCTAAGAAAATATCTATTACAAAATATCTAAAACATTAAAATATCTTTATAAAACATTCATTTAATTATGAGCTAATTAAAGCTAACACTATTGTCTTACCTCCCTTGCACGTCTCCGTAAGAAATGTCAGAACGAACATCCCTTTTGTCTGTAATCCTACAACAACTCTGATTCTACCCTGTGCATCATGCGGCTACTAAGGTTGTCAACAAAGGTCAATGACATGCAACCACTTAGCTGCTACCACGTGTAAAGCCATACTTCCTTGCATTAAATGCATGCAGTATATAAGAAGAACCTTACTTCAGTTTTGAAGTGTGCTCGGACCATCTTCTTATTTCTCTCTTGTTGTTAAGTTATTATTCGTAATTTCTTTAACTCTTTCTAGTGCAAGAAACTTAGTGTTTCTCAAGACTTGTTAAGATTAGGTTTATCCTTAATCTTGTTCCGCAACAAGTTGTAAATTATCTTGATTTATCAATAAACAATTTAGAAAAGTAAAAACGTGTGTTTGTATTCAACCCCCCCCCCTTTCTACAAACTTGTATAGCCCTTCGGGACCAACAAGTGGTATCAGAGCGGATTTGTTTAATCTCATAAACAAGATCTGATCTATACTAAGATTTCTCTTCCTAGCTATTTCTGAAAATGGCTACCAACACAAACACCAACTATATTGACAACGGTTCTCTTGCAAAACCCCCTAGATTCTCCAGAGATAATTTTAATCTATGGAAAAATAGGATGACTCTCTTCTTAGAAGGTGTAGACCCTACTATGCCTTACTATCTTGAAAACGGCCCATATATTCCTATAAGAATTGATGCTGCAGTTCCAGCCGCTGAGAATTGACCTGCTATTCCAGAAAGGCTGATTCCCAAGGAAATTCATATGTGGACTGATGAAGATAAGAAGAAAGTGGCTATCGACACCAAAGCCAGATCCATACTCTCCATGGCTCTTCCTGACGAAGTCTACCATTCCGTCATGAACCTGAAAACCTCAAAAGCTATGTGGGACACAATCTGTGTTCAGTATGAAGGTACTTCTGAAGTCCAGGACTCTCGAAAGATCAACCTGGTAAGACAGTATGAAAGCTTCATTTGTGGTAAGAATGAAACTCTCTCTGAAGTACACCAACGTTTTAACTGCTTAATAATAGATCTGAAAACTGTTGGTAAGGAATATTCTAACATTGAAGTACTGACAAAGTTCTTAGAATGTTTACCTGAAAGCTGGGACAGTTATTCTATGTGTCTCAAGCTGTCAAAGGATCTAAAATCAATGACCCTTTCTACCTTATATGGCACAATGCTGAATCATGAGCAATCGAGTCATCTTAAGAAGAATCTTGTAAAAGATTCCAAAAGCACCCCTGTTGCTTTAATCTCAGAGTCACCTTCCACTCAGCGATCGACTATCACTGTCACTGAGTTGGAAACTAACTCTGAAAGATCATCAGACTCTGACGTTTCAGATAATGATGAAACTCTGGCATTCCTGGCTAATAAGTTCAGGAGATTTGCTAGAAAGAGTAATTTCAAGAAGAACAAACCTCTTGCTATTACTGACAAGCCAAGATCATCAACCCCTGTTGATTAGGCTACTGCTACTTGCTATAACTGTGAAAAGATAGGACATTTTGCTAGCGAGTGCAGGTCAAAGAAAGTCTCTAGACCCTCAGCTTTTCCCAATAAAAACTTTACTCACAGGACTAGAGATGAAAAATACAAAAAGTTGAAAGAAAGGTATTCAAAGCTGAAAACCTTTAAGAAGAAAGGCAAAGGCCTTATGGCTGACTATGATTCGGCTTCCTCTGACGAAGAAGAATCATCTGACTCTAAAGATGTTGATGAAGCCAATCTATGTCTCATGGCCAAACTTGAAGATGAGGAAGAAAATTCTGCAATCCCTCTACTTCAACCTCTGCTACTAAGGTATCACCTTCCTTCTTTACCAATATTTTAAATATTGATGAAGCTGATAGTCTTCAAAAGATCGATCTCTTGACTAGAAGTTTATATGAAGCCATGAATGGCAAAACTGTGGTTGAAAATCAAAACCTTGATCTTGCTGAACAGCTTAAAAACTGTCACCTTCAAATATAAAATCTTTCTAAAATTGAAGAAGATTTTAAAGATCAAGTTCACTTAAATCAGCTAGTCAAAATCGAGCGCGAAGAAGCTATTGCTGCATTAAAAGCTGAAAAAGCTACTGTTGATGGATGGTATAATTCCTCAACAAAGATCACTGAGATAATTAAGTCTCAGATTCCCCTGAGTGATAAACGTGGTCTTGGTTACAAAGTTGATACTCTAGAACCAACCACTGACCGTTCCATGCTTAAATTTGGAATGTTCGTATCCTCTATCCCTGACACTTTCTCATCTCAGTGTTCCTCTCCTAAACCGCCTATGCCTGAGGAAATCTCTACCTTAACTTCTAAAGGTAAAGAAAAAGTTGTTTATCCAAAACCTACCTCAGTCTTTAAAAACAAAGGTAAAGGAATTGCTTTTAACCAAAATCCTCAGAAGGGTACCTCTGTACCAAAGCTGAACGCTTCTAATGCTTCAGTGACTTATCCCTCTGATTCAAAGATTAAGATCCCTGGATTTATTCAGCGATCTACTCCTAGAATCAAAGTGGAAATTATTGGTAAGAAATCCGAAGAACTGAATGTTTCTCTCATTTCAAAAGCCAATAGCTTACTTGGTGCTGGTCCTTCTAATTCAAAATCAAAAGCTCAGCATGCAAGTGGTCCTAGAACTACTTTTAGTTATAGGAAATGTTATCATTGTGGACTTACCAATCATATTGCTAGTAAGTGCCCCACAGCCACCCAAGCTGAAAAGATAGCTAAGGTGAAGATCATTGCCCCCAAGGCAAAGAAGACTACTGAGGTTAAGAAATTAACCAAAGTGAAGACTGACAAAGCTGAATCTTCAAATGCTGCGAAGACTACTGAACCTTCCACTTCCTGTTCTACCCCCACTGACAAGTGTGTACACATGGTTAAGTGGGTACCCAAGACAAACTAATCTTCTTTTGTAATGAAGGTTAAGAAGGGTATCTGGTATCTCGATAGCAGATGCTCTAGACACATGACTGGTATGAAGAACCTGCTCACTGAGTACAAAGAAGAGAAGGGTCCCTCTGTAACTTTCGGTGGAAATGGAAAAGGACATACCCGAGGGTTTGGTGTACTATCTAACGGTATAACAACCTTCAGAAGAGTCGCATATGTTGAAGGGCTGAAGCATAATCTTCTAAGCATCAGTCAGCTTTGCGACAAGGATAACAAAATAATCTTTACTAAGGAATCCTGCTTTGTCGCTGACAAAAAAGAGAAGATAGCTCTCAGCGGTTATCGTTTGGAAAATGTTTATGTAATAAACATGGACTCAACAACCACTGAGAACTCTTGTTTCTTCTCAAAAGCCTCATCTGATGTCAACTGGCTATGGCATAAGAGGCTCTCTCATCTCAACTTCAAGACACTGAACACTCTTTCTTCAAAAGAGTTAGTCACTGGTCTACCTCAGCAATCATACGCCAAAGAGTCCTTATGTTCAGCGTGTGAGAAAGGCAAGCAGACCAAAGCAAGCTTTAAGTCAAAGCAAGTTTCCTCAGTGTCATCTCCTCTACAACTTCTCTATATGAATTTGTTTGGCCCTGTCAACAAGCAATCCATCGCTGGAAAGAAATATACGTTGGTCATAGTTGATGAATTCTCTAGATATACATGGGTTATGTTTCTCCGTTCTAAGAGTGACACCCCTGAATAACTCATCATCTTTGTTCGGAAAATGGAAACCCTGAACAACTTGACCGTTCGCTCAATAAGGAGTGATCATGGGACTGAATTCAAATACAGTTCTCTTGATTCCTTTCTTGAGAATAAGGGTATTTCTCACAACTTTTCTTCAGTGAGAACACCGCAACAAAACGGAGTCGCTGAAAGAATAAATAGAACTATTATTGAAGCTGCACGTTCAATGCTCAGCGATTCTCACCTGCCTACTCAGTTTTGGACAGAAGCTGTCAACACTGCTTGTTTTACGCAAAACAGGTCGCTGATAGTCAAAAGATTTAATAAAACAGCCTATGAACTTTTTCATGTGAGAAAGCCTTCAATTAGCTTTCTTCACATCTTTGGATGTCAGTGTTTCATACTGAACAACAGAGATGCCCTTGGAAAGTTTGATCCTAAGGCTGATGACGGAATCTTTCTTGGATATTCTTCAATCTCAAAAGCCTTCAGAGTCTTCAATCGAAGAAGACAAACTGTTGAAGAATTCACGTCACTTTTGACGAATCCCGTTCAGCGAATTCTCGACCTTCTGCTGATACTGAAGAACTGAATCAATGGATGTTTTCTCATCTTGGTGATTCAGAAGAAATTCCCACTCCTCATACTCATACCGTTGAAGATGATAGTCCTACTATCATCCCAAACATGCAGAATAGTGAAGCTGAAACATCATGGGTCTCAGCTGTTCCTTTAAACACTATACTTGCTTATGAACCAAATGTCTCAGACATTCCATCTACTTCTCAGCAATCAGTGAATAAGATGACATCTGCACCTACTCCTCTCTTGGCAGATATTCCAGAAGTTGCTGAAGGTTCATCTTCAGCTCCTCCAGTCCAATTTGAGTCAGTGACTTATGCTCCTACTTAGCGATGGACTGTAAATCACCCAATTGATCAAATCCTTGGTGATCCAAACGTTGGTGTTCAGACTCGACGAAGTGCAGGTAATATTTGTTTATTTGTTAACTTTATTTCTCTGATTGAACCAAAGAAAATAGATGATGCCCTCAAAGATCCAAATTGGGTCAGCGCCATGCAAGAAGAGCTGACTGAATTCGAAAGAAACAAAGTTTGGAAACTTGTTCGAAGACCAACTGACAAGACAATGATAGGCACTAAATGGGTCTATCGAAACAAGTTGGACGAACATGGAACTGTAACCCGCAACAAGGCTCGACTTGTTGCTCAAGGATACAGACAAGAGGAAGGTATAGACTACGACGAAACATTTGCTCCAGTAGCAAGACTAGAATCTATTCGTCTATTCTTAGCATACGCTGTACACAAAGACTTCAAAGTACATCAAATGGATGTTAAGTCAGCATTTCTCAATGGAAAGCTGAATGAAGAAGTCTATGTGGAACAACCTCCAGGATTCTCAGATCCTAAGCGTCCAGGTTATGTTTATAAACTGGATAAGGCACTTTATGTCTTAAAGCAAGCTCCACGTGCATGGTATGACACTCTATCCTCTTATATCCTAATTGAAAATTTTGAGCGAGGTAAAATCGACAAAACTCTATTTTTCAGAATAGTGAAAGGTCATATCATTCTTGTTCAAATATATGTTGATGACATTATATTTGGTTCTACTAACCCTGATCTTTGTACTCGTTTCTCTGAAAGGATGAAAGAAGAGTATAAAATGAGCATAATGGGTGAGCTAACATACTTCCTTGGTCTTCAGATAAAACAAAATGAAAAAGGAACTTTCATTAATCAGGGAAAGTATGTTAAAGATATGCTGAAGAAATTCGATTTAACTTGGAGTTCAGCTATGAAACCCCCTATGGCACCACCGCTGACACTAAACAAGGATTCAAATGGAATACCTGTTAATGTCACGCTGTACCGTGGGATGATCGGCTCTCTCTTGTATCTTACAGCTAGTCGACCTGATATAATGTACGCAACTTGTTTGTGTGCACGATATCAAGCTGAACCTAAGGAATCTCATATGACCGCTGTAAAGCGAATCTTTCGTTACCTTAAGGGTACTATGAACATAGGTCTTTGGTATCCCAAAGACTCAGGGTTTGATCTAATCGCCTATTCAGATAGTGATTTTGCAGGTTGCAAATTGGATTGGAAAAGCACCACAGGAGGCTGTCAGCTCCTGGGTGGAAAGCTGGTGAGTTGGACAAGTAAAAAGCAAAACTCAGTGTCCACCTCAACTGCTGAAGCTGAGTATGTAGCCGCTGGAAGCTGTTGTTCTCATGTCTTGTGGATGAGAAATCAACTACTAGACTATAACCTTCAGCTCTCGAAAATTCCAATCTATTGCGATAGCACTAGTGCCATCGCTATAGCCAACAATCCAGTGCTACACTCAAAGACCAAACATATCAAAATCAGGTATCATTTTATCTGAGATCATGTGATGAATGGTGATATAGAACTTCATTTTATCCCAACTGACTATCAGTTAGTTGATCTGTTCACCAAACCTCTTGATGAGACAAGATTCAACTTTCTCATCAGCGAGCTTGGAATGCTGAACTTTGAAGAGTAAGATCTTCAGTAGTTCACATTTGATCAGCGATAGGATAAAACAATTATATAACCCATTCTATCATTCTCTCTTTGAACATAATTGATTCGCTGATATCAAGGAATGTTTTCTCTCTTGCTCGCTGACGTTCGCATGTGAATGTAAGATTTCAAAACAAATTGCATCGCTGAATATCTCTTCCTTAACAGCGATACTTTGAAATTTCTTAAAACTAACACTGATATTTCTATTAAGTGCTTCATGTTTTTCAAAATAGTCCCTGAGCTTTCAAAACCTCAGAGACATCCTAAAATATGAAAGGACGTTTGTGACATCATCACAACGGATAAACCCTGGCACGTTCTTTTTCTGACACACGTTTGCACATTTCGTTTACCTTCCAATCAAATGCAAACACGTGTCCGTGTCATGATGAAAAACTTTCCCCCTCGAGTTTTTCTCTCTCTCAAATCTCTCTATATAAACTATTTCGAGTTTATATTTTCTCTTTACGCGAACTTCTTCTCCAAGCAAGAAAAGATTTACTGTTGCTTATTTCCAGAAATCTGTTCATCTTCTTCTTCTATTACCAGGTTAATATTCTTATTATTTACCTGCATAACTTGTTTCTGATCTTCTTATTGCTTTTAACATATCAAACAAAAGAAACTTTTTCTAAAATGAAATCATTTCTTTCATGGTTTTATGAACACAACCTTTTCATGGTTGTTCTTCAAGTTTAAAACTCAAAATCTTAAACTTGTTCTTCATTCGTTTTTCCATAATCCTTATCTAAAGGAAAATGGAAAACAAGACTATTACTGGGTTTGTTTTTCTTTTTCAAAACAAGAAAACCCTAATTTTCATTAAGACATTTCTGTCTGAATGAAATGGACAAAAATCGGAAAACATCTTATTGGAAAATCTTTCACAATAAGATTGTATTTTTTTATGATTCATGGTTGATATGTTAAACAGAAATGGCATCTTCTACTCCTGCTCCTACCGCTGAGAAATCCACGGCTGCAAAGAAACTGACTCTCGTTAAAGCTCCTCAGGTCAAGTTCAAGCATGAGGAAATCAATTTTTCAAAATCGAACAACCTTCATGCGCTTTTCGAGTTTCCTCCTCGAAAGCAATTCACACATCTGGATGATGCTGTGAACTATCTCAAAACATGTTGCTTATCCAAAGCCCTGACCATTACACCCCCTGCTCATCAATTCCTACTTTCTCAGTTCTGGTATACTATCAGAAGAGCTCAGGTACCCCATGCCAAAGACCCAACGAAGATCGTTGACTCCATTCTGTGTGACACAAAATTTGGCACCACCAAAATCAACCCTGCCATTATTAGGAAAGCACTGAGCCTTCCTACCTCTACCAAAGAAAACCGCTTTGTCCCTCTCCCAAACCATAAAAACCATGATGATAGGGAAACCATCATTGAATTCTTTGATGCAATGGGCTATGCATGGGACACTTGAAGGGACAAGAAGCATGAGAAGAAACTGACCTTGATCAAGAAGTCCAAAATGCCTAGCGAGATGAACTTCATCTTCGCACATCTGATAAGCTGCATGACAGCGAAGAGTGGCTCCTCTAATCAAGCTGCTCAACCTCAGCAAGCAATGGGCTATGCATTGCTGAAAGGTCTAAATGTTGACTGGGCCTCAATCATCTACGACGACCTTGCGTTCAGAGTAGATATGGCTGAAAGATCTGCATGGGTTCCTTATCCTAGATTCATCAGCGTCGTCTTTCAACTTGGACTTGGCGAAAGGTACCCAACAGAGGGTGATATGAGACTCTCTCAGGTTGGCCCTAAGGTACTCGACTTCAAGCCGCTGGAAAATAAGGTACGTCTTTCTACTCTTATTGGTTCCTGTTTTCTTAACAATGATCTTAACTTTTAGTTAGTTCAGATTGTAGATATGGTGCGGAAGCGTACTTAAGAACTGAAAGATAATGTAAAGGTAGAAAAACACACAATATCAAATAAATAGTATGTAAAGAACAAATGAATATCTCAAAGATTATTGTGTTTGATATTATCAAGAACACCAAGAACATAACAAGAAAGAGCTGCTGGTGTGTGTGTTTGTGCCTAGCTTAATGTGTAATTCTTTTTCTTGTTAATAGAAGAACTCAACATGAGTCTTCTATTTATACTACTACAAAGGGGACATACTTTAGACAATAAGGACTGATCTACAGTAAACAAGATCATATGAACAGTAGCAGGTACGATGTTTATTTAATGCGCATGTTCCAATTCTGACAGAGCCCTATCAGAGTTTGACACGTGTAGTTGATGTCAGTGCATGCCTAGAACAAGTGGATGAATGGATCCTGGAACAGTAGAAAGATATTTGTAAATCTTCCAAGACTTCAGTATAAACCGCAGAGGCTCTGTCAAGGGTGACAGAGGTTTTGCGGCTCGGTCCTCTGTGAGCAGTCTTCTGCTGATTCTCGCCTTCGGTATTCTTGGGTGAAAGTTCAGGATCCAATCTTACAATCAATATAACAATGAATAGAATAGTAATTGAGAAGTAATTTGATCAAGAACACTTGTATTCAATGAAGAACAGATTTACAGATCTTAGAGAGAGCGTATCTCAAAGATTACAAAATATGAATACAAGAATATGCGGGAAAAGTTATGCCAAAGATTAGCCAAAGATCTATTAGCATACAGTTGCTAACTCCTATATATATTGTTTAAGGAAAGACTAAAGCTACAGTACATAAAAGAAACAGACTAATAGAACAATTACACGTGTCCTAATTAGTAACTGAATATAACAGAGAATATCCCAAGATATAAATTATGAACATACTTCTGAATAAGCGCTTCAGAAAATTTTTCTTCATAGTCAGAAGTTCTGAGTCTCCTACTCAGAACTCTGAACCTTCTAGTCAGAATCCAACACTTAGAATCTTTTTGAGATTTCTCACTCAGAACTTCTGAGTCTTCTACTCAGAACTTCTGAGTCTTCTGAGTCTTCTTTGGTCTTCTTACTCAGAACTCAACACTTGTGTTTTTGACAAAACTCTAGACCTAACATTGGGCTCTACTGCAGAGCCTCTGTGGGTTACTTCTGTACTTAGACTATTTTCACTACTTTCACAAATAGAAAGATTGGAGCTAACAATCTCCCCCTAAGTAGTGAAAATTAAAAAATTTGAAAGTGCAAGGATTTTCTAAGCACAAGAACAATTTTCTTTTTACATTAGATTATGCTAGAGGCATTTACATTTGTTTGTATTGAAAAGAAAATATTACAGAGGATTTGTTTGACTGACTCATAGATTGGCATCCTTGAATTCATTGAAACTTCTGCGGTCGAGTCCTTCTTGTATGAGCTCGTGATAGAAGCGGATGCAGAGAGTTTGGAAGTTGATTGTTGCATCGATAACCTCTATCAGTATGTCGGCAAGACTTTGATCCATGAGCTCTGTTCCTTTATGCTCCACTAGGATCGATCTAAACTTTGTCAAAGTACTTGTTGCGTACTTTTGACAGTCAATCTCTACGAACAACTTTGATTAACCAGAAGGATCTAGAAATACTAACCCGACCCTTGGATTTGTGATGATTGAGTTTGGTGTAGCAGAGGGAGGGCAGTAGTCTTCTGGTGGTTGAACGTTTAAGCTTTTTACTCCAAGATCTCGAGCCAAATGGAAATCTACCATGTTGTATAGCAGAAACTTCTCGCATATGGCCTTTCTGATCACTCTGTAGGCTCTGCGAACTTCGTTGGTTGTGAAGTTCTCTTTCGTCCATTCCAGAAGATCAGGTAGATTATAAGGATTGAGATTCCTAAGATATGCATCTGCAAATTGGTTCTCTGATCTGTCCTCTCTTTTGACCTTGTAGATGTTGTATGAGAGTTTAGGCTAGGTTCTGGTTCTTGAGAACTTACAATATAGGACTTTTGATGATCTTTGATGTTGAGAAGACTTCGTATTTAGGCTTGGGTTTTGTTCTGGTGAAGAGGTTTTCGAGGTCAGCACAGAAATTGGGGTCTTGAATGGTTGGTTCGGATTGATCCATTATGCCCATTATGCTGTATAAGTACCTATACACAACCTCTTCCATTTGTGGTGGTGGTGGTTGAGGTAAGGTTCTGCGTAGAGCATCTAATTTGTTCTTGACTTCTGCCACTCGATCCTCTGTTGGTTTACCCTTTGGATCCATAACAGGTTTGTTTGACAGAAGAGCAACACCAAAAGCCCAGTCTTCTTCTTCTGGCTTTGGTGTTACGAAAGCATCGGAAGAGCTTTTCATCAGTTTCTCTGTTGGAGGTTGATGCTTGGGCTTTTTCTTTTTCGGTTCCTCTGTCATAATCCCTTTGCCCTTATCATTTGCCTTCGTCTGATCTGCTTGTAGAGATGGGTTTGCCTCTATAGGATTTGACGCTTGAGTTTCAGAGGGCTTTGTTGTTGATGTTTCTGTTGGTTTAGGGATTGCCTCTGTAGGTTTTGATACTTGAGTTTCAGAGGGCTTGATTACGGTTGCTTCTGTTGGAGAGGCTTCTGGTGGCTTGCTCAGATATTTCCTCTGTTTTTGAGCAATTGTTTTGGTTCTTGGTATTTTGGGTGTTGGAGAAGGAAGTTCATTATCGGAGGATGTTAGGATTTGTAGTTCTTCTCTGGTTTGGACATCTTATCCAAATACAGAAGGAAATTCCACAGAGGTTGGTATTGCCTTTGTTGTCTTCTGTTGTTGAACTTGGGTTGTTTCTGGTATTTGGGTTTCTTCAGGAATGGATTCCACAGAGATGGTTGTTGTCTCTGTGGTTTGATTTATGCTTTGGGTTTCAGGTGTTTGGGTTGTAGCAGGGGTTTTGTTAGCTTCAATCTTCCTAATCATAGAAGTATTTAGAAGTAGTGAAAAATAGGCTAAGTGAAGAAAGCCTCTTACAGAGGCTCTGTCGACATTACCGAGAAATCAAGGTCAAGAAGCTACAGAAGCAGCAGAGGCTTCCTACAGAAGCTCTGTCATACGCACATAGAAGACCAAAGACTCGGAATCCGGCGAAGACTGCTCCACAGAGGACCAGACCGCAGAACCTCTGTAATTCATTACAGAGCCTCTGTGGTCCTCAATGAAGACTTGGAAGATATTACTGAATACGTTCATCAACTTGCATGAAAAAGTACTATCAAAACACGTGTCAAGCTCTGAGTGGACTCAATAGGGCAAGGTACAAAATAGACGTCTGCGCCATTTAATGCATTTACCAAAAGTACATCTGCTCCATTAAATGCGCATGGCTCAAACAACTGCTCACACCATCCAGTCCACTGTTCACACCATCCAGTTTACTATTCATGCCGTAAAAGGAACAGTGACCTACTTCATAGTCTTCTAAGAGTAGTATAAAAGGAAGTCTCATGTTGAGATCTTCCTAAGGGACGAAAACAAAAGGAATCACTAATACTCTCAAGCTTTATTGTCAAATATCTGAGTGTTATATTCTCACACACACCAACAGTTATTAATCTGTTTCTTCGTGTTGTTATTATATATTGAATGACAGTAACTATTCAAGAAATCCTTTTCATTCTTTACTGTTTTCTTTATATATGTGCGTTCTAATATCTATCAAACATATCTGTTAGTTTAATACGCTTCCGCATCAAACTCTAAACTCCACTAATAGATTGTTAATCTTGATTAAGTGTATCTGGGATCCAACAATTGGTATCAGAGCCTTCCTTGATTTTCAATATCAAGTGATCCACTTATCAAGACTCGTGATAGATATTATTGAGATTTAAAATTGTGTCTGGAAACTGCTTAAACCCAGAAAATCTTCAAGCTCATCGAAGTAACTCTTTAGTCATACTTTCTTTCTAAAATCTTCAAATGACAAATACAAATAATTTCTTTACTACTGGTTCTCTCACTAAACCTCCTACTCTCCTTCGAGATGAGTATCCTCAGTGGAAAATAAGAATGGTCCATTTTTTCGAGGGCACTGAAAAAAATCAAGTACAATATCTGTACAATCCTCCTCCTATTCCCATGACAGTAGTACCTCGTATACCTGCTACTGCTGAATCTGCCGAAATTCCCGAACATCAAAAACCAAAGCCAAAAGGGGAGTGGTCAACCGAAGATAAAGCAGAAGATGAAGTTGCTCAGAAAACCAAGAGGACATTAATTATGGCAATACCCAACGAACTCTTTCAATCCTTGGATTCATGTGAAACAGCGCATGATCTGTGGAAAGAACTGGAAAGACAGTTGGAAGGAGGTGCTAAAACACAAAAAAACCGAAGAGCACAGTACATCAATGAATATCATGCATTCAGAGCCTCTGCAACAGAATCTCTGCAAATAACATACGACAGATTCAACTCTCTAATCAACAAGTGCAGAAAATCAGGCATTGACAGAACTTCTGAAGAAAACAATGTCATGTTTTTAAAAAGTCTAAATGAAGAATGGCTCCAGCTGTCTATGTCCCTACAGACAAATCAGGATCTAGACACCTGGACTCTCTCTGATCTTTACGGAACATTAGCCGCACAAGAACCTCATATAGCACAGGCTAAAACACTAACCATTGCACCATATGCATTGGTTAGTAAAACTAAAGAGGATGCACAGAGACCAAGAAATGATAAAGCCACAAAGGAGAAGAAGAAGGAGAAGAAGAAGATGGTGATAATTGACAGTGAAGAAGAAGAGCAAGCAGAAAAGGAAATAACTCTTGCGTCACTAGCTAAATCTTTAGCTCTATTGACAAAAGAGTTCAGAGGAAACAGAAGAGGTTCCGGAAATGAAAGATATGATAGAGACAACCAGGATGACAGAAGAGACAACAGAAGAGATGACAGAAGAGGAGAAGAATCAAGTGGCCGACAGAGGTCAAGCGATAGAAATTACAGAGGGAATGACCGACAGAGGTCAGATGACTCGGTAAGCCACACGCAGCAAGAATGCTACAAGTGCGGCAAACCTGGTCACTATGCAAATGAATGTAGATCAGAGAAAGGCGGAGACCTACAGAAGTCCAATGATCGAACAGGAAACACTCCTCAAGGGTGTTTTAACTGCGGAAAACCAGGCCATTTTGCGAAAGAATGCAGAAGCAGATCAAATCGCCCACAGAGGGACTCTGCTTTCTACAAAAAGAAAGCCGAATATTATGCTCAAAAATCCTTAATGGCAAAAGGACATTCTGAGGAGAACACAGAAGACTTCCAGTCAGACTCTACTTCTGACGATGAACATACCGCCAATGCCCTCTTCTGTGGCATTGCAGAAGTCGACTCCTGCACTGCCTCTCAGGTATCTACTTCAAATTCCAACTCTTGTATTACCTCTGTAGATGATAATACACTTAGAATTAACATTGAATTAATTGAACTGAAAGAGATAAATCAAAGTATTCAGAAAAGACTCACTTTCAATGAGAGAGAAGTACGGCTTCTCACTCAAGAAAAAGCAAAGATTTTTGAGGAAAAAGAGAGAATAGAAAAGAATTGGAACAAAACTCTAGATCCTTTAAAAAACAAATTTCTGAATTAACCAATACTTTAAAAGATAAAACAAAAGAACTTTCAGTTTCAAGGAGCGAAACTACTGACATAAGAGCTCTTAAAGAATACTTTCAAAGAGAAAGAGAGGTATTATGGCAAGATTTACTCAGAAGAGAAGTTTTGCTTAAAAACTATAAAGATGCACAGAAAGTTTATGAAAAAATAAACTCACAAATAGGGAGACGAGGTATAGGGTATGATGATATCACCCTAGGTGTTGAAGGAAAAAGAAACAAACCTCTGTCCTCGTTATTTGTGATTGGAAAAACAAACAAACCAGATTTTCCAAATCTAATCTCTGTAAGCAAACGGGCGAAAATCTCTGTGGATCCTTACTTGAAGAAACATAAGAAGATGATTAACGTGTGGTTTGAAAACACAGACTCATCATCTTCAACCTCTGTCAATAGAGGTATCAAACCAAAGAAATATCTGAAAACACAAAATCAGATTGGTATCTTCAAATTTGGTAAACCAGAGACCCAAACACAGGTTGCTTTTGTCTGTTTGATAAACGTTGAAAAGAAATTATCAGCAGAAGCTCCTGAGTTTAAACCCATTTTTTCAGAAGAAAACTTTAAAAATTTAATTGAAAAAGAATTTTTGGAAATATGGAAATCAAGCGTTTTAGAAAATTTCTGTACATCTTCTATAGATAAAACTCTCACTGAAGAAATCTTATTAGAAACCTCTGCAATCTATGAAAACTATTCTACAGAGGAAGAAAGCTCGTACGATACATGCTCAGAAAATCCAGCCTCTATTGAAAGAATTGACTCAACCTCTGTATACGAGGACGATTCATCCTCTGACAACTCAGAGACTGATTTCAAATCAGGGATAATTCACTGTGACACAGAGGATGTCAAATTCTCCTCTGAAGTTCCTCACAGAACTATTTCTCCAAAAGAGAAACTCACAGAGATTCCAATCTGCCAAGATTTTCTAAATTTGAATCTACATATCAAAACCTCTGCTGAGCTTAAAAAGTTACAGAAGACCTCTATTGATCCTATAAGTTCTAGATTTTCAAAACCCAAGTTTAATAAATCTGTTTCTTCTGTGACAGTGATGAAAGAAGTTCACCACAGAAGCAACCCACAGAAGGCAGGTCCTAAACAGAGCTTTTGCAAACAACATTCGAGTATTCATAGATCTTCTAGTAATAGGAAATCTAATGTAAAGAAAGAATGTAATGCCTCTGTGGCTGAGTTTAAAAAATTCAATGAAAAGTTCAAGCAAATTACATCTCATATTCAATACTGTCATTGCTTTGATCTTATGTCTAAACTTAATAATCATTTTTCAAGTCAAGTCTGTTTACTCTCTACGACAATTAAAAAGTCAAATCCCACAAAGAAACAATCTGACTCTTCTGCAGAGAACAAAATGTATTTCAAGAATGCCAAGGCAAACTTGAAAAACTCTAACAATATTGGACCCATATGAATATGGGTACCTAAATCTCTGTGATTGTCCAGCAGAAGAAGTATGTGCCAATCTAGTATCTAGACTCCGGATGCTCAAGGCACATGACTGGTGACAGAAGTGCACTATCCACGTACAAAGAAACACAAGATGGTGGATCTGTGACTTTTGGAGACAACAAGAAAGGACACATAAAAGGCTATGGAGTCATAAGGAAAGAAGACGTTTCTGTATACAAAGTTGCATATGTGGATGGCCTTAAGCACAACCTACTCAGTGTAAGTCAACTTTGTGATACAGGATTCAATGTGTTGTTCAAAAGAACTTTCTGCTCTCTACAAAGTGAAGAAACAAGTATGGAACTTCTGCGAGCTGAAAGAATAGGTAATCTATATCTAATGAACTTCAACTCAAAGAACAAAGAAAAAGTTTGCCTTGTTGCCTGCAAAAGTGAAGAAGCCTGGTTATGGCACAACAGGTTCTGTCACTTGAATTTTCACACATTGGAAAAACTGGTCAAACTTGATCTAGTTAAAGGTTTGCCAAATGTTAAATTCAATAAGGATCATTTATGTTCTGCCTGTGAGATGGGAAAACTCAAAAGAGCTTCCCACAAAGGCAAAACAAATGTATCTTGCACTAGACCTCTGTACATGCTTCATGTCGACCTCTGCGGTCCCATTGCCATACAGAGCCTAGGTGGCAAGAAATACATACTTGTCCTAATTGATGAGTATTCGCGTTTCACATGGGTTGAATTCGTTAGAAAGAAATCAGATGTTCCAAATATATTGATAAATCTAATGAAAAGAATCCAAGTTCTTTATAATTGCAGAATACAGAAGTTAAGAAGTGACAATGGCACAGAATTTAAAAACTCTGTCATTGAAGCCTATCTTTCAACAGAAGGAATATCACAGAACTTCTCTGCAGCTCGCACTCCACAACAGAACGGTGTTGTCGAAAGAAAGAATCGAACACTTGTGGAAGCCGCAAGAACTATGATGTCAGCATGCGGATTATCAATGAACTTTTGGGCAGAAGCAATTTCTACTGCGTGTTATACTCAAAATCGATCAACCATTGTGAAAAGACACCTCAAGACGCCTTACGAATTGCTTAACAAACGGCGGCCAAACATCAAATTTTTCCATGTATTCGGATGCAAATGCTTCGTCTTAAACGACAGAGATTCAAGAGGAAAGTTTGATGTAAAAGCAGATGAAGGCAAATGCATTGGATACTCTGCCACTTCCAAAGCCTACAGAACATTCCTTACAAAGTCTCACAAGATTGTAGAAAGCATCAATGTTTCTTTTGATGATTCATTCCAAATGACTTCTAAGCAAATAAGTTCAGAACTCGGAATTAAAGGGAAATTCTCTGACATCTCAAGAACAAAAGAAGATTTGAATCTTCTATTTTTGGAGATGTTCCACAATGACATTGATCCTTCTGTCGGAACCATCAGAGTTTCTGAAGAACCATCCTCTGTCGGACAAAATCCTACAGGTATGACTCTAACTGGTCCAAATAATGCTTCATCTTCTTCTATAAATACTACAGATGCAATTGCCGAAGCAGAAGAAAGTGCAGAAGATGAAACATCAAGAAAAACGACCACAAAAGCTGCACAAACCACAGAAGAACCAATTACAGAGGAGATCGAGGACCAAGACTATACATCCTCAGAGGAACAAACTCCACCACCACTCGTACCAATCATTCCACAAACGGTAGAATCAACTACCAAGGCACGAAGAACATCAGAGGCTGCACAAGAAGAAACACAAGAAGCCTCTGAAGAAAGTTTTGATGACATTGATGATCATCTTCCACGCACAACTCAGTGGACAAAAAGCCATCCTCCAAGCCAATTAATTGGAGAACCTTCTGACTCAGTAAAAACAAGGTCTGCCACTGCTAATTTTTGTTTCTTTACAAATTTTATTAGTGTTATAGAACCAAAGAAGATTTCTGAAGCCCTAGATGACCCAAACTGGGTAGACGCCATGCAAGAAGAACTTCTGCAATTTGAGTGTAACAGAGTATGGACTTTAGTACCTCTGCCAAGAGGGAAACAGGCCATTGGGACTAAATGGGTCTACAGAAACAAGAAGGATGAAGATGGAGTGGTCGTCAGAAACAAAGCAAGATTAGTAGCAAAAGGATATAGACAAGAAGAAGGCATAGACTACGATGAGACTTTTGCCCCTATCGCACGTCTCGAAGCAATAAGAATATTCTTAGCCTTCGCAGCCCACAGAGGTTTTAAAGTCTATCAGATGGACGTAAAATCAGCTTTTCTAAACGGTGAAATCCAAGAAGAGGTTTACGTAAATCAGCCACCAGGTTTTGAAAGCTCAAAGTTTCCAAGGCATGTATACTACCTTGAAAAGGCTCTATACGGACTGAAACAGGCTCCAAGAGCATGGTACGAACGACTTTCTACCTTCCTTCTAGTCAATGGCTACAACAGAGGTACAACAGATACTACCTTATTCTATAAACGCAAAAATAGTGAGATAATGCTTGTACAAATATACGTAGATGACATAATTTTTGGGTCTACAAATTCAGAAGAGTGCAAAATTTTTGAAAAAATCATGCAAAGTGAGTTTGAAATGAGTATGATGGGAGAATTAACATTCTTCCTCGGACTTCAAGTCAAACAATCTTCGGAGGGAATTTTTATAAATCAAGCCAAATATGTCTCTGACATACTTTTAAAATATAATCTCTCTGATATCTCTGCAATGAAGACTCCAATGGCCACTGGAAATAAGTTGTTCTTAGATCCAAATGGTATTTCTGTAGAATGTACTCTCTACAGAGGCATGATTGGATCTCTGTTATACTTAACAGCAAGCAGACCTGACATTATGCATGCCACATGTCTTTGTGCACGTTATCAAGCTAATCCAAAGAAATCACATTATGATGCTGTAAAAAGAATCTTGAGATACCTGAAGGGGACCAACAATCTTGGTCTCTGGTATCCACAGAACTCTGGTTTTAGTCTTAAAGCTTATACAGATTCAGACTATGGAGGATGCATGCTCGACAGAAAGAGTACCTCTGGAAGTTGTCAATTCCTAGGTGGTAAACTAGTCAGTTGGACCTCCAAGAAGCAGAATTGTGTCTCCACATCCACTGCAGAAGCTGAATACGTTGCTGCCGCTAGCTGTTGTTCTCAGGTTCTATGGATGAAGACTCAGCTAAAAGACTACGGCCACATTCTGTTCAAAATACCCATCTTCTGTGATTCCAAAAGTGCTATTGCTATCTCTGCCAACCCTGTGCAACACTCAAAAACCAAGCATATCGATATAAGGTATCATTTCTTGAAACATCATGTTGAATACGGTACAATCGAAATGCATTTCGTTCCCACAGAATATCAACTCGCTGACTTATTCACCAAAGCATTAGACGAGAAAAGATTAAACTTCTTGGTGGGTAAGTTAGGAATGATTAACATGGTATGAAAATCCTCTGTAAGTATAGCTTTATCTTCTGTAAATAACAAGTAAATACATTGCTTAATTTATTGCTTTGATTGATTCTACTTCTGTATGTAAATTCTTAAAAACTTAAATAGTTCTTAAAATCACAGAGCTTCTGTAATTCAACTCATAACCTCTGACGACCCCTACAGAACCTCTGAAAGACCATGACCTATGTTCTATGCAAAACTTATCATTCTTTGATCCAAGCATAGGTCAAGGGGGAGCAAAAGGAAATTACTTGATCTACAGAGGTGATTAGGTCAAGGGGGAGCAAAAGGAAATTACTTGATCTACAGAGGTGATTAGATCAAGGGGGAGCAGAAGGGAACCCTGAAATGATCTAAAGAGATAAAACTTTCAAGGGAAAGCCAAAGAAAAATGTCGATGACTCCATATCGACAGAAGTCAGATATCACTGCCGAGAAAAGAAGAACCAAAAGGTATGTCTCTCGCACAAAAGGTTTTTGGAAAACAATTTTCTAGGACAAGAATTGTCAAATATGTCCTAAATATACTGTGAATAACATTTCAAAAATCAAAAGCTCAAAAAGTTTCACAAAATTCGAATTAGGAGAAATTTAAGGTCATAGAGCTTCTGCAGGAAATATGCTCTGTGATCACAAATTAACCTTCTGTCGATCTTTTGGAATGTTATCTCGGAAACCGAAAACGCAGACCATGACCTTCTCGAACAACCGTTTTTTTTAACAGTTTTCTCGGACACAAACTTTCAAATATGTCCGAAAAACATCTCTTAAACCAAATCAAAAATTGGATGATCAAAAATACTAATAAAATTTATTTTATGAGATTTTTTCTCTCATAGAGCTTCTGCTGGCCCTCACAGAACTTCTGCAAGTTCCAACAGAGCCACAAAACCTCTGCGAAGCAAATTTCTTCACAAAAATCCGATTTTATCCTCTCCAATGCCTTTACAAATGTTTTGGTTAAAGAAGAACCCCACAGAAGTCATGATAACAATGAGATATATGAAAAAGGGATAAACATCAAAGATTTTCAAGATCACAGAGCCTCTGTAAACTACAGAAGCTCTGTCAATCTGATTACTTGGGCATCTCTGTAGTAATAACGGTTACTTTTACTGCGAGTGAAACTCATATGGCTAAAATCAACCTCACGCGCCTAGCATTAATGGGCCGCGCACGACGTCCTGTCATATTCTGACAAGGCCTACGTGTCCCATTTTCATTGGGCGTACATGGAACGTTTTTATTTGGAAAGTTGAACCCGCCGCTCAAACTCGAGTGCGGATTCCAAACTTTAATCCATTGCCATATATTTTACTCTTTCGAATTCTACCGTTTTACCATCCTATAAAAACAAAGCTTACCCTCACATAAAACCTTTTACAAACTCTCATCTTCTTCTCCGGCGAAACCCTGCAAAAAGCTTGCAAAAATCTTATTCTTAAAATCAAATGGCTTCATCTTCTCGAGCTACATCCTCTGAACTCTCTCCGGCGAACTCACCGGAACACTCCCCTGCACATTCAGAACATTCTGAAAACCCCAGCCTTGCAAGAAATATTGAACAACAAGATTCCAGGGACTCAGCAGACTTTGCTCCGACGACTCACTTGCAAAACTTTATAGCAAAGGATCATTTCGAAGCCATTCTTCCTATCAAATCCAACAACTGCTATTTGGTCCCCTCACCCACTACTTTCGGCGAAGCCCATGCCATACTTCTGAACATCATGGAGAATCATGTCCTCTTCCCTCTACTATCAAGAACCCCGAACAAAATTCCAGTCCGCTATTTGAACCAATTTTGGCAAAGCTGTCGATTTGATAAAGACGATTCTCTTATCAAAGGGTACATTTCAAGACCTGATAAATCTGAGCATCTTGAAATCAAGTTCAACAGAACAATGTTCTCACTTGAATTCAACCTACCAACAAGGGGTCTTCTGGGATTGAAGAGTTATGCAGAGCAACCAACAGACGAAGAGCTCTGTCGATTCGTGGAAATGCTTGGGTACAACACCCAACTACGGAAGAGAAATGACTTCCGCAGAGGCCGATTACCACCTCTGTGGAACACTTTGTTCTCGATTCTTAACAGATGCCTGACAGGAAAGATAGGCAGTATTGACCAGAGCTCACATCAAATCTTGAGCATCATGTATGGGGTTTACTATGATCTTCCACTAGATTATGCGACCATAATGATGCAAGAGATCATAAACACCATCGACAGAAAGAACAACTCGAAAAGGGTCAAAGAGAACGATCCCAACTTTCTACCACCTCTGCAATTCCAAAGAATACTAGGAGTACTGTTCGAACCTCTGCTGCTAATCCAAAATTGGCCAATGGAAGGGCCAACTCCCAAACAGTTCCCGATGAACAAGAATACCCCCACTGATCATGCTGATGGCTACTCACACTGCAGACCTCTGTCAAAGAAGCTTCTGCAATACGCATCGAATAAATCCCTTAAGAAAGAGTATATACGCGATCATAGAACTCCTAAACCGAGTCCTATGACACCCCCGCGTTTAGGTGTCCCCCTAGGAACAATGATAGCAAAACCTCTTTCCACTCAAAAAGAAAAAGATCTGAAGTTAGCAAAGCACATGGCTATTCAACTCAGCTTTATAGCCAAACGTGCAGAACTAATGGGAAAGAAGTCTTCATCAAGAACCTCTGCATTTACTCCAAAAGCTAAGAAGAGGAACACTGCAGAAGGCACCTCCACAAGCGCTGCAGAAGATCAACCCTCACCTCCTCATGCCACAGAAATTGGCTCCTATGCTCCTCCCTCTCCAAAAATGAAGAAGAAAAGATCAAAATCAACAGAAGAAGGGGCACCAAATCCTAAGAGGAGGAAAACCAAAAAGAGGCATAGTAAATCACTTACAAAGTTGGTAACCATTGCAGAAGAGGAAACTGCTGAAGAAGAAGTTGCAGAAGAAGAAATGGCTACAGAAAGGTATCAATCACCCTATCAATCTCCAGATAGATTTGCTCACCAAGGAGACCTGAACGACTTCTTACAGAACCCTGAAATTGCCAACACCCTAAATACAGCAGGGTGGACGGCACAACCTCTCGACCACCACTCTCCAGAAGAAGATTTCTTCATTTCGGGCATCGACACACATCTGCAAGAAGATGACACAACACCCAGAAATCAACCAGCCGAAACCCCTGTTATTTTACAAAACCCTTTCATTCAAGGATTGGATGTCCACAGAAGAAGTCCAAACCCAGCTTCAGAAGAAATAGAACAAACTGAAGCTGAATTGAACAGAGGTGAAATTACAGAGGCTTTTGAGAACATGATGGAAGAAGAGAAAGAAAAAGGGGCCGAAGTTGTACAAAAAGAGGGATTAGCAACAACGGAGACAGAAATAGAGATCTTAGAGACAGATTCAGATGAAGAAGAAGTTGTCTGGATACGTAAGGGTCTTTATCATCCACATGTCATGAGATTATTTGGATCTCATCAAGTGTATGACCAATTACGACCAGAGCAAGGAACTTCCACAGAACTTAGGGAAGAAGCAAGAAAAGATGCCTGGATAAATAGAGGCACACAACCAAAACCAACTCCCAGTGCAACCCACATTTCTGACACAACAGGTCTAGCTGTAGAAGGTGTCATTGAAAAAGAGCAGCACAGCTCGAACCTACCCCAATCCATCCAGCCAGAGGTTACTCTTTCAACCTCTGTGCCCACAGAAACCGGGGAATCCATTCCTAGGGAGTCTCCTCAAAGAGACTCACCTATAGTTCGTGATCAATTGCCCCAGATCACAGAAGAACGCCCAACAGAGGAATTTGTTTCCTCTGCCACGCACTTGTTAAGACCCACACTTCTTTCATAGAGAAGTAGAGAGCACAAAGACAAAGAGACTCTAGACAAGTCTCCTAGTCAACAGAAGGATATTCCAATACCCACCTCTGGAGTGGATTTGGACAATGTTCTTCTCAGAACTTCTGTAGGGATTGAAACTCATGTTTCTTCTCAAGGATCAGAAGGAAATCCTTCCATTCTCAACGTACAAACAGGAATGAAAGAAGGTATCCCAGGAACAGGGATTCACTCTGGAGACGAATGTGTTCCTCCAGAGGTTACCACCGGAACACAAGTTACAAGGGATGAGTTCCAAACCCTTGAAACCTCTGTGAACCAAACCTTGAAAGAGTTGCAAAGCTCTTTCAAATCTTTTGCAGAGACAACATCACTGGCACTACTAAACCTAAACACCAAAATGGACAACCTGTCCACAGAGGTGAAAACTGCCATCTCACAGATGAAGTCTGCTGCTACTGCATCCACCACTTCTGCCGCAACAACTACACCTTCGATTGAGAACTCAATCAACAAATTCCTTGATCAATTGAACAAACAGACTTCAGTGTCAACGGGCATCACTCCTGCAGATCTACAGAAGGCCCTACAAAAAGTTCAAGAAGAAGCCATGCGAAATACCATGCTGATGCAACCCAAAGACTACATGACAAGAGCACAGCTGATAGAGCTTGGGCAAAACGTGATTAATCAAGTGACAGAAGTCATCCTTTCCTTCACCACTACCAATGCAAACTTCGTCAAAGATTTCAGAGAAAGTGTAGGAAGGATGAGATTCAAAACAGAGACAGAGCTAGCAACTCTTCTTGGCCTCTGTGATGATGTCTGCGCGAAACTGATCGCTGTTGGAGCCACAATGCCAAAGAAACCCGATGCTTCCTGCAGAGCAGAGGGTACATCAGACAAGGGTCAGGATGACTCTGATGGTGATGACCATCCTGGTCCATCAGATCATCCTGAGGGGGAGAAAACTACAGAGAAAACTGCAAGCAGAGGACTTACAGGTCCACCAATAGCCGCAGAACCTCTGAGTCAAGCACCTCCAGAACAAACCCGACAACAACAAACCCAAAAGACCACAGAGACAACACCCATCTCTATGGAATCATCTCCTGACGAAACCAAAACTCCAGAAGCAGAACAGCAAGCCACAGAGGCAACAACCGCCCCTGAGGTAATCATTTTGGAAGAAACAGATGAACCAACCACAGAGAAAACACCCACTTCTGTGGAAACACCCCAAACCATACCCAGAAGAAAGTCGATTGCCACCAAACCAAAAAGAGCAACGACCTCTGCTTCTGACATTCTGAAAAGGATGCACACAACAATGAGTGATCGTATGGTGAAGAGAGAAGAAGAAAGGCACAGGTTCACTTTAGCTTTCAGAATGGCAAGAAGATTCAATGACAACACTTCATCAACAGAAACTGAGCTCGCAGAAGAAGTCATCAAACAACCTCCAACAGAGGTTACAGAGCAAGTCAAGCCAACAGAACCATCGCCACAAAAGTCCTCTAAATCACAATCGTCAAAATCCACAGAGGCAACCTCTATCAAACCAACAGAAGAGCCAACCTCAAAACCCACAGAAGCAACAGGTTCTGCCACGACAATAGCAAAAGATAAGGGCAAAGGGATACTGACAGAAGAGCCAAAGAAGAAGAAAACATTGCCAAAGCCAACAGAAAAACTAATGAAGAGTGCGTTTGACGCCTTTCAAACCCCAAAACCCGAAGAAGTTGACTGGGCACATGGATTGAAGCCTCTGTCAGAAATTCCTCTAGCTGGTAGAGCTGCAGAAGTTGTTCAACAGATGGAGAGTCTCAGAAGACAAATTCCACGACCTGGTCCAACACATGAAGAGATGGAAGAAGTGGTATACAAATACCTCTACAAACAATCTTATCAGACAAATCATCCAGTAGATCATGTGACAGATCCAAGGATCAGAGAAGAATTTGAGAACATCTTCACAAGAACAAAGCCAAGAGCCAAAGCAGATGTCTTCTCAATTCACAAAATCAAAAAGGTGATCTTCTGCAGATTCTCCTTCACAAGAACCTATCCAAGGGTCAGGTACAATCTTTACAAAGTCAGAAGAGAGAACAATTCAGAATCTACCTTCGCTGATGCTGACTTAAGAAACATCAATCCTTACGATCTACCTGACCTTCTGCAATGGACAAAAGACAACTACAACACAGAGCCTAATACCAGAGCCTATCAAGTGTTGAGAAAAGCGATGAGGGAAAAGCTTCTTGTATACAGCATGATAGATTTTCAGCTGGGAAAGGATCTTGGTCTCAAACATCTAGATCTACGACCACCAGAATATCGCTGCCCACCAGACGCTGTGCCCAACTCAATCATCAGAGAACCGAGATTTGGGTTAGTATTTCAAAACCCACAACACCAGGTTTAACTTTTTGTACTCATGGATTGTCAGAAGTACGCAACCAGTACTCTGAGCAAATTCAGAGCAAGCCTTGTAAAATACAGAGGTACAGAGAAAATGGATAGAGATGATGCAGAGACTTTCATCAGAGAAATAGACTCAACAATCCGCCTAAGAGAACTCTGCATCAGATTTTACAAAGAGATTAGAAAAGTCGGCAGAGACAACAGAAGCTACAACGATTTCAAAGATGCCAAAATCTGATTCTCAGACCTCCAATCTCTGCAAACAAAGTTTTATCTTTCATTGTACTCAAATGTAAAATCCCTATGGCATATTTCTAAATGAAAGAAATTTCGAGGTATTGTTTAACCTCTGTCTTATCTAACTTAGCCAAACTTAACTCAAGTTCAAATTTTTTTATTTTTCACTACTTAGGGGGAGATTGTTAGCTTCAATCTTCCTAATCATAGAAGTATTTAGAAGTAGTGAAAAATAGGCTAAGTGAAGAAAGCCTCTTATAGAGGCTCTGCCGACATTACCGAGAAATCAAGGTCAAGAAGCTACAGAAGCAGCAGAGGCTTCCTACAGAAGCTCTGTCATACGCACAAAGAAGACCAAAGACTCGGAATCCGGCGAAGACTGCTCCACAGAGGACCAGACCGCAGAACCTCTGTAATTCATTACAGAGCCTCTGTGGTCCTCAATGAAGACTTGGAAGATATTACTGAATACGTTCATCAACTTGCATGAAAAAGTACTATCAAAACACGTGTCAAGCTCTGAGTGGACTCAATAAGGCAAGGTACAAAATAGACGTCTGCGCCATTTAATGCATTTACCAAAAGTACATCTGCTCCATTAAATGCGCATGGCTCAAACAACTGCTCACACCATCCAGTCCACTGTTCACACCATCCAGTTTACTATTCATGCCGTAAAAGGAACAGTGACCTACTTCATAGTCTTCTAAGAGTAGTATAAAAGGAAGTCTCATGTTGAGATCTTCCTAAGGGACGAAAACAAAAGGAATCACTAATACTCTCAAGCTTTATTGTCAAATATCTGAATGTTATATTCTCACACACACCAACAGTTATTAATCTGTTCTTCGTGTTGTTATTATATATTGAATGACAGTAACTATTCAAGAGATCCTTTTCATTCTTTACTGTTTTCTTTATATATGTGCGTTCTAATATCTATCAAACATATCTGTTAGTTTAATACGCTTCCGCATCAAACTCTAAACTCCACTAATAGATTGTTAATCTTGATTAAGTGTATCTGGGATCCAACAGGTTTCTTCAGAGACTATTTCCACAGAGGTGGTTGTTGACTCTATGGACTGTTGTGTTCTTTGTTGGGTTTGAGTTGGGGGTGCAGAGGATATTGGTTCTTGGGATACTGGTGGAGCGGGTAGACCTCTGCTTGCAGCTATTTCCCTTTGTTTTTCCCCTCGATTCTCCCCCTCAGGATGATCTGATGAATCGTCAGAGTCATCATCACAGTCATCCTGACCCTTATCTGTCGTACCTTCTGTTCTGCACGATGCTGTTGGCTTTTTAGGCTGTGGAGTGGCTCCTGCGGCTATAAGTTTTGCGCATACGTCATCGCATAGGCCAAAAAGAGTTGCGAGTTCTGCTTCTGTGTTAAAGCGCATTCTGCCGACGCTCTTCTGAATGTCTTTCACATAGTTGTGGTTGGCGATTGTAAAGGCCTTGATCATTTATGTTACTTGGTTGCTCACACTTTGGCCAAGTTCTGTTAGCTGAGCTCTAGTCATATAGTCGGATGGCTGCATGATCAGAGTCTCCCTTGCTGTTTGTTCGTGAACTTATACTAGGGCCTTCTTCAAGTCTTCAGATGTAAGGCCAACAGAGGTTGAGGATTTCTCTTTCATCTTTTCAAGCAAGTCTTTTACAGAGCTTTGGAATGCAGAAGTCGTGACTTTCTCAAACTCAGCAGCAGCAGATGCAGATGTGGTAGTAGAGGTTGTGGCAGCAGTTCTCATTTGGGCTAGAGCAGATTGCACCTCTGTGGATAAGTTGTCCATTTTGGTGTTCATGTTGGTAATGGCCCGAGTGGTAACTTCTGCAAAAGATTTGAAAGAGCTTTGCAACTCCTTCATTGTATTGTCCACAGAGGTGACAAGGGTTTGGAACTCATCCCTTGAGACATGTGAACTAGTTGTAACCTCTGGGGGAACACATTCGTCCCCAGAGTGAGTCTTTGTTCCTGAGACACCTTCTTTCGTCCCTGTTTTGATGTTGAGGATGGAAGGATTTCCTTCTGATCCTCGAGCAGAAGCATCTAGTGCTTCAGACTCTACAGAAGTTATGAGAATGATATTGTCTAGATCCACTCCAGAGGTGGGTACTAGATTATCCTTCTTTTGACTCGGAGACTTGTCTAGAGTCTCTTCGTCTTTGTGCACTCTAATCTCCTCTGAAGAGTTGTTTGGACCAAGTTGTGTGCGTGTGGCAGAGGAAACAAATTCCTCTGCAAGGATTTCTGTTGTGATCTGGGGCAATAGATCACTTACTAAGGGCAAATCCTTTAGAGAGGATTCCCTTGGAATGGTTTCCCCGGTTATTAATGGTATAGAGGATGAAAGAATTTCCTCTGTCCGGATGGTTTGGGTTGGGGTCGAGCCGTGCTGCTCTTTTTCAATATTGCCCTCTGCCACTAGACTGGTGGCAATAGAAATATGGGTTGCACTGGGAGTTGATTTTGGTTGTGTGCCTCTATTAATCCAGACATCTTTTCTTGCTTCTGCTTCTGTGAAGCATCCAACCACTTGTTCTCCATCTATGGTCTCAACCTCTGGTGCTACCATATGGGTTTATGCTTCTTCTCTAACTTCTGTAGCGGCTTCTGCATCAGTGCGTAAAGAGTCGAATATTGGATGTGAGCCAATTAGTCGCATGACATGTGGATGGTAAAGACCTTTTCTTATTTGGTCTGCTTCCTCTTCATCTGAATCCACTTCTGAGACTTCTACCTTAGTCTCCCCTTCTTCTGTTACCTCTTCTTCCCTTGGACCTAGGGAGTCGTACATAGGATGAGTACCAAAACGTTGTTGTACATGGGGGTGCAAAACCTGTGTACCGTTAGTGGCAGAGATTACTTGCTCTAGGCTTCTTCTGTGAACATCAAGGCCAGGTTGAAGGAAGGGGTTCTGCAGTATCTCTGGGGTCTCTGCCGGTTTGTCTCTTGGAGTTTGGTCATCATCAGCTAACTCTGAGTCAATTCCAGAGATTGTGAAATCGGGATCTTCTGTGGCTTCTTCGTTTTCATGTGACAGAGCTTCTGCAGTCCATCCAGCAGTGTCAAGGGTGTGGGCAAATTCAGGACGTTGGAGGAAGTCAGAGAAATTCCCATGATGCGCATAATTTAGGGGATTGGGGGATTGCAGAGGGGATTCTTGTGCTATTTCTCCTATCACCTCTTCTATCACTGTATCCTCTACAATTGTTTGCATAGGAGACAGAGGTTTCCCAGTTTTCTTCTTGCTCTTTCTCCTCTTGGGTTTAGGTGCCCCTTCCTCTGAGGCTTTGGATTTTCTCTTCTTCTTTTCCTTTGGGGGGGGGGGGGGGGGGGGGAGGGAGGAGCAGAAGATCCAACTTCTGTGGCATGAGGAGGAGAGGGTTGAGCTTCTGCGACACTTGTAGAGGTGCCCTCTGTGGATTTCCTCTTATGAGTTTTCTTTTGAGGAGTAGAGGCAGAGGGTTTTTGTTTGTTTGAGGCAGAGTAGATGGACTTTCTCTGAGCACGGAATCTGGCTTGATTGTCTTCATGCTTCTGAAAAGCAGCTGCCCATTCTTCATCTGTCAACCTATCTAATACTTTTGTACCTATGGGGACTCCTAGACGCGGGGGTGTCATAGGACTTGGTTCTGGAGTCCTATGATCGCGTATGTATTCTAATTCTAGTTCTTCGTCCCTTACGTATCCCAAAAGTGTCTTTGGCAGAGGTCTGCAGTGTGGGTATCCATCAGCATGTTCTGTTGGAGAGTTTTTGTTCATAGCATACATCTTGGTTGTTGGCCCCTCCATTGGTCATTTTTCGAGCAAGAGTAGAGGCTCTAGCAGAACACCTAGAATTCTTTGAAACTGCAGAGGAGGTAGAGCTCCTGTTGTCTGTGACCTTTTCTACTGGAAGGTTATTTTTCTGTCGATGGTGTTAACCATTTCTTGCATCATGAGTGTTGCGAAGTCCAGAGGTAGGTCGTAGTAGACTCCGTACATGATGGCTAGTATTTGGTGGGAGGATTGATCTGGACTCCCTACTTTCCCGGTTAAGCATCTATTGAGGACTGATATGGACTCCCCACAGAGGTGGTAATCTGCTTCTGTGGAAATCGTTTCTCTTTTTGAGTGGTACGTTGTACCCTAACATTTCGACAAACCTGCAGAGCTCTTCATCTGTAGGTTCCTGTGCAAAGGTCTTTATTCCTAGAAGACCTCTGGTGGGTAGACTGAACTCAAGAGAGAACATAGTTCTGTTGAACTTGAGTTCAAGATGTGCGGATTTATCTGGTTTGGAGATGAACCCTTTGATCTGTCGGTCTTCTGGATCAAATCTGCAACTTTGCAAGAATAGATTTATGTACCTGGCAGGGATTTTATCAACGGTTTTGGTAAGGAGAGGGTAGAGTATATGTTGTTTCAAAATACGGAGAAGTATAGCATGTGCTTCACCAAAAGCAGTTTTGGATGGAATAAGGTAGTGGTTATTGGGTTTTAAAGGTAGAACATTTGCAAAATGTTCATGTTCTAAGAAGTTTTGGAGGTGGGTTGTCGGAGCAAAGTCTGCTTCATCGCCGAGTTATCTTGCTCCAGATTTCTGGCGATTTCACGGTTTTCTGAATGTTCAGAGTGTTCAGGGTGTTCAGGGTGTTCAGGGGAGTTCGCCGGAGAGTGAGCAGAGGAGATAGCTTGAGAAGAGGAGGCCATTTCTTGTATGAAGATAAGAATTTTGCAGGTTTTTGCAATGGTTCGCCGGAGAAGAAAGTGAAAGTTGAAAGTTCATAACGTTTTTGAGGAATGGTAACTTGGGTTTTATAGTGAGAGGTAACGGTAGAATCTGAAGAGGTAAATATATGGAAGCGGATAATATTTGGGGTCCATACTTGAGTGTGAACGGCGGGTTCAACTTTCCAGAAGAACATGTGCCGTGTACGTCCAATAAAAATGAGACACGTCAGCAATGTTAGAGTACGACTTGACGTCGTGCGCGGCCCATTAATGCTTGGCGCGTGGGTTTCTTTTCCTCCACATAATTTTCACTCACAGTAAAATAGCCGTTACTGTTACAGAATTTCCCTAAGTTGAAACAAATGACAGAAGCTCTGCAATGATAGAAGCTCTGTGGTTTGAAATCTACCTTTTATTTTCCTCTGATGCTTTCACCTTTACCAAAAACGTTTGAAAATTCATTGGAGAGGATCGATAGATTTATAGAGTAGAAATTTCTTTCATAGAGGTTTTGAAGCTCTGTCAGAGCCAGCAGAGGCTCTATGAGATGAAATTTCTCATATCTAAAAATCTATTAAACTTTTTGATTATCCAAGTTTCTATTTGTTTTTGACAATGTTTTTAGGACCTATTTGGAAGTTGGTGTCCAAGAAAATTATTTGTTAAAAGGTTTTGTGCGAGAAATTCTTTGAAAGCCTATGTTGGTCAACAGAGTTTCTTTGGTGGAATGAGCTCTGTGACCAACAACCTTTTAGAATCTCAAAGTGTGCATTTGTGCGAAAAAGGTCTTTTGAGATGACATTTAAACCGATCGAAAGAGTTTAAATTTACGATCATAGAGATTTTCTCTGACAGAGCCTCTGTTGAGCTCAGCAGAGGCTCTATGACCTCAAATTTCTCATAACTCAAAATTTATGTATCTTTTTGATCATTTGAAGTTTGAAATGTTTTTAGGACAAATTTGGAAATTTGTGTCCTAGAAAACTGTTTTCAAAAACCGTTTGTACGAGATACTTACATTTTGACTCATCTAACCTTGGCTTAGTACATGACTTCTGTGGATAATGTTGATCGTAATTCTTCTTTGGCTCCCCCTTAAACATTTTACTTTTATAGAGCAGTTCAAGGTCTCCTTCTACTCCCCCTTGACCTATGCTTGGATCAAATAAGATAAGTTGTGCATAGAACATAGATCAAGTCTTTCAGAGGTTCTGAGCAATCCCATAGAAGCTCTGTTGAGTATTGAACACTTGGTGATTGAGAATTTACATACAGAAATAATTTAAACTACAAAACGAAAACAATGTATTTACATATTTACAGAAAATTAAGTTATACTTATAGAGGTTTTAACTCATGTTTATCATTCCCAACTTACCCACCAAGAAAAGGAATATTTTCTCATCTAGTGCCTTGGTGAATAAGTCTGCAAGCTGGTATTCTGTAGACACGAAATGCATTTCGATTGTGCCATACTCAACATGATGTTTCAGAAAGTGGTAACGGATGTCGATATGCTTTGTTTTGGAATGCTGTAATGGATTGGCAGAGATTGCTATGGCGCTCTTTGAGTCACAGAAGATGGGAATCTTGAATATGATGTGGCCATAGTCCTTAAGCTGAGTTTTCATCCACAGAACTTGGGAGCAACAGCTAGCAGCAGCAACGTATTCGGATTCTGCTGTAGATGTGGATACGCAGTTCTGCTTTTTAGAGGTCCAGCTAACTAGTTTACCACCTAGGAATTGACAACTCCCAGAGGTACTCTTTCTGTCGAGCATGCATCCTCCATAATCTGAATTTGTGTAAGCTTTAAGACCAAAACCAGAGTTCTTCGGATACTAGAGGCCAAGATTTTTGGTCCCTTTAAGGTATCTGAAGATCATCTTTACAACATTATAATGGGATTCCTTCGGGTTAGCTTGATATCTTGCACAGAGGCATGTGGCATGCATTATGTCAGGTCTACTTGCTGTTAAGTATAACAAAGACCCAATCATTCCTCTGTAGAGTGTGCATTCTACAGGTATGCCATTTGGATCTGAGAATAACTTATTTCCAGTGGCCATTGGGGTTCTCATTGCAGAGGCATCAAATAGACTGTATTTTGAGAGTATGTCAGAGACATATTTAGCTTGATTTATGAAAATTCCCTCTGATGATTGTTTTACTTGGAGTCCGAGGAAGAAAGTTAATTCTCCCATCATACTCATTTCAAACTCACTCTGCATAAGTTTTTCGAAATCTTTGCATTTTTGTGCATTTGTAGACCCAAAAATTATGTCGTCCACATATATTTGTACAAGCATAATTTCATCACTTTTTCGTTTATAAAACAAAGTTGTATCCGTTATACCTCTGTCGTAACCATTATCGAGAAGAAAGGTAGAAAGTCTTTCGTACCATACTCTTGGAGCCTGTTTCAGTCCATGCAGAGCTTTGTCAAGGTAATACACGTATTTTGGGTACTTGGAGCTTTCAAACCCTGGTGGCTGTTGGACGTATACTTCTTCTTGGATTTCACCGTTTAGAAAAGCGGATTTTACGTCCATTTGAAATACTTTAAAACCTCTGTGGGCTGCGAAGGCTAAGAAGATTCTTATGGCTTCGAGCCGTGCCACAGGGGCAAAAGTTTCATCGTAATCTATGCCTTCTTCTTGTCGATATCCCTTGGCCACCAATCTTGCTTTGTTTCTTATGACCACCCCATCTTCATCCTTCTTATTTCTGAAGACCCATTTAGTTCCTATGGCTTGTTTTCCTCGTGGCAGAGGAACTAAATTCCAGACTTTGTTTCGTTCAAACTGTAGAAGCTCTTCTTGCATAGCTTCTACCCAGTTTGGGTCGTCAAGGGCTTCAGAGATCCTTTTTGGCTCGATCACACTAATAAAGTTTGTAAAGAAACAAAAGTTAGCAGTGGCAGATTGATAACGCCACTTTTTGGCTTGTATTCTAGCAAAAAGGCGTGGATCTTATGGTTTATCGAGTGATTTATGCAGGTTATCTAAAAGACGACAATCTTCGAGAAAATAAGCTAAAAAGAGCCCAAAAAAGAGCCAAAACGAAGCCCAACGGAAGCCCGAGATCCAAGCCCAAGACCCGCGCTCGAACCAGGACCCGAACTGCGAACCAGAAACCGACCCGCACAGCTCAGAAAACCGACCAGCTTTCGTATTCACGTTTATCATGTTTACATACAGTTTTTCATCCCCTTTTCTTGTATTTTTGTCCCCCAACATCATGAACTAATCCTTAGACGTTGGGGGTTGGAATGAATTCAATTTAAGTATAAAACATGTGATTAGTGACTTTTATCAGTTTTTCCCATTTTAATGAAGCATGTGATTTCGTTTTTAATGCTTTTGTGAATTTGGCGAATTTACATTTGATTTGTTATGAACAATTAAGTTCGAGAGAATTAATTGTTAATCTAGAACTAAGAAATTGCACGCCTAAGGTGAGAAAGGAGATAGAGATATTCTGAGTAAACCTTAGTCCCATTAAAATCTTGAGCTTAATGTGTTTTGAATTCCATAGGTGAGATCGAGAGATAACCTTGTGCTTTTCAAAATAAAACCCGTAGTTGCTCGAAAGAGAACAACGGTGATTTTTACAAGATTAGGTATTCATTATACGGAATAACTGGTAACTGTTTTGAGTCAAGTGTTTGTATGTGAAGGTCTTAGGATTTCCAACCCTCAACTGTTTCCTCTATCAAAGTTTCTTAAGTTGTTTACTGTTTCCGTGTTTGATTTGGTTTGTTTGCAATTAAGTAGTTTATAAACCAACCACTCCAATTTCAATAGTTCAGTTAATAGAGTTTATAGTAATTGTGATACTCAGGTCCTAGTTCATGTGGATTCGATACTCGTACTTCCGTACGTATTACTTGATTTCGACACCGTACACTTGCGGTTAGATTTAGGGGGTGATACCAGCCTATCAAGTTTTTGGCGCCGTTGCCGGGAAAATAGTTACAACTGATAGCACTACCAGCTATAAGCGCTATTAGATTGAACATTTTTTTTTCTGTTATTTTTTTTCATCACTTCAGTTTTTGGATTGCTAAATTTGTTTTCTTTCCGTTTGAGGTACTAATTGGTGTATGCCAAGGAAAACCCGAGGGGAAGAAATCGAACCAATCGATCCGGAGATTGAAAGAACCGTCCGCCGAATACGCCAAGACACCAAAGCCAAGAGACATCTAATGATGGGTGACGAAATGCCCGTCAATATACCACCTGTCAACAATCCACCTCCTCCTCCTGAGCAACGCCCTATAAAGTCGTTTGCCAATCCGAATGTGGCAGCGGCACGCATAGGCATTCAAGCACCTGCCACTGCAGCAAACTCGTTCGAGCTCAAACCAAGTACCATCGTAATGGTACAACAAAATCAATATGGAGGAGCGCCGACCGAAGATCCTCATGCACATCTCCGTACATTCGAGAGGATTTGCAGCACATTCAAGATTAATGGCATAAACGAGGATTCCATCAAGCTGAGGTTATTCGGATTTTCACTCAAAGGCCGAGCCGAAACATGGACCGAGAGTATCCAACCGGACTCGATCACTACCTGGGCACAACTAAAAGCGATCTTCCTCCAGAAATTCTTTCCACCAGGAAGAACCGCTCAATTAATGGCTGACATCACTCATTTTGCGCAATGGGATCAAGAGACCTTATATGAGGCGTGGGAGAGATACAAGGATATGATCAAGAAGTGCCCTCATCATGGATTGCAAGGTTGGGTTATTATCCAAACGTTCTTTGGTGGCCTTCACCCGCAATTCAGAAATGATATCACTGCTGCAGCGGGTGGAGCATTAATGGAGAAATCATATGAAGAAGCTGTCACCTTGATCGAGAACTTGGCCGAACACAGTTTCTCTACTCCACGATCAGCTGTTAGAAGAGTTGCAAGTATTCAAGAGTCGGATGAGCTGAAAGAAATAAAGGCTCAACTAGCTGCGATCACAAGGCATTTGAAAGGGGGTATTCCACAAGAACCCGAGCAAGTCCAGTTCGTACAGAACCGGAACAACCAGCCGAGGAACGACCCGTTCTGGGAATACCTACAATGAGGGGTGGAAGAAGCACCCGAACTTCTCATGGAGTCAACCCGGTCAACAACAGCAAGGTAATTCTTTTAACTTTTCTAATTCTTCTAATGCTAACAATGCTTATCGTCCTCTAGGTTTCAACCAAAGAAATTTCAATGAAGGACCATCTATGGAGAAGAAGCCGGGGCTGAAAGACATGATGATGAAGTTCATGACCAAGATGGACAACACGGTTGGAGAGTTAGCGAGCACGGTTAGCACAGTCAAGGCAGCAACTGATCAGAACACCACATCGATCAAGATCCTCGAAAGGCAAGTGGGGCAGATTTCGGAAGCCCTACAAAATCGACCTCCCGGAACATTTCCGAGTATGACCGAAAAGAAACACCGGGAAGAATGTAATGCCATTTATCTGAGAAGTAGTAAGGAGCTGAATGGAGATCTTACAAGAGAGCCGTCATCAAAGGAAGTCGAGCCCGAAAGGCAAGATGTAGAGATTGTAGATGTGGATGAGTTGGAGGTTGATGAAGAGGTGGTGATTGAAGAGATCTCAAAGAGTGAAGGGAAGAAGATAGAGCAGTCCACCACGGCAAAGCAAACACCGGTCAAGCCGGTAGTCCCGAAAGTGCCATATCCAAATAGGCTTAAAGCCCAAAGGGAGGATCTCAATTTTTCTAAATTTCTTGAAATTTTTAAGAAATTACACATTAACATCCTTTTTGCAGATACGTTGGCACAAATGCCCTCATACATGAAGTTCATGAAAGAGATTCTATCCAAGAAGAGGGCGATCGATCACCAGTCCACTATTGCACTCACTGAAGAGTGCAGCGCGATCATTCAGAACAAGCTTCCCCCGAAGCTCAAAGATCCAGGGAGTTTTTCAATCCCTATTCAAATTGGGAAGTTTAATTTTGATAAGGTACTATGCGATTTAGGAGCTAGTATTAATCTGATGCCTTTATCTGTTTTCAGGAAACTGGGATTGGGAGAAGTGCAACCGACGTACATGACGCTCAAGCTCACGGATAGATCCAAAGTATATCCATATGGAGTGGTAGAAGATGTGCTCATCAAGGTTGGCAAGTTCTACTTCCCGGTGGACTTCGTGGTGATCGACATAGATGAAGACGAAGAAGTCCCGCTGATACTGGGAAGATCCTTCTTGGCCACGAGTAGAGCGTTGATAGATGTGGAGGAAGGAGAGATGATCTTAAGAGTTGGTGATGAGAAGGAGGTGTTCAAGATGTTCGAGCATGGAAAGCGTAGAGACGGAGCCGGTCAAGGAGAACCAGATACGGAAGAATCCGCGAAGAACCGCAAGTGTGGACGATTCGATTCCGCGGATACCGAGCCAAGCTGAGATCCACATAGTCGTGCCACGACTTTAACTACGGCGCTGGGTGGGAGGCAACCCACCGATGTTAGTTTTCTTTTTAATTTCCAGTTTTTGAGTGTGTTCTTAGTTACGAAAAACAATAAAAATGAAAAAACGAAAAAATCAAAAAAATAGCTGAAACAGGGACTTACGCGGCTTGTGCCGCGGCCTACAAATCGCGCGCCAAACCGCGGGGGTCTCTGAATGGTTTTCCAAACAGAGACTTACGCGTCTTGTGCCGCGGTTTCCAAACCGCGCGCCAAACCGCGCGGTTCCCCTGTTTCTGTTTTCGTGTTGTGTTTTATTTTCCTGCTTTGTGTGTTTTGTTGCTTTGCTTTCTTTCGCCTTTTGTTTTGTTTTTCTGGTGTCTACCCGCTCTCGCTCCATTTTCGCCGATGTCTTCCAACTGGGCGTTCCAATCTTCCAAGAGGATTTTCTCCGTCCGGGCAAACAGGTACGTTCTAACTCTGTATGTAACGTGTGTGTATGATGTTTGGTTTCTTAGTAGCTAAACGAGATGCAAAAAACCTAAGTTTCACTTAGGTTTGGGGTGCCTCAATTTTCATCATCGACACACTCAATTTTAATCCTGTGCAAACCTCGGTTTCACCGAGGTTTGGGGTTGGCTTTGTTAGACAAACCTAGGCCACGACCTAGGTTTGGGGTGGCCATGTTTTTGAAAATGCTAGAATAGCTCTTTTTTGCTTCATGTTATACTATGTATTGCCTGTCTAATACCTGTAATAACCGCACAACGATACTTGTTTTAAGTGTCGCTTGAACCAACACTTGCACATTGGGGACAATATGTGGGTAAGGTTTGGGGTTGCCCAATCGGGCTCACGTTATGCACGTATATTTCCTGCACTTCTGAGTACCTAGATCACTTCAGCTAAAAATTTTGTTATGAATGATTGAGACCAACCATTGTAGGAAGAATCTTGTGATAGTGACGTGACCGCTAGGGAAGGACCGGGAAAGGACATAACTAGGGACATTAGTGGAGACCACCCATTAGTGAGATTTGAGCATAAAAGACGTCTTTTCATTTTGAGGGATTTAAACACTTAATTCATATACACTTTTTCGAGTTCCTTGTCGTGAATATAGAATGATCTCGCTATATTATTGCATTGAGTAGCAAAGACGACCATCGGGATATTAGGTAAGGGTGTAGAAGACCATTTCGTGTGGACCTTAAGAGATGATTCCAGGCATTGTGTGTATGTTTAACCTGTGTTTAGCTATCATACCTTTTGACCCATATTGTGTGTATCCATAACCCTCTTTGTAGCCAAACACTCACCTTTTTCAATTCAGAACCACCTTTAAACCCGAGCCGAAAGCCTTAGCCAACCCTATCCGAAAGTGTGTCAAACAGAGGCGGAAATGAACATAGAATAGATAGAGCGGAAAAGAAGGAAATCAGGCCAGTCATGAAAATAAATAGAAAAGAGGGCCAATGCAGCCCCAATCGAATAAAGAGGACCAATGAAGTCCTAAGTTAAAAAAAATTTAGTTAGTTAAATAGTATCTATAGCAGCTAAATAAGTGAGTCAAAGCGACTCCAACAGTGACAAAGAGGGCCAAATGATAGGAGTTGAAGCTATAAAGTTCAGCATTGCTAAAGTTTGACACACCAAGGATCATTGAACCGTTTTTCCCCTTCACTTCTTAGCCATAACCTTAGCCCCGTTACAACCCGTGTAAAGACCTGGATGATCTTCTGGAAAACGTGATTACGGTATGCGGCCACCTTTACTGATATTCCCTGTCTTGCTACTTGATTCCTTTCTGAGATCAATTTTTGGACATTTGTGCGTCTTTCAATAGAGTTGTCATGTAATATTCGAGTATTCTTGTACATAAATTCCCTAAACATGACAACATGTGCGACAACCTAAGTTCAAGTGAAACGAGAGTATCCCATGAGGTAGGGTCGAGGCAAAATGTTTTCCCTAATATGTCTGGACCTAGAACAACCTTAGTGTAATCGGAGCAGTCACGAGTTCAACTTACAATGGAAGGTCATAGATCAAATAGAATAAGGATGAGGCGAGAGCGAGATAGGCGTTCACGGGTATGGGAAATCACCAGTGCATTACATGGTACCGATTGAGAGTTGTGCAGTTATTATATTTCACTGATATGTGCTTTTACTCTATTTTATCGCTAATTTGCTTGGGGACAAGCAACGCTCGGTTTGGGGTTGTTGATAACGCCACTTTTTGGCGTTATTTTCAGTTCTCAAACCAATGAGATTGGCTTGTATTCTAGCAAAAAGGCGTAGATCTTATGGTTTATCGAGTGATTTATGCAGGTTATCTAAAAGACGGCAATCTTCGAGAAAAGAAGCTAAAAAGAGCCCAAAAAGAGCCAAAACGAAGCCCAACGGAAGCCCGAGATCCAAGCCTAAGACTCGCGCTCGAACCAGGACCCGAACCGCGAACCAGAAAACGACCCGCACAGCTCAGAAAAGCGGGAGACTTGCCACGCGACTTGCAAGTCGCGTGACAGGTCACCTAACCCTCTGTTTGTGCGAATTTCAGCTTTTTTATTCCGGATTTTAGGTCATTCTCGTTACAACTCGACACACGACGAACGGTAGACGACTTGGGGCGATTTCTGGAGATTTTTCACACCTTTTGGAGCCACGAGAGAGGATCAAACGAGGAGGAATTAACGACGCGATGCGGATTAGAGCCGGGAGAAGGGAGTTTATCATTACATCTTTCGTATTCACGTTTATCATGTTCACAAACAGTTTTTCATCCCCTTTTCTTGCGTTTTTGTCCCCCAACATCATGAACTAATCCTTAGATGTTGGGGGTTGGAATGAATTCGATTTAAGTATACAAACATGTGATTAGTGACTTTTATCAGTTTTTCCCATTTTAATGAAGCATGTGATTTCGTTTTTAATGCTTTTGTGAATTTGTCCAATTTACATTTGATTTGTTATGAACAATTAAGTTCGAGAGAATTAATTGTTAATCTAGAACTAAGAAATTGCACACCTAAGGTGAGAAAGGAGATAGAGATATTCCGAGTAAACCTTAGTCCCATTAAAATCTTGAGCTTAATGTGTTTTGAATTCCATAGGTGAGATCGAGAGATAAACTTGTGCTTTTCAAGCTAAAACCTGTAGTTGCTCGAAAGAGAACAACGGTGATTTTTACAAGATTGGGTATTCATTATACGGAATAACTGGTAACTGTTTTGAGTCAAGTGTTTGTATGTGGAGGTCTTAGGATTTCCAACCTTCAACTATTTCCTCTATCAAAGTTTCTTAAGTTGTTTACTGTTTCCGTGTTTGATTTGGTTTGTTTGCAATTAAGTAGTTTATAAACCAACCACTCCAATTTCAATAGTTCAGTTAATAGAGTTTATAGTAATTGTGATACTCAGTTCCTAGTTCCTGTGGATTCGATACTCGTACTTCCGTATGTATTACTTGATTTCGACACTGTACACTTGCGGTTAGATTTAGGGGGGTGATACCAGCCTATCACATATCTTTTTTTACCTTTTCAGAAGGTTCGCCGATTATAAGACTTGGAGGATGGCTTTTTGTCCATTTTGTTGTTCTTGGGAGATGGTCATCGATTTCATCAAGTTGATATTCAGAGGTTTCTAACTGTGGTTCATGTGCAGCCTCTGTCGTAGATTTTTCTTTCGTGCTTGATCCTACAGATTGTGGGATGATTGGAATGTGTGGCGGAGTTTGTTCCTCTGAGGAAGTAGAGACTAAGTCTTCTTGTTCCTCTGTTATTGGTTCCTCTGTGGTTTCTGGAGTTGGTTCTTCAGTAGCTTCTGTGGTTGTTTTCCTTGTTGTATCATCTTCTGTTGTCTCCCCCTCGGCATTTGCATATGTATGTTTAACAGAGGAAGATGAATTATTTAAGGGACCAGTTAGAGATATACCTATCGCGTTCTGGTTGGCAGAAGATGATTCTCCAGAGGCTTTGATGGCTCCAGCAGAGGGATCAATGTCGTCATGGAACATATCTTGAAATAGAAGATTTAAGTCTTCTTCTCTTGTTTTTGAGATACCAGAGGATTCCCCTTTTAGACCGAGTTCTGAACTGATTTGTTCAGAAGTCTTCTCGAAGGTATCGTCAAAAGAAACGTTTATGCTTTCTACAATCGTTCGTGACTGCAGAAGATAAACTCTGTAAGCTTTGGAAGTTGCAGAGTATCCTATGAACTTGCCTTCACATGCCTTTACTTCAAACTTTCCTCTTGCTTCTCTATCATTTAAGACGAAGCACTTGCATCCAAATACATGGAAGAACTTGATGTTTGGTCGCCTTTTGTTGATCAAATGATATGTAGTTTTGATGTGTCTCTTTACAATGGTTGATCGATTTTTGGTATAGCAAGCGGTCGATACTGCTTCTGCCCAAAATGTCATTGGTAATCTGTTAGATCTGAGTTTTGTCAATAAACTAAGTGTTGAATTCTGATAAGAAGGCTCATAAGTTCTGAAGAGAAGAGTCAGAGTTCTGACCAAGAAGGCTCAGAAGTTATGCTCTGAAAGTTTGCTAAGTATTGAAGTCTGAGAAGAAGAGTAAGAAGTTCTGAGAAGCTAATCAGAATAATGTTCAGAAGTTCTGAACAACATGTTCAGAACTTATAACTAGATACTTTACTTTGTATTTAGTTAACTAGTTAGGACACGTGTATTGTTCCTATTAGTCTTTCTTTTATGTACTATAGCTTTAGTGTTTCCGTTGCAGTATATATAGTGGTTAGCACTTCTACGCTAACTGACTTTCCCGCATATATTTGTATTCATCTTTTGTAATCTTTGAGATACTCTCTCTCTAAGATCTGTAAATCTGTTCTTCATTGAATACAAGTTGGTTCGATCATATTACTTCTCAATTACTGTTATATACATTGATATATTGATTGTAAGAGTGGATCCTGGACTTTCAATTGGTATCAGAGCCAATCAACAAACAAATTTGTTCAAGATCGTGATCGCGAAGGTTATTGATCAATTTCTTGAAGATTTCTTGATTCGTTCAAAAATCGATTCCGCTGCTAGTTCTAATTCTTACATTCTTAAGCAATTCTTGAATTAATTGTTATTTTTCAATCAAGAAATCCAAATTTGTCTCTCTGTTGAAATACCTTACAATCATGTCTTCAAAAGAGTATCTAGCCATGGGATCTGAAACAAAGCCACATATTCTAATACATGAAGAGTACCAGCAATGGAAAATCCGAATGATCCAATTCTTGGATAACATAGATGAAAATCTGATGATTTCTATCCGAGAAGGTCCTATCGAAGTCTATGTCGATGTGGCTGCAACTCCTGAAACAGAGGCAACTCCAGAAATTCCGGCTACAAGGGTGAAAAAGAATTACTCTCAATACACAGCTGAACAGAAAAGCAGGCATGCTATAGACAAAAGAGCCATCACATTGATTACATTGGCCGTTCCGAATGAAGTTCTAAACAGAATTGACAGTGGATCATCTGCTAAGGAAATGTGGGACGAACAGGAAAGACAGATGTTAGGAACTGTCAGGTCAATACAAGCAAAGTTAAATCAAAGCATAAATGCTTATGAAAGATTCAAGGCTAAAGAATCAGAAAGTTTGACTCAAACGTATAGTAAATTTTGCACTATACTGAATGATTTGAGAAGAAATGGGCTGAAAAAGACAAAGTCCGAAATAAACTACAAATTTCTGAACAGTCTAAATTCAGAATGGTCATCGTTTGCTATCAGTCTACAAATGAATAAGGATATGTGTGAAGAAGATCTCAATGATCTATTTTGTGTACTTAATCAGCATGAAGACTCTGTTAAGATTGTGGTTGAAGAAAAGAAAAATTTTGCAGAACAGTTAGCTTTTCTGTCAAAGTCCAAAATCGTTAAAGCACCCAAGAAGACTGTGTATCTATCTGAGATACCAAAGCTGGAGGAATCTGATAAGGAAGAGGGATCAGAAGAAGATGAAGATATCAAAATAATTGCTGAAAAGTTGGCCTTGTTGACTAATACGTTCAACAAGAGGTATGGAAAAGGTAAATTTCAGGGAAATTACAAGAAAGAGCAGGGAAATTCAGATTTCAAGAAAAGAGAAGAAAGAGGAGAGAGTAAATATGAAAAGAAGGTAGAGAGAAGAGAAGAAAATAGAGAAGAGAAGGAAGAAAGAAAAGAAAAGAATCTGTGCTTCGAATGTGGAAAGTCTGGTCACTATGCAAAAGAAAGCAAAGTGAAAATTGTGAAGGATTATGAGTACTACACCAAAAAGGCTCAGCTAGCGAAGAAAAGAGATGATGAAGTGGCAATGTTAGCTGAACAAGAAAATTGGTTGTATTACACTTCAGATGAAGATGACTGCATTCACTTTTCACAGATGCAGAGTTATATGGCAAAGATGAGGAATGAGGATGATTTTGACTTTGAAGATGCTGATTCTGAGTCATCTACTGAGGTACATTCTGCACTTGAAATCGATTTAATGACACAGATTGGTGATATGAAAACTGAGTTTGTTAAACTGAGAAAACAAATAAAAGGAGAAAGAAGTTTGGTTAACAAATTCAGAATTGAAAAAGAAGTAATTAAATAACAGTATGAGGAATCTGAGGTTGAGAAACAGAAAGTTAAAACTGAAAATTCTGAATTGTTGAAAAATCTTTCTGAATTAAAAAATGAGCTTTCAAAAGTTAAAGACGAAAAAGGTGATTTACAAATAAAGTTTGATATGCTATTTGAGGAAAGAAAGAATTTATACACCAAAATCAAAGAATTAGAAGATCTTAACTTGAAAAGAGGTCAGACTCAGCAAACATTAAATTTTCTAACAAGCAATGTTAAAGATACAAGATTTTATAATCCAAAGAAGGGATTGGGATTGGAAGAAAATGTTGTTTTGAAAAGAGCTCCAGTCAACTGGTATGATTTTGAAAAGCTTCATGTTCCTAAACCAAAAATTCCAGAAGTTGTTGAAGTTTTTATAAGACCTGCAAGTTCTATCACAAGTTCTGATAGTTTGCAGAAATCAAGTTCTAAAAAGACAAAGGAAAAAGTTTCTGAATCAAAAACAGAAAAGTCAGATGTTTCAGAAGATAAAGTTAAGAAAAAATTTCTAAACCAAAAGAAGAGAAACCAAAATACAATGACACTAAATTCAAATATGACTCTCTAAATGTCAGTTACAAAAATAAACAACAAAGTTTTTCATATTCTGACATAGAAAGTATATTTGATACTAGTAAGGTTTCTGAAACAATCAGTCAGAAATCTGAATCTTCTAATCAGAATTCTGATTGTTCAAATCAGTTCTCTGAATCTGAAGGTCAGAAATCTGAGTTTGTTAATCAGAATTCTGATTCAAAGAGTCAGAATTCTGAATCAACTGGATGTTCTGAAACAAAGTCAGAATACTTTTTAGAGCTTGAAAAGAGATCTAATCTAGTAAGTCAAGAACTTGAGGACTTAAGGAAATCTTATGAAGAACTTGAAAATGACTACTGTGATGTGGATGTTAGTCTTGAAAAAGCTTTAAAAGAAAAACGTGTTCTTATTCAGAAAATAACAGAGATTGAGAAACTAAAAGCTGAATATGATCTTTTCAAGATTAATGCTCTAAAAGATAATGATAAATTCTTTAATGAATCAAGTACATATGAAAAAGGTGAATCATCTACTTCATTCTCTAACACAAATAAACTGAATTTTTCAGAAAAAGAGGAAAGCAAAAGGAAAGATGATATGAAAAGAGTCTCTGAGAAGATTGGATTGAATTCTGCTTCTGTACCTAAAGCACATAGTTTTTGTAATAAGACTTATGGTACAGATTTTTTGTTACTTGCAAAGAAAAATCTGACTTGTGTTTAATGTGGAAGTGATTCTTTTCAATATTCTCAGAAATGTCCAATCACAATAACATCTGTTTATTTTATAAGAAAAGATATTCAGAATACAGAAAAGAAGAATGTTTCTGTTCCTCAAACTCAGAGAAAAGAAAAGATAAAAGAAGAAAAGCCACAAACTAAAAGGAAAGAATGAGAAAGAGCTTAATGTGAAAGAAAAGAAAGTTGAAAACACTGCAATATCCAAATATAAAACTTTCAAGAAGAAATTGAACAAGTTTGTGAACAGAAAATGTTCTGACTTCATAAAAGTTCAAGGTAAATGGTGTTTAAAGAAAGATTTTGAATGAAAGGTAAAAGGTACTTTTGTTAAATCAAATGACAAAGCTAACAAAGAAGGAACCATTCCAAAATGGGTACCTAAAACTAACTGATTGTTTTTGCAGGGCTGTCATGTGTGGTTTTTAGATTCAGGAGCTTCAAGACACATGACAGGTCAGAAGTATTTTCTATCAAATTTCCCAGAAAAGGCTGGAGGAGCAGTAAACTTTGGAAATAACAGCAAAGGTCAAGTTAAAGGTTATGGGGATTTAACAAAAGGAGATCTGACAATTCAAAAAGTTTTCTATGTTGAAGGATTACAACATAATCTTTTCAGCATAAGTCAATTTTTAGACAATCTTTGTCAAATCAAGTTCAAAATAACAGGTTGCATGATTTTAACTGAGAATGATCTTAAAGTCTTCTGGGCCAAAAGACACATGGACTTATTTGTGGTTAATTTTTCAAAATTACAAATATTAAATCCTGTTTGTCTTTTATCAAACTCAACTGCAAATGAATGCTGGATGTGGCACAGAAGATGTTCTCATTTAAACTTCAAAGATCTGAACAATCTTGTTGCAAAACATCTGGTTAAAGGATTACCAAAGATTAAATTTGAAAAAGAATCATTATGCTCAGCTTGTGAAATGGGCAAGATGAAAAGGAGTTCTCACAAATTAAAAATGGACTCATCTTGCAAAGCACCATTGGAAATGATTCATACTGATCTTTGTGGTCCTATTTCAGTTCAGTCTATGGGAGGAAAGAAGTATATGCTTGTAATTGTTGATGAATATTCCAGATACACATGGGTTGAATTTCTAAGAGCTAAGTCAGAAGCTGCTACTATATTGATAAACTTTATCAAAAGGATTCAAGTTTTCTTACAACTTCCAGTCCATAAAATCAGAAGTGATAATGGAACAGAGTTCAGAAATGAGACTCTTCAGAATTTTTTAGAAAGTTCTGGGATTTCTCACAATTTCTCTACAGTCAAAACTCCTCAACAAAATGGTGTTGTTGAAAGGAAAAACAGGACTCTAGTTGAAGCTGCAAGAACCATGCTGGCTTATTCAAATCTTCCAACTTTCTTATGGGCTGAAGCAATTGCAACTGCTTGCTTTACACAGAACAGAACTTTAATCAATAAAAGATTAAATAAGACTGCTTATGAACTGATAAATAAAACAAAACCATTAATCAAATTCTTTCATGTCTTTGGTTGCAGATGCTATGTTCTTAAAGACAAAGAAAATCTTGGTAAATTTGATAAAAAGGCAGATGAAGGATACTTTGTGGGTTATTCATTAACTTCCAAAGCATTCAGAATCTACAACAGAAGAACCAAGAGGATGATGGAAAGCATCAATGTAACATTTGATGAAGCCAGAATGAAGACTTCTGAACAAGACAGTTCAGAACTCATGCAGAATAAGACAAAAATGACTTCTGATACAAATTCTAATCCTATTTGTTCAGAACTCAATTTATTGTTTAAGGATGCTTTTCTAGAACTAATTTCTGATTCATATGCAGAGTTTGAAAACCCAAAGATGGTTAAAGAGATGAAAAGAAGAACCCCAGAAGTAGCTCAATCAACTATAATTTCTGATAAAGGTCCATCTGAGGATTGTCTAAATTTGATAAATACAAGTGATGAAAATTCTGAACCTTGTACTCAGAATTCTGAACCTTATATTCAGAACTCTGAACAAGTCAATCAGAATTCTGACTTCATTGCTCAGAATCCAAACTTGGATGGGACACCTACACATATATCAGAACAAGGGGATAGTTCAGAATTAAAAGCCATCATTGATGAGAATGATACAAACAACAATTTTTCAGATATTGATGTGCTTCCTAGTTCACACAAGTGGACTAAAGATCATTCTATTCATCAAGTGATAGGTGATTCATCAGCAGGAGTAAAAACCAAATCAGCTACAGCAAATGAAGCAATGTTTGCTGGTTTCTTAAGTGTGATTGAACCTAAGAAAGCCAATGAAGCCCTAGAGGATCTAGATTGGATTTCAGCAATGCAAGAGGAATTGCTCCAATTTGAAAGAAATAAAGTCTGGAGACTAATTCCAAGGCCTGAAGGTAAATCTATCATTGGAACTAAATGGGTGTTCAGAAACAAAAAGGATGAGTCAGGTGTTGTTGTCAGAAACAAGGCAAGATTGGTTGCTAAGGGATACTGTCAACAAGAAGGAATTGATTATGATGAGACATTTGCACCAGTGGCAAGAATAGAGGCAATCAGAATATTTTTGGCATATGCTGCACACAAAAATTTCAAAGTATATCAAATGGATGTCAAATCAGCCTTTCTGAATGGTATACTTAATGAAGAGGTGTATGTTCATCAACCTGAAGGTTTTGTTGATCCAGAATTTCCTGACCATGTTTATGTTTTAGATAAAGCTTTATATGGTCTAAAACAAGCACCAAGAGCCTGGTATGACACTCTTACTCAACACTTGTTAGTTTCAGGGTTCAAGAAAGGTAAAATTGACACAACTTTGTTTTAAAGAAACAGGGTGAGCATTTAATTCTTATTCAGATTTATGTTGATGACATAATATTTGGCTCTACTAGTGCAGAATTATGTGATGATTTTTCTAAAGTCATGAAATCTGAATTTGAAATGAGCATGATGGGTGAACTGAATTTTTTCCTTGGTCTTCAAGTCAAACAATTACCAAATGGTATTTTTATAAATCAAGGAAAATATATCAGAGACATTATGAAAAAGATCAAGATGTCTGATTGTGCTTCTATGAGAACACCTATGGCAACTAACATAAAGTTAGATGCTGATCTCAAAGGAGTTTCAGTAGATAACAAACTCTATAGAGGCATGATTGGATCTTTACTTTATCTAACTGCAAGTAGGCCAGATATCATGTTTTCTACTTGTTTCTGTGCTAGATTTCAGTCTAACCCAAAAGACTCACATATGTTGGCTGTCAAAAGGATTCTAAGATATCTCAAAGGGTCACCTGATCTAGGTTTATGGTATCCAAAAGAAACTGACTTTAAATTGACTGCTTTCCCTGATGCTGATCATGCAGGAAGTAGGTTGGACATAAAAAGTACTTCTGGTGCTTGTCACTTTTTGGGGGATAAGATAGTGAGTTGGGCATCAAAGAAGCAGAATTGTGTGTCCACTTCAACTGATGAGGCAGAGTATGTTGTTGCTGCTACTTCATGCTCACAAACTTTGTGGATGAGAACACAACTCTTGGATTATGGGTATCAGCTCAACAAAATTCCCATCTATTGTGACTCAGAAAGTGCAATTGCCATTACTCAGAATCCTGTTCAACATTCAAAGACTAAACACATAGATGTGAGGTATCATTTTATAAAGGACTATGTGGAAAAAGGAACTATAGAGATGCACTTTGTGTATACAAAGTATCAATTGGCTGACTTGTTCACAAAGCCTCTTGATCACAAAAGGTTTTCTTTTCTCATATGTAAAATAGGAATGCTTAATCTAACTAATTGAGTATATTTTTTGAAATGAAATTTTTTTCTAAAGTAAGATTTTCTGAGTAGTATACTCAGAACTCTGAATCTTGTATTCAGAATTCTGACACTTGAGTTCAGAACTTCTGAGTCTTGAGTTCAGATATTCTGAGTCAATACTTCAGAAATCTAACTTTAAAATTTTCTTTCATTTCTGAGAAATACAAGTACTTCAATTTTGTGGATTATTTTCTTTCTATTATTTTTCTATCTCATCTCTATGTCTCATATATGTTTAAGTACATGCTAATGTCAAGGGAGAGCATTAATATCTTCTGGAAATCATTTCATAATGCTTAAAAGGTTTGTTTTCATTTCTTATCTCTGGTCATTCTAAGACGAACAAGCTTTTGATGATAAAAGTTTTTGATTACTTGTTCAAACTATGTCTGAATTTCAAAAATCTTTCATATTCAGATGTAAGATTTTAAATAATTTTTTTTAATATCTCAAATCATCATTATTTGAACAGAATTATGATGATAAAATATTTTTCTATCTGTTCAAACCTCTTCTGAATAATAAAAGATTTTACATTCGTCAGAAGTTGATTTTAAATAAATTTGGTTACAAGGCAAAATTCTTCTGAATCAAGGACTCAGAACTCTGAGTAGAATAATCAGATCTCTGATAAAGGAAAGTCAATCTTCTGAGCGTGTTATTCAGATCTTTGACGTGTGTCAATATCCTATCCAATAAAACGTGTCAGCTTCATATTTGGTTGATTATGCCACGCATTTCATTTAAATCCTCTGTGGCATTTCAAATGTGTTGACTCCGCTATAACTTTGACATCGTTTTTTCGACAAACTCTTCAACTTCACGGATTTTAAATAGGTCTTAAAATCCCTCTTTCAAATTCTTTAAAATTTCAGAGCGAAAAGTGAGATACGAATCAATCCAGAGTTCTTTGAGTTTGTTTTCTTCTTAATCATGTCTGGTTTTCGAAGAAGTAGTCAAATATCTCTGCATTCTGCTAAGTCTTTAATGGATTCATCCGATTCTGATAATGATGAAGTACAAAATAGAGTTGTTGAAGAAGTAGTAATAAGGAATGATGAAATAAATGCAGAAGATGAACAGATGGCCGAATCAGAGGAAAATGCAGATGAGGGAAACATGAATGTTGAACATGAACAGAGTGCTGCAGGGTCGATAATGTCAAATAGACCAATCTTTGTGGAAAGGGTTGTACCTGAAGGTGAATGGTTGAAATTGTCAGAGAACAATTGTGTCTTATTATTTGAGGAGAGTAGATTTAAGCCTGAACACATAATCATAATGGAGTTATTCAAATATCATCCCTATAGGAAATGGTTTACAAGGTGCAAAACAGTCCCTATTCAATATATTCAACAATGGTGGAAATATCTTAGGTTAGAAGGAAACAAGTTTATATCTGAAATTGGAGGAGTAACTTTTGCCTTATCAATTCCTGCACTGAGAGAAATGCTAAATCTTCTAGAAAAAGATGATGTACAAAGAAGGTCAGATTTTGAAGACTCACCTTTAACTGAAGATATAATTGCAGAGTTTATGAAGTTAGGATACAATGAAGGATTAAGGACTCTTAGTTTGTTCAGAAGGAACAAATTGCCACCAATTTGGGCATGTTTCTTTCATGTGGTGAATAAGTGTTTATCGGGGAAGAATAGTTCTGCAGATCAAGCTTCAAAACAGATTCTTCAAATCTTTCAAGGTTTAGTAAAGAATAGGCATTATGACTACACCGCTATACTTTGGGAAGACATGAAGAACACGTTTGAGAAAAATCAGAAGGCTATTCTAAAGAAAACAAAGGATACACCTCTGTCATACATACCTTACATAAGGTATTGGCAACTTGTGATTTGGTATGCAATGTAAGAAAACAGAACCATTCCTAGAAGATCGAATGAACAGCATGGCCCTATTTTCTATTTGGGTAAGATGTCTTCTGTTACTAAAATCCAGCATTATCCAAATCATAAAATTTTGCCAAGATCACTTAGGAATTACATACCAAGGGAGAGTGAGATTTTAAAAGCATATTGCACCTCTATGGGAATTGAAGTACCTCAAATCCCTACCCAAGAGGACCAACCTGAGAAGAGAGGTGAGGGGTCTAGTCAAGTTAGAGAGGGGGGGGGGGATGTTCAAGTGGGTGAACATTCTGAGAGAAATGAGGGGCAAAATTCTGAGAGCTTGGTTAGAATATGTGAGGAAAAACAGAATGAGGGTGGTGAGGATGAGAGAATGTCACCAGAGGTTCAAACAGAAAGAGATGCCTTCGTACTAGCTAGTCTTAACCAGGTAACCACATCTTCTATTGGTTCACAATTCTATGTGTCCAATATTGAAACAAACACCATGGACCTAGTGGTGGAACTTGAACAACCCATCCATACCCACTCAGAAGCATTTCAACATGCTACTGTTTCACAAAAATCAGGGGAACCATCCCAAACTCATTTGGAGGGAGGTGATAAATCCCAACCTATTTTTCATCACATTGAGTCTGGATATCACAGTCCTATCCAAATTGAGCCTGATATTCCTTCTAACACTTACACAAATCAGGAATTTCGTATTCCTGACAAAACATTCATAGACACTCCTAATTTTGGATGTCAAGGATTGGATGGAAGACCTGGTGAGGTGAACATTTCAAAAGCCTCATTAAAATGTGCATCTGTTGTACAAGATGACTTAGTGTTATCTACAGGCCATGAGCCCTCTGGGCACATGAAAACTGGACCATCTGTTGGTTCAGGTTCACAGTTAGACTCCTCTGAATTTGTAAAGATTTAGAATCAAAACAAGGTGATGGGGGATAAAGTTGAAAATTTGGAGAGAAAAGTGGATGGACTGAATGATGAGGTAAAGGAGTTGAAAAATATGTTGGAGGGCAAAATAAAATCTTTTGAGACAAAGATAGATGATGTGAAGGTATCCTTGGAATCTCATAAAAAGGAGATCAAGGATATTATGTCTGAATTTCAAAAAGATTTGTTTAAACAAATGCAGAGTATGCAAGATTCTGTATTCAAAGCACTAAGCACTTCTTTGGCTTCAACTTCTAAACCACTTGATCTTGTTCCACTAGCAGAAGCTGAACCTGAAGGTGTTCCTGTTCAGAACCTCAAAAGGAAGTTTGATGATAATGAATTTCATGATCATCAAAAGGGGCAGAAAAAGCAAAGGTTGAGTTCTGATGATGATATTGGTATAGAAGATTTTGAAATAGCAGATATGCAGTTAGCCAATACAAAGAGCACAGAAGTTCAGACAGAGGAAAATGTAAAGATAGTGGATACTCAGATAGTTCAGATTGACAGTTCAGATACAGAGGAAATGGAAGTTGAATGTACAGATGGTGCTGATACTGATAAAACAGAAGAATTGAACTTAGACCCAGAGATGGAAGTAAATTCTGATGAAACTGAAGCTATTGAGGAACCTGTGTTGAGGTCAGAGGAAACAGTTGAGAGTTCAGTTGTTGAAAACAAGTGTACAGACATTGTTCCCTATGTAAAGTTAGCTTAGTGGACTCTGAGTCAGAAGAAAGGAGACTGAATGAGGTATTGATCAGAAGGATGCAAAGTGAATTAGTCAGAGCTCTAAATGTTCAGAATATTCAAAGAGTTGTGAAAACAGTAAGGCCTATTGATCTAATGGGAGAAGAAGATAGTACTGTTGACAATTCTCAGAAGTTTCAAGATGAATTTCAGTTTAACTATGCTGATGATATTGATACAACAGAAGAATATGAGAGAGTGGAAGAATACTTTATGCCTTCAGAATACCTATTCAGAAAGCCAATTGAAATTCCTAAGATTGACTTGCCAATTTTAGAGGAGCCTTTATGTGATTTTATTCTGGAATTAAGTGATGTACCACTTGGTAGACAGTTTCATGATGATATCTTTCCAGAAGAAATATATGAGAATCTTTATCACACAGAAGGAGATTATGTAGTTTTGGAAAATAATATTGATGGTTTCATGGATGAGAGAACTCAGATGACTTATGCAGAAGCTTCAAACAGATTCAGAATTCCTGATTCAAGATTGCATATTCAGAAAAAGATTGAGAAAGTGTTGATGTTTCAAACAGATGAGTTTGATGGTCTGGTGTATGTAAGATTGGAAGTGATGAAAGAAAGAAGTGTTAAAAATTCCATGTCCAACTTTTATTTTAACACATTAACTCTTGATGATCAGATCTTCCTAGTTAAGTTCTTTGCCAGTACTGAACAGACCTGGATAGAGATTGAATGCAGAAGACTTCTGGGCATTTATGTCAGAAATATGCATATGTATGATTTTCAGTTAGCTATTGAAGGAAGAAAAGAAAAATGCAACTTGAGTTGTCCAGCAAAGATTTCAGGGTTTGGTGTGAATTTGAAGGGATTTATAAATGAAGGAATGGAAACTGAAGGATTTGCATATACAGTTCAAAGAAGACTTGAAATATTCAAATTAAAGGAATTGGTGAAGTATAGTAATGCAACTTTGAGTTGGTTACTAAGTGAAATGAAAGGAAGTACTAATACTGAAAGAGAAAATCCAAAGAAAAGATGTGTGAATTCTGTGGAAAGAAGATTAAATCTCAGAAGTAAGATCAGAAGCTGTGGTGAATGGTTGTTATCAGAAGTCAATCCCAAAAAGATGCTGCACAATGACTTTGTATTTCCAGCTGAATATGAAGTGAATGAAATCCTTTCAGAAGAAGTTGAAGAAATTCAAGATACAACTCCTCAGAATGTTCAAATAACAAGTGTTGATCAAGCTGAACAATCTGAACCAGAAGAAGATGAAATATCTGTTGATTTGAATGGATATTTTCTTGAATTTGATCTACCTGAGTTTTTCAAGCCTAAAGAGATACAATTTCTGGATGTATATTATGACAGACCAAAAGAGGCTCAGATCTGGTTGGCAGAGAAGTCAAGGTGTCTTGGGAAATCAAAACAAGCTGTGTATTCAGATTTCTTAATAACAGGGATCAGAGAACTAAAGGTTAAGCAGTTCAGAAAGCAAGAGTACTTGTCCTTTGAAGTGTTGAGAGAGGATGGAAAAGTGTATTATTTTACTGATGCAGACTTTGAAAAGTTGTCAGTAGTTGACTTCTACAGGTTACATAGTCTTCTGTGTTTCAAAGATTCAAGCAAAGACAAGAATGAAAGAAAAGCAAGGAGTGTGGTGATTGAAGCTATGTTCTATATCTTAAGATGGCATTGTTATACAGATTTTCAAATAGCTCTGTATCTACAAAGGCCATGTGTTTATCTTTCAAATCCCAACACAGATCATGATCAGAAAATGTCTTGAAAACCGGAAGTGTATCCAAGCATCCAGAATTGGGAGTCTTTCTGAAGAATAAAAGTGAAAAGATCTTCTTAAGAGCAAAGAAAACTGCAAAGTATTGTTCTGGAACTTTAAGAATCATTAAGCACAATTTGGAGAAGTGATCACTCAGCAAGTTGAAACTATTCAGAAAATCATTGTTAAAATTGACAAGAGGCTTAATCAGAGAAATGTGCTTTTACAGAAGATTGTTCCTGCCTTGAAAGAATTGGATGATGCAAAGTATAAGTTTATTTGACAAAAAGGGGGAGATTGTTAGATCTGAGTTTTGTCACTAAACTAAGTGTTGAATTCTGATAAGAAGGCTCAGAAGTTCTGAAGAGAAGAGTCAGAGTTCTGACCAAGAAGGCTCAGAAGGAATGCTCTGAAAGTTTGCTAAGTATTGAAGTCTGAGAAGAAGAGTCAAAAGTTCTGAGAAGCTTAATCAGAATAAGGTTCAGAACTTATAACTAGATACTTTACTTTGTATTTAGTTAACTAATTAGGACACGTGTATTGTTCCTATTAGTCTTTCTTTTATGTACTGTAGCTTTAGTGTTTTCGTTGCAGTATATATAGTGGTTAGCCCTTCTACGCTAACTGACTTTCCCGCATATATTTGTACTCATCTTTTGTAATCTTTGAGATACTCTCTCTCTAAGATCTGTAAATCTGTTCTTCATTGAATACAAGTTGGTTCGATCATAATACTTCTCAATTACTGTTATATACATTGATATATTGATTGTAAGAGTGGATCCTGGACTTTCATAATCCACATGCGGTCAGCATAGTTCTGGCGGCCTCCACAAGCGTGCGGTTCTTTCGTTCAACCACGCTATTTTGTTCTGGGGTGCGTGCAGCAGAGAAGTTCTGTGATATTCCTTCTTCTGTAAGATAGGCTTCAATGACAGTGTTTTTGAATTCTGTGCCATTGTCACTTCTTAGTTTCTGAATCCTGCACTCATACAGAACTTGGATTTTCTTCATTAAATTTATCAGTATGTTTGGAACATCTGATTTCTTTCTGACAAATTCAACCCATGTAAATCTTGAGAATTCATCGATCAAAACAAGCAGATATTTCTTGCCACCCAGGCTCTGTGTAGATATTGGACCGCAGAGGTCAACATGTAGCATGTACAAGGGTCTAGGGCAAGATACATCAGTTTTGCCTTTATGGGAAGCTCTTTTGAGTTTTCCCATTTCACAAGCAGAGCATAAATGATCTTTATTAAATTTAACGTTTGGTAGACCTTTGACTAGATCAAGTTTTACAAGTTTATCAAGAGTATGAAAGTTTAAATGGCAGAACCTGTTGTGCCATAACCAGGCTTCTTCGCTTTTGCATGCAACAAGGCAGATTTTGTCTTTCTTGTTCTTTGCATTGAAGTTCATGAGATATAGATCTCCTCTTCTTTCGGCTCGCAGAATTTCAATTCATGTGTCCTCACTCTGTAGAGAGTAGAAGGTTCTTTTGAACATTACATCGAATCCCGTATCGCAGAGTTGGCTTACACTGAGAAGATTGTGTTTAAGGCCATCCACATATGCAACTTTGCATACGGTTATATTCTCCTTCTGTATGACTCCGTAGCCTTTTATGTACCCCTTTTTGTTGTCTCCAAAGGTCACAGATCCACCATCTTGTTTTTCTTTGTATGTGGATAGAAGACCTCTGTCACCAGTCATGTGCCTCGAGCATCCGGAGTCTAGATACCATATTGGCGCATACTGCTTCTGCAAGACAATCAGAGAGCTTTAGGTACCCATATCCACATGGGTCCAGTTTTGTTAGGGGTTTTCAAGTTTTCCTTAGCATTCTTGGTCTTTGTTTTAGCTTCTGTTGAAGAAACATTTTGTTTCTTCTTACCCTTGGATTTATCATTTTCTTTGGGTACAAAGAGATGACAGTGTGGACTTTTGAAGTGTTGGTTTAATTTAAACATAAGATCAAAGCAATGACAGTATTGAATGTGCGAAGAGATTTGCTTGAACTTTTCATTAAATACATTAAATGGGGGCACAGAGGTATTACAGTCTATCCTAACATTAGACTTTCTATTACAATAAGGTTTATGTAGGTTAGATTGTTGTTTGCAAAATCATTTGTTGAGTGTGGCCTTTTGTGTACCCCTTCTGTGGTGAACTTCTGCAGGTTTCACTGTCACAGAAGAAAAATATTTGTCATTTTTTGTCCATTTACCCTTCTGTTGCCATGTTAGTTTTTCTTTAACAGGTTTTAAGGGTTTTAAAATCTTTAAAATCGTTGGAATTTGAGTGGACATTAACTTCTGTTGTTTGAAATTTTCAAGCTCAAGAGATGTTTTGGCTTGTATGCACATATTCAAAAAGTCTGGACAGATAGGAATTCCCGTGATTTTCTCCTTGGGAGGAATAGTTCTGTTAAGAACTTCAGAGGTTTGATTAAAATCCTCTGTGTCACTAGGTCCGATCTCTGACTTAGAGTCAGTCTCTGAATCGTCAGAGGATGAATCGTCCTCATATACAGAGGTTGAGTCACTTGGTTCTCTTTCGACAGAGGCTGGGCTTTCAGAACATGTGCCATACTCACTTTATTCCTTTTCTAAGGAACTATCTTCTAAGTTAACAGAAGTATCTGTTAAGTTTTCTTCAGAGAGATCTTGATCGCTGGAAGATGTACAGAGGTTTTCTTCAGAGATATTAAGTTTTTCTTCTTTAATTCTTGGCTTGAACTCAGGTGCCTCTGCTGATAATTTCTTTTCAGAATTTATCATGTAGACAAATGCAACTTGAGTTTGAGTCTCAGGATTACCAGACTTGAAGATTCCTATCTGATCTTGAGTTTTCAGATACCTCTTAGGTTTAGATTCTCCTTTGACAGAGATTGAAGGTGACAAATCTGTGTTTTCAAACCACACATTTTTTCATCTTCAGAGGTTTTCTCTTGTGAGGTTCCCCAGAGACTTTTTTCCTTTTACTTACAGAGAGAAGATTTGGAAATCCAAGTTTTCTTGTATCTCCAATGTGAAATAGAGAGGACAGAGACTTGTCTCTTTTGGTTCCGGTATAAGGATCTATATCACAGAAGCCAATTCCCCGTCTCCCTATTTGTGTGTTTATTTTTTCGTACACCTTCTGAGCATCTTGAAATTTTTTAATTTGAAGATCTCTTCTGAGTAAATCTTGACAGAGGACTTCTCTCTCCTTTTGAAAATAATTTTTAAGAGCTAGGATGTTCATTCTGTCGCACTCAACGTCCATTAAGTTCAGAAATCTTTTCTTTTAAAGGATTTAACTTTTTGTTCCAGTCCATTTCAATTTCTTCCTTTTCTTTAAAGATTTTAGCTTTTTCTTGAGTGAGAAGTCTAGCTTCTCTCTCATAGAAGGTGAGCTTTTTCTGAATATTTTCACATGTCTTTTTCATTTCAGTGTATTCAATGTTAAGTTTAATCAAATCATCTTCTGCAGTATTATAGTTAGAGGTAGAATTGGATACCTCACTGTCGGAGTCGGAGCTGACTTCTGCCATGCCACAGAATAGAGCATTCTTTGTTTCGCCTTCGTCAGAGGATGTGTCTGACTCCCAGATTTCTTTGTTCACCATTAGTGATTTCTGAGGGCAATTTGACTTGCTCCTGCATTCGTTGGCAAAGTGACCTGGCTTTCCACAGTTGTAGCATCTTTGGTTCTGTGTGGAGTTTCCATCTCTATCATCTGACCTCTGTCAGCCACCACTTCTTTCGGTTCGGCATTCATTTGCGTAGTGGCCTGGCTTACCACATTTGTAACACTCTTGAATCTGTGGAGTGTTGTCAGCTTTGTCTTCCGACCTCTGTCGGTCATTTCCTCTGTCATTTCTGTCACTTGACCTCTGTCGGTCACCACTTCTGTCATTTCTGTCATTTGACCCTTCTCTCTCTCGATTATCTCTTTCATATCGTTCATTACCAGATTTCTTCTGGTATCCTCTTTGAATTCCCTAGTCAAGAGAGCTAATGATTTACCTATCGAGGCCAGGGTCGTTTCTTCTTCTGCTGCTACTTCCTCTTCTTCTTCACTTTCCACCATTATGTTTTTCTTCTTCTTCTCCTTTCTCTCCTCTACTACTTTTTCTTTCTTTGGTTTCTCTCTAGCCTCTGTAGTCTTACCAACCAATGCAAGAGGTGCAATGAACTAGGCTTTTGCTTGTGCTACCTGATGCTCTTGTGCTGCCAATGTTCCATAGAGGTCTGATAGGGTCCAGGAATCTAAGTCTTAATTTGTTTGCAGAGACATAGATAACTGAAGCCATTCTTCATTCAGAGACTTCAAGAACATAATGTTGTTTTCTTCAGAGGTTCTGTGGATGCCGAACTTCTTGCACTTGTTTATTAGAGAGTTGAACCTATCATACGTAGTCTGCAGAGATTCGGTTGGCAGAGCTTTAAAGGCATAGTATTCATTTATGTATTGAGCTCTGCGGTTCTTCTGGGTTTTGGCTCCTCCTTCTAGTTGTTTTTCCAGTTCTTTCCATAGATCATATGCAGATTCACATGCATCCATGGACAGGAAAAGGTTATTTGGAATGGCCATAATCAGAATTCTCTTGGTTTTCTGAGCAACTTCGTATTTTGCCCAATCAGGTTCAGACCATTTATCCTGGGTCTTTGGTTTCGTGTGTGCTGGGATTTCTGGTGTGTCGTCTGTGCCAGGAACACGAGGTACAGTTATCATGGGAACGAAAGGAGGGTTACGGATATAATAAACCAATTCTTTGTCAGTACCCTCAAAGAAGTGAATCATTCGAATCTTCCATTGAGGGTATTCTTCTCTAAGAAGAGTGGGAGGTTTGTTTAAAGAACCAGCAGAGAGGAAGTTGTTTGTATTCGTCATTTTAAAGAAAGATAAGTTATCCAGAAAAGGGTTTGAACAGCAAACATTTCAGAGTACGAAGTGGATGCTTCGTATGAAGTTTCTGTGCTTAAAAGCTTTTAAACAGTGCACTAAAATGGAGTTTTTAACCAAAATAACATATTCTATACTTTTACCAGAGTTCGAATGAATCGAAAAATGGCAGCAAAACAGAAACTGTTTGAATAAAATGAAGAACAGGTTAAAAATCCAAGTTTCTACCAAAAATCATTGTAAAGAGTGGATCCCTTGATATTAAAAATCAAAGTTTGCTCTGATACCAATTGTTGGTTCCTGTTTTCTTAACAATGATCTTAACTTTCAGTTAGTTCAGATTGTAGATATGGTGCAGAAGCGTATTTAAGAACTGAAAGATAATGTAAAGGTAGAAAAACACACAATATCAAATAAACAGTATGTAAATAACAGATGAATATCTCAAAGATTACTGTGTTTGATATTATCAAGAACACCAAGAACATAACAAGAAAGTGCTGCTGGTGTGTGTGTTTGTGCGTAGCTTAATGTGTAATTCTTTTTCTTGTTAATAGAAGAACTCAACATGAGTCTTTTATTTATACTACTACAAAGGGGACATACTTTAGACAATAAGGACTAATCTACAGTAGACAAGATCGTATGATTAGTAGCAAGTACGATGTTCATTTAATGCGCATGTTCCAATTCTGACAGAGCCCTATCAGAGTTTGACACGTGTAGTTGATGTCAGGGCACGCCTAGAACAAGTGGATGAACGGATCCTGGAATAGTAGAAAGATATTTGTAAATCATCCAAGTCTTCAGTATAAACCGCAGAGGCTCTGTCAAGGGTGACAGAGGTTCTGCGGCACGGTCCTCTGTGAGCAGTCTTCTGCTGATTCTCGCCTTCGGTATTCTTAGGTTCTTCTGCAGAGCCTCTGTGGGTTACTTCTGTACTTAGAGTATTTTCACTACTTTCACAAATAGAAAGATTGGAGCTAACAACTCTCTTATGTCTTCTCAATCCTCCTTCTTCTACTTCTGCAGCTCATTCAGTGGAAATCCCCACCGCTGATACCCACGCTGCACCCTCCACTCCTTTTCGAAAAAGGAAACAATGTACTTCCCAACTTGGTTCCAAAAGAATCAAGAAAACGAAGGAGAAAACCCCCAGCATTTACATGCTGAAGACTCCTCAACTCATCTTGAAGAGATGGTGGAAAGTTCAGTGGTACGCTCTGCCACAGTTGATCAAGCCACACCTTCCATCCCGGCTTCAGCGTCTCTAAACGCTGAAGTTATAAACTTGGAAATGAACCCACCTCCTTCAGCCTCTCTACAGACTGAAGTGATTGACAGCGGATCCAACGCTGAACCCCGCACCCAACCATCATTCTCATCCCTCATTCCTCCTACTCAATCTTTGGTCTCTCCATCAATTTTCTGAACTTTCTCGGGGACACCCTTCATCGTACATGACTCAGTTGCAGACACTCTAAATACGATGATGGATGCAAACTTAGGATCTGCAGGCACCTCCATGCGCCAAGGTACTCTTGAAGGCGACATGGAATTTCATTCAGGACACAAAGGGTTCGACAACTTCGCCAACCCGCCTGCAAGTATAAACACAATCCGAAACACTCCTCTCTCTCTACCCTAAACATCTGAGCTTTCCTCTGTTCATAAGTTAATAACTGTTTCAGGTCCTAATTTGGGGGATATCAACACCTCCCTGAAGGCCCTGGAAACAAAGGTGGAAAATTACAACACTATTCTTTCCACAAACTCTTTAGCGGTTACAGACGCTGGAGAGAAACTCAAAAAGCTAACCGAGATCGTCGATACAAAAGCCTCCAAAGTTGATCTGGAGAAGGTGGATGGTAGCATCGCTCAATTTGCTACCACCCTCGCTGACAATTCAACCGCCACCACCTCTCTTTCAACAAACTTCACCTCTCTGTCCAATGAAGTCACATCATTGAAGACAAAGGTTGGTTCTCTTAAGGGTGAAGTTTCCACGATCAAGGATGACGTCTCCGCCATCAAAGAAATTGTTCAGAAAGTGCTCGATCGCCTAAACGCCCCAACTTCAAATTTTACTCAGGTCGATCGCGAAGCTCTTCAAAAGATCAATCATGCTATAACTGGCCTGGAAGTCAGATTAGCAAAGATTGAAAACTGTGTTGGGATCTCTGGCCTGGAAGACAGAGACCAAATACATACTGCTGCTGAACAATCTGTTACCTCCCCCAACCATGATGTGGAAGAGGGGGAGAAGAATAAAGAAGACCTTCCCCATAATGCTGAGGGGGGGGGGTATTGAAACTGCTGCTGGTACTTCTACTTCATGACCTCAGGGAGTTGAAAACCCTGAAGAAACCGAGAAACCTTCCTCTGAATCTGAGGGGGAGCAACTCGATGAGCAACATAAGGAAGCTGCTGCTGACGTGACCGAACCTTATGCTGAAGAGGTCGAGTCTGAAGAAGAAACTGAAGATGATGAACCTGTCGACATCTCTGATGAAGAACCATCATCATCCCCCAAAGATGATGATGATGACGATGATGATGACGAGTTCTTCTACAACCAGCCTGTTGCAAAAGGCCCTGCTCAAAAAGGGATCGAGATAAAAGAACCTTCAGGGGAGCGGACCAAGACAAAGCCTGCAGCGTCTGAGGCTGACTAAGGCAAAAACAAAGGCCTCGCTGAAGAAGACAATCTGACGATCTTGCTTCAAAGGCCAGTTTGTCAGGTACACTACCTTCTATTCCCTTACACTGCATCCCTCCTCTATCCCTTCTCAATCTCAATTCTTCTATCCTTAAAACCTCTATACACTTAACCACATTCTTTTCTCTATCTCTTTCTTCCCAACTTTTCTTACTTAAACAATCGCTGTGTTTCAGCTAGTCCTCTCCCCTGTTTGAGGATCCCAATGAAGCTCCTTTGACTACACCAGAAATAATACCAGCCACAAGAGCTGAAGAAATAATCCCAGTCTTGGATTTAACCACTGAGACTGATGAACCTGAAGAACAGCTGCTCTCTCACAAAAACAGACCTTCCTTGACTCCTCAAAAACTAAGTGAAGAGGATCAAGAAAAGAGAGATGCAATGATCAAACAGCTTGAAGATCAGCGAATCATTCTTCCTCGTGACAAAATCCCTGCTCCCACAAAGTTCAGGATTTCAAGGAAAGAATACGAGGATCATCTAAGAGCGGAAAGATTACTCACCGAAAAGAAGAAAGCTGAAGAAAAAGATAAGGCTCTCGCCATCCAGCTTGTCCAAAAATCGGTGAAAGACCCCGCGTTGAAAAGAACTCCCATTGATGTCCAACGTCATCTATGGGATGATGCCCAAAGGATCGTTGAAGAAAAGACTAAAGTATCTGATACGACTTTGAAAGGGTGTAAAGAAATGCTGAATTATCGATCTCGACCACCCAAAATCATCAAAGTAAACATCAGAGGAAGACTGTTCGTAGACGTTCTTGTTGTTGAACTTGATGTATTCAGAGAAGACAAAACCAAGCAAACCTTCTATGCTGCTACTTTAGAGAAGTTTGGTTTCTCTGAATGGTTGGAAGTAAAATTAGCCATTCAGGGATCGCGCTCAAAGTTCAAGAGCCATGTCGAGAAAATTTTAAATACTCAGATCGACTTGGTTTCTTCTGCTGTGGATATTCCTCCTTCCACTCTTCTTCCTCCTCAACAAAGAAGAGTCTCTGCAAAGGAAAAGAAAGTCTCAGACTCAGGTCCTCCTATACGGAATGAAACAGGTATTGGTTTCTATCGTGCTGAAGTTCTTGGCCCTGATGCTGATCTCTCAGCGCTTGACACCTCCCTTTCATCCCTGGCAAAGTGGTAAGTGATCCCTATGGTATATTCTTTCTAGACTACCATGGAAATCAACACTTTCAACGCATCTCTGAGCTTCCAATCACTCCCATCGAACAGCTCAGAGACCTCATATACTGGTGTGAAGTCAGACGCGACATTAAGGCACGTCACCTCAAGCCCCTGATCTTTGAAAAAGCAAAGAACAAAAAGGATCAAGGTGTCACTGTCCCAGAGACCCAGACTGGATGATTCCCACATCAAAGACCCTCGATGAACTTCTCATCAAGGAAGAACCTTTTGACGGATAGGATCGCCTTGTAAATCTTTCTATCCTTATCTGTTTATATCTTTTGTACTTGTAATTTTATTTGTTGTACTTGTAATTTTTCCACTTCCCTCTGTAATCTTTACGAAGTTTAAAGAAAAATTTCAGCGAATGTACTTTACTCCATCAGTACTGAAAAGATCCCAGAAAACAGTAAAAGGGACAAATATTTTATGAGTTCTTTTTATCCTTATGTTTTCATTAAATAGCAATTTTCTCTGTTGCTATGTCATAATCAAATAAGGAGAGATTGTTGATCCAAACCCTTAGTGATTTGATAATGACCCTCTCTTAAACACTTAGTGAAAATTGTAAGTAAACAATATGTATTAGAGTTTCACTATCGCTGATAAGTACTAAGACTTTATAGTACCGCTGATAGGAACTCTCATAATTTAGATTAGATATTCAGCGAACACTGTTCATCATCTTATAGCTCTGAGCCAGTTCAGTCTATGAGATGATCGCTGATAAGTTAGTTGTTTACTTATGATCCCTGAAGACAAGTTTCACGTCAACATATGTTCTACGCTGAAGTCGAAGATCAAGCTCAAGACCCAGCGACAAGTCTACTGATGAACTGATGCAGATATCAGCGAAGCAAGACCTGTCCATTCAACGTGAAGTATCAAGTAGAAGACTTCAGCAATCGCTGAACTTTATCATTCGCTGATAAAGATCTGACTTAACGAAAGCTGATCATGAAGTCTCCCTGCATGTTACTATTGTCTTACCTCCCTTGCACGTCTCCGTACGAAATGTCAGAACGAACATCCCTTTTGTCTGTACTCGTACAACAACTCTGATTCTACACTGTGCACCATGCGGCTACTAAGGTTGTCTACAAAGGTCAATGACATGCAACCACTCAGCTGCTGCCACGTGTAAAGCCATACTGCCTTGCATTAAATGCATGCAGTATATAAGAAGAACCTTACTTCAGTTTTGAAGTGTGCTTGGACCGTCTTCTTATTTCTCTCTTATTGTTAAGTTATTATTCGTAATTTCTTTGACTCTTTCTAGTGCAAGAAACTTAGTGTTTCTCAAGATTTGTTAAGATTAGGTTTATCCTTAATCTTGTTCCGCAACAAGTTGTAAATTGTCTTGATTTATCAATAAACAATTTAGAAAAGTAAAAACGTGTGTTTGTATTCAACCCCCCCCCCCCTTCTACAAACTTGTATAAACTTCTCAAACTGTTCTTGGCAATATCACATAGATAAGCATGTGGAATCACAAAGATTCGTGATATTGTGTGGAAGAAAATAGAATATTATCTATTAAGCTCAAAAGTGTGTAAACTGTTTGGACATAACAGGTTTCCACAGACTCAATGTGCATGAGTGAAGTGTGAAGGTGGGGAAACTTTCCTTCTTTTCAATATCCAATCTTCCAAAGAAAGATCAGATAGCATATGTGCTGCTTCCCCGTGAAAAAGTGAAGCATTTCCCTATTGAGAAGGAAATAAGTAGCTAGTGGGGTTAAAACAAGAGTTGGCATGGGCTCACTGCCTGTTTCAATGACAATCACCAAAGAGTTGTGATAAATCAGAAATGTGGCTTGCCCGACTCAGAAAAGGTTGGTGCAGAGTTGTATAATTCTTTTGACTCTGTTCTCACACCCTCTTTCTTTTTATCATGTAGCTCACATCTAACCAAACTCTCTTTTCAATTTTTACCTCTTAAGCACAATGAGAAAAACTCAGAGAGTTATCTCCCCCACTCTTTGATGTAGACCCTTCACCTCTCAAACACTCCAGGTTTACTTATTGGGGTAGGAAACGCAGGTTTAAGTGATCCATAGGAGTTCTATAAAACTCACACATTGATCCCGTAAAAATTGTTGTCCTAAAGATTGTATTGTTTCACACACTGACTCTTTGAAGTCTCAGAAAAACATTTAAAATCCAACTTCTATATTTGAAAAAGCATTTTGGCATCTAGAAGTGGTTTGACCATTTGAAAGAGGTTTTATCATTTTAAATCCAACTTCTATATTTGAAAAAGCATTTTGCCATCTAGAAATGGTTTGACCATTTGAAAGAGGTTTTATCATTTTAAAGATGGCCATTCTCTAAAAATGATGAAAGGTTTAGAGATTTTACCTTTGCATGAATATGGTCAGATTGGCATTCTCCCCCTCAAATTGAGCAATAAATCTCATTTAGGCTCACTTTGTAATCAGATATCTTGTAAGAATCAAAAAGTGTTAGTAATCATCTTTGATGATTCCACATTTGTTAGGAATATCCAGAAGAACAGTTAATTCAAATTAAAAGGAAACATGGTGCTGGGGGTTAGAGATTAGAAATACCAGTCAAAGTCTGATCTGTTGAGGTACTGGTCCTACACTGATGTGTGTAGAAACAAATGAGGTACTGGTCCTACACTGATGTGTGTAGAAACAAATGACGTACTGGTCCTACACTGATGTGTGTAGAAACAAATGAGGTACTGGTCCTACACTGTTGTGTGTAGAAGCACAATTCTGATCTAATTATGGCAATGGAGAGAGTGAAGTGATGCTTTCGATCCAGCTAGTATCTACTGACTTTGACAGTGAATTAGGTATATCAGATCACTGAATTTGAGAAAATTCAGAACTTCAAAGTCGTACATATTTGTGTTAGGTATTTAAGGCAACTGAATTCGTGTCATTTGGAGAACCGAGTAGAAAGATGTGCGCGTTTTTCTGAAGCAGCGCAAAGCTGTCAAGAAAAAGAAAACAAAAATTTCGGTCTCCGATCTTTTGGATCATCGCGACTTCTGGACCAACAGCTTCTAATAAACGTGCTCTGAAATACTTGTGGTCCCTTCTGGTCGTTGCTCTTAAATATGAGATTTTCGGTCTATAGAGGCCTCTGGTCAATCCTCTGATGAGCACCTCTGATGACATAGGTTCTGATGCATTACATCTATGCACACTTCTGCTGTAGAGCTCTGATGTTTGCCAATGACCTCTGCTAAAAATTTGATCTGTGTGGATTAAGTTCTGGAACTTCTGCACTTTTCAAATTTGTATTAACATAAAGTACAGCAGCACCAAACGGTATTGAGGAAATAGCACAAAATTTGAACCGCTCGACAGAAGGCATGGCAAAGTTTGACCACGGCTCAGCAGAAGGGTAGTCGCGACTCGACAGAGGCCTGGACCGCGACTCGGCAGAGGCATGGTCGAGGCACAACAGAAGGTCGACCACGACTTGACAGAGGGGGGTCGCGGCTCGACATAGGGGGGGTCGCGGCTCGACAGAGGGGGGTCGACGGCTCGGCAGAGGACTGGTTGCGTCATGACAGAGGGTCGACCATGGCTTGACAGAGCTCTGTTTTGGACTTTCTGCTTCTGATTTACGAAACAACCAGAGCCCTCTGGGAACAGGTTCTGTCATCTGGAACATAATTCTGCGTTCTGCTACAGCACACTTCGGTTAACAGCAACTCTACGATTTAACTTCTGTGGTGAACAGTTTCACAGAGCCCTCTGTGGATTACCTTTACCAGTATAACCAGAGGCCCTCTGTGTATTTCGGATCTACTGTTTGGATCTCTGCAAAGTTTCTGGGCATTCTTCTAGACAAATAAAAAGACAGTAGCTCTGCCATTCTTATGGAACGATGATTTGCATCATGGAAACCCACGAATACCATCAGCCTAGACAGTCTCTGCACAGCATTTTCACAGCCTCTGTGAGCTGCCTTAGTTCTTCTGTCCATCAGGCTCCTTTTTGAAAAACACGATCATAGAGAGAGTGATCAGGTTCGTAACATGCTTCCTTCCTCATAAATTCAAACACCTTGAGAGCAAGGTCCAAGTGTTGTTGCCTCTGCAACTCAACGAATGCATCCAATAAATCATCCTTTAGGAGACGAATGAGATTGGAATTGAATACTTGGTCTAGTTTAGATGGGTTTCTGGCAGCTAACTCGTGGGACTGAACTGCTTGTATTGCTTCTGTAGACAAAACCCCATCGCTACGTCTTCGGACCCTCAAGGGTTTTCTTAATTTTGATCAGCAAATACAATAGCAGCAGCTTAATGAGATTAAGCATGACAACAGTTTGGAATAGCAGCAATAAGTGATGAAACCAGGTTGCTACTTCTGCTTTTGATTTGATCTGCTCAAACCTGATTTAAACACACCTGTGCAGACCACACACATAAAACAGGTTGATCCATTAATCCAACACTGATAGGTCCTTGCTGAATGGTCCATTAAGCACAACTTATTTGCCCAGCTAGATTACAACTGGTTTGTTGCTTATCTGCCTTCTGCTGCCCATGATCAGGTTCTGTATTAAGCTTTTTCTTGTTGAAGTCAGAGATTTTTCCTGTTAAATTACAACATCTTGCAGCCTGTTAGAACCTGTTCCAAAAACTGACAGCTCAAAATCAAAAAAGTCATGATCATCTACAGTTTGACAGCAAAAAGAAAAAAAAAAGCCAATTTGTTCCAAATGAAGCCTGCACAGCGGCTTAAGCACAGGTTTAAAAACTGTTTTTAATCTGCCCAGATTTGCACAGACTGCTAACTAAGCTACTGGTTTTGTTTCTAGTTTTGATTTCAAGACTGCACACAAATGTATCTGCACATATGCACAAATCAACAACGGCTGTTTGTCTGATCTTCATGAACAAGTCCAGAAACTGCACATAAACCAAAGAAGTAGTGAAATCACAAGATAATCAACTACAATCTGAAATTCAATCTATTATGAAGTATGAACGCTGTATGAACTGAATCCAGATATGTGCACAAGTCCAATGAGCCATTTAAGACTGAGTTCTGTACTGTTGTGCACAGAAGTCATAAAGAACTGAAGTATGAGTCTTAAACTGAGTGTTTAAGAGTCATTATCCATAATGAAGTGTGAGTCCCAATCTTCTGTAATTAGGAGTCCATTTCCTTTAAAGAACGAGTCCTTAACAGATGTATTAAGGAGTCCACGTACCTGCAAGACAAATCAAACAATTTTTGGTACCCATTTCCAAATGGGTCCTATTTTGTTAGAATTTGCATGAAATGCTTTGTTGATCTTGTCATACTCAACAGAAATGAATGGCTTTTGAACATTTTGAACAAGTTTAGAGCCTTTCACTATCCAAACCATTTTCACTCTTCTAAAAGCTTGATTAACTGAGTTGTCTAGCCTACGATCATGGAAAAAATTAGAAGTGGAGATCTGATTTTTTGAAAACTTATTTGGCTTAATGAACCCTTTTGAAGAACTGTTCTTGTTTATTGAACTTGAAGTTGTTTTAAGTGAACACTTGGAGTCTGCAAAGTCAAATTCCTTGAGCCTTTTAGCTAAATCATTATTTTCCTTTAAATTCACCTCAAACATCTTTTGGAGATCAGATATACATCTCTTCTTCAACATGATCTCAGTTGACAAATCAGAGAGTCTCTTTGTCAGTTTGGATATTTCGGTTTTAAAAATCCTTCTTTCTCTTTCAAAGTCATCTTTTTGACTTAATTCTTGAATTCTTTGAACCTTCAACTGTTCAGATTCTTTTCTTTCAAAATCAGACTCTTTCCTCTCTTTTTCAAGAGTTTTCTGTAATTCTGAGATTTTGCAAGAAAACTCCACAGACTTTGTTTCAAAAACAGTTTTCTTCTTTTCAAAATTCTCTCTTTCACAGACCACAACCTTTTTATAATCAGAAGCCAGATTAGAAAATGTTAAACATTTAAGTTCAAGTCTTTTTTTCTCTTTTTTCAGAAATCTTTTCAGATTCACATAATTTTCTCTTAAGATCGAGATTTTCACAGGTTAAGAGTTTACCTGATTCTTCAAGCTTAGCAATCTTTTCTGAATCAATCAGAATGCTTTAGTTCTTTTCCTCCAACTCTTTCTCAAGATTAGGAATAATTTTGCGAAAATTAGTACTGAGTTTAGAATAATAATGAGCATCAGCAATAACACTAAATCTTAGTCTTGACATATTGTTACTTGATAGATCTAGAGACAAATGAATAATGATTCAAAGATTAAAAACACAAATATGAATCTGATCACAAACGGTTCAATCACAGACTTATCACAAATATTCAAACACAGTTAGGTCAAACACATATCTGAACACAAAATTTGTATCTGATTTCAACCAACTATAATTAATCTGTGAATTCTGAAAATGATTGATGAACCTGCTAATTGATTTTGATCATTGATGTTCCAATTGTGATAAACAACAGAATATGAATTGAAGTCCAAAACACAGAATTGTATTGATCAAATTAGAGGACTGTGTGAAATCGAAATTAAACTGTCATACCAGATCTGTGTGAAATCAAGGTGATGAGTATGAGATGTGAAAGTTGTTATTGTTCTCAACACAGTCTCAAATTCGGTTCAAATCACCAGATTATCCACAAAACAAATAAAATGGATTGACAGCTTCTGGATGAAGTGGATTCAGAAACGCATAGCCAGATTATACCAAGGAGTGGATTCAAAATCAAAAACTAATTGATATACCAGATGGATTGATGAAACCGTGGCTTACCAGACTTGAAACACAAAATCAGATGAAGTCGATCTAATGAGGCTTGTATCAGCAGTCATACCTGATAGGTTATGGTAAGCCTGTGCCTGTCTTCGTATGCTCAAAATCCCGATTGACAGCTCCTAAAAAAATATCGATCTGGTCTGTGTCTGTTTGATCGAGTAGGAGATGAAAACAGTCTAGAAATTGATGATGAATCAATTTAGAAATCGTCCAGATGGTGAATCGATCATGAACAGTAATTGCAGCCAATCGATTTGCTCTTTGAATCAAGTTGCTGTGATAGATTAAAGAAATCTGTGTCTGGCTAATCGAACTGGTCTTTGAATCGATTGAATTCTTGTCTCTTTGGCCTTGATACCAATTGTTGGTTCCCACTTACATGTAACAATATAGAAATTAAGCTGTATATTGATTGATTGAAGAGAATTTACAATGTTTGCTATGAAGAACACTCTTTCTCTCTTAAATCTCTCTCTCAGTAATAAGATACGTATTAAATATGTGAGAGGCTTAACCTAAAACTCACAAAGATACACATTAAGTACTAAGGCTTTATGGCCTAAGCCCATTAGCAACTAAAGCCCACATATTTAATTTGGGCTTTTACAATTTAACCAAGTAATCTTGAATACAATATAAAATAAAAGCTAACAATTTCCCTTCGACAAACCTCTTCCGAGCCACACTGATTTTCTATCACCAGTAGTAAATCGATCGGTCAATTTTCTAACGGGTGATAGTTCTCAATCAAAGACTCCGGTTGTGATTAAGATTTCCAAAAATGCTTCAAATTCTCAAGAACAATCACAGCCGAAGCAAAAGACCGGTCTACCACCTGCTAAGATTCATGTTTCCTCAAAAGTAACTGACCGCACTGTCCCTGTTGTTTCGGATAAAACCAGTGGCGCTAAACAAGAAAAACCAAAGTGGCTAAAGAAGGAACCTATCAAGGATGCTGCATCAAAGTCTTTCCCTCCTGTCTTTAATTCTAGGATAAACAAAGACAATTATGCTTGGAATCATTGGAATCATTTTGAAGTTTCTTTTCCAATTAAACTTAATTCTCTTAATCAATTGATTCAGTTATCGCGTGATTGTTTATGTTGTTCTAATTGTGGTTGGAATGATTTTGATGATATTCAGAATAATGATTGGTTTGGGTCGTATCACATGTGTAATTTATTTCCCAAACGCAAACCCCGTAATAACCAGCATTGACACTATAAAAAACGGGGTTAACAATCAGAGGTTAAACCACAGCGGGAGCCCAAACCCATTCCAAAACGGACTTCTCCTACTGATGTTAAACCGGAACCCAAGAGGCAACCTGCTACAAAATCTGTTCCTCCGAAAGGTGTACATTCTGCACCTAAGGGGAAATCTGTGTCAAAGCAAGTTCCTCCGAAAGGTGTCAAACCTAACCATCCAGGACCCAGGCAAATCTGGGTACCCAAGGTCCGCTAAATTTGTTTTGCCGGAAGGTCATGTGTGGTACTTAGACTCTGGATGCTCCACACACATGACCGGAAGGAGGGAGCTGCTCACGATCTACAAGGAATCATATTGCAAAGACGTGAGGTTTGTCTATACCTGTGTTTTAACAAGCTGCTCATGTGTTTAGGGGGAGCATGATCAGCTATCAGGTAAGTTTACTGTATTGTTGAGGGGGAGAGTCACACACAATTTTATAACTGATGAAAAGTTTTTTTGTCTATGTGTGTGGATACTCCCGTGTGCACTTCACACTATGCGCACATTCTGAGGGGGAGCATATACCCTAATGATCATCATTTGAGGGAGAGCGACACATGTTTTTTCTTCAACTGCCTAAAAGTTTTTGTGTGTCGGACTCTTCATGGCACAATGTTTGAAATATTCGAGGGGGAGCAGAGCCATCCCCATGCTCAGCTTGAGGGGGAGCGAGAGAAAGTTTTGCCCAATTCCTAAGGTAATTTTGTTATTGTCAAATTGTCCGGACAATTCAAAGTGTCCGGAATCCTCTGTCAACCGGAAACATAGTTGTCCGGTTTGCCCATTTTGTCTGGAAACTCCTTTTTGTCCGGAAAGCTTTGTTGTCCGAACACTCTTTGTCCGGATACTTATGGTTGTCCGGAAAGTTTTGTTACTTCATTATGTCCGGACACCCTTGTTTTGACAGTTCCGTACCTATTTTGTCACTGCCAGTCCTCAATCTGTCTCAGATTGAGCCATTGAATGCAAAGGTACGCGTTGATACTTTTTTTATCCGTCTTGTTTACTAACTTTGGGTCTTTTACAGATATTCCATGGCGGATCAACAACCTCAACAAAATCCGAGGGGGAGCGTCACACTGTTTTCTTAAAAGTCTAAATGTTTTTTTTTAGGGGGAGCAAGTCAATCCCCATGTATGTTTTTGAGGGGGAGCAGGATTATATCTGTACTATGCATATGCCTGAAACCCTACCTGTGATAGCATATAGACAAGAGTTAGGGAATCCTATGGTCCAGCCAGCGCCAGAGGGACCTTCCCCGGGACTTAGAACATGTGAGATGGAGAGAACTGCGTTCGAAAGCGAACCAGGAAAGATTGAGCCGTAAAAATAACGCGGCCCATGAGCGAACCCAACCGAGTGACATCCGGGTCACCACATCTGCTATCTTGTGTCATGTGTTGGGACAGGGTATTGAAGAAGCCTCCGTGGACCCAGCGGAGCAATTGCACAACCCCCTTATCCACTCATCCGTCTCTCAAAAGACGAATGTTTCAGTTTCTCACGAGGATATAGCACAACTTCCACTGGTCTCTCATTCGGAGCGTGCTGGTGTTGAAATAAGCGACCAGCAGCCCCCGGTTGCGACTTCATTTCGTGCACCATCGAGTCTAGAGCCATTTTTCATTGAACATCCTTCGGCAAGGACACAAGAGGAGCAACAACAACTCGAGATTCTTCGTGACTCGACCGGAACAACCGTAGTGTCTCCGCCTTTAGGTGGAACGCGAGGATCGGAGGGAAATCCTACCACAGCTACCGACATGCCAACTGTGAACGTATGTGTAACACCCCGGATTTCGTTTTCTGTAGTTTTGTACTTATAATTACATGTTAAAGTATTATTTTATTATAGCAAGAATTTCATCTCGTTAGAATCTAGTTAAGGGCCGAAAAGTAGATCAAATGAGGCTTGGTGCCCTTTGGGCGATAGTGACCGGCGAGAGTGCCCATGTCACTATCGCGGTTGTCACAATCGCCGGGTTTGTACCGCAAGTTTGATCTTTCAGACATTTGGAATTCAGGCGATTATGCCTTGGGCGATAGTGACAGTGTCACTATCGCATGGTCACAATCGCTCAAGCTGTACCGAGAGTTTGGGGGTGTTGGGCGATAGTGCCCCGGCGATAGTGACAGTGTCACTATCGCCATGTCACAATCGCTGCCGACCTATTTAGGTATAAAAAGAAGAGTTTCGGGATTTTATCTTATCTTTTGAAAAACTGAAGTTTGAGCAGTCGAATTCTCTGAGTAGAAAGGTGATCAACATCATTATATTACAAGGTTCCTACTCTTCCTTCAAGAATCAGCTTCACCCACTTCATTTAGGGTTTTTGTGGTTTGCTGCAGATTTCCTAAGGTGAGTAAACTGAACTTAAGAGCTTGATTGATATATGAATCACAATATTGTTTGAATTCTTGTAACAACTTCATCTTAAAGTGATATTTGGGTCAATAAGCTCTTGTCTCTTTAAAAAGGGATTCCAAGGAGCTTAAAGAGTGAAGTAAAGGTTATGTGACAGTTATTTACTTGGAATTGTATAAATTATGATACTATTCAACTGAAATTGGTTATACTTAAATATTAGGGCTTGGAGCTTAATGAATTAAGCTGAGTCTTAATGACAGAAATGGATGCTACATAATGGAAATAATTGCATATGGAATTGGAATATGTACTATGCTACAATAAACTCATAACGTTACTTGGGTGTATGTGTGTAGTTGATACTTTAATGTGTATAGAAATCATATGCTAAATGAAATAGTTGGACTGTTTTATTGAAGTAAATGTATGGCTTATGAACTGCTTGGAGTAGTTGTTTGTTGGTATTCACAAATTGGAGGAATCTCTAAGTAGGCATTGGGAAGGTATAGTCTTGGGCACTTACCTTGAGGGTTTGTGTATCGATCCACGCCTTCGGGATTTATACCATATAGGTAGTCCCGATGTGCCGGGCCTTGGGGCGTTACCTTGGAGGTAGACGCTAAGGTATATCTTCAAAGATGATGTAACTCGGATTGATGTTTGGGTTTCCCATGGAGTCCGATTTGTGAATGACCATGTTAATAATATTGTATATGAAATAAATTGTATGCTTTGCTATATGTTTACTCACTAGGCTTTTCAAGCCTAACACTTGTACTTGTTTAAAATGTGTCACAGGTTATAGTGGTGCCATTCCTAAGAAGGCATAGAGGAAGACTTGTGAGCATGGGGGGTATTTGGAGATGCTATTATTAGAAGATTAAATTTACCCAATTATGACAATTTTTGTAATCTTATTTCTATAGTAGAGATTTGATTAGTTAGTTGTCATAGATGTACATATAACTCTTTGTTGGTAAACAGGTATTATGTATTCCCACTTTTGTGAGCTCGTGCTTTGGCATTGTATATTTATATCACTCTTCCGTTTTATGGAAGTTTTTGTTGACCCTGTTTTTAGGGTGTCACAAGTTGGTATCAGAGCTCTAGTTTAAGTGAACTAGGTGTTAATTATAGTATGCCTAGACTTAAGCTGAGATAGTGTCAATGACAAACCTTTATACGGGGTAGATATCTTAGGATGGGAGAGTGTTAGGAAGTTGTGGAATTTCATTTATTAAGACTTATGATGACGGTAACGAGAATGCTTGTGTATGACATGTTCATAATTTCACCTAGCTAATGCTATTATGAATGCGTTGTTACGTAAGTATACTTTAATACTATTATTATGATGATTAGTGAATGTATGAGTACACAACTTTAGTCTATTCCTTACCAAAATTCTCGCATGTTTGACAGACTGAGATGGTGAATACGCGCGGTCAACTCCAATCAACACTGGACGGTCAAGCTGCAACTGAATCTACTGCCGATCGACTGGCTAACGAAGAAGCGGCTGGAAGTCCTCCGAGACCACCCCTCATAGGTGGTGGACCGGAACTTGTATCGAGAATCCACGCAGGCACCTCCAATCCTGTAGTGGAGGATAATACTCTTGAAAACCGACTGAAGGATAGTATGCTTCAAGCTATGACTTCTGCCATGGATCAACAGAAAGAGCTGTTCATGAAATTATTAGAGGACCGGGATCAAAGTCATCGACGCATTGAGACAGTGGGGGATAATGCAGGGAATGGGTCGGGCGGTCTAAAGGATAGAATAACTACACGAGAGCCAGCAAATGTGCGTGATGGGATAAGAGAAAGGGGGTGTTCGTATAAGACCTTCCTTGGTTGTAAACCACCGGAATTCGCCGGAACTACCGACCCAGTTCAATGTATGTATTGGATCAGAGAGATGGAAATGGCGTTCGAGGCTAGTGAATGCGAAGATTCCCAACGAGTTAAATTTGCTTCTCATCTTCTTAGAGGTGAGGCTCTTACTTGGTGGAATCTCACCCGTTCGTCTCTCACGCCAGAATTGTTGACTCAACTTTCGTGGCCTTTGTTTAAAAAGAAGATTCTCGACAAGTATTGTAGTGAAAGGGCCCTAGACAAGATTGAAGAAGAGTTCCGGGGATTGAAGAAAGGGAAAATGTCAATGAACGACTATTCGAAAAAGTTTCTTGAGAAGTTAAGTTTGGTAGAACATCTGGCTCCCGATGAGAAAATGAAAATAAAAGCGTATCAACGGGGATTGCCCGCCGAGATGAAGACAGCCGTGAGGAATGCCAAGGTGACAACCGTACAAGAAGCAATTGAGGAATCGTTGTTGGTGGAAGACGATTTAACTCAAGGAAAGTTGGAAAGTGGTCAAGCAAGTGAGAAAAGGAAATGGGAAGGACCGTCGGGACCCATTCGACAACAAAGGCAGGTTACCGGAAATCGGGGCGGGGATAACCGTCGAGACGCAAGGTGGTGTAGTAAATGCCGGAAACACCACGTTGGTTCTTGTAGTACCCAATCATACTCGAACCTGCAAGGGTGTTACAAGTGTGGAAAGAGTGGACATTTTGGAAGGGATTGCCCCACGAAGGGACTGATTTGTTTTGAATGTCGCGAAGCAGGTCACATAAAAAGGGATTGCCCAAAGTTAAAGTCAAGTGGAAGTGGGGGACCCAAGACGGAGCCACCGAAAGTAAAGGGAAGAGCTTTTCAGATGACAACCGAGGAGGCAAAGACTTCGACAGACGTAGTGTCGGGTACGTTTCTTCTAAACTCCGTGCCTACGCGTGTATTATTCGATTCGGGTGCAAGTTTTTCTTTTATGTCGATACCTTTTTGTCAAAAGTTATCTATGCCCACTAAATGTTTAGACGAAGCCCTAGTGGTAGAAATAGCCAATGGTGGTCAGGTTTTAGTTCGAGATATTTTGCGGGGTTGCAAAATTGAAATTGAAGGGAGGAAATTCTTAATTGATTTAATGCCGATAGAGATTGGAGGATTTGACGTGGTGATTGGAATGGATTGGTTATCCGCAAACCGAGTTGAAATCTTATGTGCCAAGAAATTAATTCGCCTACCTTCTCCGGACGGGAGTCACGTGATTGTCTATGGGGAACGAAGGAAGGGGGAGATACCAATTATTACAATGTTGAAGGCCCGGAAATGTTTAATCAAAGGGTGTGCGTCGTTTATTGCTTATGTTATCAATGCCAAGTTAGAGAAAAAGAAGATGGAAGATGTAAGAGTGGTGCGCGAGTTTCCAGACGTATTTCCGGAAGAATTACCGGGTTTACCACCAGAGCGCCAGGTGGAATTTAAGATAGACTTGGTGCCGGGGGCAGCTCCCATAGCTAGAGCTCCTTATCGATTGGCTCCGTCCGAGATGCAAGAAATGATGGCACAACTTCAAGAACTTTTGGAGAAGGGGTTCGTAAGGCCGAGTTCATCTCCTTGGGGAGCGCCGGTTTTATTTGTAAAGAAGAAGGACGGCACTATGCGCATGTGCATAGACTACCGGGAGTTGAATAAAGTAACGGTGAAGAACAAATATCCACTTCCTAGAATCGATGATTTATTCGACCAACTTCACGGGGCGGGATGTTTTTCAAAGATCGATTTACGTTCTGGTTATCATCAAGTGAAGGTTAAGGAAGGCGACGTTCCAAAGACAGCGTTCCGAACGCGGTATGGCCATTATGAATTTTTGGTAATGCCGTTCGGGCTGACAAATGCACCAGCAGTATTTATGGATTTGATGAATCGGGTGTGCCGACCTTTTCTTGACAAAACAGTGATTGTTTTCATAGATGATATTTTGGTATACTCTAAGAATGAAGTAGAACATGAATTGCATCTACGAGAGGTGTTAGATGTGTTGAGAAAAGAAAAACTGTACGCAAAATTCTCTAAGTGCGACTTTTGGTTGAAAGAGGTCCAATTTTTGGGTCATGTAGTTGCTCGGGATGGGGTGAAGGTGGATCCATCCAAAGTTGAGGCGATGATGAATTGGGAACCGCCCAAGAGTCCAGGAGAAATCCGAAGTTTCTTAGGATTGGCGGGTTACTACCGGAGGTTCATCCAAGATTTTTCCAAGATTGCATCCTCATTGACGGCATTAACGCGGAAAAATGTGAACTTTGTTTGGACCGATGTGCAAGAGAAGGCATTTCGCACCCTCCAAAAGAAATTGTGTGAAGCGCCAATTCTCTCCTTACCCGAGGGACCGGAAGATTTCGTGGTTTATAGCGATGCATCTAAGATGGGCTTAGGGTGTGTGTTAATGCAACGGGGAAAAGTAATTGCTTACGCCTCGAGACAACTTAAGGTGCATGAAAAGAACACCCTACGCATGATTTGGAATTAGCCGCGGTCGTTTTTGCATTGAAGTTATGGCGTCATTATTTATACGACACGAAATGCATATTGTACACTGATCACAAGAGCTTGAAACATGTGTTCGACCAAAAAGAGCTGAATATGAGACAACGAAGATGGATGGAGTTACTCAAAGACTACGACTGTGAATTACTTTACCACCCGGGTAAAGCGGATGTGGTCGCCGATGCCTTGAGTCGAAAGGAGTATAGCGGAAGCTTACGCGCCAACCTCTCAAGAATTGACATAGTGTCGAGTTTAGTAGAGCAAATTAGAATAGCACAATCCGAAGCACTTAAAGAAGAAAACCTCAAGGAAGAGGTAATGGTGAAACAAAGGCAACTGTTAATCGAAGATAGCCGTGGAGTTAAGCTGTTCAACGGGCGTGTGTGGGTACCTAAGATCGGTGGGAATAGGGAACTACTCATGGATGAGGTTCATAAATCCAAATACTCCATTCATCCCGGGAGTACTAAAATGTATCGGGATTTGAAGCAGCATTATTGGTGGCCAGTCATGAAATTAGATGTGGCACGGTATGTGGGTCAATGCACGACTTGCTCGCAAGTAAAGGCTCAACATCAATTACCTTACGGTGAGTTGAAACCTTTGGAAATCCCCGAGTGGAAATGGGAGAAAATCACAATGGATTTTGTAACTAAATTACCAAAGACTATGAAGGGTCACGACACCATTTGGGTGATAGTGGATCGGTTGACGAAGAGTGCACACTTCTTAGCTATGCGGGAGACTTTACCAATGGACAGGTTGGCAAAACTTTACATTGATGAGGTAGTTTCACGACATGGAGTGCCCGTATCTATAGTATTTGATCGGGATAGCCGGTTCACATCAAGATTTTGGCAAGCGTTACAAGAAGAACTTGGTACGAGGGTAAATCTGAGCACGGCATATCACCCACAAACTGATGGTTAAAGCGAGAGGACCATTCAGACATTGGAGGATATGTTGAGGGCGTGCGTAATAGACTTTGGAGGCAGTTGGGATACTCACCTACCATTGGTAGAGTTCGCTTACAACAATAGTTATCACTCGAGTTTGAAGGCAGCACCATTCGAAGCCTTGTATGGAAGAAAGTGTAGAACTCCCACGTGTTGGTTAGAAGCGGGAGAAAAGCAATTTACCGGACCAGAAATTGTACAAGAAACAGCTGATAAGGTTAAGGTGATTAGAGAACGATTGAAAGCAGCCCAAGATCGACAAAAGAGCTATGCCGATAAGAGACGGAAACCGATAGAGTTTCAAGTAGGAGAAAGAGTGATGTTGAAAGTGTCCCCTTGGAAAGGACTGATTCGTTTTGGAAAGCGCGGGAAGTTAAGTCCCCGTTTTCTCGGACCATTTACTATTCTAGAGCGTGTGGGTTTACAAGCCTACAAGTTAGATTTACCCCCGGAAATGGATGGAATACATCCAACATTCCATGTGTGTTATCTACGGAAATGCTTGGCGGAAGGAGAAAGTGTGATACCATTGTCAGAAATCCGGGTAGATGACAACCGATGTACCGAGGAACCCGAAGCTATTTTGGACAGAGTGGTTACGAAACTTCGACACAAGGAGGTAGCAAAGGTTAAAGTACAATGGAAACATCATAGGGGTGCCAATGTGACTTGGGAACCAGAGGAGGACATGAAGCGCCGGTATCCGCATCTGTTCGTACAACCTTAAATTTCGAGGACGAAATTTTATTCAAGTTGGGGAGAATTGTAACACCCCGGATTTCGTTTTGTGTAGTTTTGTACTTATAATTACATGTTAAAGTATTATTTTGTTATAGCAAGAATTTCATCTCGTTAGAATCTAGTTAAGGGCCGAAAAGTAGATCAAATGAGGCTTGGTGCCCTTTGGGCGATAGTGACCGGCGAGAGTGCCCATGTCACTATCGCGGTTGTCACAATCGCCGGGTTTGTACCGCAAGTTTGATCTTTCAGACATTTGGAATTCAGGCGATTATGCCTTGGGCGATAGTGACAGTGTCACTATCGCATGGTCACAATCGCTCAAGCTGTACCGAGAGTTTGGGGGTGTTGGGCGATAGTGCCCCGGCGATAGTGACAGTGTCACTATCGCCATGTCACAATCGCTGCCGACCTATTTAGGTATAAAAAGAAGAGTTTCGGGATTTTATCTTATCTTTTGAAAAACTGAAGTTTGAGCAGTCGAATTCTCTGAGTAGAAAGGTGATCAACATCATTATATTACAAGGTTCCTACTCTTCCTTCAAGAATCAGCTTCACCCACTTCATTTAGGGTTTTTGTGGTTTGCTGCAGATTTCCTAAGGTGAGTAAACTGAACTTAAGAGCTTAATTGATATATGAATCACAATATTGTTTGAATTCTTGTAACAACTTCATCTTAAAGTGATATTTGGGTCAATAAGCTCTTGTCTCTTTAAAAAGGGATTCCAAGGAGCTTAAAGAGTGAAGTAAATGTTATGTGACAGTTATTTACTTGGAATTGTATAAATTATGATACTATTCAACTGAAATTGGTTATACTTAAATATTAGGGCTTGGAGCTTAATGAATTAAGCTGAGTCTTAATGACAGAAATGGATGCTACATAATGGAAATAATTGCATATGGAATTGGAATATGTACTATGCTACAATAAACTCATAACGTTACTTGGGTGTATGTGTGTAGTTGATACTTTAATGTGTATAGAAATCATATGCTAAATGAAATAGTTGGACTGTTTTATTGAAGTAAATGTATGGCTTATGAACTGCTTGGAGTAGTTGTTTGTTGGTATTCACAAATTGGAGGAATCTCTAAGTAGGCATTGGGAAGGTATAGTCTTGGGCACTTACCTTGAGGGTTTGTGTATCGATCCACGCCTTCGGGATTTATACCATATAGGTAGTCCCGATGTGTCGGGCCTTGGGGTGTTACCTTGGAGGTAGACGCTAAGGTATATCTTCAAAGATGATGTAACTCGGATTGATGTTTGGGTTTCCCATGGAGTCCGATTTGTGAATGACCATGTTAATAATATTGTATATGAAATAAATTGTATGCTTTGCTATATGTTTACTCACTAGGCTTTTCAAGCCTAACACTTGTACTTGTTTAAAATGTGTCACAGGTTATAGTGGTGCCATTCCTAAGAAGGCATAGAGGAAGACTTGTGAGCATGGGGGGGTACTTGGAGATGCTATTATTAGAAGATTAAATTTACCCAATTATGACAATTTTTGTAATCTTATTTCTATAGTAGAGTTTTGATTAGTTAGTTGTCATAGATGTACATATAACTCTTTGTTGGTAAACAGGTATTATGTATTCCCACTTTTGTGAGCTCGTGCTTTGGCATTGTATATTTATATCACTCTTCCGTTTTATGGAAGTTTTTGTTGACCCTGTTTTTAGGGTGTCACAGTATGTGGCTCTTCCTTTCAGGTAGACGCCTCAACGGGTAATCTAAGTGATCCCGGAGTTATCTTACACGACTTTGTGTTGCAAGGGTCCCTGTATAACACCATCAAGGCTGTCCGAGAGGCAATGGAGCAACATGTCGCCGCTGAGCTCGCCAAACTAATCAAAGGCAAAGCAAAGATCGTCGAAGCTGAAACTGCCCCTACAGCTCAACCGACATTCGTTCAGCTAATCTATTCGGTGGATACTCTAAAGACGATGCTTTTGGCTCAGCCACTCCAGCAATCTGAATCCGACGCCTCAACTGAAGCAGACCTGATCTCCGTTCTGAAAACTCAGGTCACTGCTCCTTCATCATCTATTACCACTCGCCTGGATGCAATTGACTCGACTCTCAAGGACTACAATCAAGCGCTCACAACGCTGTCCGAGAGAGTCCGTTCCCTCGAAGATACCTGTAAGAGTCAAGCAGGCGGTCTGAATCGGAAACACGATGACCAGGATGATCCTGATCACCGTGAGGGGGAGAAAAGATTAAGACCTACCGAGACCGCCCCTATCCTCGCCGAAACGACAACTGTGGTTCATCTGGAACCAGCAACTACGGCAACAACAACCGACGCCCAACCTGAAGCCGAGTTGCCATTAGCCGAGATGGTAATCGATATGGACATATCAGATGATGAAGACCCGATGGTTGAAAAGCCCGGGGTTCAACACAGGAATTGACTGATTTTGACTCATCAGACAGACCGTTATTGGATATGATAGATCCAGACTGCGAAACCAACCCGGAGACCAAAGATGCATGGTATGAAAAAGCCGCCAATGCCGCAAATCTCCAGGTTAACATGGTTTTCCCTACAGATGCCGATGACAATATTGATTATGATCAGTTCCTGCTACAGAATTTTTATGGTACTTCTCCCGTTCAATATGTTCAACCCACCGGAACTTCAACAAGACCTTAAACTACTACTGCAGACATTCCGACATCCCCTCTTCAACAATAGACAACTTCTGATCTTCCTCCTCCACCTCAGCAACAAATCCGTTGGGAGAAGATCACTGTACTTATCCCTCATCTGGAGGAAACCCTGAAGAAGTTGTTTGTTCACAAGCTACGCACGATCGAGCCGACTTTTTGCCTTGGTATTTACAACTATAGCCCCGAATACCAACGCCGATACATCTGTGCAATGAAGCGGTGTCTTCCAGTCAGCCAAGTCAGAACCAAGCATCAGATCTCAGAGGTAATCAATATCCAGTCAAGCTGTATGATGAAAATTGTCTATCATGTATTCACTGTCCGACGTGAGGATGGGAATGAATGGAAATTTTCTGAAGCCGACTTCCAGAACCTCCGACCGTTTGAGTTCCTGGCGATTCTGAAAGACCTACGTTCAAGAACTATCCGACCGCTTCCCCTTACAAAGGCGCTCGAAGCTGTTCGTCGATTCCTGGTCCGCACAATTATGATGTCTTATCTAACGGACTTCCAAATGGCTGTCGAGAACAAGACGAAGAAGGTAAATCTGATAAAGCCGAATCTGCAAGCTCCTGAGTTGAATATGTATCCCGGGAACGCTATGCTTCTAGAACCAGAATTTGGGATCGTCTTCATCAATGAACAGAAAGAGAAAAGATTTTTGCGGTTCAGTCAGGTAGAAATATTCTGCGACGGCACGCTCTACAAAGTTCGAGATGCTCTTCGAAAGATCATTCAGCACGAGTCTGAAAATCCAAGGGTTTCGTATGTTCCTAATCCGAATGAAATAACTGCTCGGAATGCCCTGGAAATGGTTGAAGAACGCATCGACTATCGTCGTGCTATCAGATGGTTCGAGATTCACTTTGCGCTTCGAAAAAGATATGTCGAGAACTGGCGCCAAATCGAACTTCAAATCAAAGGGGGAGATTGTTAGGGTCGTTTTTTGTTGATTTAAAGTTCATGGTTTAAATTGTAATTCTTTATTTTGAGCTCTATTAGTGAACAGGCTGTGGGCTTGTTAACCACGGGCCCGCCATATATAAAGCAATCTAGCCTTAGAAAAATAGGCTAGTTGTCACATTAGCTTTCCTACACGTTTATTGTAATCCTCTCAATATTGAAAGCTTAATCAGAGATGACCAGTTGAAATCGTTACATACATTGTTTATCTGTTTGATTTCATTATCGTTACACGGATCTGGAACTAACAATTTTCCCTCATCAGCCTTCTTGTCAAATTTTCCCAATTGATTTCTGTCATTCAAGATGTAACACTTGCAACCAAAAATATGAAAGTACTTCACATTTGGTCTTCTATTGTTGATCTTCTCATAAGTAGTCTTCTTAAATCTCTTAACAATGACAGCTCTGTCTTGGGTAAAACATGTTGTTGAGACTGCTTCTGCCCAAAATTTGATGGGAAGATCAGATCCTGCTAACATAGTTCTGGCAGCTTCCACCAGAGTTCTGTTCTTTCTCTCAACAACACCATTTTGTTGACTAGTTCTGGCAGCAGAGAAGTTCTAGGAGATTCCTTCCTCTGTAAGGTAGGAGTCAATTTTGGCATTTTTGAACTCAGTCCCATTATCACTTCCCAGCTTTTGGATCTTCATACCTAACAAAACCTGAATTATCTTCAACAGATTTATCAGTATATCTGGGACATCGGATTTCACTCTAATGAACTCAACCCAAGTATATCTAGAATATTCATCTATAAGAACTAGGATATACTTTCTGCCAGATAGACTTTGCACCGAGATTGGACCACAGAGATCCACATGAAGCATATGCAAAGGTCTAGGGCAGTTGTGATCACTCTTTGTTCTGTGTGAAGCCCTTTTCAGCTTACCCAATTCACAGGCAGAACAAAGATGGTCTTTGTCAAATTTAAGTGAGCAAATCTTTTGTGCTAGATCCAGGCATCTTCCTTATTCACAGAAACTATACATAGTCTCTCTGAATTAGGTTTTTTATTAGGATTGAAATTCATTTTATAAAGATTGCCTTTCCTATCAGCTCTGAGCAGCTCTTGACCAGATTCTGAAACTAAAAAAGAACAGTGTTTCTTCTTAAAATTAACATCAAAAGCATGATCACACAATTGACTTATGCTAAGCAAATTATGATTTAATCATTCAACATAAGCAACTTTAGATACAGAAACACCTCCATTGGTCAAAACACCATATCCTTTAATATGTTCTTGTCCATCACCTCCAAAGGGTACTGCACCTCCCATTTTATCTTTGAATGAGGTCAGTAGCTCTTTATTGCCTGTCATGTGCCTGGAACATCCTGAGTCTAAGTACAAGATTTGCACATGTGGCTTCTACAAGACAGATTAGTTTCTCTTAGGTACCCATTGCATATTGGGTCCTTTCTTGTTAGGCTTGGGGGTGTTTGCTCTTTTACTTGTTGGCTTTCCATTCTTTGAAGGTGTGCCAGAGGATTTTCTCTGCATGTTCTGAGAGTTAGTCTTAGGATTTTTCCTTTCTTGTGACGGATTCAGAATGCATGGGGACAATTAAGATGATTTTGCAATTTTAACAAAAGTTTGATACAATTGCAATTGACAGAACAAGGAAATGATTGACTCAAATTTCTGTTTTTATTCATCATCTATGGATTAGATGCCTTTTGAGATTGAAAATTTCTAGGATCAGATGTTTTTACAAACTTCCTGTCTAGATTTGTTTTCCTGAAACTGGCATTCCTCTCTAGATGTGATTCCTTGGACCAAAAAGCTTTTCCTCTTTGATTCACTGCAGATTAAGAAATAGGTGAGTCATTAACTTTCCATTTTCCCTTTTGTTCTGGAGTAAACCTTATAGGTTTGTAAATATAAGGCACGGAGGTTTGGTTCACAAAAGCATTCTTGGCCTTTTCTTTTCTCTTCTCTTCTAACTCCTTAGCAGACAGGATTCTTATACCCATATTTTTAAAATCACGGCATGGTGGGATTCTGGATTGGTTTTTAGAAATAGGAATGACATTGTTCAAAATTCCAGACCCAACAAATGCCTGTTTAGGTTTGTGCAAGATAGTCTTGGGTGCACAAAAAATCTGCTCATCCACCTCAGAGTCAGAGTCTAAAAAGTCTCTGGTGGCTCTGTCAGATGTGTGAGTCTCTGTGGGTTTCTGAGAACCATTTGCTCTGGTGGAGTCAGAAGAGTTCAACTTTTTGATGGTACAGGTTTTGAATTCTTTGAGTTTAGGTTTTAAAGCATCAAAAATGGAGTTTTCTTCCAGAACCCTTTGTAGATCTTCTTCAAATGAAGTTCTTATATCTTCAGAGGTAGGAGAGAATACTGGTGCTTCAAGGTTAAGATTACTCTGAGTTTTGACATCAGAGGAGCCAGCCACAGAAGCAGCAGTCTTCTGCTCCTTGAAAGAGTTAAAGTTGTATATCTCCTTGGGATCTTGACTTTCGGCAGATTTAGAAATGATAGTTTCAGCTTTTCCTTGATCATGAATAAACTTTAGAGATTGTTCTGTAACCTTTTCATGACCAGAGGAGTCATAGCTGATATTTCTGAAATTCAGCTTTCTGATCCTTGACCCGTCTGAAGTTTTAGCTCTCATAAAAACAGCAGTATCAGTGAGTACACCATCAGGCATTCGGACTTTCCCAACGCGGAAAGTAAAGGACATATATGTCTTCTTCATTCCAGTGAAGGGATCAAGGTCACTGAAACCTAGACCTTGAGTGTCCTTTTGCGAGATAATTTTAATGTGCACACCCTGTGCATCCTGGTACTTTATAATCAGAAGTTTTTTTCTCTGTAAAGATTGATGTAAGACTTCTCTTTCCTTTTGAAAATAATTCTTAAGAGAAACAGAGTTAAGCCTTTCATATTCTGATTTCTTTACCTCTTCTGCCTTTAATCTCAAAACCTCTTCATATTCTTTGCATTTTTTTTGAAAATGAGGTTTCCTTTTGTTTCTGTAAAAGTTCTAACTCAGATTTTGTTAATGCTACTTTTAGTGTTGTAATCAAGGCTTATCTATCTTTAAGCTTGTAATAAGTCTAGTTTGACTTTCTATAGTCAAGGGTATATAAACCCTTGTGTTAGCTTTTGTAATCAACAGTTCATATTTTGAGAGTAACAGATGGCATATTTCTCTCTCTAGATTCTCTCTCTAATCTTGATAGATATTGGTTTATCAATTGGTATCAGAGCAGATTCAAGATATAGAGAAGGATTTCTAGTGATCAAACACAATTTTTTGTTGATTACACAAGAAGATTTGACCGATTTCCTTGAATTTTTTCAAGAAAATCTCATTTTCTTGAGTTTTTAACAAATTTTGGTGTTTTTGGTCGAATTTGATCAGGAATTAGTTCTTTGGATTCGGAATTGTTAGTAGAACATCTTTGTTTCACGGATCAAGAGCCAATTCAGAGTTTTGGATCATCAATTTGAAGATTTTGTGGTTTTCTGGACTGTGCGATATTTTCTTCTGTTCGTTCGATTCAGACATCGTTTCAGACGTTTTCAGACAAATTTCTTGTGTATTTTGTGTTAGGATTTCATTTTCGATCAAATTTGAAATAGCTAGAATCACTGATTTTGCAAATCAGTGTGTTTTTAATCGATTTGGCAAACTTTGCGCCAGATCTGAACTTTGCGCCACATTCATCAGCTTTGCGCCAGCATCATAGTGCTTTGCGTCATCCTCTTCAACTTTCAGATCAATTTTTGGACAACTGAGAATCTCGCCAGCTACTGTCACGAAAAGTTCACTCTGCGCCACCAACTGTAGCGCATTTGACACTTTTCGCCAGCTTAAGTGAAGATTTTTCAGAGTTCGAAATTTTCCAAAGTCTAGATTGCGCCATCTTGTTTGGCGCATTTTCCATTTTGCGCCACCGTCTTTGGCGCATTTCGAGTTTTGGCTCAATTTTTTTTTGTTTTCTATTTTCTTTCATAGTGTTTCTTGCTTATGTTTTATACTTTGTTTGCATATTTCTCAGGGGATATATGGCTTCAGATGATGATCAGAATCCTCAAGATCAGGAAGATGAGAATCAACCATCGGATCGTGCTTCTCGAGATCAACCTCTTCCTTCAGTTCGTTCTTAAGGAGCTAATTTGTCTGCCATAAGGAGTTCTCCGGAAGATGTTTTCCCACACAAATTATATGTTTTGCCTTACAAGCCAAACAATCATTTTGTCAATCTTGACAGAGTGAGAATTCATCCGATTATACGTGCTATTCTTCGAGGTCATCCAATCAAGTATGCGCTGTCGGCTCGTCATGGAATTTCTGAGGTTTATCTGCAACAAGCCTGACATACAATCAGAAAGATTGATAATATTACCCCTCCTCGATTCGAGATTCAGATCGATCAGTTCGAGACTTTTCTGGATTATCATCGTCTTCGATTATTACTTCGTCTACCAGAAGCTGGTTCGAGACCGGGTCGTACAGTATTTGATGATTATCCCCCGGAAGAAGATATATTGTCTAGAATTCGAGCACTGGGATATGTTGGTCCTTTGACTATGGTTAGTCAATTTGAGAAGGCACGTCTTCCACCAGTATGGTATGCTTTGAGCTCAGTTATCAACAGATGTTTGACATCCAAACATTCTGGTACCGATAATTTAAGTCTGCATTACTTACGACTTTTCCATGCAATTATATATGATTTGCATGTGGATTATGCTCTTATCTTCTGGACCGACTTGTTTGAGCTTGTCTATGCCAAAAGCACGAACAAAGATCGCAAGTTCGTGCCATTCATTCGATTCTTAGAGCTTATTGTCTGGAGCATGCTTAGGAGTAATAAAGACATTCCAAGAAGACATAACTGGGTTCCCGCTCCTGATTATGAAATGGGTTATATCAACAGGCAGAAGCGTACGTTTGATAATTTTATGCCTATTCCACCAGAGCTGATTCAGAAATATGCAGATCCAGAAGATGAAGAGGTTTTTGATTATTGTGAAGAACAAGGGATAGAACTTCGAGAACTGAATGTTCAAGAAGAAACTGAACAAGAAGAACAACAACTTCAAAATGAAGACGATACTGACTCAAGTAGTTCTGAAAGGGATGATGGTGATGAAGGAGCGGTTGGTACAGATAATGATGATGATGATGATGATGATAATGGTGGAAATGATGCTAATATGAATTTTGGAGAATCTGTCTTAAGAGAATCTGAAGGGGAGGCCACACTTGTTTCTGAAAGATTGTTGTCGGAAAGTAATACGGTTGACACTTCAGATACCGTTCCGATAAACACGAATGTGGCAAATATTGAGGTAGATGAACTTGATCTTCATTTTGCCAGGCCATCTACTAGGAATGTAGATAATCAGATTTCAGCTTCTTTGGTTTCTTCTGGTGTAACAGTTCTAGAAGCAACTACGACAGTTACTTCTACAGTCGTTACATCTGAATCACTCAGAACGTCGGATTCAATGTCACTTGATGAGCTTTTGAAGACGATGAATGACCGAATGGATGCCGAAAAGAATGAGCAGTTACTCAAAATGAAGGCGATGCTGAAGGGTAAAGGGAAAGTAACAGATATTCCTAAGATTCCAGTTGATATTCCATTTAGACGACCGACGGGTGTTGTGATTCGGGATCCTTCAAGTCACCAAGCTTCTCAACCACAAATTCAACCGTTCTCTACAGTTCGATCTCTACCATTGCCTTCCGTACACGTTCCACCTACATCGCAACAGGGTATTCAGGATATTCCGATTTCAAAAATCTCTGATGTACTTTATGCGTGGTTATTATCTATGTCACCTCTGGAGCATCAAGATAAAGATCTTATTTCTCTGCTTCGGAACTTTCAACCAACTCCGCCTCCGCCTTCTACTCCTACTCCGGTGTCAGTTCCTAATTCTCGTGTATCTTTGTTGGTGAATGAGCTCCAGTCTTTCACGACTGAGGTTCGTAATAGTTTTTCTGAAATTCAGTAAGGTTTACATTTGATGACAAAAGGTCTTTCTACGCTTTCTGAAAGAGTGGCTAGACACGAAGAAACTTGCCAATCTGCCGCCGGTTCGTATCTTAAGCGTAGACATGACCAAGATGATCCGGGTCATCAAGGTCATGTGGGGGAGAATTCTAAGAGACGAACAGTTGAAGAAAGTGTGAATGAAGAATCTACTGAAAATGTCAATGAAGAAAGGGCGAATGAAGAAAGGGCAAATGAGGGAAGAGCAAATGAAGAAAGAGATGCAGAAGCTGATCCGGAAAACTTAGTTGATGAGTTGTTGAATGAAGTTGATTTGACGGCTATGGCTTCGGAGATTAACTATGTTGAGCCCAGGAATACGAACAATCTACAACTAGTTGTTTATGTTGACCCAGATTCTGCACCTGTTTCAATTGGATGTCCGGAGACTTCTAATGTGCATGAGTCTGAAGAATTTGAAGATATGCGTAACTTCTTCTCTAACTATGTTGAGATTGATTCAGATGATGATGTTCAAAGAAAGTTTGATAAATTCTGGAAGATTAAAGAAGAAGATCAATATGATATTGTAGTTATATCTGATACAGAAGTTGAAGTTGAAGTAGATGAGAAAGATATTGAGGTTGTCAACATGCTTTATGGAGGTTTATCAGACAATGAAGATATTGGTCATCAATCTCCATTAGCACATTCTCCGTTTCAAGAACCAGAAGTTCCAGTCCAACAAAGTCCTCCGGTTGTTCCTATTGTTCCAGCTCCGACCACCCCTACTACTAAAAGTACGTTTGATCAGGGTGAGTCGTCCAGAGCTAACTCAGAGGTTCCTGATCCAACTCTGAATATTTCATCTAGCATTTTACAACCAGGTCCCGCATTGGATAGACAGCAAAGAATGCAGAGGCTTGAAGCAAGATACCAGGTTACCAGAATGAGATCCGCTTTTCTTGAAGACACTGAACGAAACTTCTATGTCAAGAAAAGAAGAAGAGTGAATATCAATGCTATTCTGGGGATCGAAAAGGAACTTGCTTGGTATCAATATGAGTACCTGATGTTTATTAAATGTCTACGACAAGGAAGATATCTGGTATTTTCTAAGCACGGCATTGTAAGGGTACTTAAGGTGGAAATAGCCAGTTTTGTCCGAATTTGGTATCCGATATTCTATGTGGAACGTCAGGATTGTCAGACTTATCGGTTTACTGAAGCAGACTTCAATGAACTTTCTATCGATGACTTTGAGGTAATTTATCATCAATTTCGAGATATGCCTATTCGTACTGATGATATCCTCAGGGCTTTGGAAGCAGTCAAGCGTTTCTTACGAAGACAAGTTAGATTTTATAGATGCTTTGACTTCCAGCTTGCTGTTGAGAGCTTCCAGCCTGTAGTCAATGTGAGAAGACCAGATAGAGAATTGCCGAACATTGACAGCTATCCACTATTTTCCATTGTAGAAGACCCTTATGGGATTGTGTATAGAGATCAGTTAGGTGTCAGACGCTTCCTCAGATTTGATGAATTCGGTAAATATTCTGATGGAACTTTGAAGATCATCCGATTTCAACTAGATCACAGACTGAAGGAAGCTATGAAGAAGTTATTGGAAACAGGGAGAAGTCTTTACCAGGTTGATAATGCTGAGATCAGACTCTTGAGGAGAGCAATTGAGACAATCGACACAAGGCTGAACTTCCGGAAAACACTAAGACGCTTGGAGATCTTAATTGGCAAGAATCGTCAACACAGAAGATTCGAGCGCCCTTGATTACAAAGGGGGAGATTGTTAATGCTACTTTTAGTGTTGTAATCAAGGCTTATCTATCTTTAAACTTGTAATAAGTCTAGTTTGACTTTCTATAGTCAAGGGTATATAAACCCATGTGTTAGCTTTTGTAATCAACAGTTCATATTTTGAGAGTAACATGTGGCATATTTCTCTCTCTAGATTCTCTCTCTCTAGTATTGATAGATCTTGGTTTATCAGATTTTTCTTTTGAAATTTCTTCCTTCTCCATTTCCAAGAGACTTTTCACTCTCTTGTAGAAGGATAGATCTTTCTGAGCTGGTTTTCTCAGTTCTTTTTCCTCAGATTGTTTTTGTTTAAGGTTTTGAAATTCCTCAGCAAGCTTTGACACATACATTTCCAATTCATAGTCAGATTTGGATTCAGAGATAGAACATACCTTGGCACTGGGTTTGGAAGTCTCCAGTGCTCTGTCAGTAGAGTCTGTCACGGAAAATGCACAAGACATTAAAGAAACATCTGTCCTTGTTGACCTCTTTGGTGCATCCTCTGCCATCCCCTCACTCATCTCTTCTGAACTTTCATCATCAACAGCCATTCCACATAAGTTGTCTTGCTCTGGTTCATCATCAGAGGATGAATCAGAGATCCAGTTCTCCATCTCTGCCACATAACTTCTATCTCTGAAGTTGTACTTATATTTGTTCTTGTAGTAGTCCTGGTCTTTTACCAGTCTACCTTTGCAGTTGCTAGAAAACTGGCCTGGTTTGCCACATCTAAAATATCTTCCATCGTTCTGATTGATGGGTAGGGCAGCATCTGCTTGCTTCTGTGGAGCTGGTGGGTTGTATCTCTGTTGATACTGTTGTGGTCTATGCTTTGGTGCAACTCTTTTGTTGTGAGGTGCAGTCCTCTGTTCATAACCTCTCTTCTATTCCTTCTCTTCTCTCTCATACTTTCCTTTTCTGTCAAACACTTTCTTGCCAAATCTCTTGTTGGGGTGATCAGGGCAAGAGATTGGGCAAAAGCATTGATGTCAGCATCATCATCATCATCTTCTGACAAACTTTTCTCATCATCACTCTCAGCTATCAGGCTTTTCTTTCCTTTCTTCTTCTTGGCTTTCTCCTTTTTCTTGTCTCTGCCAACATTATCTCTGTTGGATTTACCTTCAGAGGGTGTTTTTGAGTCAAAGATTAATGCTAGTGGACCTGCAATAGTGGATTTGCCTTTTTCTTGACAACATCCTTCTCCTGTGCAGCTAAGGTGCCATACACATCAGTAAGAGACCATGTATCCAGGTCCTGGTTGGCTTGTAGAGATATAGACAGAATTAACCATTCATCATTCAAATGTTTTAAGAACAAGACATTGTTATCCTCCTTCGACCTTACAACCCCACATTTCTTACATTTGTTTATCAAAATGTTGAATCTGTTGTAGGTTTGTTGTAAAGTTTCCTCAGGAAGTGCTTTGAAATCATTGTATTCATTAATACATTGGGTCCTTATGTTCTTTTGGGTTTTGATACCCCCTTCGAGTTGGTTCAGAAGTTGATCCCATATTTCTTTAGCCGTAACACAAGAGTCTAATTCTTGGAAAATATCGTTTGGAATGGCCATTATCAAGAGTCTTACTACTTTAAGGTCATTTTCCATTTTAAGCTTTTCTTTTTCAGTAAAACCAATGGTTTTAACTTCGAAGTGAGCAGGAATCCCAGCAGTTGTTTCTGTAGCAGGAACATGAGGAACCAATACCATGGGTTGGAATGGTCCATTTGTGACAGATCGCATAAGATCTCTATCCATCCCTCAGAAGAGTAGGAGGTTTGGTTAAGGAACCAGCCGTATAAATAGCATTTATGATGTTGTTCGCCACTTTAAGAGAAAAACAGTGTATGAAGACTTTGAACGAGTTTTAAATAGAAGGTAGATGAACAGTAAAGCAATGGAACAGTAAATGTTGTAGAAATGATTTGCAAACTTACTGGAATGCTTAAACACGTATCAAAAGCTTTTAACAAGGAGTTTCAGGTTTTTTTAAAAAAAAACAGGGTACACTAAAAGGTTTGAAAAACAAAGCACAATCAACAAGTATGAATCAACCTGGTTAGATTGGATCGATTTGATTTAAGCAAATCAATCTGCTCTGATACCAATTGTAGGTTCCCAAATTCACCTTGTCTCATATAAACAGCAAGATCAAAGATAGCGGAAGCATAATAAAGCTGTTTATGTATGAGTGATTGTGAGTAGCATAAAACATGAGAGAATAACAATATGATAACAGTAATAGATAACAATAATGAATAACAAACTGCTCGTATATTGATATTTGAATAACATCAAGAACACTTTCTGGTGTGTGTATTCTGAAATCTCTCAGGTTACTGATCGTACACTAGTAGTGGAGAGGAATTGTGTAGTGATACTGTTCTCACAATTCTAGCAACGATCCTTACAATTCTCGATAATTTGTGTGTTCCACTAACGTTCTATTTATAGCCTGATAAAGTAATAAGTATACTATCAAACCCTATGATGACACGTGGAAAGCATGTCTTCGTCCTTTTAGGGCTGACATGGAAAGTGCGGACACTTTTCTATCACTTAGAGATTTCTAGGAGACTTCGGCTTCACAGAGGTCTTCATTCACCGGAGGTCTTCTGCCAGAGCTCTGGACGTCTTCTGGCAATCTTGTTCTCTGATGGGCTATCAGAGGTCTTCTGCCAGAGTTCTGACGATCTCTGATGGTCTTCTGTTTGCTCTTCTGCTAAGTCTTCAGCTCGATCTTTGGTGCCCTGTTCTCTGACGTCATTCTGACTTGTTATATTTTCAATACTTTTACAAGGTCATACTTGGGTCTAACACTCGTTCTGCTCAATCCTTATGATCTTCTTACTCTGCATGCCTACTGCCTCAACTTTACATACAGATATGAAGCTGCCAGAACTGCACGAACTGAAATCTTGCTAGCCATGGAAGAGCATGTGAACCTCAGAACCCAAATCGACTTCCAGCATGGAATAGATTTTTAAATGGATAAATTGAGCATTGGGCCTCCAGATGAGAGTCTTGTGGGACTTGAAAACTACCCTACATGATCACTTTCAGCCAATCTAAAAGCATTCATTTGTCGACAGAAGGGAGTTAAGAAAGTCATCAGATCTGCAGAAGCCCACAAGTACTCCTCACAATCTCTGAAGTATATGCGAAAGAACGTACAAGTGAGACCCCCAAGCTCAAAGTGCCTTCCAGAAGTCATCAATAGTTTTGTTAGGCATCTAACTCTTACTCAAGAATTCAGGGACTTAATTATGAGATCTGACAGAATTCTTAGAGGAAACTATTATGATTAGTTTTACTATCTTTTCTGTAATGTAATGTATCCAATCTTTGAAAAGTAGTAACAGTTTTACAGAGGATGGTTTTCTCCTCTTTGTCTTTTTATTTATCTTTGAAAAATAGCTTAGTTTGAATTTTCAATACATAGGGGGAGATTTTTATCCCCAAGTATGCCAATGTAAAAGTATTGAAAATATCACAAGTCAGAAGGACGTCAGAGAACATGACTTCAGAGATCAAGCTAAAGACTTAGCAGAAGAGCAAACAGAAGACCATCAGAGATCGTCAAAGCTTTGGCAGAAGACCTTTGATAGACCATCAGAGAACAAGTTCGCCAGAAGACCTTCAGAGCTCTGGCAGATGACCTCTGGTGAATGAAGACCTCTGTGAAGCTGAAGTCTCGTAGAAATCTCTAAGTGATAGACAAGTGTCCGCACTTTCCACGTCAGCCCTAAAAAGACGAAGACATGCTTTCCACATGTCTTCACAGGGTTTGATAGTACATTGTCTATTCATTTATCTGGCTATAAATAGAACGTTAGTGGAGCACACAATTGTAAGAATTGAGTAAGCTTTTATAAGAATCGTTACTAGAATTGTGAGAGCATATCACTGCACAATTCCATTCCACTTCTAGTGTACGATCTGTAGCCTGAGAGATTTCAGAATACACACACAAGAAAGTGTTCTTGGTGTTATTCATATTTCAATATATGATCAGTTTGTTATTCAATATTGTTATCTATTACTGTTCATTATATTGTTATTCTCTCATGTTTTATGCTACACACAATCACACATACACAAACAGATTTATTATGCTTCCGCTATCTTTGATCTTTCTGTTTGTATGAGACGAGGTGAATCTGGAACCCACAGCTATCTTACGTCGAAGACTTTTAGATGGGAATCGAGAGCAACCAACCGAAGATCAACGTGCTCAAGCCAGATCAGAGTCTTCTGAACATAAAAAATATACCTACCGACACATTGTTTGAAATTCCAGAATTCAGCATGACTTATCTGAACGATAACGTTGAAATGTGTTTCATGAGATTCAGCCAAATCGCCAGATACTGTGATGGTACATTAATGTTACTTGGAGACAATCTGCGTGTCCAACTTGTTCTAGAAGACAAAGGGACAAAGCCATTAGAGCCGAAGTACAGAAGACTATTCAATGAAGCTTCAAAGGTGTTAGCCGAAAGGATCCAGTACAGACGCGACTTAAGAGGTTTCGAGATCTCATTCGCGAACAGAAGACGACATGTTCCGGATTGGGATCTTCGACAACTTTAAGCCAAAGAGAGAGACTGCCAGGGTTTATTTCTTATTGCCTTTAAGTTGAGGGGCGTGAAATGTAAATACCCTAAACGGGTATAAATACTTTATGTTAATCCTTGTTTAGGGTTAATCAACACAATTAGAGCTAGCCTCTGTATACGCTTAACAGTTTCATATTCTCTCTATTCAATCTAATCATATGACCAGGTTTTATGGTTAATTCATTGTGTTATTTGATTATTGATTACATTGCACTATTACTGGGATCCACAGGGTATGATACTCATATTAGTACTACTTTTCAGGGAATAATAAGTGAATGAAAAACACCATCGTTCTCTTGTATCTCTCATCTGCACGACAGTCGACGGACCCAAACTCGAACAATCATCAAATGAAGTAATCCAATCTCTCATTGCTCTCGTTACTCTCTGTTTCTCTCAACCAAATCGATTGGATTATTGTCGTCTTGTGTCTGCCTCTGCCCTAAATCGACAAGACGACAACTGGTTGCTGCATTAAGTCAACTATTGCTTACCGTTTGTTGCCCCTAAGTCGATTAATAGACTACTTGTTGTCTTGCTGCCCCTAAATCGTCGACTGACTTCAGTAGGCAGTGGCTTGCTAACGAAGTATAGGTGTTCTCTTTCTAAATTCTAAATTCTAAGCATACTTTATTGAACAATATATATTTGTTCCTATGGTGACTACTTGTTCAAAGTCTATATGCACTTTAAAAGAAATTACTTGTTTATTTTGGAATGAAATGGGTGGAACTAAAATGCACTTTTTGTGTTTTTTTAACTACTAGAATATCAAACTTCCCAATGTAACCTTGGTTGGAGAAGCAAGGTTTAGTGCCCTTTGTCTAGTAGAGTTCTGACCAAATCGGTTGGCTCGGTAGGATGTCGATAGCTCTCTTTGGAATACCCTTTAATTAGTAGTTGGATTTGGATTTTATTCCTTTCGAACCACCAAGAATCATCCTTTTTGATCTTCCATTGTCTGCAACCAATAACCCATCCTCTTCATAAACAAAAACAAAAAAACAACTAACATTTCTCAAATTTCAAGTATATGAGATGTGATGATACGAGGAACCCCTTATTACTCTCCAAAAGAGATTTTGAGGAGACAAGGTTCCAACATATATTTAGGAGAAAGGATTCAAGTCTAGCCAATATGGGGTCTCCAACGTGCCTCCTCCAGCGGAGGCTAGATAGGGTTAGATTTCCCGGTGTTGTGAGAGGGCTAGACGGGTATAGATTGCCCAGAGTGTCGAGTCCCTAGAGTGGCAGATCCTGACTTTGATACCATGTACGAATATGTAGAACCCCTAGATTACTCTCCAAACCTCTTCAAATGGTTTGATTAATGGGCATTTTTCTGAAACCTCAGGATCAGCCCTAGGAGAATAATATGATTTCTATCACTATATGTAGATGACATACTACTAATTAGGAATGGCATCCCAAAGTTTGAGTTTGTAAAGGCTTGGCTAGGGAATTACTTTTCAAGGAAAGACTTAGGCGAAGCAGCCTATGTATTAGGCGTTCGGATCTATAGAAATAGATCGTAAAACTTGTTTCACTTAAGCAAAAGTATATATATTGACAAAGTACTAAAACGGTTCAACATGTCATAAACAAAGAAGGGTAATAATCCCAATTTCAAGTATTACGATCAAGATCTAACAATAACGAATCAAGAATCTCATGTATTTCTAGTGAGAGAAATATTACAAGTATTACAAACAAACACTCTAACAAGCATATTTACACAAAAGCCCTTAATCGTGAATATAAAATAATAGACCTAAGAAAGGAGTTATTGTAAATGTCTCATGGCATATCACTATCCAAAGAACAATGTCCCATTACGGTCCAAGAAAGTGAATGGATGAGTAAGATCTTGTATGCTCCGGCAATCGAGTCCATCATGTATGTCATGATATGTACTCGATCTGATGTCTTGTATGCTTTGAGTATGATGAGCAAATACAAATCAAACCGGGTGATGTTCACTAGGTTGCCATGAAGAATATCCAAAAGTACTTACGAAGGATTAATGATTCATTGTTGGTATACGGTGAGTGTAAACGGTTACACTGATGCAATCTTCCTAACGGATACAGATGATTTTAGACCGCAATCTGATTTCGTGTTTTTCCTAAATGGTGGTGTTCTAAGCTTTGAAAAGTTCTATGCAAGAGACAATAGCTGATTCTAGAACGGAATCCAAGTACATCACAACATTGGATGCAGCTAAAGAAGCTGTTTGGATAAAGAAACTTGTTTCTCAATTTGGTGTTACTGTGACATTCCTGTAGAGTTGTTATGTGAAAAAACGAATCTATAGCACATGAAAAGGAACTGAGGTCTCACCAACGGTCCAAACATATTTTCACACGATAGCATCTCGTTTGAGAGATTATCGAGAGAGCCGATGTTACTATATGCAGAATGCCTAAGGAAGAAAACGTTGTTGATCCACTGGCATAACCCTTAACATAGTAGAAGCATGAGAGCCATTGCATATCTATAGGTATGAGATACATGATATATTGTCTTTAGTGCAAGTGGGAGATTGTTAGGGTGTAGGACCAAAAGACAATAATTAGATGATTCTGTTTGGATATTGTGTCATGATTATTATATAACTAATTAAAAGGCATTGCCCAATTATTATGTTTATGACATATTATATGTTATATCTAAATGTAATAGTAATTTTAGAATAATGTATTCTAAAAATATCCCTAGTCAAGTATTAGATTGGGTTTTGGATTAATTAATACGCTACGAGTAGTATATGCGAAGATTCATATAGATATATAGAATCCACATATGGGTACGAGATTGGATCTTATATCGAACATGAGTCTCTATAAGAACGTTTCATTGGATGTCAAATGAGTGTCATAGACGGTTCTCATGCGGTCATTGTACAATTAGTCATTTGACTTGAGATCATGGAGTTTGATTTGTGTGTGTGGTGTACTTTTGTAACACCCGTATTTTCGGTAAACCCTTATCTCGCTCCTTACTCGTTAACCTCTATTTATGAACATAAATTTTGGAGACTTTATGGTGGAATCAGAGTTTTGCATCGTGTGTGCCTCAGCTCGGAAAAGAAAGCAAAAAATCAGGTTTGGTACAACCTATGCGAGAATGCCAGAGATTCTGATAGGGTGTCACTCTCGCCGGGCAAGGTCGTCGTCGGGCACCTAGAGTACAAAAACGTGATTTTTACCCCGTTTTCCTCATTGCACTTCATCCATTTCGTTTTTCTCCCCCAAGAGCTGTACCCTAACACCCAAAACCGTGTTCTTGAGCCTTCTTGGTGCTTTCCCTGGTGGTGTAAGGAGATCCCTCTCAATCTAGTGAAGATTTGGTAGCAAGATGTATAAACCTCACTATCTCATCTCATTTGAAGGTTCCAATCTCTTAGGGTTCACCAAACCCTCATCTAATCATTTGATAACTTGGAGTTTGAAGTTCATTTTGGTAACCCTAGAGGTGTTTTGTTGATGCATCCAAGTTGTGGTTAAGGTAATCTCCTCTATTCTTTCACCTAAGAAATTAGGGTTTTGGTATATGTTGAGATCTTGATGTGAAATGTTTGGGGAACGATTGTAACTATTTGGATATGAATATTTATGGTTGGAAACTTGTAGATTTAGGTTTTGGAAGTTTTGCTTGAGGATTCAAGTTTCTTCAAGGAAGCTCGAGTTTGAGAAAACCCAGATTTAGCCTAAATCTAGCAAGGTGAGTTCAAGTTGATTTGGGAAAACGTTGTACATGCCAAAAATGTCCATTTTAAAGTGTTTATATGTTTTACATGAAATTATCAATTGTTGAGTCATTTGGTGGATTTTGATTATTTGGAGTGTTTAACTTTATAAATCCTGTAAAAACACCTACATTTGGAAATTTTGAGTAATTTGGTAAATAAATCATAAATGAAAGGGTCTTGATGATTCATTGCATAAATGGAGGTTATTTGGTAAAAATGCAATTTTTGTGTTTGTTGGAGATATGCAAAGTTAATGTTATCGTACGTTTTGAAATGCGAACGTTGGGGTCATTGGGTTTTGGTCATTACCGACCTTGTGAACATTTTAGAAATTCTAAACCTTGTTGATTCTGGGTCGAAGGCCAATTATCATCTGAGAGACAAATATTTTGAGAATAGATGTATTTTGGGTTTATGTAACCATATTGGCTCACGTATTTATCCAAACATGTATTATGCATTTTGGGCTTGATTTACACTCAGATGACTCTTTGGGGTATTTTCCTAGTTTTAGTAGCTCAATAAGGAACCGTGGGCGTATTTATTACTTAATCGAATTTTATGACTTTTAACAAATGGTCTTTTGAATAGTTGAGCTTATGGCTCGGTATTTGATTATGTTGGGTTTTTGGGACATTTGTCCAGTTTTGATAACTTAATGTAGAGCTTTGGTCATGACTTATATTTATTTGAGAATTACATGTTTTGAATGCGCTAGTTCATTCGTTTTGAGTCATGTAATGTTTTACATCGTAATGCTATGGATCCATAGGCACTTGAGTTTTTACGTTCAATGATGGGACACTAGTTTCCCTCATTGTAACACAGAATAGGCATTGAGTCTCATGGTATGTAAGATGTGGACCCGTATGGTCAGGCATTGTCCCATAAGCACTAAGGTGTAATTCCATTGTGCTTGTACGTTTGCTTAGATTCGGACATCTCAAAGTATAGACTTAGAGGGGTTGAATTTAAGTCTCCACGGGCAACAGATTCAGAGAAATTGAGCTCGATATGTCTTATGAGTATAATTCATGTGTTTTGTTTTATTAACATAGATATGTGACCTACTTTTGTGTTCCGTCACGGTCAGTGTAATTGGGTCTCTCCCGTCTCTGAAAGGTGTTGTTTTGGGTATTTATTCTTATCCATGTTTCCGGTGAGGTTTTATATTTATTTGGATTGTTTTCCATGGTTAGGGGGCCGAGTATTGTGCCTCATCCGTGTTTGGATGTTTTGAATAATAGAGTTTTATTCACGTTTAAATTATTTGGACATTAAATATTTATTCACTTTTTTTAGTAAGTCTTGGGTTTGAATTCATTTTGGGGAATTGCTATATATTGGAGTTTCCGTCACAGAATTTGCGTGCGTTGGGGAAAATGGGTTTTTTTTTGCATATTTGATATAAATGTTTTTTGAAAATCATGATTTAAGGCACATTCTTTTCGTTTAACCGATTATCTTGGAAGGCCGACTCACTTGATCAGGCCAACCGATACCAACTTCAGATGGGGTACTGCCTCATCACTGGACAGAACATAGACTATGCCCGTATGATCTTTGATGACCTGATGACAAAGGTCGAGAAGCCAGACAGAGAGCTGAAGGTTTCTTACATCTGCTTCATCTCAACTCTCCTGGAATTTATTCTCAAGGAGGGATACCCAGCTGAGGGTGACTACAAGCTCCCATGCCTTTGAGAGAAAATTCTCGACGTAGCAAGGGCAGACGACGAGGTAAGTCTTTCTACCCTGAAACAACTTCTTTCTCCCACTTCTTCTTCTTCTTCGGCAGCAATGCTTGCGGCAAATCCCCCCGCAGCTTCCCAGGTTGCCTCCTCCACATCCTCAGCGAAGAGGAAACCCTCTCAAGCCCCTCTTGGTCATTCTAAGAAGACCAAGAGAGTTTCCAAGGAGAAAACCCCCCAACAACAACCGGTTACTACTTCATCAGGGATCGCCTCTTCACATGCAACCCTGGAACACTTCGTGGTACGCTCCGCCACACCTGACACCACACCAACAACCGCTTCAGTGCCTCTCAACACTGACTCTATGTTGGCACCTACCTCCACAATCCCAACGCTCTCAGTGTCTCTAAGCACTTAGGAGACTTCTTCTGGCACCGCTAGTGCCACTCCACCACAATGCACTGCCTTTTCACCAACATTCGCTTCTCCCACCATTTCCTTCGTCAACACTACTGTTGCACTAGTGACATCGGTCGCTGATTCTGAAGAAGCATTGCTGCAGGGACTCATGCGCAGCAATGTTACTGGACCTGATGGTCTCCCTCTCGGGGGCTCTCAGAGACTCAGAGCATGTCACACGTATCACTGACTCCTTTCGAGCATGATATGGAGGAAGCAGTCATTTTGACCAATTCTACCAACCATCAGGTATTCTACGATCCCTACCTATCTCTTCTCACCCATCTAACCCTTTTGAGCTTTCCTTTGCCCAAAGTTCTTCTTTTCTTACAGGTTCTAACCTGGGCACGATCACCACCTCCATCAAAGAGGTCAGTGATCGCGTGGATTCTCTCTCTACCAACCTCATAAACAACACCAATGCCATGAACTCTGCTGGCAAAACCTTGAAGGAACTCTCCACCTCTCCCTCTTTAAAGGCTGACAATTCTCAGCTGTTAGCTTTAAAGGATGAGGTGTCGAACTTAAAGACGGATGTGGAAACCAACTCCTCATCCCTGTAGTCGCTGAACTCAACCGCTACATCTCTCAGCACTGCAGTCTGCTCACTGCAAACCTCTATCAATGACCTCAGCACCAATGTCGACAACACCAACACCCTCCTCCACGATATCCTTCGCAGGATGAATGAACCAGTGGCTCCTGCCCCATCCTTCACAGCTGATGATTGGCCAAAGCTGAGGATGGCAACTGACTTTGTTTTGACAGCCACTGATGCGATTTCTGGCCTTGAATCTAGAGTGGAAAAACTTGAGGCTACCCCTGCCTCAACCTCAGTGATTCCTGGCCAAGAAGACACGAACACTGAGGATGCAGCTGCTGATGTTGCTACTGCTGCTGCTGTATCCACTCCCCTAAATATTGATGATGACAAAGAGGGGGAGAATGGACAAGACCCTCCTCGTGCTGAGGGGGAGGAAATTAAAGAAGACCCTCCTCAAACTGAGGGGGGGGGGGGGAAATGATGAAGACCTCCCACAAGCTGAGGTTGAGGAAGAGAAGACCCAAACTCCTCCTTCTTCTCCCAGGAACATTTCCTTTAAAGAGGAAGAGAAAGAAGAAGATGAGAAGGATTTTGAAAATCCTCGATGATGAACCCTCCAAGGACGCTGGTGGAGATGAAGATAATGATGATGAAACTGAAGTTTGGTTCAAGCCTGCCTCCATCAGGGTTCCTGTGTAACACCTCGAAATTTCACAAATAATGTAAGTTGGTTATGAAAATGTTGAGTGGATGGAATTGTTCAGTTTTGATCTTTGTTAAGGATAAAACTGAAATCTAATTTTGACTAAATATTGGTATTGAGGGATTGGATTTGTTATTAGTCAATTTAAGGAATAGTGAGGGTGATTTGGTCTTATTGGGAAAGTATTGGGTTAAAAAGGAATTAAGGAAAACTTTGAAATATTTATGGAAAGGATATATGTTTGAGCTTATAAGATTGTTGTTTGAAGTCGGTCCAAAGAGGCAGAGAGAAACCGAGTTCTAAACTCTCGTTCGGTTAGAAATTTGATCTCTTCCAATTCCAATTGATTAAGATTGACAGTTATAAGTCAATTTTGGCTTTTGATTAGGTTATTAAATCATTAAGAATCAGGTTTGAATTTGGAGTACTAGGTTGAATCGATTGCACAGACTTGAAATCGAGTTCTGTCTTAAGGTGAGTTCATCTTACTTGATAATTTTTATGTGTTATTATCAAATGTTTGAATGATTTGAGTTTATAAATGGTATAGTTAAACTTTGGTTACTGATATAAGAAGATATCTCGATTGGTTTGTAGATTTGTATTGAAAATTGATGTATAGGTCGAAGTTCCCGGGTAAGTTTCAATATCCGGTAAACTCATATTTTTTAAAGTATCCGGTAAAATCTTATTTCCCGGAAGTATCCGGAAATTGATGTTTTCCGGAACTACCCGGTATGTTTTCCGGAAGTATCCGGTAAGTTGTATTTCCCAAAGTATTCGGTAAACTCCATTTCCCGGATACAACTCCCGGATTGTGTTTCCCGGATACAAGTCCCGTATTGTGTTTCCCAGATACAAGTCCCGGATTGTTCCCGGATCCATAGTTTCCGGTAGTTTTCGGATATGAGTTCCAGACACAGTCCGGATAGTTTTCCGGAAGTGTCCGGTAATTATTGAGTTTCCGATAATTTTGACACGAGACATTCTTGATCATTTGGATTTCAACTTTAGTAGTACGAATAAAATTATAACTCAACTTCGAGTATGATACGAATTGCTATGAGGGTGTTTGGGATTGCTTATTTAAAACAACTTATGCTTATTTTTAAAAGTGCTTATCAACTTATGTCATGATAAAAAGTTAGGGGTAAAAATGTAATTTGGACAAATAAGTTATAAGCACTTTCAAGTAAGTTAAAATGGATTAACTTATCAAAAACAACTTATTTGTGGCGGGGAAAAGACATAAGCACTTTTCTTTTTTTCAATCCAAACACTAAAAATAACTTATTTGCGGTGAGGAAAAGCAATAAGCAAATAAGTCAAAAAAATAAGCAATCCCAAACACCCCCTATATGTTGGGTTTTGTGTACGTACGTATGCTAGGATGTGTAATGGATCCATAGGCACTAGCATTATTTGAAAAACGTGGAATAGGCATGGCGCTTAATTGTAATTCCCGATGATTTGAAATGAGGAATAGGCATAGCACTTAATTGTAATTACCATTTTGTATTGTGACGTGAAATCGTGGAATAGGCATGGCACTTACTTTTAATTCCCGTTTCTATTGGAAGATAAGGGATAGGCATGGCTTAATTGTAATCCCTACTTCCACACCAAGAAATAGGTACGACGCTTAATTGTAATTTCTTGATCATGATGTAACACCCTGCTTACCACGACACAATATTGTCCGCTTTGCCCCACTGGCTCACGGCGTTGTTCTTGGCGACCTGGCAAGGACTTCGCAAGGACTTCCCAGGAGGTCACCCATCCTGGTACTACTCCCACCCAAGCACGCTTAACCACAGAGTTCCCAAGGAACCCGCATGCTTGTGGCCCAAAAGGCGTTGTGTCTGGTAAGGCCAAGGTTTACTAATATACCCAGCATCTCTCCTGTCCACGGCCGATGTGGGATATGCATCGGCCATGGACAGGAGAGATGCTGGGTATATTAGTAAACCATGGCCTTACCAGACACAACGCGTTTTGGGGCCACAAGCATGCGGGTTCCTTGGGAACTCTGTGGTTAAGCGTGCTTGGGTGGGAGTAGTACCAGGATGGGTGACCCCCTGGGAAGTCCTCGCCAGGTCGCCAAGAACAAAGCCGTGAGCCAGTGGGGCAAAGCGGACAATATTGTGTCGTGGTAAGCGGGGTGTTACAAATGGTATCAGAGACACTCCTGTGCTGTTCGGGATGGTGGGGCAAACCTCATCGAGGACGATGAGTCCCTAAGGGGGGTGTGTGTAACACCTTAGGCATATCCCACATTCTTTAGAGGGCAGGAGAGATGCTGGGTATTAGTAAACCTTGGCCTTACCAGACACAACGCGTTTTGGGGGCACAAGCATGCGGGTTCCTTGGGAACTCTGTGGTTAAGCGTGCTTGGGTGGGAGTAGTACCAGGATGGGTGACCCCCTGGGAAGTCCTCGCCAGGTCGCCAAGAACAAAGCCATGAGCCAGTGGGGCAAAGCGGACAATATTGTGTCGTGGTAAGCGGGGTGTTACACATGAGCTGTAATCTTGAATCCTCAGTGATTCGTAGTGGCGCTCTTAAACGTGATACTATGACTTACTTAGTGTTTGTCATATTCATGGAATCGGGTATGATTCCCGTCATTGAAAGATGTTATGTGTACGGTAAGAAAGTTTGTGGAAAAGTTATTTTGTATGTTTTTTTACAAATTGGGTCTTCAAAGCTTATAAATGTTCTGATTTTAACTGGAGGTTCTCACTAGGCGCAAGCCTAATGTTTTCAAATTAAATTTTCTTATCATGTTTTGGCTCGGGAAGGGATATGAAGTAATGAGCGGAGGGTGACTTTTGAGTCATAGCTTTTGGAGATGTAATGGAGGGATTAGTTTATGACGAAGATATTTTGGGAGATTACCTAGACAACCCATATAATCTGATCTTATTGTTATGGATTAGGTTAGTAGGTTGTTTTTGATAATTCAGTTGTAAATATGAATCTTCGTTACTAATGCTCCATTTATGTATGAAAGTCTTGGAAGATTTTGTAGTATACTTTGATAAATTGAAGGTTTAAATTTATTATGATTTTAGGGTGTTTCAGTTTGGTATTAGAGCTTTAGTTTAAGTGAACTAGGTATGATCGTAAGATACCTAGACTAAGCTGAGATGAATAAGTTATGATTTGTGAGATTGGGTAGAAATACTAAGACGGGATAGTCTTAGAGTCGACGGAATTACGTTAATTACGAACTGTGATGATGGTAACGAGAATTCTTATGTGTAGTATGTTCATAATTTCAACTAGCTACTGTTATTATGAATATATTGTTACGTAAGCATACTTGTTTCTAATTGTTATGGTGATTAATGAACGATAGTGTACGTTTCTTTGTGTTTGAGTTTTTTTTTTGGATAAGGTTCATCTAGGCTTTGCCTAGACTACATCCTTGGCAATTTGGAAACAAACAAACAAAGCGGCCGTCTGAGACTAAGCCTGGCCACAGAATGCTGACGCCTGGACTCGAACCCGGGGTGGATGGGATATTCCACCACATCCCCCAAGCCCTTGCCAACACAGCAACGTTTCTTTGTGTTTGAGTTGCGTATAGCCATTTCTTATGGTTATCTTTATGTGTTCTCTAGAATACGATGGTTAATACACCAAATAGATCATCTACTTCTTCAGAGGATCGGGTGGAAATCGAATTTGTAGAAAATCAACCTGAAAGAGGTGGAGCTAATGCAAGTCCACCAAGGCCACCTATCCTGGGGGAAGGAGAAAGTCAAACTCATCGAACTAATGTCGGTACTTCTAATCCGGTAACGACGGAATCTACGATGGAGTCCCGTATGATGGAAAATATGATACGAGTCATGAATGCTGCACTGACACAGCAACACGAAATGTTTATGAAAGTGATGAATGACAGAAGTGATGAATCACAGAGACCAGAAATAGGTACCGACACTGTAACTCCACCTGTTAATCCCGTAGTGAATGTTAATAGGAGGATGGAGAAAGTTTTTTCATACAAGACGTTTTTAAGTTGCAACCTGAATTTGCTGGTTTAGATAATCTAATTGCGCGTATGAATTGGATTAGAGAGATGGAACAAGCAATTAGAGCCTGTAAATGTGACGAAGAGTCAAAGGTCAGATTCGGATCCCAGATGTTACGAGGAAATTCTTTGACATGGTGGAATATCGTAACATCAACTGTGACGGCTCCGGTTTTGGCAGCTATGACTTGGGAATCGTTCAAAATGAAGATATTGGAAGAATACTACAACGAAAACGAGATGGACCGGATTGAAGAAGAATTCAGAACGCTTAAGAAGGGTACTTCATCAGTAAGGGAACACACTCGCGTCTTTCTGGAGAACTTGAATTTAATGGGGCATGTGGCCCCAACTGAAAAAGAAAAGATCAACGATTACTTGAAGGGTTTGCCGGCGGATATGATGTTTAGAGTCCGAAATTCAAAAGCTTCTACACTGAGAGAGACAATTGAGGAAGCAAAGGTTATAGAAGAAGTCTATGCAAGAGATGAGGTTGAGAAAACTCAAGTAAGAGAGAAAAGAAAGTGGGAAGGTCGATCGGAATCTTCGCAAAGACCGAAACCCTTTATCAAGAACACTCGTTTTGAGCCTCATCGGGAACCAAATTGGTGCCAGAAATGTAAAAGCAAACATTTAGGTATGTGTCGAGTAACTCCACTAGAATGCTTCAAGTGTGGTAAGAGTGGTCACACCATGGGGAACTATCCCATCCAAGGACCAACATCTTTTGAATGTAAGCAGCCCGGTCATTACCGAAGGGATTGCCCAAAGCTAAAGAAGAGTGGGAATCAAGAGAGGAAACCTAATACCCCAAAACCAACGGGCCGAGCATTTCACATGACGGCTAAAGAAGCTAAAGAATAGGCGGATGTAGTTTCTGGTACATTTCTTGTTAATTCTATTCCTGCACGAGTATTATGTGACTGTGGTGCCAATATGTCTTTTATATCGTAATAGTTTTACCAAAAGTTAGCTATATCTGTCACTACTTTGGAAGATACCTTAGTAGTTGAAATAGCTAACGGGGGTCAAGTCTTAGTTCATGAGAAACTTGATGGCTGCACCCTTATAGTAGAAGGAAAGGAATTTCCAATTCATTTGATTTTGATGGAAATAGGTGTTAGGACCATAAATGTTTTACATATTAGAATGATATATAAAGAATTATATAGAGCTTAATTAGTTTAAATTATTATTTGTAAAAGCCTTAATATTGATTATTGGGCTTATTTGTGTTAATGGGCTTAGGCCTTGGATGTAATAGGTCCAAGTATATAAGGGTTGTTTCCTTTAGAAATTAGGTTAAGGTTAATCATTCTAATTTGTGAGCTTAATTGTTTAGAGAGGGAGAGTTCATCATTCCAATACTTGTGATTTCTCGTTAATCATTCAATAAAATTAATCGTTTCGTTTTATTCGTTGTTGCCTGATCAATCTGGGATTTACACGTGGTATCAGAGCCGAATCGGTGATTTGAAGATACGGAAGAAGCAATCGAAAGCAAGAGAAAACAAATAAAATTTGTATTGAATTTTCTGGAAAATGCAGCCGTGTCGTTTTGCTTATTCCCGGAGTTTGAACCGTCGGATCGTCGCGATTTTTGGACAGTAGCTTCACGACATTCTGTTCTACATTCTGAACATTGGGATTAATCGTTGGAGGTCCAGAAGGCACCTTTTTTATTTTCGACATAGTGCAGTTTTTCTTGGGGAAAATCGATCATCAATCGGGTTTGCAAAGCTTTTCGTTGATTTAATAATTCTTTTGTTAGATATCGATGGTTTAATCGTTTTAATCTGGTGTTTATCTCCGTCTATATCAATTCTCAAAGGTATCAATTTTTCAATTTAAAAATCAGTTCTCAAGTTTTGGTATTGTTCTTAAATTCTTTTTGGTGATTATTGAAAAATATGATATATTTTGCTTAGAAATCGATTTGGGTATGTTTGTTTTGTGTTTTGGTTGTTTTCTAACCTTTCAGGAGTGAAATCAAGCAACCCTAGTCTAGCGCATATCCGAATTGCACGCACAGCCGTCGTATCCGGAAGTTCCTTAGTGTTTCCGGCTAAGTTTCCTAATTCTCGCCACTATCCGGACGAATTGTTTCTGGTTCCCAGGTAAGCTTGTTCGGACACTTCAATTTTTCCCGGATAAAATACACTTTCCGGACAAAACATTAATTTACCGGATAAATTGATTTTCCCGGATAACACAACTGGGTTCCCGGATAGTTTTTTTAAATCTTTTCCGGATAAAATTCTTTTGTCCGGATAAATAATTTTTCCGGTTAATTTTTCTTTCCGGATGTTGGTTATCCGGTATCTCATTCTCCGGATATATCATTTTATCTCCGACACTCAATCGTAGTAATTAAACGGTGGTCAACTAAGGTGGGTCGGTGGTCAATCTTGAAGGCTAATCGGTGGTCAAACGGATAGCTATTGCATGTTCTTCATTTACTACATACATACATCATAGGTATCGCATCCATACACCATACATTTACACTTTGCTGCTGCATGCTTATTTTTTTATCTGTCATCTTGGTTCTCCTTCACGACTGCATACATACATATCAATATTGCATGAATTTTTTTCACCATTGACATCCATCGCATGCATGCTATATATATTTTTGGTTTGTGTTTTCTTCCTGCTAATCAATTTGTCATCCGGTAACTACCTTTGCCGGAAACTCCATTTGTCCGGAAATTGCTTTATCCGAACCAACTATATCCGGTAAGTGTTCGTTTGTGTGGGAAACCCATTCGACCGGTAAGTCTTGGATCCGTGCTATTTGATTGCTTCGATCGTACATCGCAAAGTTTCGACTCTTTGCATCTATAATTCGCACGAAGCCATCTCGTTTTTTTTAAGTTAATCGCACGGATTCGATCGGTACCCGAGTTACCACACGTCTCGTGATTGAGTGTTTATAATCGAAAGTTGCGATTTTCTTTAACGATCAGTTTGCGAGTTTTTGTAATGATTTGCATGTTTTGCATGGTTCTATGGGTTTGAGTTTTAGTGACGGTTTGAGATCTTTTGCGACAGTTTGATCTTACTAGCGACTTTTATTATTTTATGTGATTTTGATTGACGTGTTTGATCTAACTTGGTTTGTTCTTTTGCAGATTTCATTCTCGAAGATTGATTTCGTTCGTTCGAATTCGATAATAAAATTTGATTTTTGGAAACAAATTTAGTTCTTAAATTTGTTTCTCAAATTTAAATTTTCGATTTTTCTTCCGCATTTTTGATTCTTCAAAGTAACACCGATCAACGATCAAATTTTCAGGTAACAATGGCGTATTGCTTATATCGGGAGTGTGCAGAAAGGATGAGAATATCTGAAGAGAATCTCAAGCGATCAAAGGCATGCTGCAGCAAATACTTCAAAGAACTAAAGGAACGGGAACTTCAAATTTGGAAAAGTTCTGAGAAGCTTGTTAAATCTGAAGAAAAGGCAACGATCTTAGAAACTGAAAACACTGAGCTGAAAAGAAAGATTTCTGAATTGCCATCACAAGACGAGATAAAGGCACATGAAGAGAAAGCACATCAAAGACTATGTGAAAAGAATATCAAGCAAGCAGATGATTTGTACAACAAGTACATCAAAGAACTGAAGTAACAGAAATATCAATTCTGGATTAGTTCTGAGAAACTTGCAAAATCTAAAGAGAAAGGTAACCTCTTGAACTGTGAAAACCTTGAGCTTAAAAGTAAATTAACTACTTTTGAAAAGTTTTTTAAAAAGGAGAAAGAAAGTTTTGCAAAGGAAAGACAATTGCTTATACAAAAGCAATACGATTTTTCAAAGAAATTTCTTGAAGGGAAGAAGAGTCTTGAGCTTATATGTCTAAAACTTTCAACATAGATCTCCGAATTTGAAAAAATTCTGATTTTAGAAAGAGAGAAGTTTGAAATTGAACGCAAATCTTTTACTGAAAAGAATGGAGAACTTTCTTTGAAAATAACCGATTTGGAGAAAGAATTAGACATACTAAGCAAAGAGTATGAGAAGAAGAAGGTTGAAGGTTTTAGAGCAAAAAGTTTGAAAGATGATTTTGCAATCGAAAGAAAGATCTTTCAGACTGAGATTTCTAAGCTTACAAATAAGTTATCTGTTTTGTCAACTGACATTATGATAGAGAAGAGGCTAAAATCTGATCTCCAAAAGAAGCTAGATCTAACGTTTGAGAAGAAAAACGCTTTGCTTAACAATGACAAGGAACTTGAAGCCAAAAACTCTGATGTTGAACCACCCAATCTTGCTAGTCCATATACTATTGATCAGTCTCTTTACGGCGATTCAGATAATTCAGTTTGCTTTTCTAAGACTGTTCCCAGTTCTATCCACAAAAATGTTTCTTCAAAGACCTGCATTAGATCAAATAGCTCTTCAAAAGATCATATCCGTACTTCTAATCTGTTTTATGACCCTATTATTGACAAATCAGATAATCAATCTTTTAAGAAAGTAAACATGGTTTGGAGAGATAAAGGATCCTGTTAGCCCCAAGTATCTGTTATGTAAAAGTATTGAAAATATTATCAAGTCCGAAGACCAACAGAGATCCAGCAGAAGACTTGGAAGAAGACCAACAGAGCTCGACAGAGCTCTGGCGGAAGATCTTCCATTTACAGAAGAACTGATTCACCAACAGAAGACCAACAGAGCTCTGGTGACTGAAGACCTCTGTGAAGCCTAAGTCTCGTAAGAAATCCTAAGTGTCAGACACGTGTCCATACTTTCCACGTATGCCCTAAAGAAAGGAGACACACTTTCCACGTGTCATTTCAGGGTACGATAGTACACTGTCTACACTTTATCAGGGCTATAAATAGTGAGGTAGTGGAACAAACGACTGTAAGCTTTTGGAAGAATAGTTTTCCACAATTGTTAAAGCACACACTGCAGTATTCCATATCACTACCTCCGTACGATCTTGTTCCCTGTGAGATTTCGAATACACACACACTTGAACGTGTTCTTGGTGTTATTCATATTATCAATATACGAGCAGCTTATTATACTTGATCTTATTATCATTATTACTGTTCTATACTTGATACTCACGGTTACAATATCTTTGCACAATCACTCACATCTTAATGGCTTTATATTTAATGCTTCCGCTGTCTATTTTATTACCATTAATGTGATGCAACGTGAATCTGGGAACCTACAGTTGGTATCAGAGCTTCTTTGATTTGCTTAAATCAAACGATCCAATCTACCAAGTTTGATTCACTGTTGTTGATTGTGTGTGTGTTTCAAAGCTTCCTAGTATACTCTGTTTTACAGTTTAAAGTTTAAAAGTTACTTTATCACTGTTTTAAACTTTACAGTCTAGTTTAAAGATCTTTTCTACCGTTTATTACTGTTCCATTGGTTACTGTTCACTTACTTTCAGCTTATACTCTTTCAAAACCGTTTGAAACTGAAAAACATAGTATATCAGTTTCAAACGGTTTTGAAAGAGTATAAGCTGAAAGTAAGTGAACAGTAACCAATGGAACAGAGATTTAATGCGATCTGTCACGGATGGACCTTGCCAACCCATGGTTTTGGTTCCACGTGTGCCTGCAACAGAAACTACTGCTCAGATTCCTGCTTATCTTAAACCTAAAACCACCGGGTTTACTGATGAAGAGAAGCTAAAAATGGAAAATGACCTTAAAGCAGTTAGACTTCTGATTATGGCCATTCCCAACGATATATTTCAAGAACTAGATTCATGTGTTACTGCTAGAGAAATCTGGGATCAATTTCTTAATCAACTTGAGGGTGGTATCAAGACCCAAAATAACAGAAGGACCCAATGTATAAATGAATACAATGATTTCAAGGCACTTCCTGAGGAAACCTTACAACAAACATACAACAGATTTAATGTGTTGATAAACAAATGCAAAAAATGTGGGGTTGTTAGGTCGAAGGAAGATAACAATGTTTTGTTCCTGAAAAGTTTGAATGATGAATGGTTAAATATGTCCATGTCTTTACAAGCTAACCAAGATTTGGATGCATGGTCTCTCAATGATGTGTATGGCACTCTTGTTGCACAAGAGAAGGATGTTGTCAAACAAAAAGGCAAATCCACCATTGCAGGTCCATTAGCTTTGGTATCCGAATCAAAGAAAACCACTGAAGGAAAGTCCAACAGAGAGAGTTCTAGCAGAGATAAGAAGAAAGAGAAGAAGAAGGGTAAGAAGAGTCTGGTAGCAGAGAGTGATGCTGAAGAAAGTTCTTCAGAAGATGATGATATAAATGCTTTTGCTAAATCTCTTGCATTAATAACTCAAAAATTTAACAAGAGATTTGGTAGCAAAGTATTTGACAGAAGAAATAGATACGAAAGAGAAGAGAAAGATGAGAAAAGAGGTTATGCTGCACCTCCACAACAGAACCACCAGAACAGAGCTCCACAAGAACAGAGACCGCAACCTCAACAAAAGTACAATACTCCAGTTCCACAGAAAGCTGATGCTGCCCAACCCATCAACCAGAACGATGGACGTTGCTTTAGATGTGGCAAACCTGGCCATTTCTCTGCTAATTGTAGAGGTAAACTGGTAAAAGACCAGGATTATTACAAGAATAAATACAAGTACAATTACAGAGAGAGAAGCTACGTTGCTGAGATGGAAAATTGGATCTCTGATTCGTCCTCTGGTGACGAACCAGAGCAGGCCAATTTCTGTGGAGTTGCTGTGGATGATGAAAGTTTAGGAGAAGTTGATTGGATGACTGGAGAACTACCAGAGAGATCAATAGAGGAAGGCTTGGCTCATGCATTTGCTCTTACTGTAACAGAGCCAGACAACAGAGCGCTGGAGACAACCAGACCCAGTGCCAAGGTATGTTCTTCTGAATCAAAGTCTGACTCTGAGTTAGAAATGCATGTTTCTTTGCTAACAGAGGAGTTTCAACTCTTAAAACAAAAGCTCTCTGAAGAGAAAGAGTTAAGAAAGCTAGCTCAAAAGGACCTGTCCTTTTACAAGAGAGAGAAAACTCTATTGGAACAAGAAAAGGAAGAAATCATTAAAGAAAAATCTGAGCTAGAAGTCTTACAACAAAAGAAGGAAAACTCTTTTTCAGAAAAATGAAGGAATATGAGGAAATTTTGAAACAAAAATCTGAAGAGGTTAAGAAGTCTGAAACTGAAAGACTTAACTCTGTTGCATTAAAAGATTATTTTCAAAGAGAAAGGGATGTTTTACATCAATCCCTACAGATAAAAAAGATTTTAATCAAGAAGTACCAGGATGCACAAGATGTGCACATCAAGATAAACTCACAGATGGATACACAAGGTCTTGGTTTCTGTGACCTTGCTCCCTAGAATGGAAAGAAGAAGACATCTCTGTCCTCTACTTTCTGTGTCGGGAAAATCCAAGAGGATGTGATCTCTGGTACAGCAGTTTTCAAAAGAATCAAAACTTCAGATATTTCAAGGACCAGAAGACTTAACTACAGGAACGTCAACTATGACTCCTTGAATCATGAAAAGGTTTTAAAACCATCTGAAAAGTTCATTCTTGATCAAGGAAAAGCTAGAATCATTTTGCCTAATTCTGTTAAGAGTCTGGATCCCAAAGAGATTTTCAAATTTAACTCTTTTAAGGAACAAAAGCATGTTACTTCTGTGGAAGAGTCCTCTGTTGTTAAAACACAGAGCGAGCTCAACCCTGAAGCCCCAGTCTTCTCTCCTTCCTCTGAATCAATTCGAACATCATTCGAGGAGTATTTGAAAAGAGTTCTTGATGAGAATATTGCATCTGATGCTTTAAAACCCAAGTTGAGAAAATTTAAATCTGCTAAAACCGATATCTCTTTGATACCATCAGAGACTTTCAGTGCTCTGAGAGTGACTCTGACTCCGAGGTAGATGAACAAATTTTTTGTGGTCAAAAGAAAGTTTTGCATAAACCTAAGCAGATACCGGTGGGATCTATGGATTTGAAAAAGAATGTCTCATTTTTTAAGAAACAATCAAGATTCATACCAGTAACTGAGTTTGATAACAAAGGCTTTAGGATTCTTGCTTCTAATGTAGTAGAAGTAGAGAAAAGAGAGAATGCTAGAAGTATTCCAAACAACAACACCTCTATTACTCAAGCTTTTAAGCCAATCAGATTTACACCAGAGCAGAAGGGCAAATGGATAGTCAATGACAGACCTGCTCCTGCTTCTGTTATAAATCAAAGAAGAAATTCTTTTTGGAAAAGTGAATCTGTTTCAAGGAAAAACAACAATTTCAGAAAGCCAAATCAGGACAGTATGTATGGTCCTAGAGTTTTTCATAATCAAGCACCATTCAAACAACAACTTTTGAATAAAAATAGCAATGTGCATCAATTTTCTTCATGTTCTATAAATTGCAACTGCATACAACTGTTGTTAAAATTGTAAAATCATATGAATGGTCCCCACTGTGTTCTGAATCAGTCATCTCAAAGGAAAAATCCCAAGACTGTTCAGAATGCACAGAGAAAACCCTCTGGCACATCATCAAAGGATGAAAAGCCAGCAAACAGAACTGTTAACACACCCAAGTCTAACAAGAAAGGACCCATCATGCAATGGGTACGTAAAAAGAACTAATCTGTCTTGCAGAAGCCTCATGTGCAGATCTGGTATTTAGATTCTGGATGCTCCAGGCACATGACGGGCAATAAGGATCTGCTAACTTCATTTAAAACAAGAAGGGAAGTGCAGTAACCTTTGGAGGAGATAATGGTGGACAGACTAGAGGCTATGGTACTTTAGTTAATGGTGAAGTTAATGGTACTACAGGCTAGAGAAACTCTGTTTAGTGTCTTTGAAAAATGAAGATGTATGGCTTTGGCATAAAAGATTTGTCCATTTGAATTTTTCAAATCTTGACAAACTCGTGAAGTTAAGCTTAGTGAAAGGACTACCTAATCTTAAATTTGACAAAGACCATCTCTGTTCTGCCTGTGAATTGGGTAAGATGAAAAGATCTTCACACAGAACTAAGAGTGATCACAATTGCCCCAGACCTTTGCATATGCTTCATGTGGATCTTTGTGGTCCAATCTCTGTGCAAAGTCTGTCGGGTAAGAAGTATATTCTTGTGCTCATTGACGAATTTTCTAGATATACATGGATTGAGTTCATCAGAGTAAAATCTGATGTTCCAGAAATTCTGATAAATTTGTTGAGAAGGATATAGGTTCTGTTAGGACTCAAATTTCAAAAGTTGAGAAGTGATAATGGGACAGAGTTTAAGAATAACAGAATAGATGCCTATCTTTCAGAAGAAGGAATTTCCTAGAACTTCTCAGCTGCCAGAACTCCACAATAGAATGGTGTAGTGGAAAGAAAGAACATAACTCTGGTAGAAGCTGCCAGAACCATGTTAGCCGGTTCTATCCTTCCCATCAACTTCTGGGCAAAGGCAGTCTCTACAGCCTGTTTTACCCAAAACAGAGATGTGATAGTGAAAAGATTTAAGAAGACTCCCTATGAACTCATCAACAACAGAAGGCCAAATGTGAAGTATTTTCATGTTTTTGGCTGCAAGTGTTACATCTTGAATGACAGAGAACAGCTGGGTAAATTCGATAAGAAGGCGGACGAAGGAATCTTTATTGGTTATACTTAACCTCTAAAGCTTACAGAGTCTACAATACCAGAACCCGTGTCATTCAAGAAAGCGTTAATGTGTCCTTTGATGAAAGTACATCAAGTACCTCCGATCGCAAATCAACAGAGGGGACACAGACAGAACAGAGGAAACCAAGTTCTTCAAATTCAATGGAAGAAGATATCAATCTCATATTCAGTGATTTCTTCGATGATGATGATTCCTCTGTCGACAACACCAGAGGAGATCAAGCTCAAAACTCAACAGAACAGAATCTGACAAGTACAACTCTTACTGGTCCCTCTAATACTTCACCATCTACTTCTCTGTCTACAGGAGTTATTCAGAGAAATGAGGAACCAAATCAAGATGTAAGAGAACCTGAACAAGAGCCATCATCACCCCTGTTAACCAATATTGGGAGAGATTCCCTATTTGAAAGTTCACCTTCGCAGAGCCCTGTTGGTACTTCATAGAGCAATGAGGCCACTCTCCAGAGTCGTGTGCCACAGAGCCCTGGTCCCAATCCACAGAGTTCTGATGTTGAAGTTCGTCTTTTCCCATCAGAAGCACAAACCCCACCTGTTGCTCATGCTCCCATGACCAGATGGACAAAGGATCACCCTCATCATTTAATTATTGGTGCTGCTGAAGATGGTGTGAAGAAAAGATCAGCCACAATCAATGAAGCTTTCTTTGTCAATTTTCTAAGCATGATTGAGCCGAAGAAGATTTCTGAAGCCCTTGAAGACCCAAACTGGATTGAAGCTATGCAAGAGGAGCTTCTGGAGTTTGAAAGAAACAAAGTTTGGTCCTTGGTTCCACTTCCTCAAAATAAAACTGCCATTGGAACCAAGTGGGTGTTTAGAAATAAAAAGGATGAAGATGGGATTATCATCAGAAACAAAGCCCGTATGGTTGCTAAGGGATATTGCCAAGAAGAAGGTATCGATTATTACGAAACCTTTGCTCATGTGGCTAGGCTATAAGCAATCAGAATCTTCTTAGCCTATGCTGCTCACAAGGGTTTTAAGGTCTATCAGATGGGTGTAAAGTCGGCCTTTCTGAACGGCAAGCTACAAGAGGAAGTTTATGTCCAGCAACCACCTGGTTTTGAAAATCCAGAGTTTCCAGACCATGTTTACAAGTTAGACAAAGCTCTGTACGGCCTTAAGCAAGCTCCTAGATCCTAGTATGAAACTCTGTCAAACTTTCTGTTGACTAATCACTTCGAGAAAGGTACGGTCGATACAACTTTATTCTTTAGAAGGTACAAAAATGATATACTTCTATTGCAAATATATGTTGATGACATTATTTTTGGGTCTACACGGCAATAGTACTGTGATAGGTTTGAGGATTTGATGAAAAGCGAATTTAAAATTAGCATGATGGGAGAACTTTCTTTCTTCCTTGGTTTACAAGTAAAACAATCCATCAGAGGGACTTTTATAAGTCAGTCCAAATACATCTCTGATATTTTGAAAAAATATAAGCTCAACAACTCAAATTCAATGAAAACTCCTATTGCCACTGGAGTTAAACTTGACTCTGACCTTAATGGTGAACCTACAGATGTCAAGAACTACAGAGGCATGATAGGGCCACTTCTGTACATAACTGCTAGCAGACTTGATATAATGTTTGCAACTTGTCTCTGTGCCAGATTTCAAGCAAATCCTAAAGAATCTCATATGTCTGCTGTCAAGCGCATATTTAAATATCTGAAAGGGACTCAATTTTTGGGTCTCACGTATCCTCTTAATTCTGGTTTCGAGCTTGTAGCATACACAGATTCAGATTATGGAGGATGCATGAATGACAGAAAGAGTACTTCTGGTAGCTGCCAATTGCTTGGAGAAAATTTGGTAAGTTGGACATCCATGAAACAGAATTGCGTATCAACTTCTACAACAGAAGCAGAGTATGTTGCTGCTGCTAGTTGTTGCTCTCAAGTAATATGGATGAAAACCCAGCTCAAAGACTATGGCCTGGAGTATGGCAAGATCCCAATTCTGTGTGACTCCAAGAGTGCAATATCAATAACAGCTAATCCAGTTCAGCACTCCAAGACAAAACACATCGACATAAGGTACCACTTCATAAAGGATCATGTTGAAAAAGGGACGATTGAAATGTACTTTGTTTCAACCGACTTCCAACTTGCTGATTGAAAAGAGATTCAATTTCTTAATCAGCAAATTGGGTATGCTGAACATGTCCTCCTAACTCTGTTTAAAACTCAACAAAGCCTCTGACGATCATACCAGAGCTCTGTAAAAAAGGTTGGGTAGGATAGTTCAAACAGAGCTTCTGATGTTCACCAGAACTCTGTCATGCATACTTTTCAACAAGCTTAGTGAATCTGTTTGTATATACTTTTCAAAATTTCTTGTTTGTAAATATTTTTTTTTTGTATAATTTTTTTTAATCTTTCAAAAGGCTGAACAGCAAAATCTTTCAAAATAAGCTCATATTTCAAGGGGGAGCTTATAAAGGAAAATGTGCATGGTTGTAGGGGGAGCAAGTCAAAATCAGATTTCCAAATCCAAAATGACTATGCTCTTCTGATCTCTAAAGAAATTTTTTTTTTTGAAAAAAGAGGGAAAACCTGTTCTGATAAAAATCTTTGATAATGTCAGGAACTTAACAGAACTCTGATATTTCACCAGAGCCTCTGTTGTATCTCACCAGATCTCTGTGAAACTTCTGAGTCAGTTCTGTCTTTGTTTGTTTGACCACTTTTCACATCAGATACAGAATTTTAAAGGCTTTTTTGGGTAAAGGTGAAACATCTTGGGATACTTGAACGAAATGAAAAGGTCACTCAGCAGAGACAAAACTGTGCTGAGCTCCACCAGAGCTCTGTCGGTTTTTCTGCCACGTCATCAGAAGCACGTCATCAGAGATGCGGGTCATTCTTTAAACGTCAACCACTTGTCACCCACACATCTCTAACCATGACGGTTTGCTTGCCCAAAAGTTGTCAGAACCAAATCTTACATGGCATTCTCTGATTGAAAGACAAACCACTAGTTGTTTCCATGTTCTATTGTAGAGGTCGTTCTACTATCTGAAACTCGAGTACCTACGGTACCTACGACGTTAATCCAGCCACATGTTTAGCGTATAAATACCACTCTTTTGACCCATTTCATTTCTTACGTTTTTCTGATCATTCTAAACCCTTCATCTTTCCCTCTCAAAGTTCAAAACCTTTGTGTTCTTCAGAAACCCTAACCTGCAACAATGGCGGAACATCAAAACTCTGCTAAATCAAGCCGAATAGGACCCATCGACCAAATCGTAATCCTACCTTACGAGTTTGCTGACAGTAACTATCGTTTTGATGCCAATCCTGCCAACTATCTGCCTATATACCATATATTTGGTGAGTTTTTCAGAAACTCACTCATTTTTCAAGCCCTTACCAGCTACGATGACAACCTTCCAGAACTCTATGTCATACAATGGTGGTCTACTTGTCAGTTCATTGAAGAACAAAAAGGGATCATCGGAAATGTTGATTCAGGAAACCAGGGAGGAGCAGGTACAGTACGCATTCGAGTCAAGACCTTAAGAAGAATCTTTCAAATGCCAACCAAAAGGCAGTTGGGAATAGAAGCCTACGAGAAACCTCCCAAAGTAGCCGTTCTTCTTGATTTTATGAAGTTTCTAGGTTACAACAAGGATCTGAACAAGATAGGTGAGTTCAGAAGAGGAAATCTACCCCCGTGTGGAACTTCATGTTCTCCACACTGAACAGAACCCTAAACTGTAAATCAGGTAGCCAAGACCAAGCCAGCACAGAGATTCTACAAATCATGAATGGTCTTTACTTCCAAAGAAATTTTGACTATGCCAAAATACTCTATAAGGATCTTCTATCTGTTGTAAACTCCAAGACCTCAACCATTGCAAGAGGAGGAGTTGTAGGTGTCCACAAGTCTCTGAAGACAATCAAATACCAGAGATTCCTAAGTTTGGTCATCAGAGAAGCCTTCCTAATTTTGAATCTTACTCAACAAGGCAATCCTACACCTGTTTGGGTTGTGTCCAAATTCTTGGGAAAATCTTCAGGTGAATTCCCCATCGTACGCATATTTCTAGGTACAATGCTATCTCTAATCACTCCATACCACCTTTCTATCCAAAACTATAACACTGCTGCTCAACCTCAAGAACCTGAGGTGAGATCCCCAGCATACTTAGGTCCTGAGCCTCTGTCAGAGTCTGAAAGTGAGATAAGAATAGAAGAAGAGATAGAAATACCAGAGGTAAGAGCACCCGAAGTGGGGTCTTCCTATGTACAAGAGTTGGAAGAGGAAGTAAGGTACAGAGCATCCCCTATGGAGGCTGTTCAAGAGGAAAAAAGGGAAACTACAGAGGAGGTGGCAGAGAGTTCGTCCTCCTCTGGTAGTAGTGAGGAAGAAGAACAGAGAGAAGAGAATCCCGAGAGTTCTATACCCGTAAGAACCGAGAGAAACATGAGCATAGAAAAAGATGTTCGAGTGAACACACATGTGCGTTTTCTTACCCCAACTCCCAGTGCAAGCACTCAATCAATCTGTCCATGAGGATCTAGCTCAAATGGACATTGAAACAGAGGTGCACACCTCGAACCTCAACCATCCTATAGCATCAGAGGCACCTCTTCATGCTTCTGGTATGCACTTAGCCGGGGAATCCATTTCTGGTAACGATGTCAATTTGCCCCAAGACATCAATAGGACAACTACACACGATGATGCCTATGTGGCTCATTTATCTAAGGAGGAACAACTTAGGTCCCTGGGTAATTTCCGATTTACCCGTAGAGATTGCCTAACTCAGAGGTAATTTGACAGCTTAGTTTCACAAGGATTAACTTGTCTAGATCACAACGTTAACTCCCACGTTTACTTCAATCTCTCAGATTATGAGGATGAGAGAGCTGAAGTAACCAGAACATCTATAGATGTTTCCCCTGAAAAGGAGCATCAAGGATCGGGTGGAAGTCCTACAAGTGTCAACATTAACACAGCTCTTAACGTAGGCACCTCTGAACTCGAGGTTCAATTGGATCCATGTGTTGGAAACAAGGTTACCCCCGTTGACACTGTCACAAGAGCAGAGTTCGAAAGCTTCTGTGATAGTATCAACACCTCCTTGAATGAGTATAAACTTATCAATGAACAGAAGGAGGTGCTGATCCACAAGGAGAATGCTTCTCTTAAGGAAGAGCTGCAAAGAATAACAGAAAAACATGCAGAGGTAACACTGAAGTATACAGAAGCTTAGCGCAACAGAACAGAAGTGATGACAAAGCTGACAACAGAACTAGCCGAACTGAAAAAAGAGTAAGAGCAGAGGAGTCGACAAAGATTTTGACAGAGCTTGCAGAGCTGAAGAGAGTTATGACAGAGAATCACACGGCATCGATGAACAGAACCTTGCCCATTCCTACACTTATTCTCTCAGAATCAAACGTCAAAACCTTGACAGAGCTCATCAATAACTCTGTTAAGGAATCCATCAAAAAAGCCACGACATCATCAGCTACTCCACTAAACATCTCCAGCCCAAACCCCAATGACATACCCATCACAGTTGGCCAGATGGGTGATTTCCGCAGGTCTGTTCTTAGCAAGATGATGACCATCTCATCAAAGTTTGTCATGAAGGTACAAGCAACAGAACGACATGTGCAGGCATCTCTTGACACTCACAAAGTTAACTTTGAGAGTCAAGTAGATGAGATCAGAACTGCTGCAACAGAGGTCAAAGATGCAATGAAAAAGGCAGTCATTAATTTCACAGATGAAATCTTACAGACTGCCACACACAAACGACCTGCAGAAGGAGCACCAGAAGGAGAACCCTCGAGAAAAAGAGCCAAAGCCACTTCAGTGTTTGTTGTTCCTCCCTCACCCAAAGCCGCAATCAATTTTTCTGATGATGATGACAACTTTGAAGATGCTCAAGAAGGTCATTCAGATAGTCAGATGGGTGAGTCCACAGAACAACAAAAGGGGGAGAAGGAGAAAGAGAAAGAAAAGGAGAAAGAGGCTGAGAAGGAAATTACAGAGGATATGGAGAAGGGTAAAGGGAAAGGGAAAATGACAGAAGCAGAGATAGAAGCAGAAGGAAATAAGGGGATAACAGAAGAAGAGACGCCAGAAATGACTATGGTGGTATTCGACTACATGTTCAAGGATCGAGTTATCAGAACACCAGAACCTTCAACTCAACAACCACCAGAGATCATCATATTAGACACCCCTCCTACATCACCAAGAACCGAACCAGAGAGAACAGACCCATTCTCTGCTGATGAACAAACAAACCAAACTCAAACCCAAGTTCAAACAGAAACTGTCCAAGAGTCTGCTCAACAACATTGATATTCTTATGGCAGAAACCCACGATGACCCAAACCCAATGGTACCAGAACAGAACCCAGAACCATCTACCCAACACACCAATAAACCGGCCTTAGAAGAAGTTTTTGGTTTTCACTATGCTGACAGAGATATAATTCCAATCAATGCCGTACCCATTAACCCATACCTCAATCCCATTAGGATAAACACAATCCAAGATGCAAGGCTAAAGTTCATACAAACCAAGTCTAATCTGAACAGAGCCATAAACACGAACTTTGGTATCCGCAGAATCTTAGACATCAAGCAAAGGAAATTCCAACATGACAGAGTTGTGTATCATGAGTACACTGTTGAATCAACAGAAGGCAAGAACGAATACTTCAACGACAACGATCTTGTGCTTCTGAATCCATACGATCTGATCATGCTCCACGCATATTGCTTGAACTTCTCAGACAGATACAAACCATCAAGAACTGCTCTACCAGAAGTTTGATTCGCTATGCAAGAGCACATTAATCTCAGAATTCATATTGATTTTCAGCTAGGCATAGAATTTGAAGTGGAGAAAATGGCGATACCTCCAAATGAGAGTCTTGAAGGTTATGGCCATTACAGGACTGGAACCTTTGTTGAAGATCCTCCAGTCTTCATCTGCCGACAAAAGAAGATCAAGAAGGCCATCAGATCATCTGAAACCCACAAGTACTCTAGTGAATCGCTGGTGTATCTTAAGAACATTATTCAGAATCTACCAAGAGAGAAATGTCCAGAAAAGCAACTGGAACTCTACATCAACCAGATTGACCTTATGCTGGACTTCCGTGAGCTGATCAGAAGATTCGACATAATTCTAAGGGGAGACAATTATGCATAGAAGCACTTATTCTTTTGTTCTGTATTGTAATATCTTAAAAGAATAGTACAAGGTTTCAACAGAGGGAAATGTTCCCTGTTCTTTTGTTTAAAATCTCTGTCATTTCCAAATTTTTATTTTCAATACTTAGGGGGAGATTGTTAGCCCCAAGTATCTGTTATGTAAAAGTATTGAAAATATTATCAAATCAGAAGACCAACAGAGATCCAGCAGAAGACTTGAAAGAAGACCAACAAGAAGACCAACAGAGCTCGACAGAGCTCTAGTGAAATCAACAGAGCTCGACAGAGCTCTGGCAGAAGATCTTCCATTTTACAGAAGAACTGATTCACCAACAGAAGACCAACATAGCTCTGGCATAAGAGCTCTGGTGACTGAAGACCTCTGTGAAGCCTAAGTCTCGTAAGAAATCCTAAGTGTCAGATACGTGTCAATACTTTCCACGTATGCCCTAAAGAAAGGAGACACGCTTTACACGTGTCATTCCAGGGTATGATCGTACACTGTCTACACTTTATCAGGGCTATAAATAGTGAGGTAGTGGAACAAATGATTGTAAGCTTTTGGAAGAATAGTTTTCCACAATTGTTAAAGCACACACTGCAGTATTCCATAGCACTACCTCCGTACGATCTTGTTCCCTGTGAGATTTTGAATACACACACACTTGAACGTGTTCTTGGTGTTATTCATATTATCAATATACGAGCAACTTATTATACTTAATCTTGTTATCATTATTACTGTTCTATACTTGATACTCACGGTTACAATATCTTTGCACAATCACTCACATCTTAATGGCTTTATATTTAATGCTTCCGCTGTCTATTTTATTACCATTAATGTTATGCAACATGAATCTGGGAACCTACATATCCGCTCCTGCTCCAAAGTCATTTGTCTCTGTTAAGAGTGTCAAGAACAACAAAGCTTTCCACACTAAACCTTTTGTGAAAACTAATCGTGTTTACTCTGTTAATCAGCTGATCAACTTATCCACACAGAAGTTGAGTTGTTCTTATTGTGGAACAAGTGAGTTTGTGAATAAAGACCGTGCTAAGTATTGGTATGGTACTTATAGTATCCCCGGTCCTCACTATAATATGGCATCTAACCGTCAAGGATCCATCAATTAATGGATACCAAAATCCTTCTAATCTGTTTTGCAAGAATGTCATGTGCGGTTTTAATTCTTATTATTCACATCACATGACGAACATTCAAAGGTTATGCCAATTTTGAGGGGCAGTACTATCTTATGAAAGGTAAGTGAACTTTGACTGAATTAAAAAAAAAAACCTTGGTAATCCATTCTGAATAACTCACTTGTGTTTGTTATTCTCCAATTCTAACTTCAATGATTGCCATGTGTTATGTTTCTTTGACTTAGTTATTTCCATGTCTCACATATTCGTTGATTTTTTATGGAAATACACTCGTTTGAATTCCTAGTCGTTTTCCAAGTTCACTATTTCTTGTTAATGATTCAATTCTTTTCTGATATATTAATTGTGACTTGTTCTTCACAATTAAACTTTCTAATCATTGTTTCATTTTTGAACATAATGTGCTTACTGAGTCATTCTGTTTAGCGCTTGATTTTGTTTCTTGAAATTCTTGTATTTCAACTTTGACTTCTGATTATCTCAGATCAGAACTCGGACTTAATTTTTATGACTTCTGAACAATTCAGTGCAGAACTCATTCTTAAAAGCATGACGTTTGATCATCTCAGATCAGGACTCTCTTAAATGCTATGACTTCTAAACACTTCAGTTTAGAACTCATTATTCACTGTTTTACTAAACTGTTCAACTCGATGCATGAAATGAGTGATAGGATTTCTATTGTTTCTATGGTCTATCCAGAACCGGAAGGACCTACCCAAGAAACACATCCAATTATAGACAACAGTGAGGGGTCTAGATTGATAGATGAGTTCGGAGTGAAAAGAATTTGGTGAGGATGTGACAGGACTTAAAAGAGTATATTGGTCCTTACCAAACCGAGTCAGTTATCCGGGTAACCACAAAATCTATTCATTCTCGTTCTTTGGAGATGAATATTGAAACAGACATGGACCCAGTGTCGATAACTCGTGTCACCCCACCTAGCCACTCAAATATTGAAACAGACAACAGATGCTTGTTTCATATATTCATGGAGGTTTAGCACACAATCTATCTATTCCTCACTCAGAAGTCTTAGATATTGAAAATGGAAGACATCAGCTCCGGTCTCCGAATTTCACATTCTAATCACTGTGTTAATTGATTTTTAACTTGAGTCCCAGGTTAAATCAATTTTTGAGCCAAATCGATATAATTTATTTCTTTCACACATGCACAAGTCTTTGTGATTCCAATTGCATATCTTCGTGATATTGTCGGAACAGTTTGAGAAATAATTTTAAAATTTTACTTTAGTGATAATGGAAGTCCTATCAGAGATACCCCAATGCCAACTCTGAACATAGGCCACACAATTTTTTAAATTGTTGTGATAACAGTTACTTTTGTGTTTCTGTGTTAGATATTTACCCCATATTGGTTACTTAACGTTTTATCCGATACTTTGCTACTCACCAGTATTGTCTTTGAAAGTACATGATGCTACGGATGCTCCTACTCATCATGAGGGGGGGTAATTATACATATTCAAAGACACTGAATATCAAGTTGAGGGGGGAGTTAGCAAAAGTCGAGGGGGAGTAACTGTTGATTGATCAGTTCCGTTATTTGGGCAGTTCCGAAATCCGAAAAGAGTTCAAAGTTCTTACAAGTGATCAACTCTTCTCATCCTTTATCAAGTGGTGTTCGCTACAAATCAGTATTTCCAATTCAGTATATCCTCCTTCAAGCATACTGGTTCTACAAGTTCTTAAAGTTGAAAGCCAATTCAATTCACGGCCAATTCAACTCGCAGTTCAAAGACTGATTCATTAAAGTCCAAGAGCCTTATTCAAGGGGGGAGCACTGAAAAGACATGAAGACAAGCAACATCATTGCATTTCAAATATTCTAAAGGAAGAGAAATTCAAGACCTAAGGGTTTCAAGACCGATTTTTCTTTATATATCTTTAGGGGAGATTGTTAGGACCATAAATGTCCTACATATTAGAAAGATATATAAAGAATTATGTAGAGCTTAATTAGTTTAAATTATTATTTGTAAAAGCCTTAATATTGATTATTGGGCTTATTTGTGTTAATAGGCTTGGGCCTTGGTTGTAATAGGTCCAAGTATATAAGGGTTGTTTCCTTTAGAAATTAGGTTAAGGTTAATCATTCTAATTTGTGAGCTTAATTGTTTAGAGAGAGAGTTCATCATTCCAATACTTGTAACCTCTCGTTAATCATTCAATAAGATTAATCGTTTCGTTTTATTCGTTGTTACTTGATCAATCTGGGATTTACAATAGGTGGGTTCGATATTGTTGTTGGTATGGATTGGTTGGTGAGTAATCAGGTAGAAATTCTTTGTGCTAAGAAATTAATCCGGATCCCTATGCCCGAAAATGATGTTGTTTCATATATGGGGAAAAGAGAAAAGGGGATGTTCCGTTGATTTCGATAGCTAAAGTTCACAGATGTTTAGTGAAAGGATGCTCATCATATTTGGCATATGTGGTGGACGCTAAAGTTGAAAAGAAGCAAATGAAGGATATAAGGGTGGTATGTGAATTTCCAGATGTGTTTCCTGATGATCTCCCAGGCTTAGCACCAGAACGACAAGTAGAATTCAAAATTGATCTTGTTCTAGGAGCGGCACCAATAGCACGTGCGTCGTACCGATTAACACTAGCTAAAATGATAGAGATGATGTCTTAGCTACAAGAACTGCTTGAGAAAGGTTTTGTTAGGCCAAGTTCATCACCCTGGGGAGCTCCAGTGTTACTTGTCAAGAAGAAGGATGGCACTATGAATATGTGCATTGATTATATAGAATTGAACAAAGTGACCGTTAAGAATAAGTATCCACTCCCAAGAATTGATGACTTATTCGATCAACTTCAAGGCACGGGATGCTTCTCAAAGATTGATCTAAGGTCGGGCTACCACCAAGTAAGGGCGAGGGATGAAGATGTTCCCAAGACGACATTTAGAATAAGGGTATGGGCATTATGAATTCCTCGTGATGCCTTTTGGGTTGACAAATGCTCCTGCTATGTTCATGGATTTAATGAACAGGGTGTGTCGACCTTTCTTAGACAAGTCAGTTATTGTATTCATTGATGACATACTTGTTTATTCAAATAATGAAGTGGATCACGAATGTCACCTTCGTGAAGTCTTATATGTTCTAAGAAAAGAGAAATTGTACGCCAAACTTTCGAAATGTGAATTTTGGTTAAAGGAGGTACAACTTCTCGGTCACGTAATCACTTCTGAAGGAGTCAAGGTGGATCCGGCGAATATAGAAGCAGTGATGAATTGGGAAACATCGAAGAACTCATCGGAGATTCGGAGTTTCTTGTGTTTGGCAGGCTATTACTGAAGATTCATAAAGGATTTTCTAAGATTGCCTTTTCCCTGACGGTTCTAACACGGAAGAATGTAAAGTTCATATGGACTGAAAAGAAATAGTCAGCTTTTAGGACTTTACAAAAGAAGTTATGTGAAGCTCATGTCTTTGCACTACCGAAAGGAACATAAGATTTGGTTGTATATAGTGATGCATCAAAGATGGGTTTGGGGTGTGTATTGATGCAACACGGCAAAGTGATTGCTTATGCATAAAGACAACTCAAAGATCACGAAAAGAATTACCCTATCCATGATCAAGAACTGGAAGCAGTAGTGTTTGCTTTGAAGTTATGGCGATATTACTTGTATGGAACGAAATGCACTCTTTTCACTGATCATAAAAGTTTGAAACACGTTTTTGATCATAAAGAGCTGAATGTGAGGCAGCCGCGTTGGTTAAAACTACTTAAGGATTGTGATTGTGAATTGCATTACCACCCTGGTAAAGCAAATGTAGTAGCTGATGCCTTGAGTAGGAAAGAATATAGTGGGTGTTTAAAAGCGACTAACGCCAGGATTGATGTGATGTCCAGTCTGATCGAAAGGATCAAAGTGGCATAAACGGAAGCGTTATTAGAAGAAATTTTGAAAGAGGAAGTTATGGTTAAGCAACGTCTTCAATTGACTGAAGATAGTCGAGGGATCAAATTATTCCAAGACCGTATTTGGGTGCCAAAGATTGGGGGAAACCGAGAGTTACTTCTTGAAGACGCCCACAAGTCCAAATATTCTATACATCCCGGGAGTACTAAGATGTATAGAGATTTGAAACTACTCTATTGGTGGCCAGCTATGAAGCTAGATGTGGCACAATATGTAGAGAAATGTGTGACGTGTTCATTGGTAAAGGCTGAACATCAACGACCTTATGGGAGTTTACAATCTTTGGAAATTCCTTAATGGAAGTGGGATAAGATTACCATGGACTTTGTGACTAAGTTACCAAGGACGTTAAAAGGCAACGATACTATTTGGGTAATAGAGAATCGCTTAACTAAAAGTGCTCACTTCTTACCAATGAAAGAAGCTTAACCAATAGATAAGCTAGCCAAGTTATAAATTAATAAAGTGGTATCAAGACATGGTATACCTATGTCTATAGTTTCTGAACATGACAGTCGATTTACTTCAAGATTTTGGCCGTCACTGCAAGAAGAATTGGGTACTAGAGTAAATCTGAGTATCGCATACCATCCACAAACTGTCGGGCAAAGTGAAAGAACAATTCAGACTTTGGAAGACATGCTTAGGTCTTGTGTAATTGATTTTGGAGGTAACTGGGATACGCATTTACCCTTAGTGGAGTTTGCGTATAATAATAGTTATCATTCCAGTATTGGAAGGGCACCTTTCGAAGCCTTATATGGGCGGAAATATAGGGCTACGGTATATTGGTTGGAAGCTGGAGAAAAGCAATTTGTTGGTCCCGAAATTGTGCAACAAACGGCTGATAAGGTTAAGGAAATTCGGAAACACATGAAGGCGGCTCAAGATCGACAAAAGAGTTACGCCGATAAGAAAAGGAGACCTAAAGAATTTCAAGTTGGGGAGCGGGTGATGTTAAAGGTATCCCCGTGGAAAGGTAATATAAGATTTGGGAAGCGTGGAAAGTTGTGTAATCGTTTTCTTGGGCCTTTCACTATAACCAAGAGAGTGGGACTTCAAGCTTATCAGGACGACTAAGAAGTTACGCCATAAAGAAGTTATCATGTTTAAAGTACAGTGGAAACATCACAGAGATGCCAACGTGACTTGGGAATCTGAAGAGGATATGAAGAATACATATCCTAATTTATTTACCTAACTTTGATTTCGGGGACGAAATCATTTTCAAGTTGGGGAGATTTGTAACACCTCGATATTTCACAAAGCTGGTTACGAAAATGTTGAGTGGATGGAATTGTTCAGTTTTGATCTTTGTTAAGGATAAAACTGAAATGTAATTTTGACTAAATATTGGTATTGAGGAATTGGATTTGTTATTAGTCAATTTAAGGAATAGTGGGGGTGATTTGGTCTTATTGGGAAAGTATTGGGTTAAAAAGGAATTAAGGAAAACTTAGAGATATTCATGGAAAAGAAATCTGTTTGAGCTTATCAGATTGTTGTTTGAAGTCGGTCCAAAGAGGCAGAGAGAAATCGAGTTCTAAACTCTCGTTCGGTAAGAAATTCGATGATCTCTTCCCATTCCAATTGATTAAGATTGATAGTTATAAGTCAATTTTGGCTTTTGATTAGGTTATTGAATCATTGAGAATCAGGTTTGAATTTGGAGTACTGGGTTGAATCGATTGCACCGACTTGAAATCGAGTTTTGTCTTAAGGTGAGTTCATCTTACTTGATAATTTTTATGTGTTATTATCAAATGTTTGAATGATTTGAGTTTATAAATGGTATTGGTAAACATTGGTTACTGATATATGAACATATCTCGATTGGTTTGTAGATTTGTATTGAAAATTGATGTACAGGTCGAACTTCCCGGGTAAGTTTCAATATCCGGTAAACTCATTTTTTTGAAAGTATCCGGTAAACTCTTATTTCCCGGAAGTATCCGGAAATTTATGTTTTCCGAAAGTACCCGGTATGTTTTCCGAAAGTCTCCGATAAGTTGTATTTCCCGAAGTATCCGGTAAACTCCATTTCCCGGATACAACTCCTGGATTGTGTTTCCCGGATACAAGTCCCAGATTGTGTTTCCAGGATACAAGTCCCGGATTGTTCCCGGATCCATAGTTTCCTGTAGTTTCCGGATATGAGTTCCAGACACTTAGTCCAGATAGTTTTCCGAAAGTTTCCGGTAGTTATTGTGTTTTCGGTAATTTTGACAGGAGACATTCTTGATCATTTGGATTTCAACTTTAGTAGTACGAATAAAATTATAACTCAACTTCGAGTATGATACAAATTGCTATATGTTGGGTTTTGTGTACGTACGTATGCTAGGAAGTGTAATGGATCCATAGGCACTAGCATTATTTGAAAATTTTGGAATAGGCATGGCGCTTAATTGTAATTCCCGTTGATTTGAAATGAGAAATAGGCCTGACGCTTAATTGTAATTCCCATTTCGTATTGTGACGTGAAATCGTGGAATAGGCATGGCACTTAATTGTAACTCCCGTTTTCTTTGGGAGGATAAGGGATAGGCATGGATTAATTGTAATCCCTACTTCCACACCAAGAAATAGGCATGGCGATTAATTGTAATTTCTTGGACATAAGCTGTAATCTAGAATCCTCAGTGATTCGTAGTGGCGCTCTTAAATGTGATACTATAACTTACTTAGTGTTTGTCATATTCATGGAATCGGGTATGATTCCCGTCATCGAAATATGTTATGTGTACGGTAAGAAAGTTTGTGAAAATGTTATTTTATATGCTTTGTTTACAAATTGGGTTTTCAAAGCTTATAAATGTTTTGCTTTTAACTGGATGTTCTCACTAGGTGCAAGCCTAATGTTTTCAAATTAAATTTTCTTATCAGGTTCTGGCTCGGGAAGGGATATGAAGTGATGAGCGTAGGGTGACTTTTGAGTCATAGCTTTTGGAGATGTAATGGAGGGATTTGTTTATGACAAAGATATTTTGGGAGATTACCTAAACAACCCATATAATCTGATCTTATTGTTATGGATTAGATTAGTAGGGTTTTTTTGATAGTTTAGTTTTAAATATGAATCATCGTTACTAATGCTCCATCTATGTATGAAATTCTTGGAAGATTTTGTAGTATACTTTGATAAATTTAAGGTTTAAATTTATTGTGATTTTAGGGTGTTTCATCCTGCCCCTAAGGGTGTCGTCTTCAATGAAGCAGGGGGGAAGACTGCAAAGACTCCTACAAAGAAATATTTCCATGGTAAGCAGAAAGAGATCGATGCCACTGGGAACCTCAAGATTTGCTTTGCTGCTGAGAGGGAGCAACCTTCTTAGGTATGCCTCTCTATAATACCATTCTCTGCTTCTTTTCACTCTCACATCAATCCTCTTCTATACACTTAGCCATTTTTCTCTATCTTTTTCTTCCCAACCTAACTCTTTTATCTTGTATTCATCTACTCCTCTCCCCTGTTTAACGAACAAGCTGAACAACAACAACAACAACAAATAATACCAGCAACCGTTGTTGATGACCTCCCAATAATCCCAGTCTCAGTGATAGTGACTGATGAACAAGAGGAAGAAAAGGAAACATTGTAGAGTCACCCAAACCGACCCTCACGACCACTTCAAAGGTCTGAGGAAGAAGAACAAAAGAGACGATCAACAATGATTCAACAGCTAGAGAATCAGCGCCTCCGAGTCCCTCCTCAACCAGGTCTTGAATTCCTAACCCCGGAAGAACTAGAAGAATCCATCAGAGCTGAGCAGTTACTCGTTGCGTGCCAAAAGGACGAACAATTTGCCCTTAAGGTAGCGCAGATCTCGGTCTCTGATAAAAAGCTGCAGAAACATCCGATCAGGGTTTAGGAACAACTCCTGAAAGGTGTTGAGAAGGAAGCCCACAAAGAAAGAGTCGTCAGTGATTCAATGATGGAATGGTGTAGAGAAAAGGTAGATCATCGATTTCATCCAAGTCAAATCATTAACATGAACCTTAAAGGAAAAACAATAAGAAGTCACTGATGGTGGAACTCACCATATTTAGAGAAAACGAGTTGTCGCAGAGATTCTTCATGTCAAAGTTGGAGCTCTTTGGTCTCGATGAATGGCTTGAAGTCAGGAGTGCAATCCAAATGTCCAAGTCCAAGTTCAAATCCTACGTGGAAAAGTTCTTGAACCTGCACATCAACAAAGTCACATCCGAAATGGATTTGCCTACTCCTCCAACTCTTCGTCAGAATGAGAGACCTGCCCCAGCTAAGAGAAAGCAAGCCACGACCTCTGGAGAGCCTACCCCCAGAAACGAAACAGGTATTGAATTCTCAAGGGAAACAGTACTCGGACCTCCACCTGACCTTTCAGCTTTAAACTTATCACTACCACCAGGTGGACCTTTAAAACTTGGCCAAGTGATAAGTGACCCTTATGGTATCATCTTCCCTGACTGGAATGGAAATATATGCTTTCAACGATTCTCAGAACTTCCTATCTGACCAGTTCAACAACTCAAGGATCTAGTCCACTGGTGCACTCAATCAAGACCAGGTCTCTTCCTTAAGACTCACGTGCTCAGTGAAGCAAAACTCAGAATACAACAAGGAGAGACGATACCTGAATGGATGATCCCTGAAACTGACTCTTTCGACGAAATGCTCTTCAAGGACGAACCTCTATAGCTGATAGGTTTCCCTCTTGTAATCCTTTTGTAATTTATCAATAGTTCTTTTAGTACTTGTAATTTTCTTTCACTTGTACTTGTAACTTTCAATTTCCCTTGTAATCTCTTACGAAATTAATGAAAGTTTAAGTGAAAGTATTTTACTCCATCAGTACTAGAAAAGATCCCTGAAAACAGTAAAAGGGACACACATCTATGAGTCCTTTTTATCCTTATGTTTTTATACTTAGCAATTTTCTTATGTTGCTTTGTCATCATCAAATAGGGGAGATTGTTGATCCAAACTCTATCAGTGATTTGATAATGACCCTTACAATTACTTAGTGAAGATTGCATTTGACTTGTATATATTAGTGTTTTTTCATCAGCGATAATCACACTGAGTCTGTTCGATATCGCTAATAATATCCTGTGTAATAATGTTTTGCCATCAGCGATAAGTATACTGAGCCTGTTCAATATCGTTGATGGTATCCTTAGTAACAAGTTAAATGTAATCCCTGAAGACAAGTTTCGCGACAAACAGTTCATCGTTGACATCAAAGACGAAGCTGAATGAACAAGTGACAAGTATACTAATGATCTGATGCAGAGATCAGTGAAACCAAGACAAGTCCACACACGCGACATTTCATGAAGAAGACTTCAGTGATAGCTGACTTACATCAGCACTTCCCTGATGGAAGACCTACTCAGCCATCGCTAATCATGAAGCTTCTACTTTTTATCTTATCTCCTTGCACACATCGTATGATTTGTCAGACGAGACATGCTTTTGTCCAAGATCGTACAACCACTCTGCCACTACACTATTCACCATACAGCCCAAAGCATGTTGTGCAAAAAGTCAGAAGCATGCACCCAACCATAGGATTACACATGTAAAGTCCTCCTTCCATGCATTTAATGCATCGGGTATAAATAAGAGGAATACCCCTTCAGTTTGAAGGTGGTCTTCCCTAAACTACTTAGTGCATAGAAAATACTCTTATTTTTCTATACCCTCTTTTCTCTCGGATTTCTTGTGCAAGAATACTTAGTGATTCTTTAAGTTTGTTTAGATTAGGTTATACTTAATCTTATTCCGCAACAAACTGTAAATTAGGGGTGTGTTAGCTTCAATCTTCCTAATCATAGAAGTATTTAGAAGTAGTGAAAATAGGCTAAGTGAAGAAAGCCTCTTACAGAGGCTCTGCCGAACTTACCGAGAGATCAAGGTCGAGAAGCTACAGAAGCTAAAGAGGCGTCCTACAGAAGCTCTGTCATACGCGCAAAGAAGACCAAAGACTCGAAATCCGGTGAAGACTGCTCTACAAAGGACCAAACCGCAGTACCTCTGTGACACTTCACAAAGCCTCTGCGGTCTTCAACAAAGACTTCAAAGATATTTATAATATCTTGCTACTGTTCCTGGACCTGTTCATCAACTTGCATGGCAACGTACCCTGTCCAACTTCAACGTGTCAAAATCTGAGTGGACTCAATAGGGCTTAGTACATAATAGACGTATGCTGCATTAAATGCAATACAACACATCCAACTATTCATATCGTCCGTTCTGAATAGTAGCTCATGCTTTATGGTCCCCTTTGAGTAGTATAAAAGGAAGACTCATGTTGAGTTCTTCCTAATAAAGAATCGATAATTAAAAAGAGAAAAACTTCAAGAACACATAGCTTATATACTTTGAGAGTCATATCTGTTTTAAAGCTTTGCTTACTCACTGTTCTTGAATCTGTTCTTGAGATATATATATTCAGTAAACTTTGAGATATTATTTCCTGTTCACTGTTTATTTATATTGTGTTCTAAATCTATCAAACATATCTGTTAGTTCTTCAAATACGCTTCCGCATCATACTTAAACTTGAACTAATAGATCTGATAATCTTGTTTAAACAAAACGGGAACCAACAATTGGTATCAGAGCGAAGCTTGATTTTCAATATCAAGTGATCCTCTTTGTTACAAGATTGGTGATAGACATCATTCCTTTTTTAACCTATTCCTCATTTCTAGGTTAAAACTCCATTAAAGTGTACTGTGGGAACTGTTCAAACCCAGAAAACTTTCCAGATCATCAGACTCATACTCTTTAATCATACTATCTTTTCAGAACCTTTACAATGACAAATACAAATAACTTCTTTACTGTTGGTTCACTCACCAAGCCTCCTACTCTCCTTCGAGATGAGTATCCTCAATGGAAGATAAGAATGGTTCATTTCTTTGAGGGTACTGAAAAAAATCTAGTACAATATCTTTACAACCTTCCTCCTGTTCCCATGATAGTAGTACCACGAGTACCAGCTACTGCTGAATCTCCTGAAATCCCTGAACATCAAAAACCGAAGCCAAAAGAAGAATGGTCAAATGAAGATAAGGCAGAAGATGAAGTTGCACAGAAAACAAAAAGAATCTTGATAATGGCTATCCCCAACGAACTTTTTCAATCCTTAGATGCATGCGAAACTGCGCACGATCTTTGGAAAGAATTAGAAAGACAGTTGGAAGGGGGTGCTAAAACACAGAAGAATCGAAGGGCACCGTACATAAATGAATATCATGCATTCAGAGCCTCTGCAACAGAATCTCTACAAACGACGTAGGACAGGTTCAACTCTCTCATAAACAAATGCAGAAAGTCTGGCATTCACAGAACCTCGGAAGAAAATAACGTCATGTTTCTAAAGATCCTGAATGATGAGTGGCTTCAATTGTCTATGTCTTTACAAACAAATCAAGATCTAGACTCATGGACACTCTCTGATCTCTATGGAACACTAGCTGCACAAGAGCCTCAAATAGCACAGGCTAAAACAATAACCATTGCACCATACGCATTGGTTAGTAAATCAACAGAGGCTAAAGAAAGACCGAGAAATGAGAGAGTAACAGAGGAGAAGAAAAAGGAGAAGAAGAAAATGGTGATGGTTGATAGCGAAGAAGACGAGCTGATAGAGGAAGAAATAACTCTTGCGTCATTAGCTAAATCATTGGCTCTATTGACAAGAGATTTCAAAGGTAACCAAAGAAATTTTGGAAATGACAGATATAGCAGAGACAACCAGAGAGATAGAAGAGATGATGGAAGAAGAGAAGAATCAAGTGACCGACAGAGGTCAGACTACAGAAATGACCGACAGAGGTCAGATGACAAGGTAGGCCACACACAAGAATGCTACAAATGTGGTAAGCCTGGTCATTACGCAAACGAATGCCGAACAGAGAAAGGTGGAGATCAACAGAAGTCCGACGATCGAACTGGAAACACCTCTCAAGGCTGTTTCAACTGCGGCAAGCCAGGCCATTTCGCAAAAGAATGCAGAAGTAGACAAAATCGCCCACAGAAGGACTCAACTTTTTACAAAAAGAAGGCTGAATATTATGCGCAAAAATCCCTAATGGCGAACAAAGGGAATTCTGAAGCAAACAAGGAGGACTTTGAGTCAGACTCTACCTCTGATGATGAATTCACCACCAATGCCCTGTTCTGTGGCATGGCAGATATCGACTCCGCCACTGACAATGAAGTATCCATTTCAAACTCTACCTCTTGTACTAAATCTGTAGATAATGATTCAATTAAACTTAACATTGAACTGATTGAACTAAAAGAGATAAATAAAAGCATTCAGAAAAGACTCACCTTTAATGAGAGAGAAGTAAGGCTTCTCACTCAAGAAAAAGCCAAAATTTTTGAAGAAAAGGAAAGAGTAGAAAAATATTGGAGAAATAATATAGATCCTTTAAAAAGGCAAATTTCTGAATTAACCTCTGCTTTAAAAATCAAAACAAAAGAGCTTTCAGTTTCTAGGAGTGAAACAAATGACATAAGAGCTCTCAAATAATACTTTCAAAAAGAGAGAGAGGTACTTTGGCAAGATCTACTCAGAAGAGAAGTTTTACTTAAAAACTATAAAGACGCACAGAAGGTGTATGAGAAAGTAAACTCACAAATAGGAAGACGAGGTATAGGGTACGATGATATTACTCTAGGTGTTGAAGGCAAAAGACTTAAACCTCTGTCTTCTCTGTTTGTGATAGGAAAAACAAATAAACCAAATTTTCCAAACTTACTCTCTGTAAGTAAAAGGGTTAAAATCTCTGCAGAACCTCACTTGAGGAAACATACGAAGATGATCAATGTGTGGTTTGAAAACACAGATTCATCATCTTCAACCTCTATCAATAGAAGAATCAAACCAAAGAAATATCTGAAAACACAAGATCAGATTGGTATTTTTAAGTTTGGTAAACCAGAGACTCAAACACAGGTCGCTTTTGTCTGTATGATAAATGTCGAAAAGAAATTATCTGCAAAAGCTCCTGAGTTTAAACCCATCTTTTCAGAAGAAAAACTTAAAGAATCAATTGAAAAAGAAATTTTGGAAGTTTTGAAATCAAATGTTATTGAAAATCTCTGTACATCTTCTATAGATCAAATTCTCGCTAAAGAGATCTCATCAGAAACCTCTGCTATCTATGAAAGTTATTTTACAGAGGAAGAAAGCTCGTACGATACATGCTCAGAAAATCCAGCCTCTGTCGAAAGAGATGACTCAACCTCTGTATATGAGGACGATTCATCCTCTGACGACTCAGAGACTGATTCTAAATCAGGGATAATTCACTGTGACACAGAGGATGTTAAATTCTCCTCTGAGGTTCTTAACAGAACAATTTCTCCAAAAGAGAAAATCACAGAGATACCTATCCGTCCAGATTTTCTCAAAATGTGTATACAAGTCAAAACCTCTACAGAGCTTGATAATCTGAAAAAGGCCTCTAAAACTCCTAAAAGCTCAAAATTTTCAAAACCTTTAAAGCAAATTAAAGAGAATCCCACTTGGCAACAAAAGGGAAAAAGGCCTGAAGCTAACAAATATTTTTCCTCTGTGACAGTGAAGAAAGATGTTCACCACAGAAGAGACTCACAGAAGGCACGACCTAAACAAGACTTTTGCAAACAACATTCTAGTATTCATAGATCTTCTTGTAATAGGAAATCTAATGTTAAGAAAGAATGTAATGCCTCTGTGGTTCAGTTCAATAAATTCAATGAAAAGTTCAAACAAATCACGTCTCATATTAAATACTGTCATTGTTTTGATCTTATGTTCAAATTGAATAATCACTTCTCAAGTCCAGATTGCTTACTCTCCACTAAAATTCAAACTCCAAAGTCAGAACCTAGAGAGAAACAATCTGATTTTTCTACAAAAGATAAAATGTATTTCAAGAATGCTAAGGAAAACTTGAAAAATTCTAACAATGTTGGACCCATATGGATATGTGTACCTAAGTCTCTGTGATTGTCTTACAGAAGCGGTTTGTGCCAATTTGGTATCTTGACTCCGGATGCTCAAGGCACATGACTGGCGACATAAGTTTACTATCCACGTACAAAGAAACACACGATGGTGGATCTGTAACTTTTGGAGACGACAAGAAAGGACACATCAAAGGCTATGGAGTCATACAGAAGGAAAACGTCTCTGTATACAAAGTTGCATATGTGAATGGCCTTAAACACAATCTACTTAGTGTAAGTCAACTCTGTGATACAGGATTCGATGTGTTATTCAAAAGAACTTTCTGCTCTCTGCAAAGTGAAGACACATGAATGGAACTTCTGCGAGCCGAAAGAAAAGGTGATCTGTATCTGATGAATTTTTGTTCAACAACCAAGTACAAAGTTTGCCTTGTAGCTTGCGAAAGTAAAGAAGCCTGGTTATGGCATAACAGGTTCTGTCACTTGAACTTTCACACATTAGACAAACTGGTAAAACTTGATCTAGTTAAAGGTTTGCCTAATGTTAAATTTAATAAGGATCACTTGTGTTCTGCCTGTGAAATGGGAAAACTCAGAAGAGCTTCCCACAGAGGCAAAACAGATGTGTCTTGCACTAGACCTCTGTACATGCTTCATGTTGACCTCTGCGGTCCCATTGCCATACAGAGCCTAGGTGGCAAGAAATACATACTTGTCTTAATTGATGAGTATTCGCGTTTCAAATGGGTTGAATTTATTCGAAAGAAATCGTATGTTCCAATCATGTTGATTAATCTAATGAAAAGAATCCAAGTTCTTTATGAATGCAGAATACAAAAGTTAAGAAGTGACAATGGCACAGAATTTAAAAACTCTGTCATTGAAGCCTATCTTTCTACAGAAGGAATATCACAGAACTTCTCTGCAGCACGCACTCCACAGCAGAACGGTGTAGTCGAAAGGAAGAATCGAACGCTCGTGGAGGCAGCAAGAGTTATGCTATCAGCATGCGGATTACCGATGAACTTTTGGGCAGAAGCGATTTCTACTGCATGTTATACACAAAATCGTTCAACCAATGTGAAAAGACACCTCAAGACTCCTTACGAATTGATCAACAAAAGGCGGCCAAACATCAAATTTTTTCATGTGTTCGGATGTAAATGCTTTGTTTTAAACGACAGAGATTCAAGAGGAAAGTTTGAGGTAAAAGCTGACGAAGGCAAGTTCATTGGACACTCTGCCACTTCCAAAGCCTACAGAGCGTTCCTTACAAGATATCGCAAAATCGTAGAAAGTATCAATGTTTCTTTTGATGATTCATTCCAAATGACTTTTGAGCAAATCAGTTCAGAACTCGAACTTAAAAGGGAAACCTCTGACATCTCGCAAACGAAAGAAGACTTAAATCTTCTATTTTTAGAGATGTTCCACGATGACATTGATCCTTCTGTTGGAACCATCAGAGTTTCTGAAGAACCATCCTCTGTCGGACAAAATCCTACAGGTATGACTCTAACTGGTCCAAATAATGCTTCATCTTGTTCTGTAAATACTACTGATGCAAATGTCGAAGAAGAAAATGCAGAAGATGAAACATCAAGAAAAACGACCACAGAAGCTGCTGAAAAACAAACTCCACAATCCACAGAAGAACCAATTACAGAGGAATTTGAGGACCAAGACTATACGTCCTCAGAGGAACAAACTCCACCACCACTCATACCAATCATTCCACAAATGGTAGAATCTTCTACCAAGGGAAGAAGAACGACAGAGGCTACACAAGAAGAAGATCCACAAGAAGCTTCTGAAGAAAGGTTCGATGACATTGATGACCATCTTCCACGCACCACTCAGTGGAAAAAAAGCCATCCTCCAAGCCAAATAATTGGAGAACCTTCTGACTCAGTAAAAACCAGGTCTGCCACTGCTAATTTTTGTTTCTTTACAAATTTTATTAGTGTGATAGAACCAAAGAAGATTTCTGAAACCCTAGATGACCCAAACTGGGTAGACGCCATGCAAGAAGAACTTCTGCAGTTTGAGCGTAACAGAGTATAGACTTTAGTACCTCTGCCACGAGGGAAACAGGCCATTGGGACTAAGTGGGTCTACAGAAATAAGAAGGATGAAGATGGAGTGGTCATCAGAAACAAAGCACGATTGGTGGCCAAGGGTTATAGACAAGAAGAAGGCATAGATTACGATGAGACTTTTGCTCCTGTCGCACGGCTCGAAGCAATAAGAATATTCTTAGCCTTCGCAGCCCACAGAGGATTTAAAGTTTATCAGATGGACGTAAAATCAGCTTTTCTCAACGATGAAATCCAAGAAGAGGTTTACGTAAATCAGCCACCAGGGTTTGAAAGATCAAAGTTCCCAAGGCATGTATACTACCTTGAAAAGGCTCTGTACGAACTGAAACAGGCTCCAAGAGCATGGTACGAACGACTTTCTACCTTTCTTCTAGTAAATGGCTACAACAGAGGTACAACAGATACTACCCTATTCTATAAACGTAAAAACCATGAAATAATGCTTGTACAAATCTATGTGGATGACATAATTTTTGGGTCTACTAATACAGAAGAGTGCAAAAGTTTTGAAAAACTCATGCAGAGTGAGTTTGAAATGAGTATGATGGGAGAATTAACATTCTTCCTCGGACTCCAAGTCAAACAAACATCAGAGGGAATTTTTATAAATCAGGCCAAATATGTCTCTGACTTTCTTTTCAAGTATAGCCTCTCTGATACCTCTGCAATGAAAACTCCAATGGCCACTGGAAATAAGTTATCCTTAGATCCAGATGGCATCTCTGTAGAATGCACTCTCTACAGAGGCATGATTGGATCTCTGTTATACTTAACTGCAAGCAGACCTGACATTATGCATTCCGCATGTCTTTGTGCACGTTATCAAGCTAATCCTAAGAAATCACATTATGATGCTGTTAAAAGAATCTTTAGATACCTAAAGGGGACCAAAAATCTTGGTCTCTGGTATCCACAGAACTCTGGCTTTTGTCTTAAAGCTTATATAGATTCAGACTATGGAGGACGCATGCTCGACAGAAAGAGTACCTCTGGGAGTTGTCAATTCCTAGGTGGTAAGCTAGTCAGTTGGACCTCCAAAAAGCAGAACTGTGTATCAACATCTACGGCAGAAGCTGAATACGTTGCTGTTGCTAGCTGTTGTTCTCAGGTTCTATGGATGAAGACTCAGCTAAAAGACTACGGCCACATTCTATTCAAAATACCCATCTTCTGTGATTCCAAAAGTGCCATTGCCATCTCTGCCAATCCTGTGCAACATTCCAAGACCAAGCATATCGATATAAGGTACCATTTCTTGAAACATCATGTTGAACACGGTACAATCGAGATGCATTTCGTGCCAACAGAATATCAACTTGCAGACTTATTCACCAAAGCCTTAGACGAGAAAAGATTTAATTTCTTGGTGGGTAAGTTAGGAATGATTAATACGATGTGAAAATCCTCTGTAAGTATAGCTTTATCTTCTGTAAATAAGTATATATTTCTATTTTACTTAACTTATTGCTTTGATTGATTTATTTCTGTATGTAAATTCTCAATCTTAAATAGTTCTTGATATCACTGAGCTTCTGTAAGTCTGCTCAGAACCTCTGACGACCTCCACAGAACCTCTGGAAAAACAAGACCTATGCTCAATACAAATCTTATCATTCTTTGATCCAAGCATAGGTCAAGGGGGAGCAAAAGGAAATTACTTGATCTACAGAGGTGATTAGATCAAGGGGGAGCAAAAAGGGACCCTGAAATGATCTACAAAGGTAAAACTTTCAAGGAGAAGCCAAAGAAGAATGTCGATGAATCTATATCGACAGAAGTCAGACATCACTGCCGAGAAAAGAAGAACCAAAAAGGTATGTCTCTCGTACAAAAGATTGTTGAAAACAGTTTTCTGGGACACAAATTGTCAAATATGTCCTAAATATACTGTGGATAACATTTCAAAAATCAAAAGATCAAAAAGTTTCATAAAATTTGAGTTATGAGAAATTTGAGGTCATAGAGCCTCTGCTGAGCTCAACAGAGGCTCTGCCAGAAATATGCTCTGTGATCACAAATTAACCCTCTATCGATCTTTTGGAATGTTATCTCGGAAACCGAATACATACACCATGACCTTCACGAACAAAACTTTTTCCATAACAGTTTTCTCGGACACCAACTTTCAAATATGTCCGAAAAACATCTCTTAAAACAGATCAAAAATTGGATGATCAGAAAATTTAATAGAATTTTTGTTATGAGATTTTTTCCCTCGTAGAGCTTCTGCTGGCCCTCACAGAGCTTCTGCAAGTTCCCACAGAGCCACAAAACCTCTGCGAGTAAAAATTCTTAACTAAAAATCCTATTGATCCTCTCCAGTGCCTTTGCAAACGTTTTGGTTAAAGAAGAACCCACAGAAGTCATGATAACAAAAAGATATATGAGAAAGGGATAAACATCAAGATTTTCAAAATCACAGAGCTTCTGTAAACCACAGAAGTTCTGTCAATCTGTTACTTGGGCATTTCTGTAGTAATAACGGTTACTTTTACTAAGAGTGAATCTCATGTGGCTAAGAACAACCCCACGCGCCTAGCATTAATGGGCCGCGCATGACGTCCTGTCATCCTCTGACATGGCCTACGTGTCCCATTTTTATTGGGCGTACATGCAACGTTTTATGTGGAAAGTTGAACCCGCCGTTCTAACTTGAGTACGGATTCCAAATTTTTAATCCATTGCCATATATTTTACTCTTTCGAATTCTACCATTTTACCCTTCTATAAAAACCAAGCTTACCCTCTCATAAACTTTTTACAAACCCTCATTCTTCTCCGGCGAAACCCTGCAAAAACCTGCAAGTATCTTATTCTCATTACCAATGGCTTCATCTTCTCAAGCTATCTGCCCTGCACACTCTCCGGCGAACTCACCAGAACATTCACCTGCTCATTCTGAACATTCAGAAAACCCCCACCTTGCCAAAAGTATTGAACTAGAAGATTCCGGCGATTCAGCAGAATTTGCTCCGACCACACATCTTCAAAACTTCATAGCAAAGGATCATTTCAAAAAAGTACTACCAATCAAATCCAACAATTGCTATTTGGTTCCCTCACCCACTGCTTTCAGCGAAGCCCATGCCATTCTTCTAAACATAATGGAAAATCATATCCTCTTCCCTCTACTCTCAAGAACCCCAAACAAAATTCCAGTTAGATATTTGAACCAGTTTTGGCAAAGTTGCCGATTTGATAAAGATGATTCTCTTATCAAATGGTACATTTCAAGACCTGACAAATCTGAACATCTGGAAATCAAGTTCAATAGAACAATGTTCTCACTTGAATTCAACCTACCAACAAGGGGTCTTCTTGGATTGAAGAAATATGCAGAGCAACCAACAGACGACGAGATCTGTCGTTTCGTAGAAATGCTTGGGTACAACACCCAACTGAGGAAGAGAAATGACTTCCGCAGAGGCAGATTACCACCTCTGTGGAACACCTTGTTCTAAATTCTTAACAGATGCCTGACAGGGAAGATAGGCAGTATTGACCAGAGCTCACATCAGATATTAACCATCATGTATGAGGTTTACTATGGTCTCCCACTGGGTTACGCGACCATAATGATGCAAGAGATCATCAACACCATCGACAGAAAGAACAACGCCAGAAGGGTCAAAGAGAACGATCCTAACTTTCTACCATCTCTGCAATTCCAAAGAATACTGGGAGTTTTGTTCGAACCTCTGTTGCTGATACAGAACTGGCCAATGGAAGGGCCAATTCCCAAACAGTTCCCAATGAACAAAAATACCCCCACTGATCATGTAGATGGCTACACACACTGCAGACCTTTGTCAAAGAACCTTTTGAAGTATGCCACGAATAAAACCCTTAAGAAAGAGTACATACGCGATCATAAAATTCCAAAACCGAGTCCTATGACACCCCCCGCGTTTAGGTGTCCCCCTAGGAACAATGATTGCAGAACCTCTTTCCACTCAAGAAGAAAAAGATCACAAACTAGCAAAACACATGGCTATTCAACTTAGCTTCTTAGCCAAACGGACAGAGCTCAAAGGAAAGAAGTCCTCTTCGAAATCTTCTACCTCTACTCCAAAATCAAAGAAGAGGAAAACTGAAGAAGGCACCTCTACAAGCGCTGCAGAAGATCAACCTTCACCTCCTCATGCCACAGAAATTGGCTCCACTGCTCCCCCCTCTTCTCCAAAACAGAAGATGAAAAGAAAATCGAAAACTACAGAGGAAGGGGCACCAAAACCTAAGAGGAGGAAAACCAAAAAGAAGCATGGGAAATCACTTGAAAAATTGGTTACCATAGAAGAAGAAATCGCAGAAGAAAGAACTGCAGAAGAAGAAGATGCAGAAGTAGAAATGACAGAAGAGGGATATCAATCACCCTATCAATCCCCAGATCGATTTGCTCACCAAGGAAACTTAAACGATTTCCTACAGAACCCTGACATTGCCCACACTCTAAATACAGCAGGGTGGACGGCACAACCACTTGACCACCACTCCCCAGAAGAACAATACTTCTCTATTTCTGGCATTGACACACATCTGCAAGAAGATGATCAAACACCCAGAGATCAATCAGCTGAGACACCTGTTATTCTACAGAACCCCTTCATTCAACAAGGATTGGATGTCCACAGAAGGAGTCCAAGCCCAGCTTCAGAAGAAATAGAAAAAATAGAAGCTCAGTGGAATAGAGATGAAGTAACAGAGGCTTTAGGGAAAATAACAGAAAAAGGAAAAGAGGCCGAAGTTGTACAAGAAGAGGGATTTGAAACAAGGGAGACAAGAATGGAGGTCTTAGAGGTAGATTCAGATGAAGAAGAAGCTGTCTGGATACGAAAAGGTCTCTATCATCCACATGTCATGAGATTATATGGCTCTCATCAAATGTACGACTTCTTAAGCACAGAGCAAGGAACTTCAACAGAAGCTAGGGAAGAAGCACCAAGCCATCGGATAACTACAGAAGCTGAAATGGTAGAAAATGATGTAGTGCTTGGATGCTTAACAGAGGAAGAAACAAGAAAAGATGCCTGGATTAATAGAGGCACAAAACCAAAACCAACTCCCAGTGCAACCCACACATCAAACTCCGCAGGTCTAGCTACAGAAGGAGTTATTGAAAAAGAGCAGCACAGCTCGATCCAAACCCAACCCATCCAGCCAGAAGTCAATCTTTCGACTTCTGCGCCCACAGAAACCGGGGAATCCATTCCTAGGGAGTCTCCTCAAAGAGACTCACCTAATGTTCGTGATCAATCGCCCCAGATCACACTAGAACACCCTACAGAGGAATTCGTTTCCTCTGCCACGCACGAAATAGGGCCAACCCTTCTTTCAGAGAGAAGTAGTGAGCACAACGACGAAGAAACTCTAGATAAGTCTCCGAGTCAACAGAAGGATAATCTAGTACCCACCTCTGAAGTGGATCTAGACAATGTCATTCACAGAACGTCTGTAGAGTCTGAAGCACTAGATGCTTCTGCTCAAAGATCAGATGGAAATCCTTCCACCCCCACCGTACAAACAAGGGTGAACGAAGGTGTCCCAGGAGCAGGGACTCACTCTGGAGACGAATGTGTTCCTCCAGAGGTTACACCAGGGACACAAGTATCAAGGGATGAGTTCCAAACCCTTGTCACCTCTGTGAACCAAACCATGAAAGAGTTGCAAAGCTCTTTCACATCTTTTGCAGAGAAAACATCAACGGCCTTGCTGAATCTGAACACCAAAATGGACAATCTGTCCACAGAGGTGAAAACGGCCATCACAGAGATGAAATCTTCTGCTCAAACAACTGTCACAACTACAGCCACTTCTGCTACTAAAGATTTTGGAATAGCTGCAACATCTGCATTCAAGGAATCAGTCAAACATTTCCTTGAACAAATGAACAAGCAATCCAACAAATCACAGAGCATCACACCTGCAGAACTACAGAAGGATCTGCAAAACGTTCAAGAAGAGGCAATGCGCAACACTACAATGATGCAGCCAAAAGATTACATGACCAGAGCACAGCTGACAGAGCTCGGGCAAAATGTCATAAACCAGGTCACAGAAGTCATTGTCTCCTTCACTACTGCAAATGCCAACTACGTCAAAGAATTCAGAAAAAGTGTCTGCAGAATGCGCTTCAACACAGAAGCAGAGCTTGCAACTCTAATCGGCCTCTGTGATGATGTATGTGCAAAGTTGATGGCCGCAGGAGCAGAACAACCAAAGAAACCCAAAGCTTCCTGCAGAGTAGAGGGTACTTCTGATAAGAGTCAGGATGACTCTGATGATGACCATCCTGGTCCATCAGATCATCCTGAGGGGGAGAATATAAGGGAGAAAGCTACGACCAGAGGACTGCAAGCTCCACCAATCGCAGCAGAACCAATCAGCCAAGCCCCTCCAGAACAAACCCAAGATCAAAAGACCACAGAGACAACACCCATCTCTGTGGAATCAACTTCTGAAGAAACCAATATTCCAAAAGCTGATCAGCAAACCACAGAGGCAACAACCACCCCTGTGGTAATCAACTTGGAAGAAAGACCTTCAACAGAATCAACAGAAAAACCCCAAACCATACCAAGAAGAAAGTCGATTGCCACCAAACCAAAAAGAGCAACGACCTCTGCTTCTTCTATTCTGAGAAAGATGCACAATACAATGTCTGATCGAATGTCGTATAGAGAAGAAGAAAGGCACAGGTTTACTTTAGCTTTCCGAATGGGAAGAAGATTCGACATACCTCAATCCACAGAAACCAAGCTCACAGAAGAAGTCACAAAAGAACCTCCCACAGAGGTTACAGAGCAAAACAAGCCAACAGAACCAACGCCACATAAGTCCTCTCAAACACAAGTGTCAAAACCTACAGAGGCAACCCCCATCATTCCAACAGAAGCACCAACAACCAAACCAACAGAAGCAACAGGTTCTTCACCTCCAAAAGCCAAAGACAAGGGAAAGGCAAAAATGACAGAAGAGCCCAAGAAAAAGAAATCAGTACCCAATCCTACAGAAAAACTGATGAAAAGCTCCTTTGATGCCTTTCAAACTCCAAAGCCTGAAGAAGAGGACTGGGCATATGGATTGAAGCCTCTGTGAGACATTCCACTAACAGGTAGAGCTGCAGAAGTTGTTCAACAGATGGAGAGTCTCAGAAGACGAGTACCACCACATGGTCCAACATACGAAGAAATGGAAGAAGTGGTGTACAAATATCTCTACAAACAACCCTTTCAGAACCTCCATCCAACAGACCAAATCACAAATCCGAACATCAGAGAAGAATTTGAGAACATCTTCAGCAGAACAAAGCCAAGAACCAAAGCAGAAGTCTTCTCAATTCATAAAATCAAAACGGTAATCTTCTGCAGATTCTCCTTCACAAGAACCTATCCAAGAGTCAGGTACAATCTTTACAGAGTCAAAGGGTAAACAATTCAGAAACCACCTTCGCTGATGCTGACATAAGGAATCTGAATCCCTATGATCTACCTGAACTTCTGCAATGGACAAAGGACAACTACAACACAGAGCCAAACACCAGAGCCTATCAAGTGTTGAGAAAAGCAATGAGGGAAAAGCTTCTAATCTACAGTATGATAGACTTTCAACTGGGAAAGGATCTTGGTCTCAAACATCTGAATTTACGACCACCAGAAGAACGCTGCCCACCCGACGCCGTGCCCAACTCAATCATTACAGAACCAAGATTCGGGTTAGTATTTCAAAACCCACAAGGCGAAGTCAAACTGTTTGTGTGTATGGACTGTCAGAAGTACGCAACTAGTACTCTGAACAAGTTCAGAGCAAGCCTTGTAAAATACAGAGATACATATAAAATGAATAGAGATGCTGCAGATACTTTCATCAGAGAGATTGATGCCACAATCTGCCTAAGAGAACTTTGCATCAGTTTCTACAAAGAGATCAGAAGAATCGGAAGAGACAACAGAAGCTACAACGATTTCAAAGATGCCAAAATCTGATTCTCAAACCTCAAATCTCTGCAAACCAAGTCAAAGTCTATCTTTCATTGTACTCAAATGTAAAATGCCTCTGGTATATTTCTGAATGAAAGAACTTTCGAGGTATTGTTTAACCTCTGTCTTATCTAACTTAGCCTAACTAAACTCAAGTTCATTTTTTTATTTTTCACTACTTAGGGGGAGATTGTTAGCTTCAATCTTCCTAATCATAGAAGTATTTAGAAGTAGTGAAAAATAGGCTAAATGAAGAAAGCCTCTTACAGAGGCTCTGTCGAACTTACCGAGAGATCAAGGTCGAGAAGCTACAGAAGCTAAAGAGGCGTCCTACATAAGCTCTGTCATACGCGCAAAGAAGAACAAAGACTCGGAATCCGGTGAACACTGCTCTACAAAGGACCAAACCGCAGTACCTCTGTGACACTTCACAGAGCCTCTGCGGTCTTCAACAAAGACTTCAAAGATATTTATAATATCTTGCTACTGTTCCTGGACTTGTTCATCAACTTGCATGGCAACGTACCCTGTCCAACTTCAACGTGTCAAAATCTGAGTGGACTCAATAGGGCTTAGTACATAATAGACGTCTGCTGCATTAAATGCAATACAGAACATCCAACTATTCATACCGTCCGTTCTGAATAGTAGCTCATGATTTATGGTCCCCTTTGAGTAGTATAAAAGGAAGACTCATGTTGAGTTCTTCCTAATAAAGAATCGAGAATTAAAAAGAGAAAAACTTCAAGAACACATAGCTTATATACTTTGAGAGTCATATCTGTTTTAAAGCTTTGCTTACTTACTGTTCTTGAATCTGTTCTTGAGATATATATATTCAGTAAACTTTGAGATATTATTTCATGTTCACTGTTTATTTATATTGTGTTCTAAATCTATCAAACATATCTGTTAGTTCTTCAAATACGCTTCCGCATCATACTTAAACTTGAACTAATAGATCTGATAATCTTGTTTAAACAAAACGGGAACCAACAGGGTGTGCAATGGTCGGGTCAGGTCGGATCGGGCCCCAAAAACCCAAACCCGATCGGGTATCTGGTGGGACTTGTGGAACCCGAAACCCGTCAAATGTAGAGTTCGGGTCTCGGGTCGTGGGTATTCGGGTCGGGTGGGAACGGGTTGGGCAAATAGTTATATTCTGTTTTCATTGGTTAAAAATGTGAAAACTATAATACACGGATACACCGATGAGCCTGGCTTATAAAATAATCAGCCAACGCCTAGATTTCTACATTCTACTAAACCCATTGCATAATGAGAGCTAATAGAATACTAATGAGAACCCTAAAAACCCACAGTAGGTAGCTTCAACCAAACCCAAAAAACCCAACTCAATTCCACTTTTATGTAAACCACAGACCATCCAAAAAACCCATCTAGGAAAGAAAGAAGATCTAAGATGATACAAACACATCCAGGAAAAAACAATATTATGATAGACCCAATTTGAAACAATCCTAATCGAGTGAACAGAGACACCTTCACCGGTCCTAACCGAGATGCAAACTTCTTCCTCGTCGTCCTCGAGTCCTCGTCGTCCGTCCTCGAGTCCTCACCAGCCCTAATCGAATTAATAATAGTTTGCTTCAAACTCATCTTTAATATTGCTAGAAAATGATCGTTCAGAAAATCAAGCAGAAAAAATTTTATATAAATTTTTTTCTTGAAAAGCTCTTAAAGTGTATGAAAAACACTATGGAAAAAATTTCGGAATAAATTTTTTTTTTTTAAATCAACACTGAATTCGGATGAATAAGAGTTCGAAACCACGGAATTCGTATGCTTAAGGATCCGAAACCCTTGAATTCGGATGCTGAAGGGTTCGAAATCCCAAGAATTCGAATGTAGTTGGATCCGAAATCAATGAATTCGGATGAAGAAGGATTCGAATTCACTCAATTCGGACTTAACTGAATTCGAATTCACTCAATTCGGACTTAACAGAGTTCGAATTCACCCAATTCGAACTTAACACGGTTCGAATTCACTCAATTCGGACTTAACTTGATTCGAATTCACTCAATTCGGACTTAACTGGGTTCGAATTCACTCAATTCGGACTTAACTGGATTCGAATTCTCCCAATTCGGACTTAACAGGGATCGAATTCTATCCTTGGTAAATCAAAACCAACTCAGATTTATCCACAACTTCTCAATTCGAATCTAACAGGGTTCGAATTCAACTCAATTCGAACTTAACAGAGTTCGAATTCAATGAATTCGAAAGCTTCTTGAGTCGAATTCTATACTTGTGATGACCAAGACCACTCCGAATTCTCTTGAAAGATCCGAATTATGTATGAATGATCCGAATTCACCAAGAATGATCCAAATTCTGCACTTCGAACACGAAAATCACTAAATCAGCCATAACTTTTTCAATTCTTGATCAATTGTTATGAAATTTGCACAGATTTGTTCGAAATTTGATTCCACACACTTTCCTAGTTAATCACAAATCCTAATTCGATCAATTTAATCGAATTATGATCCAAAATAGTAAGAAAATGTTTTCGAACAAAAACAGATATAAAATGATCAGACCTGCAAATTCTGTGCAGATTTTGGTATAGATCCTTGAATTAAAGATGTTCATGGATGAAAATCGAGTGCAATGATGTCAAGAATCAATCCAAAAGATCAAAAAATGAAAAAGATGATGATTCTAGATGAACAGTAATCGATGAAGGGTAAGAAATCATCATGAACAGTAATGAATGAAGGATCCGAAATCTTCAAGAATAGTGTAAAAAATCTTCAATTTGCTCTTTGATCTGCTTGAAATTTCTGTTTAGCTCTGATACCAAATGTGAAATTCCAAATTCTAGCAAGTAATCAAGAATGATGTAGAGAGAATTTAGAAGGCAAACTTGTCATCCATATATTGATCTCTAAAGTACAAATGACAAAATGCTCAAGAAGTTTCTAAAGGGATCTAGATTTCTATCTAACTAAGAACTAGACAAGCCTATTTATACCCATAACATACAAGGTATAAAGGCAAAGCTAACTAATACAGTACATTGACTTTACAGTAAATCTTGAATACAACAATGCTCTAACAACTCCAACACCGAGTCCTGTGACACCCCCGCGTCTAGGTGTCCCCATAGGAACCCCAGTTCTAGAACATATGACAGATGAAGAATGGGCAAAGGCTTACGCAAAACACGAACAGGTACAAACCAGATTCCTAGAACAGCGAGCCTCTCTAACCTCTGCTTCAACCAAAAAGACCTCTACCACACCCACCAAACCAAAGGTCTCTAAGGCTAAGAAACCCACAGAGGGCACATCTACTTCTGCTGCTCAAACCCAACAGTCTCCACCACCTGCAACAGAAGTTGGATCTGCTGCACCTCCCTCTCCTCCAAAGGAAAAGAAGAAAAGAAAAACAAAAGCCTCAGAGGAAGGTGCACCCAAACCCAAGAGAAGGAAAAGCAAGAAGAAAGCAAGAAAGCCTCTCTCTCCTATGTAACCAATCGCAGAGGAGGAAATGATAGAAGAAGCTGCTCAAGCATCACCTCTGCTATCACCCACTCCTCTTAATTTTGCAGAGGAAGAAAGAATGGAAGACAATCAGGGTGATTTCAACTCTTTCCTTGAGCACCCTGATATCGCCAACACTCTAGACACCTCTGGATGGACTGCAGAAGCCCTCTTCCATGAGCCTACAGAAGCACCAGACTTCAGAATCGCTTCTAATTTAGATGAAGATAATGAAACTCCCAGAGATATGTAGGTTGGGACTCTAGAAGTACTACAGAACCCCTTTCTCCAGCCTGGATATGATGTTCATAGACAAAATCCAGCAGAAGTAATCTATGCCGCTGAAGGTATCCAGGCTCTGCACCCCCATGAACAAAGACTATTTGGTTCACATCCAATATACGACTCTTTTGCTACAAGGGCAGAAGGAGTCTCAGAAGAAGCGATTAGGGTAGAAGTAACTACAGAGGGTGAAACCACACAAGATGCCGTAGTTGAAGAAGGCACACAACCCCAACCAACTCCCAGTGCAACCCACATTTCTATTGCCGCCAGTCTAGTGGCAGAAGGCAATATTGAAAAAGAGCAGCATAGCTCGATTCAAACCCAAACCATCCGGACAGAGGAAATTCTTTCTACCTCTGTACCATTAGAAACCGGGGAAACCATTCTAGGGGAGTCCTCTCAGAAGGACTTACCCTTAGTTCGTGATTCCTCGCCCCGAATCACATATGTCACTGCGGCAGAGGAATTTGTTTCCTCTGCCACACGCACACAACTAGGTCTAAACAGCTCTTCAGAGGAGCTTAGAGTGCACAAAGACGGAGAGCCTCTAGACAAGTCTCCGAGTCAACAGAAGGATACTCTAGTACCCACCACTGGAGTGGATCTGGACAATGTCTTTCTCAGAACTTCTGTAGAGTCTGAAGCACAAGATGCTTCTGCTCAGGGATCAGATGGAAATCCTTCCGCCTCCAACATAAAAACAAGGGCAAAAGAAGGTGTCCAAGGAACAAGGACTCACTTTGGGGGAGAATGTGTTCCCCCAGAGGTTACACCAAGTTCACAAGTATCAAGGGATGAGTTCCAAACCCTTGTCACCTCTGTGGACAATACATTGAAGGAGTTGAAAAGCTCCTTTGATTCTTTTGCAGATACAACATCAAGGGCGATCACAAATCTGAACACCAAAATGGACAACCTGTCCACAGAGGTGCAAAACGCCTTAGCCTAGATGAAGTCAACTGCAACAGCCACTGCCACTTCTGCAGCTTCTGAATTCGGGAAAGCCGCAACCTCTGCCTTCAAAGAATCTGTCAAACATTTTCTTGAAAAGCTGAAAGACCAATCCTCCAAATCTAAGGGCCTTACACCTGAAGATCTAAAGAAGGCCTTAGAGCAAGTTCAGGAGAAGACTATGCAAGAAACTCTGGCCATGAAGCCTTCTGACTACATGACCAGAGCTCAGCTGACAGAGCTTGGGCAAGGGATACTTGATCAGATAACTGAATTCATCAGAGTCTTCACCTCTACCAACTCCACCTACGTTGCCGAATTTCAAGCAAGTGTTGGTAAGCTACATTTCAAATCTGAGGCAGAAGTTGCATACCTGCTTGGTATATGTGATGACCTCTGCGCGAAAATGATCGCAGCAGGGGCAACTCCACCACCAAAACCAAGTACCACATGCCAAGCAGAGGGTACTAAAGATAAGGGTCAGGATGACTCTGATGATGACTCTGACGATTCATCAGATCATCCTGAGGGGGAGAAATCAGGGGAGAAATCAAGGGAAAAAGCTGCAAGCAGAGGTCTACCAGCTCCACCGGTATCCGCAAAACTAATATCCCAAGCACCCCCAACTCAAACCCAAAGCAGAAACCAAACCACAGAGGCAACAACCACCTCTGTAGAAACTATCCCTGAAGAAACCCAAGTACCTGAAACCACTGAAGATCAACAGAAGACCACAGAGGCAATACCCACCTCTGTGGAAACAACTTCTGTATTCGGAGAAGATGTCTCGATACCTGAAGAATTCCAAATCCTAACATCCTATGAAGAAGATCAACCAAAACCAAAATCACCAGAAGAACTACCTTCCCCAACACCAAAAACTGCAGAAGAACCCAAAACACACCCAAGAACCAAATCCATTGCTCACAAACAAAGAAAATACCTGAGCAAATCACCTGAAACCTCTCCAACCAAACCCATCTCACAGATAAAGTCCTCACAAGCTCAAGTGTCAAAACCAACAGAGGCAACCCCATCTCTACAAGAAGATCCTCTGCCGAAGGCAAAAGACAAAGGCAAAGAGATAATGACAGAGGAACCAAAGAAGAAAAAGCCCAAGCATCAACCCCCAACAGAAAAGCTGATGAAGAGCTCGTTCGATGCTTATGTGACACCAAAGCCAGAAGAAGAAGACTAGGCTTCTGGTATCACCCATCTGTCAAACATTCCTATTCTGGATCGAACTGCAAAACCTCCTACAGAAGATCGAGTGGCAGAGATCAAGAACAAATTGGATGCTCTGCGTAAAACCATGCCTCCAACACCACCACCACAAATTGAAGAGGTGGTGTACAGGTACCTATACAACAAAATGAGCATAGATCCAATACAACCATCCATTCAAGATCCTGATTTCCGTGCTGACCTCGAAAACATCTTCACAAGAACAACTCCCAAGCCAAAACATGAAGTCTTCTCAACCTCCAAAATCATCAAGGTTATATACTGTAAGTTCTCTAAAACCAGAACCTTTCCTAAGATCTCTTACAACATCTACAAGGTCAAAAGAGAGGACAGATCCGAGAACCAATTCTCAGATGCGGATCTTAGGAATCTAAATCCTTATGACCTACCTGATCTTCTGGAATGGACGAAAAAGAACTTCACAACCGATGCAGTTCACAGAGCATACAGGGTGATCAGAAAAGATATACGAGAGAATCTTCTGCTATACAGCCTGGTCGATTTCAAATTGGCTCAAGATCTTGGAGTGAAGAACATGTGTGTTCAACCGCCAGAAGATTACTACCCTCCCTCTGCTGTACCAAACTCAATCATCACAACTCCAAGGGTCGGGTTAGTCTTTCAAGATCCTGCTGGAAAATCAAGGTTGTTCGTAGAAATGGACTTTCAAAAGTACGCAACAAGTACTTTGACAGAGTTCAGAACAAATCTAGTAGAGCACAGAGGAACAGAGCTCATGGATCAAAGTCTAGCCGACGGACTGATAGAGGTCATCGATGCGACAATCAACTTCCGAACACTCTTCATCAGATTCTATCACGAGCTCATACAAGAAGGACTCAACCGCAGAAGATTCAACGACTTCACAGATGCCAAGGTCTGAGTCAGTCTACAAATCTCTGTAATTTTTCTTTTCAAAACAATGAAATGTAAATGCCTCAGACATAATCTTATGTGAAAAGAAATTATTCTAGTACTTAGTCTAGAAAATCCTTGCACTTTTAAATTTTTTATTTTTAACTACTCAGGGGGAGATTGTTAGCTCCAATCTTTCTGTTTATGAAAGTAGTGAAAAATAGGCTAAGTATAGAAGTCTCCAACAGAGGCTCTGCTTAGACATCAAGAAGACCGAAGGGAAGAAACGACAGAAGACCGCTCACAGAGGACCGTGCCGCAGAACCTCTATCACCTTTGACAGAGCCTCTGCGGTATAAAGAAGACTTAGAAGAATCAACAAATATCTTTCTACTGTTCCAGGATCCTATCAACCACTTGCACAAGGCGTGCCCTGACAAATCTCCACGTGTCAAACTCTTATAGGGCTATGTGCAAGTTGATATCTATGCATTAAATGCACGTAGAACCTGCTACTGTTCATACAATCCTGTCTACTGTAGCTTAAGTCCTTATTGTCTAAAGTATGTCTCCTTTAGTAGTATAAATAGAAGACTCGTGTTGAGTTCTTCTGTTGATCCAAACCCTCAGTGATTCGCCAAGAAGAAAATGTTTAGAAAGAACAAACCTCTTTCCATAACTGACAAGCCTAAATCATCAGCTTTTGTTGATAAGGCTACTGCTACTTGTTTCAACTGCGAAAAGACAGGTCATTTCGCTAATGAGTGCAGGTCAAAGAAAATCATGAGACCTTCAGCTTTCTCAAAGAAAAACTTTGTTCCAAGGAATAAAGATGACAAATACTCAAAGCTGAAGGAGAAGTATGCAAAGCTGAAAAGCTTTAAGAAGAAAGGAAAAGGCCTGATGGCTGACTATGATTGGGCTGCTTCTGATGAAGAAGCATCATCATCTGACTCTGAAGATGATGAAGCAAATCAATGTCTCATGGCCAAGATTGAAGAAGAGGAAGAAATTTCAGACATTCCCTCCACTTCAACATTTGTCATTCAGGTATCACCTTCTTTCTTTACCAATATTGCAAATATTGATGAAGCTGATAGTCTTCGTAAGATCGATCTCTTGACTAGAAGTTTATACGAAGCCATGAACGGCAAAACTGTGGTTGAAAACCAAAATCTTGATCTCGCTGAAAAGCTTAAAAACTGCCACCTTCAAATAGAAAAGCTTTCTAAAATTGAAGAAGATTTTAAAGATCAAGTATATTTAAATCAGCTAGTCAAAATTGAACGAGCAGAAGCTATCGCTGCATTAGAGGCTGAAAAAGCTACTGTTGAAGGATGGTGTAATTCTTCAACAAAGATCACTGAGATAATTAAGGCTCAGATTCCTCTGAGTGATAAACGTGGTCTGGGTTATAAATATGATACTCCAAAACCAACCACTGAACGTTCAATGCTTAAATTTGGAACGTTCGTATCCTCAGTCGCTGACACTTCATCATCTCAGTGCTCCTCGTCCATTACACCAATCCCTGAGGAAACTCCTACCTCCTCAAAAGGTAAGGAGAAAATGGTTTATTCAAAACCTACCACTGTCTCTAAAGACAAAGGTAAAGGAATTGTTATTTATCAAAATCCTAAGAAGGGTACCTTAGTACCAAAGCTGAATGCTTCTAAAGCCTCAGTGACCTACCCCTCTGGATCTAGAAAGCTGATCTCTGGATCTATTCAGCGATCTACTCCTAGACTCAGAGTGGATGTCCTTGGTAAGAAATCTGAAGAACTAAATGTTCGTCCCATTTCTAAAGCCAATAGTTTACTTGGTGCTGGCACTTCTAATTCGAAATTAAAAGCTCAGCATACAAGTGGTCCTAGAACTACTTTTAGTTATAGAACTACTTTTAGTAACGACGATGTATTGCTAGATGTCGCTCTTCAATGATTATTGTAAATAGGATTTATAATTATTGCCAACGTGATAATTATTGCCAACGTGATAAATGTGTATATGAATTAGGAAAACGCATAATTAAATAAGATATTTTATTATTATTTGAATGTATTAAAGATAAATTTGGATTATATCTTGTTTTGATAAGATCAGATATGATGGACAAGTAAGAGACTTGTCACATACATTGTCTAAAAGAGAAGTAATCTCTTGTAATATATGAGATCTTCAAAGAATTATGTCCACTCCTTTTCTGCCACATACCTATGTGATAGGTATCACCTTTTACACACAAATATATATATATATATATATATATATATATATATATATATATATATAAATAGAGAAGGCCACATATATATATAGAGAGAGAGAAGGCCATATATATAAATAGAGAAGGCCACCCCTTCTGCAGGTTATCCATTTGATGAGAACCCTTTTGAAGATTGATATTGTTCAAAAGGTCTCTCTCTCTCTCTCTCTCTCTTAATATCCGAGAAGGTTTGACCTCCTCCTTCAAAAGATTGGAGAACTGTACCTAGCATTCAGGAATGAAGGAGCTCTTCTTTCTTGGCGTAGGACGACAAGAGGATTCAGAAACATTTTCGTGGATAGCGTGGAGGCAGCGGGCTGAGTTCCGTTGCTACATTCATACACGACATCAAAGGGTTGTTGTCCTTAACAGGTAAAAAATTTAAAATACCCATCCTACTCCGTTTTGTATTGATCTATGGAGGAATAAGGTTTATTTCTGTTGCATGTATGGCTCTCGTATTCCAACGATAATATGAATGAACGTTTCAGTGTTCTCATTCTCTCACTAAACTATTTCTAAAAATATATCTAACTCCCAAGATATCTTCTATCTTTCTTTATCGTTGAACGAATAGTCCATCTAACTTGATACTCAACAATTCTTCTTTCAAAACTTGAAAATCAATCACTGAATTTTTTGTAGTGGTTAAAATCATTTTTAAAATATAATGAAGAATTGTTTTTATTTATGAAGTCATTGTTAGTTCAAACGGATAACTGGCACGTTCTGACACACGTCGCCCCTTCCATTCTTTGTCCAATCACACACCTCGGAAGTATAAAAGTCATGATGACTTTTTTTCTCTCACATCCTTATCTCTCCTATTACTTATAAATACTCTCTCACACCCCTCGTTCATTCTTTACGCTTAGAAAAATTCATAAACAAGCAAAAGAATTTCCCAAGAACACACCCACTTAAGATCTTCAAATCTTCAACCAAAACCAGGTATGTTCTTGCTTATTTTGCTCTTATCTTTACTACACTATTTGTTTTTCTTCATTTTCTTTATAAACAAACACATTTCTTCTAAGAATCATCTTCTTTCATGATTTTTAAACCTTAAAACCCTAAAAAGTTTTTAGATGAGCTTCATATAAACCCAAATTCTTCAAGGTTTGTTTTATTATCTTCAAATCTTCATCTTCTACATTCCTTTCAACGACATTTTCTTTGTATACCTAAAACCCTCATTGTTCTTCTATTTTGTCTTTATATCAACCCAGATATAGAAGTTGCTCCTTATATGCAACTTAATGTAACACCCTAAAAATAGGGGTAAATTTAAGCCGAAATTTTCACAAGAGAACTATCAGATAACGATCAATAATTTCCCAAGAGTTTACGAGTAAGGCGTCTACAACAAAGATAATGAGATACAATAAAAACAACCTACTAATCTAACTTAGAATTATTTAGATTATGAACGGGTGTCGCTATCTCATTTCCAAAAAACGCTTGGCTAAGGTCACCATACGCCGCTAATCTCGTTTATCCAAAAAGGCTATCTCTCTTCACAACACTTCCGTCACCCCCGGGAAGTCCCACTGCTAGGAAGGCCTGCTAAACACAACATTACAATAAGAAGAAGTGTTAGCCTAAAGCCTAGCAAGAACTGCAATTGAATAATAAGAATAGAATACGTAATAAATAGAATGATGTTCCATCTGTTACCGATTTGCCGTTTATTACATCATAGCGATCATTCACGACATCAACCCAACTGGGTCTTTAGTCAACCTCGAACAGAAACCCAAGCCGGGTCTTTAGTTCGCCAAGGCATCAACCCAAACCGGGTCTTTAGCCCTTAAAGACATCAACCCAAACTAGGTATTTAGTCTAGTGACATCAATCTACATCGGATCTCTAGTCAACGGTGACATCAATCCAAACCGGATATTTAGTCTAATGACGTCAATCCAAACAGGATCTTTAGTCTAATGACGTCAATCCAAACCGGATCTTTAGTCAACGAAGCATCAATCCAAACCGGATCTTTAGGTCCACCTCCCCCCCCCCCCAAAAAAAAAGTGTGAAACCAGTTTCTATTAGGTAATCATCAAATCATCCATTGATCTTGAACATAATAGAGATTTACATAGGAATTATGCACTTTCTCTCTCTAGAATGCTCTCACTTCTCTCTCTAGAATATTACAATTAAGATCACTAATGAATTGCTTTCTTTTGACTTTCTTTTTACATCTAAGCTAACTAATCCTATTTATACCTAGGATTACAAAGCATTAAATCTAATCTACTTTGACTTTTCAATTAAAGCTACTTTGACTTTGACTATCTTTGACTTTTACATTGTTTGACCATTACAAGACTTTAACAATAAATCTTGAATACAATAATGATCTAACAATCTCCCCCTTTGGATTCAAGATTTAAAAAATATGACAGTAGTCTTCAGCTCTTGATCTTCAAAACTTTAACTTTAATCACTTTAAACTTTGAAGCTAAGATAATCTTCAAACATCTTTATCTTCATTAGTTCACGGCGAACTATATGCTTTGACATTCTTTAAGAACTCAGCTTTGAAGAATCTTCAGTCAAACATGAAAAGTCTTTGTCTTTCTCTTTGAAAAATCAATCTTCTTCAATAAAATCTTCAACAGATTGTCTTCAAGTCTTGAACATGAAATTCCGATCTTTGTATAAAACCATCAATTCGGAACAGGATGAATCAGAAACAATTAGAGTTTGGATCAGAAAGATGTGAAACCATCCACATTGTTGAACTTTTAGGTGTAAGCGCATTCCGAGAACCACTCAGAACTAAGATAACCAAATTCGGTGACATTTGGACTTCACGTGATCCTTCTTCCCCTGATCTTCAGTCTTTGTTCACGAATCTTTGACTTGAAATATATTTGACTTGAAAGCTCTTTGACATGAAATTGAATTAAACATTTCTCCCCCTTTTTCGATGAAAGTGAGCATCATTATCATCGAAAACCTTCTTCAATTTTAGTCGCATCTCTTAGTATTACTAACAATCTCCTCCTTAGTGGATAACCTTGCTCCCCCTCAAAATAAGAATTCTGGAGCAATTTGTTTTCTCCCCCTGAAAGTATGCATATATTTCAATAACGCACAATATACAAATTTTAAAAAAAAATTACACAAGGAAAATAAAAATTCATTGAACTTCATTTTATAACTACTAACATTTGATCATTTGAATGCTTTACAAAAGAAATTCAACTTAATGAAATTTAACAGATATTTCAATCAAATGAAATCAAATGCATGTGTTTGGATTCAAAAACAAGACATCATTGCATATCAAGTTACAAACGTTCAGTGTCAACCCCTTTATTAAATCTATTTGGTGTGCTAGCATGCGAAATATGATTAGCATCAAGCGTATGCAATTCTAAAACATATAAGAATACTTTGCTCTACTCACACTATTTGTCCAAAATCAGAATTTCATAAATTTACGGGTTTATCGCGACTTTGTATTTTCCCAAGTTTCAAGAGATGTGTGCTCATTGGCATCTTTTGATTTTGTGCTCATTGGCATCTTTTGATTTTGTGCTCATTGGCATCCTTTGATTTTGTGCTCATTGGCATCCTTTGATTTTGTGCTCATTGGCATCTTTTGATCAAAAAGTTTAGTAAGAATAAGATACACCGTTAAACATGACTTTCTATCTGGTTCTATAGCAGGATTTGGGTCAGCATATCCCAGACCAGTTGGCCTTAGGTGCTAGGTGACGAGCACCCCTTAGAACTTAATTTCCCAAACCAGAAAGGCCACATCGATATATCTTAAACCCATTTGTACCAGTAGAACATGGCTTTCTATCTGGTTCTATTGCAGGATTTGGGTCAGCCGATCCCAGACCAGTAGATCTTAGGGACTAGGTGTCGAGCACCCCTTAGGACTTACTCTCCCAAACCAGAAAGGCCACAGGCACAAACTTTCAAACTAAATGATAGTTCAACAATTTTATCTCAATCACTTGATTCTAAAACATAGTGCTTCTCCCATATTTTCATTTCCATCCATCATTCTGACAAATAGGCTTTTTGAGCATTATATTCTATATAAGTCCAGATTCACATAACTTTAAGCATTCAGCATAATTTCATTCATATTTTGCTGACCTTTCGATTTATTTCAGAGGTGAAAATTGAAGCAAATCTAACTCAGATAATACAAAGTTTCTTGTAAAATCATCTTTTAGCACACATTTAATTCATTGAGTGAAGATTGAAAATTTCATGTTATTGAATTAAATTTGTTAAAGATTCAAGTATTCAAAGTAGTAGAAACAAAATATAATTCAATGTTACCTTTCACCACTTGTTCCTTGAAGTAAAAGATAGAACAGTTAAGGATATTACCTGAGAAATGTGAGTTCTAAACTCATTTGTTTAGAAGTCTTAGTCTTTTTAAGTACGGGTCCTGAACTGAATTGTTCAGAAGCCATAAACATTGAAGCACGGGTCCTGAATTGATGTATTCAGAAACCATAGTCGTTGAAGCCTGGGTTTTGAACTGATATGTTCAAAAGCCAATACCTCTTTACTCCCCCTTAATGGTACAAGTAATCTTCTTCCGAGAGTTCAACGCTTTGCTTCTAAATCTGCAAAAACAGATTAAGTAGATTTTGGTACCCAACGTGTCTTGGGTCCTGGCTTGTTAAGCGGAGCTTTATAGGAAGGAAAATGATAAGTACCATACCAATATTGAACACTCTCATTTTTAATAAAATCATTAGTACCACAATAAGAACAACAAAAATTCTTTTGTGCTAACCTGATTAAATGATTTGCGGAATAGAATGAATCAGGATTAGCAAAAGATTTAGCTTTCAGATTAGTGTTCTTATTGGGAACAGAGGATTTTGGCTCACCTTTTTCAGTAGACGTACCTTTTACTCTCCATTGCATGTTGACTTTCTTATATGAAGGAAGATCAGCATATTGATACTTGGAAGAATTATCCACCGAGTGATCATAGAATAGATTAGAAAGACGAATCAAACATTCTGAATAGCATTTGGATTTGTTAAATGACTTCACTTTGTAAGATAAGTCATTCCGTTCCTTGGTCACCAAATCAAGCTTCTTCTGAATATTAGAATTGACCCTCTTCTCTTTCATGATGTCAGTCGATAATGCAGCCAAATTCATTGTCAATTTATGAATTTCCTGCCAAAATATCTTCCTTTCTTTAGAAAATTCGTCTTTAACGCACCTAGCCTGAAAGTCGGCTTTCTTCATCTTTTCTAGCTCTTGACTTTCTTTATCTAGCTCTTGTCTTTCCTTTTCTAAGTCCTTTTGAAGATCAGAAATTTTCTTTGACAGTTTCGCATTCTTCGCTTCAAAGCTTTTCCTTTCTTTTTCATACTCGACCCTTTCCTTCTCCAAAAGATTTTCTAATTCAGAGATTTTCACGGAAAGTTCAGAACTTTTAATCTCAAAAGATTTTCGTTCAGTTTCAAATTTAGCTCTTTCTTTTTCGAGCTTGTCTTTTTATAAAAACAAAACTTTCTCAAAGTCTGAAACTTGTTTTGAAAGTTTTATACATTTCAGCTCAGTCTCTTTCTTTTCTTCAAAAACTTTCTTTTCTTCAAAAAAAAAATTAGACAGTTTTCTCTTTAGATCGACATTTTCACTGTCCAAATTCTTTTCTTTATCTTGAACTTCTTTTAATTGAGTATGTAACTTTAAGTTCCACTTCACTCTCTTTTCTTCTCTACTCTTCAAATTGGCATTTTCTTTTTGAAGAGTTGTTACTTTCTCTTGAAGATTCTCGATTTGATCGTGCAGACTTGAGTTCTCTTTCTTTGTTTCAAGATTTGCAATATAAACGTCAAGATCAGTAACTCTTTTAATAAGTTTATCATTTGAAGAAGAAATGTCTAAAATTTGTCTCTTCAGATTAGCATTTTCTTCCTCCAATGCTTTTATACTTCCTTCAAGCTCCTTCATGTCATCTTGATGAGTTGAAGGATTTGAAGTATTAGTTTTAAGAAAATTTTGCTTCAAACCTTCACCACTGGATTTAACAATAGTTTGCTTCAAACTTTCATTATTAGATTTAACAAAAGTTTGTGGTGTTGAAGGTATTTCTGTTATAAGAACTTGTTGCAAAATTTTATTATTTGGTTTAACAAAAACTTGTGGTTTAGGAGTTATTTCTGGTATAATAAATTGTTGCAAAATTGTTTGTTGCAAACTTTCATTTGATGATTTAACCAGAACTTTTGCAATTGGGGGTATCTCCTTTATAATAGTTTGCTTCAATCTTAAAACCCCATCTTCTGTATAAGTAGACATCTTGAAGAAAACCTGAAAAGAAACACAAAAAAAATTAGATGAAAAATACAAAAATATTAACAAAAATATACCTAATAGAGTGATCGTCAAGAGAAACTTCGCTTAGAAGTTAGAATTATGTGCACAAACAGAAAACACAATTAAAGTCAGAAGAATTTTCAAAAATAAAATTTGAAAAAACTAATTATAAATTTGTCTTCCAAAAATTAATTCTGAAAAAGTTGCGCGGAAATATTGGACTTTAATCGTCAAACCATGTAGGGTTCGAATTCAGTTAGGTTTCGTACGCAGTAGGATTCAAAATCTGTACAAAAAAAATTTATATAAAAAATTTTCTTGAAAAGCTCTTACAGTGTATGAAATACACTATAGAAAAAATTTCGGAATAAAAAAATTTCTCAAGATTTCGGATGTATAAGGATTCGAAATCAATGAATTCGAATGTAGTTGGATCCGAAATCAATGAATTCGGATGCTGAAAGATTCAAATTCAAGGAATTCGAATGCAGAAGGATTCGAATTCAATCAATTCGGATGGTGAAGGATTCGAATTCAAGGAATTCGAATGCAGAAGGGTTCGAATTCAATCAATTCGGATGCAGAAGGGTTCGAAACCTGATGGGTTTCGTATGCTTGTTGGTTCGAATTCTGAAGATTGCTTACCAAGTGAGGTCCGAAATCTGATGGGTTTCGTATCAAGTAGAGTTCGAAATCAGTGAATTCGTATCAAAAAGGGTTCGAATTCAGAGAATTTGTATCAAAGAGGGTCCGAATTCAGAGAATTCGTATCCAAGAGGGTCCGAATTCAGATGATTTCGACTCAGTAGAATTCGAATTATGGTGTTTCGTACTCAGAAGGGTTCGAATTCTGAATGATTCAAGAATGGTCCGAATTGATTTCAAGAAGGGTTCGAAATCTGAAGAATTCAAGAAGGGTTCGAAATCCTGATTTCGTATGCAATGGAGATTGAGTTCTTGATAGAAATGAAATGCTCTTTGGAGTTGTTTACTTTTCTAGCTCAAAAATACTTCACGTGAACACACACTCTCCTTTGCCACGTCACACACTCAAACACACACAATCAGCTTTCTTCTTTTCTTTTCTTCTGTTGATTTTCTGCACATACAAACACTCACAAACAAATATTAAATCTAGATTTTAAGATCAAACAAATTCAAAAACACATTTCTAACAACACTTAACAACAAAAATGGATCAAAATTCAAGATCTAAACTTTTAATATGAATATCTCAAGAACACCTCAAGAACATGAAGAACACCAAAAAATTCAAATTTTCTAAAAATGAGATTTAGACATCAAAACTTGAATTTTATGGTTAATTCATGTTTAAAAACTGTTTTTGAACACGAATTTGCACAAAAATCAATCAATTCAACACCAAATTGCAAAATCAATGTTCTAAAAATTTGACAGAGAACTTTTTCTCAAGAACACCAAATTTTACAAAATCTTAAAATTGATCAAATCTTGGCATGATTTTGCAAAATTGATGATTCTAAACTTGTTTAGAATGATGGAGAAACACTATGCAATCAAAATCAAACACAAAAACGAGCTAAAAATCAATAACCCATTTGTGTTCTTCAAGTTCTTCAAGAATGGAGATTTTCTTCAAAAATCTTCAAAAAAATCTTCAAATCTTCAAGAAATTGGACGAATTTGCACACAATTCAATCTCCCAAAGCTCTGATACCAATTGTGAAACCAGTTTCTATTAGGTAATCATCAAATCATCTATTGATCTTGAACATAATAGAGATTTACATAGGAATTATGCACTTTCTCTCTCTAGAATGCTCTCGCTTCTCTCTCTAGAATATTACAATTAAGATCACTAATGAATTGCTTTCTTTTGACTTGCTTTTTACATCTAAGCTAACTAATTCTATTTATACCTAGGATTACAAAGCATTAAATCTAATCTACTTTGACTTTTCAATTAAAGCTACTTTGACATTGACTATCTTTGACTTTTACATTGTTTGACCATTACAAGACTTTAACAATAAATCTTGAATACAATAATGCTCTAACAAAAAGGGAGAAGGTCCATTCTCAACAACATCAACAAGGTAATCTTTACATTCGTTAACTCAACATAAATTTCATCAAAAATAACCATTTATCAACTTCACCAAGGTTAATTTGAGGGATAATCAACACATAGAAAACTAAGGAATACCATCCTTCTTCCATAAAAATTATCATTTACGTCAAACCCTAGATTTTTAACCCATCTTTACTTAACTTCATAGAAAAAAGGAGAAGAGGTGTTCATACTCAAGAACACACTATCATATCAACAAGAAAGGAAGGTCCATCTCTTGTCATCATCTTTGACAAGTCTAAATCCATAAACTTTCCATAAATGGGAAGTTAGGTCATTTATCCACATAATCAAGAAATTAGTAAGAAACATAGATAAATACAAGTAAAACCATTAAATGATTAAACATATGTAAGTTTAGTGGGTTAGAAAAATCACCTTGGGGTTTATAGCTTAAAACCCTAGACTTAAAAAATCTAGTTGGAAGGATGAGGATATGCCTAGTTCTTGAGGGACCTTGAAGTTCCACACTTAGAGCTTATATAACCCTAGAAAGATCCATAAATGATCATGGATATGGTGGTTGCAAAGCATTTAATGTAGCGAAGGAGTAAGAGATGAAAACCTACCAAAACCTTGAGAGAAAAACGTATTTCTTCCATGCCAAAATGTCCCTAAATGACCTAAAAATTGGATTCTCTCATTTTATACCCGCAGTGCCTGTCCGCGATAATGACATGCGACTATGCCCTTGGCATAGTTGCGGGGCATAGTTGCGGGGCACAGTCGCCGCCCAGCCCCACTCGCGATACATCAGGCGTGACCTTGACACGCGATAGTGCCCTTGGCAATGTCGTTGGGTCACTATCGCACCACATGGACCGTGGCCTCCCCCCTTTCAACGAGTGAGACATGCGACTATGCCCTTGTGGCATAGTCGCCGAGCATAGTCGCCCAACCTGTATCGGGCGCAACTTTGACCCAAACTGCTCCTTTTTGTCGCGAGGAATATTAACCAAACTTACATTCCAAAATTTAAACAAAATGGTAACTGTCGTGTCTTTAATTGTAGTTACGGAATGTAATAAGAAAAGGGGAAAATCCTTCCGAAACACGGGTGTTACAATCCTCCCCGACTTGGAAAAGATTTCATCCTCGAAATCCTAACTAGGTGAACAAGCAAGGGTATCGCCATTTAATGTCTTCCTCCGACTCCCAAGTCATGTTGGCACCTCGATGGTGCTTCCATTGCACTTTGACCATTGTAACCTCTTTGCGCCGCATTGTAACACCTCGATTTTCATATAAAGTGTTACGATTTGGTTTTATTGCAAATTAAGTATAATTAATTGATAGATTAATTTTAGAGTTTATCCCCGACTAAAGTTTCGTTATATGTTTTATTTAAATTATGAGTTAAGGGGTAATCTTTAATTTTAATCTATAAGTTGGGGGATTAATTTTTCCATTTGATGGAAGTATGGGGGTTAATTTGGGTAAGTGATGAAAAGTTATTCATCACCACCGCCTCATTGGAATGAAAACAAGATATTTCATATCTCTTTTAGAAAGGAGTACTTTCTTTAGTGGTGTATGTGTGTGTCTCGTAAGAAAGAACCAAGAGAGAGAGAGAGAACCAAAAGTGAGAAAGAGAATAAAGAATTCAGGGAATTAAATTGAAGAAGAAGGGGCTGGAGTTTTCAGTAAATTAAAGGAGTAATTGGAAGACTTTTGGGAAGTTTGGTGGCGGAAATCATTACAAACTTAAGGAGTGACATTATTTGCTGTCAGGTGAGTTTATTCTTACCTTACCCTTTTATAATTAAATTATGGTAAGGTACATTTTCATAATGAAATGTTTTCTGGATGAATTATGATGGATGATTATACGAAGTAAAATTCGTTATCTTTAAATTAATGGTTTTGCTTAATTTCATTAACGTTATTTGAAAATGATTTATGTTAAGCAATAACCCGCACAAGTACGAATAAGTGTGATGGATCCATAGACACTGATAAGTATTGTAACGAGGAATAGGCATAAAGTAATTAGTAATTCCCGTTGACCTATAATGCGGATTGTTAATCCCATTTCGAGAGGTGATTATTAACATGGAAAATACATAAAGTAATTTGTAATTCCCGTTGACCTATAATGTGGATTGTTAATCCCATTTCGAGAGGTGATTATTAACGTGGAAAATACATAAAGTAATTTGTAATTCCCGTTGACCTATAATGTGGATTGTTAATCCCATTTCGAGAGGTAATTAACGTGGAAAATATATAAAGTAATTTGTATTTCCCGTTGACCTGAAATGTGGAATAGGCATAAAGTAATTTGTAATTCCCATTTCGTAAAGGTGTTATGAAATGGAGAATAGGCATAAAGTAAATTGTAATTCTCATTTCATAGTATAGAAATTAAGGAATAGGCATAAAGTAAATTGTAATTCCTGATTTCTATGGGAAGGTCAGAGATAGGCATAAAGTAAATTGTAATCTCTACTTCCAGTCTAAGAAATAGGCATAAAGTAACTTGTAATTTCTTGGATAAGAGCAATGATCTAGAATCTGCAATGATTCATAGTAGGCTCTTGATTGTGATGATATGACTTTCTGAATGTTAGTCATATCCATGAGATCAGGTATGTTCCCGTCTTTGGGATGAGCACGTGTACGGTAAGAATGGTGGTGAATCAGGTTTGTTTATATGCTTGGATATCTGAGTCTTCGAAGCTATTAATGTTTTAATTTGAATTGGGATGTTCTCACTAGGCGTAAGCCTAACCGTTCAAATTAAATTTTCTTACCAGGTACCAGCTCAGGGAAGTAAAGGGGATATGGGACGAGAGTTTTTGAAGTATTCAACTTTTGAGATAAACGGAGGATTTAACTAACGCAATGAGGCTTTTTGATGGATTGCTTAGATAACCCAGTTAATTTGATTATAGTTGACATGATTAGATTAATAGGTTATTTGGAGAATTCAAATGTTTGTGAATATGAACCCTCATAGTTAGTTCTCTGCTTATATATATAAAAGTTTGGATGATATTATGTTATACCTTGGTTAATTTTAAAAGCTCAAATTGGCCCTGAATTTTAGGGTGTTACAATATGGTATGAGAGCTGAAGTTTAAGTGAACTAGGTATGATAATGAGATACCTAGACTTAAGCTGAGATGAATTAAGTTATGATCTGTGAGATATGGGTAGAAGTACTAAGATGGGTGTTGAGGTGCTAGGTGTGTACCTAAAAATATCACAAATAAACAATGACGCAAGTATACATCTTAGTTTATTATCGCATTTAACAAGTAATAATGGTACAAAGTACCGAGTATCGATCCCACGGGGAAGATTGGAAAAGTTCTTCTTTTATAAGTCCAATAAATAAAAACAAGTCTCAGATGGTGAATGCGAAGGTAATCTTTTTGTTGGAGGTTTTGTTAATAATTAACTAAAAATTAATTATAAAGAGAAGCACAGGGTATAAAGTTCCGTTGGGATGAAATTAATAATAATTAGATAAAAAGATGAGACGACATTCCTTGGTTATCTCAAGAGTCCACTATTTCAAGATACAACGTACCGGGTGTCAATTGGTCAATTGTGATCCACCATAAAATATAACCTTGATTTAAATAACTTCGGACAGTCATGTCATACGATACACCTTTTTATTTTTATTATCGGTCTCGGTCCCAACTTTACTTTATACCCCAAGCTAAGACAGTTAGCCCATCATCGCTTTACGTGCACTAAAAACTACAACGACGGTTATGAAAACAAATAATGGTGATGGACAACTCATCACACATAACTTGGAAATTCATAATCGCGTTTTTACGAGAATTAATTATAAACTAAAGAGATGAAAAATCTTATTTTAAATGTGACGAAACAGAAAGAACCCTTAAGTGAACCACCACCGTTTACGTTTGGAATAAATTCCAAACGTTAAGCTATGGATTTGGTTACTTAAAAAGCCCGAAGAGTGATTTACTAGGATGAGATTAAAAACAATTGCTTAAGATGATTAATTAGGCAAAGCTTGAATTATAGTAAAAGATTTATGTGTCTTGAGAAAAAGGTTTTGACAACAAAAGCACGCTAACACTTGCAACTTATATAATTTCCTCGTTACTACAAATCGTGAACCAAGCTAGTTGGGGATCCGAAGAGATTAATTCAGACTTCTGATTTATAGTAGTAATTTAGAATATAGAAGTGGGTTAAGAGTTAGTGTTCGAAAGTAACAAAAATTGAAAATTAAATTATCGAGAAGTAGAGGACGGAACTTGCGAAGAACATAAACTAAGCCGACGATTGCGAGAGTAACCTTGAAAACGATAAACTTGACTAAAAAAACGTAAGAAGATGAAAACGAAGGTGCATAAACGGTAACCTTAAAATTAGCGAAAACACGAGATTAATAAAAACACACTTAAATTTGATGAGAAATCAAACCCGAGCGTTACAACGGAACCACTTGGGTGTGAGAAGTGAACCAACCCAAAGGAATTATGGGTTTGGTTCACTGCTACAGTGGCCGAAGCCAAGAAATGAAAACAAAGAAGGAACTCTCGGCTCTCTTCTCTCTTGCTACACCTACCCTCCAATAATTGAGGTTCACTAACTACATAATATCTAATATGAGGTAAAGGAAGCTGATGGCTCTTTGTTCACTACTACACCCACATATATATAGCTTAGTGAAAGGCCAAGGGCCCAAGATTCATTCATGGGCCCATGCAACAAAATAAATTCAGCCCACAATACTAATCCAAAATGACTCCATAATTATTTTAGCCAAAAAGCCCAAAATATGTCATCAAAAAATCGGCCCAAGTGTTTTCATGCCTTTCATGTAGTGTTCGGCCCATGTAGACAAAAATATGCTGTGTTCCAAAATATGAAGTCTCTCGGTTTCTTTCCGCTTCGTGCAATTAACGTCTTTTTCCATGCACTTTCCATATATATAGAGACTCCAAAAACGGCAATCGCTTCATTCCTACATTTAGACAACATTGGATGAGAAAATTGCTATAAATATATATAATTATGCTATTTTGACGCGCTAAGGTACAAAGTATTTATTTGCTGAATTAAACACTAAACTTAATTTAAAAGACTCAATGGGGAATAAAAATTAGCTCAAAATTATAATAAAAGGCTATAAATAGGGTTAATAAATTAACCATATCACAACCCCAAACTTGAATCGTTGCTTGTCATCTAGCAACTTTATTTAACGAAAAATTTTGAGCTAAAAATATTGTTAACCAAAAGAAGAGAATTGTTCCTTTCCATCAATACCATGAACACATGCAAGCATACGGTTTACAAGAATTGTTGCAACAACTAGTTTATATGGTAAGCATTGATAGCCCTTCCTAACCCAATTTATCTCAAAATGCACAATAAATCACACCAAACCATAAGCTAGCCACACAACTCTCAATCTAATTGGAATCAAGAAATTCACTTCAACAAAGGTATGCAATCGGCTTTTGTCAACTTTTTGTGATGCAATGCCTTTTACCACTTGCTCTTATTTTTCCTTTTATGGCATTTTGCCATCTTCTCATTTTTGAGGAACACGGACACATTGGTCTCTTAGTGTCTTTGACACTTGACTTTTATGCACGGAAAACACATTTAGAGCTTTGCTCGTTTTTGCATGGATGTTTTCACATTTGTGCATTTTTTTTTAAAATTTTTGAATTTTTGTGTATTTGTAGGTATGCAAAGAAATACCACAATTAATATGGTGTGAATGATATATCATGAACAAACGACCATATTTCCTCAACCCCAAACTTGAAGGGTTCAATGTCCTCATTGAACATTGAATTGGATCGATACCAAAAATGGTAAGAATGGGTGGCTTGAGTGTATAAGTGCACAAAAATTGATTCCAACAAAAATTGGTGAAAATAAAGAGTTTAGCGGCTAGTTCTAGTGATGCATTTAAACTGTAAATGATAGACAAACATGGATTATTGTGGCTATCATTCCACCAATTCAACTAGCAATTACTCACTTGTGAGTCGTGTGCATGTGTGCATGGCATGATCAACACTTACAACCTTTCTTTTGGAAACAAAAACAACCCCAGACACATATTATATAACTAGGCATATTAAATTAAAAGATGCAAGAAATTAAAAGATGATAGAACCTGGCCTACTCAAGATGAGTAGGTGAAGCATTAGTATGCCCTCCTACTTGGATTGGAAATGGTAGGAGGTTCTTCAATAGTCTTGCATTTTGCTGACTCCAAACGTGGTGTTTCTCTTTCCACTTATGCTTATATACTTCTCTCACCACTCGCTTTACTACTTGATCATGACACAAGACATTGATTGCACAAATGGGCGAACGATTCATCACCTCACCAACAACATAACACGATTTTATGAAGTTTCCCAAGTCTTTGGATTTATCATCACGTCCCCTTTTTAAAACAACTTGAAGGTTTTCTACAAAAATTTGTTGTAGGGATGTTACGGTATCTACAACAATATGTTCGTTCTGCACAGATTTATTGTAGGGGTTGATGAAAATCTTGGCACCTTGTTGCACCTCTTCACTATTTTGAAGTGAAGAGGGGTTGCTCAAATGCTCAGGTGTTTCCTTGGAACTCTCTATCTTTTGAATCTTTTCCAAAGTATTAGCCTCACCCTCATCCTTACCGATACACTCAGATTTTTCAATATCACTTGGTATAGGGATTTGGTTTTGCACTTTAAGTTCACTAATGATCTCTCTAGCACAAGTTGTTATGTTAATAACAACTCCTTGTATGTTCTGTAAGAAATCATTCATCAAAGTTTCAAGAGATTCGAAGTTTTCAACTTGTTCTAAAGGGGGTGTAGGGGTAAAAATGAGTTGTTAAAATCATCCCCTTGAAAATTCCCAGAAAAATCATCGTGTTTCTCCCAAGATTGGTCAAAAATATTTGAGCAAGTGTTACTCCAATCTTGATAGGGAGGTATTGGTGATGTGAAAGTGCCATGATCTTGACCATTTAAAAATAAATTAGGATGATCCTCCCATGATTGAGTGTAACCATTAAAGTGTGAGGTATCCCAATTACTATCTTCCATGAAATAACGGGATTCGGGGTTCGAAGGGCAACTGTATGAGAAATGATTTCCGCCACAGTAGTCACATAAAATATTTTCACACGGCCTAAACGAATGTACCATTGAATCCATATTCACAGAAAGATATACTCAAAGATTTATTACTTGTGCACACATGGAAACGTATGACAAGAAACAAAGATGGTAGAAAAACTTGTTTTTATAAACTTTACTTTAAAAAGAAAAACTTTTAGCGTGCTTCCCCGACAATGGCGCCAAAAACTTGTTGAAGTGCTAGGTGTGTACCAGAAAATATCACAAATAAACCATGACGCAAGTATGCATCTTAGTTTATTATCGCCTTTAGCAAGTAATAATGGTACAAAGTACCGAGTATCGATCCCACAGGGAAGCTTGGAAAAGTTCTTCTTTTATAAGTCCAATAAATAAAAACAAGTCTCAGATGGCGAATGCGAAGGTAATCTTTTTGTTGGAGGTTTTGTTAATAATTAACTAAAAATTAATTATAAAGAGAAGCACAGGGTATAAAGTTCCGTTGGGATGAAATTAATAATAATTAGATAAAAAGATGAGACGACATTCCTTGGTTATCTCAAGAGTCCATTATTTCATGATACAACGTACCGGGTGTCAATTGGTCAATTGTGATCCACCATAAAATATAACCTTGATTTAAATAACTTCGGACAGTCATGTCATACTATACACCTTTTTATTTTTATTATTGGTCTCGGTCCCAACTTTACTTTATACCCCAAGCTAAGACAGTTAGCCCATCATCGTTTTACGTGCACTAAAAACTACAACGACGGTTATGAAAACAAATAATGGAGATGGACAACTCATCACACAAAACTTGGAAATTCATAATCGCGTTTTTACGATAATTAATTATAAACTAAAGAGATGAAAAATCTTATTTTAAATGTGACGAAACAGAAAGAACCCTTAAGTGAACCACCACCGGTTACGTTTGGAATAAATTCCAAACGTTAAGCTATGGATTTGGTTACTTAAAAAGCCCGAAGAGTGATTTACTAGGATGAGATTAAAAACAATTGCTTAAGATGATTAATTAGGCAAAGCTTGAATTATAGTAAAAGATTTATGTGACTTGAGAAAAAGGTTTTGACAACAAAAACACGCTAACACTTGCAACTTCTATAATTTCCTCGTTACTACAAATCGGGAACCAAGCTAGTTGGGGATCCGAAGAGATTAATTCAGACTTCTGATTTATAGTAGTAATTTAGAATATAGAAGTGGGTTAAGAGTTAGTGTTCGAAAGTAACAAAAACTGAAAATTAAATTATCGAGAAGTACAGGACGGAACTTGCGAAGAACATAAACTAAGCCGACGATTGCGAGAGTAACCCTGAAAACGATAAACTTGACTAAAAAACGTAAGAAGATGAAAACGAAGGTGCATAAACGGTAACCTTAAAATTAGAGAAAACATGAGATTAATAAAAACACACTTAAATTAGATGAGAAATCAAACCCGAGCGTTACAACGGAACCACTTGGGTGTGAGAAGTGAACCAACCCAAAGGAATTATGGGTTTGGTTCACTGCTACAGTGGCCGAAGCCAAGAAATGAAAACAAAGAAGGAGCTCTCGGCTCTCTTCTCTCTTGCTACACCTACCCTCCAATAATTGAGGTTCACTAACTACATAATATCTAATATGAGGTAAAGGAAGTTGATGGCTCTTTGTTCACTACTACACCCACATATATATAGCTAAGTGAAAGGCCAAGGGCCCAAGATTCATTCATGGGGCCCATGCAACAAAATAAATTCAGCCCACAATACTAATCCAAAATGACTCCATAATTATTTTAGCCAAAAAGCCCAAAATATGTCATCAAAAAATCGGCCCAAGTGTTTTCATGCCTTTCATGTAGTGTTCGGCCCATGTAGACAAAAATATGTTGTGTTCCAAAATATGAAGTCTCTCGGTTTCTTTCCGCTTCGTGCAATTAACGTCTTTTTCCATGCACTTTCCATATATATAGAGACTCCAAAAACGGCAATCGCTTCATTCCTACATTTAGACAACATTGGATGAGAAAATTGCTATAAATATACATAATTATGCTATTTTGACGCGCTAAGGTACAAAGTATTTATTTGCTGAATTAAACACTAAACTTAATTTAAAAGACTCAATGGGGAATAAAAATTATCTCAAAATTATAATAAAAGGCTATAAATAGGGTTAATAGATTAACCCTATCAATGGGATAGTCTTAGAGTCGACGGAAATACGTGAAATTAGTACTGTAACGATGGTAACAAGGATTCTCATGTATAGTATGTTCACAATTTCAATTAGCTACTGTTATTATGAATATATTGTTACACAAGCATACTTGTTTCTAAACTGTTACAGTGACTAATGAACGGTAAAGTACGTTTCGTGTGTTTGGATATGTGTAACCATTTCTTATGGTTATTTCTTTGGGCTATATCAGAACGATGGTAAACACACCAACGAGATCCCCTAATTCTTCGGAAGATAGGGCAGTAAATGATTGGTCGGTGGAGAAGCAACCGGATATGGGTGGAACTCATGAAAGCCCACCGGGGCCGCCTCTGATAGGAGGAATTGATAGTCAGGCACAAAGAACGAGTACCGGTACCTCTAATCCGGTAACGACGGAGTCTACAATGGAATCTCGCATGACGGAGAATATGATGCGAATGATGAATACAGCAATGGCACAACAATCTGAAATGTTCATGAAAGCGTTGAATGATCGAAGTTCTGAAATACGACGAACGGATACAGATACTGGTGTAATAAGTCCAATTCGTAATCATGTGGTGAATGTAAACAGGAGGGTGGAAAGAGTTTGTTCTTATAAGACGTTTCTGAGCTGCAAACCGCTAGAGTTTACCGGAGCAGACAATCCAGTAGTATGTATAATTGGCTCAGAGAGATGAAACAAGCTTTCTGAGCTTATGAATGTGATGAAGAATCGAAAGTCAGGTTCGGTTCTCAAATGTTGCGAGGCAACGCCTTAAAATGGTGGAATATCATAACATCGACCCTAACGGCTCCAGTCTTGGCTACTATGACGTGGGAGTCATTTAAGAAAAAGATTCTGGAGGAATATTGTAATGAGAACGAAATGGATCGGATTGAAGAAGAGTTTCGGACTCTTAAGAAGGGTACTTCGACTGTTCGGAAGTACACCCTTTATGGAAAAGCTGAATCTAGTGGGGCATGTGGCTCCAACTGAGAAGGAGAAGATTAAAGCCTATCTGAAAGGCTTACCGGCCGACATGATGTCACGGGTGCGAAATTCTAAAGCTTCAACGTTAAGAGAGACGATCGAGGAAGCCAAAATTATAGAAGAAGTTTACGCCAAAGACAAGGAGGAAAAGATGCAAGGGGGAGAGACACAGAAATGGGAAGGCCGGTCGGAGTCTTCTCAGAAATCCAAATCGTTTGGCAAGAAAGTTCGTTATGAGTCTCGCTGGGAACCAAATTGGTGTCAGAAATGCCGAAGTAAGCATTTTGGCCAGTGTCGGATAGTCGGGAGTGAATGCTTCAAATGTGGGAAGACTGGGCATCTAGCAGCAAGCTGTCCTATTCAAGGACCGATTTGTTTTGAGTGTAAACAACCCGGACATTTCCGAAGAGATTGTCCAAAGTTAAAGAAGGGTGGAGACCAGGTAAAGAAACCGAATGCTCCTAAACCAACGGGCCGGGCATTTCATATGACGGCGGAAGAGGCAAAGGAGTCTAAAGATGTTGTTTCTGGTACTTTCCTCGTAGATTCTATTCCTGCACGTATTTTATTTGACTGTAGTGCCAATTTGTCGTTTGTGTCCAAATCGTTCTATCACAAGTTAGCTATGCCTGCCACTACCTTAGAAGATGCCTTAGTAGTCGAGATAGCTAACGGGGGTCAATTCTTAGTTCGTGAAAGACTTAAGGGTTATCTGGTTTGGATAGGGGAAAAGAAATTTCCGATTGACTTGTTGTTAATGGAAATTTGAGGATTTGACGTAATTGTGGGTATGGATTGGTTGACAGTCAACCAGGTAGAAATTATTTGTGCAAAGAAATTATTTGTGCAAAGAAATTAATTCGGATTTCGATGGCTGATAATGATGATGTATTCATCTTTGGAGAAAAGAGAAAAGGGGAAGTTCCGTTAATTTCTGTTGCAAAAGCGCGTAAGTGTCTGGTAAAAGGATGTTCATCCTATCTAGCGTATGTTCTAGATGTAAAGGCAGAAAAGAAACAAGTGGAAGATATTAAGATAGTACGTGAATTCTCGGACGTATTTCCCGATGATCTTCCAAGTCTATCGTCTGAACGACAAGTAGAGTTTCGTATTGATCTTGTCCCTGGATCGGCACCAATAGCGCGTGCACCATATCGCTTAGCGCCAGCCGAAATGAAAGAGATGATGTCTCAGCTACAAGAGCTGTTGGACAAGGGTTTTGTTAGACCAAGTTCTTCTCCTTGGGGAGCTCCAGTATTGTTTGTTAAGAAAAAGGATGGCACTATGAGAATGTGCATCGACTATCGGGAGCTGAATAAGGTGGCAATTAAGAATAAGTATCCGCTTCCAAGGATTGATGATTTATTTGATCAACTCCAAGGTACGGGATGCTTTTCAAAGATTGATCTGAGGTCAGGGTACCATCAAGTTAGAGTAAGAGATGAAGATATTCTTAAGACGACGTTCAGAACGAGGTACGAGCATTATGAATTTCTTGTAATGTCATTCGAGTTGACAAACGCTCCAGCCGTGTTCATGGATTTGATGAACATGGTGTGTCGACCATTTTTAGATAAGTCTGTCATCGTGTTCATTGATGACATACTTGTTTATTCAAAGAATGAAGTGGATCATGAATGCCATATTCGTGAAGTTTTGGAAGACCTGAGAAAGGATAAATTGTACGCAAAATTTTCAAAGTGTGAATTTTGGTTAAAAGAAGTACAATTTCTGGGACATGTGATTACTTCGGAAGGAGTCAAAGTAGATCCGGCAATGATAGAAGCAATGATGAACTGGGAAACACCGAAGAGCGCATCTGAAATAAGAACTTTCTTGGGTCTAGCAGGTTACTACCGGAGGTTTATCAAATACTTCTCAAAGATTGCTTTTGCTTTGACAATATTGACTCGGAAGAATGTAAAGTTTGTCTGGACTGAAAAGCAAGAGTCAGCTTTCAGAGCTTTACGTCAGAAGTTATGTGAAGCTCCTATTCTTGCACTACCAGAAGGAACGGAAGATTTGGTAGTTTATAGTGACGCGTCAAGGATGGGTTTGGGGTGTGTGTTGATGCAACGCGGCAAGGTGATTGCTTACGCATCAAGACAGCTTAAAGAACATGAGAAGAATTACCCTACCTATGACTTAGAACTTGCTGCGGTGTTACTTGCATTGAAACTGTGGCGACATTATCTGTATGGAACGAAGTGCACACTTTACACTGATCATAAGAGCTTGAAGCATGTCTTTATCAGAAGGAGTTGAATATGAGGCAGCGGCGTTGGTTAGAACTACTTAAAGATTATGATTGCGAATTGCATTAGCATCCCGGTAAAGCAAATGTTGTTGTTGATGCTTTAAGTAGAAAGGAATATAGTGGGTCCTTGAAAACGACTAACGCCCGAATTGATGTGACGTCAAGTTTGATTGAAAGGATAAAAACGGCACAAGCGGAAGTGTATTCAGAACAAAATCCGAAAGATGAAGTCATGAGCAAGCACCATCTTCAACTGACGGAAGATAGTCGTGGGGTCAAACTGTTCCAAGGCCGCGTTTGGGTGCCAAAGGAGGGAGGAAATAGGGAGTTAATTCTCGAAGACGCCCACAAGTCTAAGTATTCTATACATCCTGGAAGTACTAAGATGTATAGGGATCTGAAGTTGCACTATTGGTGGCCATCTATGAAATTAGATGTGGAACGAATTGTGGAAAAGTGTGTGGCATGTTCGTTAGTAAAAGCAGAACATCAAAGGACCTACGGAAGTCTGCAATCTTTGGAGATTCTGGAATGGAAGTGGGAGAAGATTACCATGGATTTTGTGACGAAGTTACCAAGATCGTCAAAGGGTAACGATACTATATGGGTAATCGTGGATCGATTAACCAAGAGTGCTCACTTTTTGGCAATGAAAGAAGCATCACCAATAGATAAATTGGCGAAGCTTTATATTGATGAAGTGGTGTCAAGACATGGTATACCGGTGTCTATAGTTTCTGATCGTGATAGTCGGTTTACCTCGAGGTTTTGGCAGTCACTACAAGAAGAATTAGGTACGAGGGTCAATTTGAGCACTGCTTACCATCCACAAACGGACGGGCAAAGTGAAAGAACTATCCAAACCTTGGAAGATATGCTCAGGTCATGTGTGTTAGACTTTGGAGGTAGCTGGGATACGCATTTACCTTTGGTAGAGTTTGCGTATAACAGTAGTTATCATTCCAGTATTGGAATAGCACCTTTCGAAGCATTGTATGGACGGAAATGTAGAACTCCGGTATGTTGGTTAGAAGCTGGAGAAAAGCAATTTGCTGGTCCTGAACTTGTACAACAAACAGCTGATAAGGTGAAAAAGATTTGGAAGCATATGAAAGCGGCACAAGATCGACAAAAGAGTTATGCAGATCCGAAGAGAAGACCGAAAGAGTTCCAAGTTGGGGAGTGCGTAATGCTTAAAGTATCCCTGTGGAAATGTGTGATAAGGTTTCGTAAACGTGGAAAATTGAGTCCTCGTTTCCTAGGACCTTTCACCATATTTAAACGAGTGGGACTTCAAGCTTATCAGTTGGATCTTCCACCTGAATTGGAAGGGATCCACAATACATTCCATATCTGCTACCTTCGAAAATGTTTAGCTGAAGAGAATGATGTAATCCCACTTACTGACATGAGAGTGGATGAGAAGAGCCGTTGTGTGGAAGACCCGGAGGAAATTTTAGAAAGAACAGTTAAGAAGTTACGTCATAAAGATGTGGTTATGTTAAAAGTACAATGGAAACATCATCGAGGTGCTAATGTGATGTTAGAAGCTGAAGAGGATATGAAGATTAGATATCCTCATTTATTTACCTAGCTTTGATTTCGGGGACGAAATCATTTCCAAGTTGGGGAGATTTGTAACACCTCGATTTTCATATAAAGTGTTACAATTTGGTTTTATTGCAAATTAAGTATAATTAATTGATAGATTAATTTTAGAGTTTATCCCCGAATAAGTTTCGTTATTTGTTTTATTTAAATTATGAGTTAAGGGGTAATCTTTAATTTTAATCTATAAGTTGGGGGATTAATTTTGCCATTTGATGGAAGTATGGGGGTTAATTTGGGTAAGTGATGAAAAGTTATTCATCACCACCGCCTCATTGGAATGAAAAAGAGATATTTCATATCTCTTTTAGAAAGGAGTACTTTCTTTAGTGGTGTATGTGTGTGTGTCGTAAGAAAGAACCAAGAGAGAGAGAGAGAGAGAACCGAAAGTAAGAAAGAGAAGAAAGAATTTAGGGAATTAAATTGAAGAAGAAGGGGCTGGAGTTTTCAGTAAATTAAAGGAGTAATTGGAAGACTTTTGGGAAATTTGGTGGCGGAAATCATTACAAACTTAAGGAGTGACATTATTGCTGTCAGGTGAGTTCATTCTTACCTTACCCTTTTATAATTAAATTATGGTAAGGTACATTTTCATAATGAAATGTTTTCTAGATGAATTATGATGGATGATTATACGAAGTAAAATTGGTTATCTTTAAATTAATGGTTTTTCTTAATTTCATTAACGTTATTTGAAAATGATTTATGTTAAGCAATAACCCGCACAGGTACGAATAAGTGTAATGGATCCATAGGCACTGATAAGTATTGTAACGAGGAATAGGCATAAAGTAATTTGTAATTTCCGTTGACCTATAATGCGGATTGTTAATCCCATTTCGAGAGGTGATTATTAACGTGGAAAATACATAAAGTAATTTGTAATTCTCGTTGACCTATAACGTGGATTGTTAATCCCATTTCGAGAGGTGATTATTAACGTGGAAAATACATAAAGTAATTTGTATTTCCCGTTGACCAATAATGTAGATTGTTAATCCCATTTAGATAGGTGATTATTAACGTGGAAAATATATAAAGTAATTTGTATTTCCCGTTGACCTGAAATGTGGAATAGGCATAAAGTAATTTGTAATTCCCATTTCGTAAAGGTGTTATGAAATGGAGAATAGGCATAAAGTAAATTGTAATTCTCGTTTCATAGTATAGAAATTAAGGAATAGGCATAAGGTAAATTGTAATTCCTGATTTCTATGGGAAGGTCAGAGATAGGCATAAAGTAAATTGTAATCTCTACTTCCAGTCTAAGAAATAGGCATAAAGTAACTTGTAATTTCTTGGATAAGAGCAATGATCTAGAATCTTCAATGATTCATAGTAGGCTCTTGATTGTGATGATATGACTTTCTGAATGTTAGTCATATCCATGAGATCGGGTATGTTCCCGTCTTTGGGATGAGCACGTGTACGGTAAGAATGGTGGTGAATCAGGTTTGGTTATATGCTTGGATATCTGAGTCTTCGAAGCTATTAATGTTTTAATTTGAATTGGGATGTTCCCACTAGGCGTAAGCCTAATTGTTCAAATTAAATTTTCTTACCAGGTACCAGCTCAGGGAAGTAAAGGGATGTGGGACAAGAGTTTTTGAAGTATTCAACTTTTGAGATAAGCGGAGGATTTAACTAACGCAATGAGGCTTTTTGATGGATTGCTTAGATAACCCAGTTAATCTGATTATAGTTGACATGATTAGATTAATAGGTTATTTGGAGAATTCAAATGTTTGTAAATATGAACCCTCATAGTTAGTTCTCTTCTTATATATATAAAAGTTTGGATGATATTCTGTTATACCTTGGTTAATTTTAAAAGTTCAAATTGGCCATGAATTTTAGGGTGTTACACGCATTCTCATAGCTTCTCTTTTCAAAATGGCTTCGGGCTCCTCAATGCAACGGTTGTCATCCACTCGGATTTCTGTCAAGGGTATCACACTTTCTTCTTCCGCTAAACCCTTCTGTAAATAACATACGTGGAATGTAGGGTGAATCCCATCCATCTCCGGTGGCAAATACAATCTGTAGGCTTGTAATCCAATACGCTCCAATATAGTGAACGGTCCAAGAAAACGAGGGCTTAACATCCCACGTTTTCCAAAATGGATTAAACCTTTCCAAGGCGATACTTTCAACATCACACGGTATCCCACTTGGAACTCCACCGGTCTCCTATTTTTATCGGTATAGCTTTTCTGTCGATCTTGAGCCGCCTTCAAACGCTCTCTAATGATTTTGACACTATCGGTCGTCTCTTGCACAATTTCTGTTCTGACAAGTTGTTTTTCTCCCGCCTCTAGCCAACACACGAGGGTCCTACACTTCCTCCCATATAATGCTTCTAACGGTGCTTCTTTCAAGCTAGAGTGATAACTATTGTTGTAGGTGAATTCTACCAAGGGTAGATAAGTATCCCAATTACCACCAAAATCAAGCACACACGACCGAAGCATATCTTCTAGTGATTGGATTGTCCTTTCACTTTGTCCATCCGTTTGAGGATGATACGTCGTGCTCAAATTTACTCTTGTGCCCAACTCCTCTTGCAAGGCTTACCAAAACCTTGAAGTAAACCGACTATCATGATCGGAGACTATCGACACGGGAACCCCATGCCTATACACCACTTCATCGATGTATAGTTTAGCTAACTTGTCCATCGGTAATGTTTCTCGCATTGCCAAGAAGTGAGCACTTTTGGTTAAGCGATCCACGATCACCCAAATGCCATCGTGTCCTTTCAAGATCTTCGGCAACTTGGTCACGAAGTCCATCGTGATCCTGTCCCACTTCCATTCGGGTATTTCCAAGGGTTGCAAACTGCCGTAAGGTCGTTGATGTTTGGCCTTTACCACGAGCAAGTCGCACATCGCTCCATCTAATGTGCTACGTTCAGCTTCATAACCGGCCACCAATAATGCAATTTCAAGTCCCTATACATCTTAGTACTTCCTTGATGTACAGAGTACTTGGACTTGTGAGCCTCGTCCATAAGTAGTTCTCGATTTTCCCCGACTTTGGGCACCCACACCCGTCCGTTGAATACTTTCACTCCACGACTATCCTCCGTTAGAAATTGTCTTTGCTTCACCATCACTTCTTCCTTGAGGTTCTCTTTCAATAAAGCTTCGGTTTGTGCCGATTTAATCCGCTCGATCAAGCTCGATACTAGCTCAATTCTTGAAAGGTTGGCACGAAGACTCCCACTATACTCTTTTCGACTTAAGGCGTCGACCACAACGTTTGCTTTACTCGGAAGGAAGAGCAATTCGCAGTCGTAATCCTTGAGCAATTCCAACCACCTCCTTTGTCTAATATTTAGCTATTTTTGCTCGAAAACGTACTTCAAGCTCTTATGGGTCCGTGTACAACGTACACTTTGTGCCGTAGAGATAATTTTGCCATAACTTTAACGCGAACACTACCGCCGCCAATTCCAAGTCGTGAGTGGGGTAGTTCTTCTCGTGCACTTTAAGTTGCCTTGACGCATAGGCAATGACTTTCCCCCCTTTTCATTAGGACGCATCTCAAGCCCGACTTTGATGCATCGCTATAAACCACGTAGTCTTCCAATCCTTCGGGTAAGGACAAGATTGGAGCCTCACACAGTTTCCTTTGCAATGTTCGTAATGCCTTCTCTTGCTTCTTGGTCCATACAAACTTCACATTCTTCCGAGTCAAGGCCGTCAATGAGGAGGAAACCTTGGAGAAATCTTGTATGAAACGTCAGTAGTAACCCGCCAAACCCAAGAAACTTCGAATATCTGATGGGCTTTTGGGAGGTTCCCAATTCATCATTGTTTTGATTTTAGCAGGATCCACCTTCACCCCGTCCCGGGTAACCACATGCGACTATGCCCTTGTGGCATAGTTGCCCAACTTGTACCGGGCGCAACTTTGACCCAAACTGCGCCTTTTTGTCGCGAGGAATATTAACCAAACTTACGTTCCAATATTTAAACAAAAAGGTAATTGTCGTGTCTTTAATTATAATTACGGGATGAAATAAGAAAAGGGAAAAATCTTTCCGAAACACGGTTGTTACATTTAAGCTCGAAGAAAGCAGCCACCTAGCCTTCCTCAACATTCCTAAGGGCAAAGACCACCTTCTGGACGTTGCTAAATTTCTCAAGCACTGCTCCATCAAACATGCACTAACTCTTGCTACTCCAGGAATCAGATCATTCCTTCAGCACTTCTGGTTTTCATCTCAAGTTGTCCAAGTCATGGACAAGAAGAGAAAAAGAAAGTCACAAAGATCTCCTTCATGATGAATGAGGCCAATGGTGAATTTGGCTTTGCTACCTTTAGAGTTGTTCTTGGTCTACCAAGGGCTAAGAACTATGAACCTAATCCAACCACCGTTGAAATCATCAAATTCCTTGATGAAACCAGATATTACTAGCCCACTAAGGAAAGTGTCTCGGTGAAGACAATAACAATGGTTGATAAGAACCGGATGACTACCACATGGAACTATCTCTTCTCGCACTTCATTAATTGCATGGATGCAGGGCCGTTCCTAGCTTTTTTGGGGCCCTGTTACACATTGGTTCTCCCGAGTCCCAAGTGCCCAAAGCTTTTGAGTTTTGACTATGACAAATTGCAAAATGAGATAAGCAATATGAATTTATGATTTTTGAAACTAGAGTCCTACATAGTAAAAAGTATGTTAATTTTAATTTCCTAACATAAACCAATGGACCATGAATGTTAATTTCTAAATTGAACCTGAACCTATCAATCTAAACAAGTAAAAATCTAAATCTAAACAGTAAACAATATGTTAGAATAGATACCGTATATAATCAGAGCAAACCTAATAACCTATTAACCTAACAAACTAAAAAATCATAATGTAACTTACACAAAACAAAGTAAAAAATCTAAGATATTAGAGACTTAGATTGGAATTTACCTACTTACAATTTAGTCCAAAATGAGGCAATGATTTATCAAGAACCAAATGGAGGAATTGTCCAAATCAGTTGTTTGGAACCGGTCGATGGTTGGATGAAACGCAAGAAACGGTGAAAACTTAGATGAAGAGTCGGTTGTGAGGATGTCGATTGTAGATTCGTAAGGATGAAGAATCAGAGATTTATCGGTCGTATTGAACGGAGGAAGAAGAGGAATTCGTTTGAAATTAGTCATTGTCTTTTCCGTTGAAGAAGCGGATCTACCATCTTCGCCTCTTCGGGAATTTCAATCATTGATGTTGAATCAGCAATAGAAGGCTAGAAGCGAGAAGATTGAAGACGACAATGGTGTGCGACTGTGCGCTGTACGGCTCTGGCCGCTTTCTTTTTGGGAAGAAATTAGGCGGTGCTTCATCTGTGGGCTACAGGTTAGGCGAGAGAATTGAGACCTATATTTTTTGGGGACCCTGTTCAAATGAACAGATAGAACGGGCTAAAGCACAGCCCTGCATGGATGGGAAGACAGGAGGACACGATCAAGAAAGCCGCATGGCCTGAACACTATATACTCAATGATCTATGGTAGAAAAATCAACATTGTAATGATCATCTTCGATGATATCTTTCAAGACTCATAAAAGGGAAAAAGGTTGTCCCTTACGTGAGATTCCTTAGCGCTACCTGACACGGGGTTTTGACACCCCGCGAATCTTACCGCAAGTGTACGGGTCGAAGTCAAGTAATAGTACTTGAGAAAGTACGAGTATCGAATCACGGGGAACTAGGAACTAAGTATCACAATTACTATAAGCTCGATTAACTGGACTGTCGAAATTGGAAGATGGGTTTTAAAACTAATTACTAGCAAATCACAACTTAAACGTAAACGGAACAAAGAACAAATTAAGAACTTCGATAGAGAGAAAAGTTGAGGGTTGGAAATCCTCCGGGTCTACACATGCCACAAACAACTCAAACAATTACCAGTTTATCCCCTTAATGATTCCCAAATCTTTTAAAGTCACCGTTGTTCTCTTTCAAGCCACAACGGGTTTTATTTTGAAAAGGATAAGTTTAATCTCTCGATCTCACCTATGGATTTCAAAACACATTAAGTACTCGATTTATATTTAACTTGGCTAGATTTTCTCTCGAATCAACCTAACGGGTTAATTGGGACTAAGACTTATTCAGTATATCTCTATCACCGATTTATCGTCTTAGGCATGCAATTCCTAGTTCTATTTAACAGTTAATTCTCTCGAACTCAACTGGAAATAATAAGTCAATTAAAAGCTAGCTAGACTTTCAAATGCATTAAACACAAAATCACATGCTTAATTTATCAAAGAAAAACCAATAAAAGTTCAAATCATCTGGTTACATGCTTTATAAACCGAATTCATTCCAACCCCCAACACGAACCGGTTAGTTCATGTCGGTGGTGGATTCAAACACAAGAGAGAAAGATGAAACTACGTATGTAAACATGGTAACGCGAAAGATTAAAAACATGAAAAATAACGTGATGAACTCCCTTCAATCGTGCTTGTATCTACGTTCCGTGATGATTGTCTCCGTGATCGGCCCTCTAATGTGACTCCGAAAGTTCCGAAAAGTCGCCGGAAATCGCCCCAAAATCGCCCTTGGTCGTCTGCCGAAAGTTGGATACCGAACAATGACCTAAACCCCGGTAAATATAGCTGATTTTCGTGAAACAGACCCTTACGCGACTTGCTGCGCGACTTGCAAGTCGCGTGGCAAGTCGCGCGTGTTCCATATGCTGCCTGGGTCGTTTTCTGGTTCGCAGGTCGGGTCCTGGTTCGGTCGCGGGTCTTGGGCTTGACTTTTGGGCTTTCGTTAGGCTTCGTTTGGACTCGTTTTGGGCTCTTTTTAGCTTCTTTTCTCGAGGAATGCCGCCTTTTAGATAACATGTGTAAATCACTAGATAAACCGTAAAATACACGCCTTTTTACTTGAATACAAGCCAATCTCATTGGTTTGAGAACTGAAAATAACGCCAAAAAGTGGCGTTATCAACAACCCCAAACCGAGCGTTGCTTGTCCCCAAGCAAATTAGCGATAAAATAGAATAAAAGTACACAGTGAAATAACAATAACTGCACAATTCCCAATCGGTACCAAGTGATGCATCGGGGATTTCCCATACCCGTGAATATCTATCTCACTCTCGCCTCATTCTCATTTCGTTTGACCTATGACCTTCCATTGTGAGTTGAACTCGTGACCGTTCCGATTACATTAGGGTTAGACTAAGTCCGAGCATACTAGGGAAAACATTTCGCCTCGACCCTACCTCACGGGATACTCTCATTTTGCTCGAACCTAGGTTATCGCTCGTGTTGTCATGTTTATGGAAGTTATGTACAATAATACTCGAAATATTCCATGACAACTCTAAAGAAAGACGCACAAATGTCCAAACTTTTGATCTCAGGAGGAATCAAATAACAAGACAAGGAATATCGGTAAAGGTGGTCATAGACTCTAATCACGTTTTCCAGAAGATCATCCAGGTCTTTATAACGGTTGTAACGGGGCTAAGGTTAAGGCTATGAAACGAAGGGTAAAAGGATCAAAAATCCTCGGCGTGTCAATCATTTGCAATTCTGAACTCTCGTTGCCTCACATTCGCTCACTTGGTCCTTTCTCGTCACTATTGGAGTCGCTTTGACTCACTTATTATGCAGCTCTACTAGATACTATCTAACTAACGGTATTTTTTTTTAATGGGACTTCATTGGTCCTCTTTATTTTATTGGGGCATCATTGGCCCTCTTTTCTATTTCTTGACTGGCCTGATTTCTTTCTTTTCCGCTCTATCTCTCTAAGTTCATTACTTCTTCCGATTGACACACTTTCGGATTTGGTTGGCTAAGGCTTATGGCTAAGGGTTTAATGATGGGTTTAGAAACGAAAAGGTGAGTGTTTGGCTGCAAAGGGGCTAAGGGTACACGCAGAAGGGTAAAAGGTACGATAGCTAAAAACAGGTTAAATAAAACACACAATGCCTGGAATCATATCTTAAGGTCTACATGATATGGTCTACTATACCCTTACCTAATATCCCGATGTTCGTCTTTGCTACTCAATGCAATAATGTAGCGAGATCATTCTACATTCACGACAAGGAACTCGAAAAAGTGTATATGAATTTAGTGTATGAATCCCTCGAAATGAAAAACGTCTTTTCAAGGCTCAGAACTCACTATTGGGTGGTCTCCACTAATGTCCCTAGTCATGTCCTTTCCCGGTCTTTCCCTAACGGTCACGTCACTATCACAAGATTCTTCCCACAATGGTCGGTCTCAATCATTCAAAACAAAAAATTTAGCTACTTTGATCTAGACACTCAGAAGTGTAGGAATTCTACGTGCATAACTTGGGCCTGATTGGGCAACCCCAAACCTTACCCACACATTGTCCCCAATGTGCAAGTAAAATCGCAGGCGATGCGACGCAGTCATTGTGCAGTTATTAAGAAGAGCAGGCAAGGCATCATATAGCATAGCATAAAAAAGACTACCCAAAGTTTCCAAAAATAGGCACCCCAAACCTAGGCCGTGGCCTAGGTTTGCCAAATAAAAGCCAACCCCAAACCTCGGTAAAACCAAGGTTTGCACAGGGTCTAATGTGAGTGTGTAGATGGTTCAAAAATGAGGCACCCCAAACCTAAGTGAAACTTAGGTTTGTTGCATCTCGTGCAATTAAAATAGAACAACACATCAAACACCACTCTTTTAGCAGAGAAATGATTAGAACATACCTGTTTTGCCCGGCCAGAGGAGATTCTTGAAAGATTGAGCATTTGGAGAAGGAGGGGAGAGCACGCACACACAAAAGAAACAAACAAACGTCGAAAGAACAACCAGAAAACAGAAACACACAAAGCAAGAAAGGAATAAAAACTGCACGAAAAACGAAAAACGAGGCAAATGGGACTTCGGCGGTTTAGCCCGCGACTTGCAAGTCGCGTGGCAAACCGCGTAACCCTCTGTTTCAGAAAACCAACGGAGGGCCCCGCGACTTGCTCCGCGGTATGCAAACCGCGTGACAAGTCGCGTATGTCCCTGTTTCAGCTATTTTGACTTTTTCGATTTTTCGATTTTTATGGCTTTTTCATTATTTAAACACACTCAAAAATAAAAATAAAACTAAGCACGCAAATAACAAGGAAAACAAACCTTGGTGGGTTGCCTCCCACCCAGCGTCGTATTTAAAGTCGTGGCACGACTATGTGGTTTCAGCTCGGTTTGGTATCCACGGAATTGGATCGCCCACACATACGGTTCTTCGCGGACTCTTTTACTTTTGGCCCTCCATGACCAGCTTCAGATCCTTCATCTCTTCCAACTCTTACCTTCTCGAACATCTTGAAGATCTCGCTTTGGCCGCCGACTCGGAAGGTTATCTCGCCTTCTTCCATGTCAATCACAGCTCGGCTCGTAGCCAGGAAGGATCTCCCCAGAATTAACGGGACCTCTTCGTCTTCGTCTATATCTATGACTACGAAGTCGACGGGAAAATAGAACTTACCTACTTTGATGAGCACGTCCTCGACCACTCCATACGGGTATCGGATTGATCTATCCGCGAGCTTCAGAGTCATGTATGTCGGGCTTACCTCACCCAGGCCAAGTTTCCTGAAAATAGAAAGAGGCATCAGATTAATACTAGCCCCTAAATCACATAAAACCTTATTAAAAGTAAACTCCCCAATCTGAATAGGGATAGAAAAACTCCCTGGATCTTTAAGCTTCAAGGGAGGCTTATTCTGAAAAATCGCGCTGCACTCTTCAGTGAGTGCAACGGTGGCCTGGTGATCAAGTGTCCTCTTCTTCGATATAATCTCCTTCATGAACTTAGCGTAAGAGGGCATTTGTGTAAGCGCATCTGCAAAAGGGATGTTGATAGTTAGCGTTTTGAAAACATCAAGAAATTTTGAAAAATTGACATCATCCTTTTGCGCTTTCAATCTGCTCGGGTAGGGTACTCTTGGTGCTGCATGCTTGACCGGTGGTGTCACTTCTTTCTTCTTCGGTTCACTTTCCTCGCTTTCTTCAGCTTCAACTTCCTTCACCTTCTCAACCTCTTTTTCCTCAGGCTCGACTTCCCTTGCTGGCATCCCATTCAGTTCTTTGCCATTTCTCAGATAGATGGCATTGCAATGTTCTTGGTTCCTTTTTTCGGGTTGACTTGGGAAAGTACCGGGAGGTCGGTTTTGTAGGGCTTCGGAGATTTTCCCCACTTGCCTCTCGAGGATTTTAATGGAGGCGGTGTTCTGCTCAGTTGCAGCTTTTACCGTATTCACCATGCTCGCTAGCTCTCCGATCGTGCTGTCCATTTTTGACATGAACTTCATCATCATCTCTTCCAGCCCCGGTTTCTTTTCTCCGGATGGTCCTTCGCTCCTTTGTTGAAAACCTGGAGGACGGTACACATTATTAGTTTGAGTAAAATTAGAAGAGTTAGAAAAATTACCTGATTGTGGTTGACCGGGCTGATTCCATGAAAGATTGGGATGTCTTTTCCACCCCTCGTTATAAGTGTTAGAGAAAGGATCGTTTCTCGGTTGGCTCTGGTTTGACACAAAATGGACTTGATCAGGTTCTTGAAGGTTGCCGGCTTGCAAATGGCTCGTAATCGCTGCTAGTTGGGTTTTTATCTCTTTGAGTTCGTCTGATTTCCGAACACTCGCTACTCGTGCAACGGACGATCGTGGTGTGGAGTAGCTATGCTCGGCTAGATTCTCGATTAACTCGACTACTTCTTCATAGGTCTTGTTCATAAGAGCTCCCCCCGCTGCAGCCGTAATATCATTCTTGAATTGTGGGTGAAGGCCTCCAAAGAACGTTTGGATTATCACCCAGCCATGCAATCCGTGATGCGGGCACTTCTTCAGCATCTCCTTATAGCGCTCCCAAGCTTCATATAACGTCTCTTGATCCCATTGCGCGAAGTGCGTAATGTCGGCCATCAGTTGAGAAGTTCTTCCCGGTGGGAAAAACTTTTGAAGGAAAGCTGCTTTCAAGTTTGCCCAAGTTGTGATAAGATCTGACGGTAGACCCTCTATCCAGATTTCAGCTCTACCCTTTAATGAAAAGCTGAAGAGCCTTAGCTTGATTGCGTTCTCCTCCATTCCGTTGATCTTAAACGTGTTGCATATCCGTTCGAAGGCTCGTAGATGCGCGTGGGGGTCTTCAGTTGGTGCTCCCCCGAACTGATTCTGTTGTACCATTACGATGGTACTCGGCTTTATCTCAAAGTAGTTAGCCGCAGTGGTAGGTGGTTGAATACCTATGCGGGCCGCTGCCACATTTGGGTCGGCAAACGACCGCATAGGGACTCTTTCAGGAGGTGGCGGTGGATTGTTGCGAAGCGGTCTCTCGTCACCCATATTCAATTGTTTTCTAGCTTTCGATTCTTTACGTAGGCGACGAGCAGTTCTCTCTATTTCTGGGTCAAGTTCTTCAATTTCTTTCCCCCGTGTTGTTCTTGGCATAAACCAAGTGGTACCTGAAAAGAAAGAAAAACAAAGTCAGTAATCCAAAAACTGAAAGTGATGGAGTGAAATAACGAAATAAAAGAATGTCCAATCTAACAGCTCTTATAGATGGTAGTGCTATTAATTACAACTAGTTCCCCGGCAACGGCGCCAAAAACTTGACACGGGGTTTTGACACCCCGTGAATCTTACCGCAAGTGTACGGGTCGAAGTCAAGTAATAGTACTTGAGAAAGTACGAGTATCGAATCACGGGGAACTAGGAACTAAGTATCACAATTACTATAAGCTCGATTAACTGGACTGTCGAAATTGGAAGATGGGTTTTAAAACTAATTACTAGCAAATCACAACTTAAACGTAAACGGAACAAAGAACAAATTAAGAACTTCGATAGAGAGAAAAGTTGAGGGTTGGAAATCCTCCGGGTCTACACATGCACACAAACAACTCAAACAATTACCAGTTTATCCTCTTAATGATTCCCAAATCTTTTAAAGTCACCGTTGTTCTCTTTCAAGCCACAACGGGTTTTATTTTGAAAAGGATAAGTTTAATCTCTCGATCTCACCTATGGATTTCAAAAAACATTAAGTACTCGATTTATATTTAACTTGGCTAGATTTTCTCTCGAATCAACCTAACGGGTTAATTGGGACTAAGACTTATTCAGTATATCTCTATCACCGATTTATCGTCTTAGGCATGCAATTCCTAGTTCTATTTAACAGTTAATTCTCTCGAACTCAACTGGAAATAATAAGTCAATTAAAAGCTAGCTAGACTTTCAAAGGCATTAAACACAAAATCACATGCTTCATTTATCAAAGAAAAACCAATAAAAGTTCAAATCATCTGGTTACATGCTTTATAAACCGAATTCATTCCAACCCCCAACACGAACCGGTTAGTTCATGTCGGTGGTGGATTCAAACACAAGAGAGAAAGATGAAACTACGTATGTAAACATGGTAACGCGAAAGATTAAAAACATGAAAAATAACGTGATGAACTCCCTTCAATCGTGCTTGTATCTACGTTCCATGATGATTGTCTCCGTGATCGGCCCTCTAACGTGACTCCGAAAGTTCCGAAAAGTCGCCGGAAATCGCCCCAAAATCGCCCCTGGTCGTCTGCCGAAAGTTGGATACCGAACAATGACCTAAACCCCGGAAAATATAGCTGATTTTCGTGAAACAGACCCTTACGCGACTTGCAAGTCGCGTGGCAAGTCGCGCGTGTTCCATATGCTGCCTGGGTCGTTTTCTGGTTCGCGGGTCGGGTCCTGGTTCGGTCGCGGGTCTTGGGCTTGACTTTTGGGCTTTCGTTAGGCTTCGTTTGGACTCGTTTTGGGCTCTTTTTAGCTTCTTTTCTCGAGGAATGCCGCCTTTTAGATAACCTGTGTAAATCACTAGATAAACCGTAAAATACACGCCTTTTTACTTGAATACAAGCCAATCTCATTGGTTTGAGAACTGAAAATAACGCCAAAAAGTGGCGTTATCACTACCATACAGAGGATCATGGGCAATAACTATCCCAAGTATGGAACTCTTCAAACTTGGAAGCCGAATCCTGGATCAAAAGCCTACATTCGTTGTTGTTAGCCTGTCGAAGGTATGTTAAGGATTTCTTACCCTACCTCCCTTCCTCTACTTCTACTCTTCCACCGGTGACCACGATTGTGGTTCAACCCCCAACGTCTACGCGGGTCACTAAACCTACATTCTCATTGAAAAGGACACAATCTGAAACCACACTTAGTCATTCAAAAAAGGCTAATAAGACCAAGGAGAAAGCACATAAGCTGATGATGGACTCTCGACAGTCCTTAATCATTGAATTCGCAGTCAGCTCCACAACACCTGAAGCCCAGCCGCCACTTCAGCACCTTCTACTGTTGAAGCTTCACTGATATCTACCCAAGTCACCTCAGTGACTCAAATAACTGACTGTATCACTTCGAGTGTCACCAGCGCTCCTCAGATGCACATTTGCACTGCCCCGTCTCTACATCTTTTGGCTGCTAGTCCCCCTCATTGGTCTCTACGACACATGCAAACAATTCATTAGTGGTTGTCCCCACTGACGCTGATGCCTCCTTCATTGCTTGTCTTAGAGTTGTGTTGCATCTTGGTGATTAGGTTTGGATTTGTGTTAAGTTTTGGTGATTAGACTTTGATTTGGGTTGAGCTTGGTGATTATAATTTGGATTTTTGTTGATGTGGTATGTAAATGTTTTTTGGTGAGTATGGTTGGAGGAGGCAAGTGGTGAGAGAAGATGTCTAGAGAAGGAAAGTGGTCGGAGATAGGTAAAAGTCCTAATTGCCCATAACTTAACTGAGAATTTTGACAGAAGTCAGTGTGAGGGGTCGATACCGTTACGAAAATGAAACCACAAATATCCCATGTGTAAACAAAATATAATGAACCCAAATCATGTTTTTCATATAACTATAGGGACAATATATGTAATTTACTCTTATCTTCTTATTTTTTGTTGGACCAAATTAACATTGTTTTTTTGGAAAGAGTCGTGGCATTTTGACACAAAAGGCACGTTATTTATTTTTGAAAAAAAGTTTCATTATAAAATTAAAATTAATAGTTTAAAAATAAAAATATCTTGAAAAAGAAGCATAAATATTTGGTGTTATCCTAAAAGGGTCTGCACAACGTACATGACCTTGTTCTCAAGCAATCAGACCATTCCCTTTCTTCAGTCTTCCACCATACTCTTCTCTTCCTTGGTTCACTCATTTGACCAGGGTGCTCCGAATTCAACTAAAATCTAACACCATTTTAGCTTTGAAATGGAATACACTAATAGGTAGCTTAGGTAAATATAATAAAGTTTGTTTTAATTCTTATTAATATAACTTTTAAATAGCTAGTATATTTGTATTTCTTTTAACCGTTAACCACTAGATCTTGTACTTATTGAAAATATGGATGCATCAATGGCTAGCCAATCATATAACATACGTCTTGGGCAGATTGGCCGGTGTTGCAGTCCATCAGCCATGATTCTGCTCGAGTTGTCGTCCATATGGGGCTGGCTGTTCTTAAATCTCATACATCCGCTTGACGAGTTTCGGGGGTGGGTCTGCTCTTATTAGTAGTAGTTGGCTTCTTGTTCGTCTTTTGTTGTTTTTAGGTTGGGTTTTGTCTTAAGTTTGGGCGTTTCTTCTTTGCTTCGTTGTTGATTGTGGTTTTTACATCTTGCATATTCTTGTGTTGTTTTTAGATCTTGTACGTTCTTTTGGCTTTGTTTCAATATATATGGTCTTTTAAATAAATGTAATTTATGATTATGTAAACAATGTTAAGTCAAAATTAATTGTACCATTTAGGTCTAAAACCCGATTATCAGATAAATTAGCAAGTATATATTAGGAAGAACCGGATGTTAATTACTTTAAGTTCGGAAAAAAAAAACATCATAGGTACGCTGCTCTTTTTTGGTCTTACAACTAATCAAAATATTACACATGTTTGCTTAAACTTGTTAAGATTGATAACCTAATCTTTTTAAATAAAACAACTTAAGAGAGTATACACTTAAATATACTTGGAAGACGGTTAAACCATCCAAGTCACTTTTTAACTAAATCTTTTAATTCCATATCTAGCTCATTAGCAATAAGCTAAAATTAAATTATACCCGTCAATATCGATTTTGACAGCTAAGAAATCAAACTTATAACCCGGTCGGGGACGGGGATTCCCCGTAAAACCGGGTATCGGGGACGGGGACGGGGATCCCCGCTTTTCTAAAACCGGGGATGGGGACGGGGACGGGGACGGGCATCTCACTCCCCGCCCCGCCGGGTATCCGTATTTTATAATATGTATAATATATATATATATATATATAATATGAAAATATATATTTAAATATATAGTAATATTTTTTGTCCAAAAAATCAGTAATAATTGCATATCTTTTTAATCATTAATGTATGTATACATACACATATACATCAGACGCCTATATTATATATATATATAAGTAAAGGTATATATATATATATATTTTCTTTTATGAACCCCATCAACTACTGAACTACATCTCCATAAAATTGAATCCCAACACATTGATCATTTTCATATTATATATGCAATATATATATATATATATATATATTTGAGGGTTGCCTTCTGTTTTGTCTTCTATTTCGTTGGCTTACTGATGGCTTTAGGTTTGTGCCTTACAAACCCATAGTTTTTTTTTATTTTTTGGCCCTGGAATGTTTGATAGGTGTTGTACGTTTTTGGTTGGTGCACCATTTTGGTGGTTTGTTTCATAAAGTTGATGCATTTCTAAACAAAATATTTTGTAGTTTTTGTTATTTTTTTATATTTTGTTGTAAATGTAATATGTTTACCTTTCTGCCATACTACTCGATAAGTCGATATGTTTTGGTACGTGTAACGTTATTTTTTTTGGATATTACTCGATATGTTTTGGTACGTGTAACGTTATTTTTTTTGGATTAAGTTGATTTTCTTTTGGTTTTAGGTTGTTAATTACTATATGATGTTTAATTTTGTATTAAAATAACTTTTTTTGTATTAAAATAATTATTTTTGTATTAAAATAAAAAAAATCGATTGGGGAAAAAATCCCCGTTTCCCCGTTGGGGATCCCCGTTCCCCGGTGGGGATGGGGATGGGGATATGATCATATTCCCCGGCGGGGATGGGGACGGGGATGGGGATGAATATAATGATCGGGGACGGGGATGGGGATTGAGGTCCCCGCCCCATTCCCATGCCTACTTGCTCCATGCTTCGATTTATCCTCTGTCCTTCTTGATTTTATTTTTATGGGCTAGTGTGGTTTCGAGAGAGGCTGAGAATCATCCAATAGTTATCACTTTTATAGAATATATAATGTCGTAATAGTAAGGTTCAACGTCTATTCTTTATTGGAACATGTTTATCAATTGGTTATCAATTAGTTTTATAAAGTTCAAACAATAAACTTAAACTGTATACATACAGTAATAAGTTGTAAAAATTAGAAAACATTTTTCTTAACATAATTAGTATATTACCATGAATATTTTATATGTGAATTACTCGTGATCGAAATCGTTGAAAATCCGATTAAAAAAACTGAAAAGGAGTATTTCAATATATGAGTATCAAATTATTAAATGTGAAATTTTAAGAAATTAAGGAAGGCTATAACAATTTTAATAATAAATTTGAAAATATTTGAATTAAATAATGATACTTGATATTTAATAAATTTGTTTTTCAATAGTTTTTATCGAATATTTTATAATACAATAAATATGTAATCCAAATTAACTTGTTACAGGAATGAAATGAAATTACATATTCTACATCATTTATCTCATATGAACAAAATCAAAACAAACAAATCCAACATACCTCACTCTAAAATACAATCTGAATAGAATATATGTTACATATTTCCTCTACCCTAAGGTTTATAGATGTTCAAACCCTCTTACAGAACTTATTTATCTCGTGTAAAACTAAGAATTTTTAAGGCGATACGGTTTGGGTCTATTTGCTTATTTACCTTGGGTAAAAGTAGTGATAGAAACTTGAGTCAGTTGAGTGTATTTGGTACGTATGATTGAATATGACATAACATAATAAAAACTTGTTGTCTCATTTTTATTATGCGATATTAGACCGAGACATGAAAGGACTTGAATGGGACAAAAATTCATTTTTTGTATCACGAATATAAAACATTATTATAAATTACTAAACTGCCACTAGTAAAAGAAAACATTACCTTTTTATAATTCTTTGACTCGCTCGATTCACCCTTATTTAATTCTTTTCATGGGAAAGAGTGTTCTAGGGTATGTCTAGACTAATCCCTTGACAAATTATGACTGTAAAACATCAGACCTGATTAAATCTCAGTGGCCACAATTGTTGTATACGTTTGAAATAGACCCTTATTTCATCCTTTCTAGACGTACAATCATGTTTGCATATTAGACATAAACTTATAACTTCATTAAGAAAAAGAAAAAAAAAACATTAGATAATAACTTGATGACTAACTAATTAAGAAAAATATTTATATAAAACATAATTGAAAGTTTAAATATTTGTTGCAGTCACTTCAAATAAATGCGACTTTTATCTCTATGTTTTTTAAGCTATAGTTTTGGCCTTGAGTCACATTTTATCAGTAGTTTACCATTAAATATTGAGGGATAAAAATAACTTTAATTTGTAAATTATAGGAAACAATATAATTCCAAAAATATAAAAAGAATATATAATAATAATTTTCAACAAACAATACTTTTTTCTTGAAAAGGGTGTCCTAGGCTATGTCATGACTAATTCTTTGTCAAATTATGACCGTAAGACATCAGCCCTGATTAAATCACAATGGCCACAATTGTTGTATATGCCTGAATTAGAACCTTGATCAGATAGGACATTCTACCACATCCCCCAGGACCTTAACCAGTACGCCACAAACCTTGAGGTTAACAAACAATACTATAGGGAAGAAAAATGTAGTTTAGTCTTTATTTTACAAAAATTATGGTAATTAGTTTATATATATTTTATATTAAATAATTAAATTGGTGTTGGTCATAAACCTCCATTTTTGCAATTATAGAAACAAATGTAACACTAAATTATAAATCTGAATAGTAAAAACCACAATTCTAAAAAGGGAAATTAATTAAAATACCCTAAGTTTGACCAAGTGTTACCAAAATGCCCTAAATCTCTCCCACTTTGCAAAAATACCCTTTTTTCCGCAATGGGAGCCCGCGATCGCGGGCCAGGGACCATTTCTGACACTTTTTTAAACTTGCAGGGACCATTTTTGAAAAATGGAATCACGCGATCGCGGGCTCAATGGTATACTTTTTTTTTACTTTTCAATTGCAAGGGACCATTTTTGAAAATTTCCAGGGACCATTTTTGAAAATTTGACCCGCGTTTGACACTGTTCACCCGCTTTCGTCCAATTTTACAAATTTGAAATGAAATGTTACACTTTCAGCCCCTATACTTATTTACTAAATTTACTTTATACCTTTTACTTTCATTATTTTAATTTTACATTTAACACATATAATCGTTTATTAACTAAAATACGTTAAAAATACGTTTTAATTTTAACAAATTACACCATTATAATCGTCTCTTCGATACGTTCGAAATGAGCCCAATCTTGAATTTTTTTGGATTTATATATTTTAATATATATCATATACAGTTATACACTACATAAAAAAATATTTTTATATTTAAAATTCATACCCTTATAGTTAATTATTTAATTTATGGTACATCTCTTATTTTTTTTTCAATTTTGTTTTACACTCCTATCGCATTAACATAATAATCATATATTAACTAATTCATTAAATCGTTTTAAATTATTATTATTTGAATGTGTTTATAGATATCGTGAATGACAATAGGAGAAGGTTTCACGAGAAGAATATTAAATGGGGTTTTGACAAGTTGGTATCACTGGACTCATTTAAGAATTGTGAAAATGGGTATTTGGCGAATGATGATTCATGTGTGTTTGGAGCTGAAGTATTTGCAGTTACAGAGTATGCACAAAATGATCGATGTATTTTCAACGTAACTTAGATTAAAATTATCTCCTTCAATTCAGTCCCGTCCCGTGCCATCCAGTTCCGTCCCGTCCCATCCCATCTAGTATGTGTACCAAACACTACCTAAGAGTACCGTAAATTAAATAATTAACTATAAAGGTATAAACTGTAAATATTGAAAATAGTTTGATGTAGTGTATATGATATATATTAAAATATATAAATAAAAAAAATTCAAGATTGGACTCATTTCGAACGTATCGAATAGGCGATTACAATGGTGTAACTTGTTAAAATTAAAACGTGTTTTTAATGTATTTTAGTTGATAAACGATTATATGTGTTAAATGTAAATTTAAATTATGAAAGTAAAAGTTATAAAGTAAAATAAGTAAATAAATAAATATATATTTTAAATAAAAAAAAAATGTAATTGTGTTGGTCAAAATCCTCCATATTTGTAGCGGTCCGCGTGTCTGTCCCCTTCAAACGCAAATAAACTCTCTCCTCTCTACGTTTCTCACACTCTTACACTCTCTCTCACTAACACCCCCTTTTTCTACGTTACATTTCCAGAAATCCCCTCCAAAAACGAAAACCAAAACCAAAATTATGGAAAATCCTGAAATCTTCCAACAACCATCATCCACCAACCATAACCACCAATTCACGCCGGAAAAATCCAAAACCGACCATTTCCTCATCGAAGACCTTCTCGATTTCCCCACCGACGAAATGGTCGACGCTGCTCCCCTCCTCCTTCCTCCTCCTCCTGCTGCTGCTGATGATTCCTCCTCCACCACCCTCCTCGACAGTTGTAACTCCTCCCTCTCGGCCGATGTCGGTCGCCGGAGCTTTACCGATTCTCAATTCTCCAATGACCTTTGTGTCCCGGTAATCCCTTCATTTCAATTCATTATTACTCTTGTTACCTTTCTTGTGATTCGCTTTAATGCATCACGGAGTTGTACCGTACAATTCTTATTTTTAATATTTTCCTATAATATTTGGATGAAATTGTTTTCAGTTACTGACACAGTATTCGTGATTGCAGTATCTATGAAATTAATATAACTTCAATTCTCCATGTAATTAATTGGTGCATTTGTTTGGAGAAAATTGACCAAAATAGCCAATCTTTTCAATCCATTACGTACGTATTTGCCTAAAGCTCATTTTATGGGGTTTATTACTAAAATTAATTGGGATTGGCTCTTTCTCCAAAATGTCAAGTAAAAAAGGTCAAAATTTACAAAATTAATTGAGTTATGGTGGTCTGACAGTATGATGATTTAGCTGAGCTAGAATGGCTATCGAACGTAGTGGAGGAATCGTTTTCTTGTGAGGACTTGCAGAAACTCCAACTCATATCTGGAATCAAAGCCCGACCTAACTATGCATCCAACAACCAAGAATTCCTACCTGAATCCGCCAATCGGCCGGCCAACAACCCAATCTTCAACACCGACATGTCAGTCCCAGGGAAGGCCCGCACCAAGCGATCCCGAGCCGCACCCTGCAATTGGACCTCTAGGCTCCTTGTCGTTTCTCCCACCACCACCGGGGTTCCCGCCGTTACAATGTCCTCGGAGTCCGAGTCCGATATCGCTTCGAGCTCCATCGGAAAGAAAACCGTGAAAGCCCCACCAAAGAAAAAGGAAGTTCAGGAGAACCCGTCTCATAATAATAATAATAATAATAATAATAATAATGGGGATGGGAGAAAATGTCTACATTGTGCCACTGATAAGACCCCACAATGGCGTTCCGGGCCCATGGGTCCCAAAACACTTTGTAACGCTTGTGGGGTCCGTTACAAGTCAGGTCGGTTGGTACCCGAGTATCGTCCTGCTGCGAGCCCGACGTTTGTACTCACCAAGCACTCGAATTCCCATAGGAAAGTGCTCGAGTTAAGACGACAGAAAGAAGTGCAAAAGGCACAACAACAACAACAACAACAATACATGCATCATCAACACATGATGTTCGACGTTCCAAATAACGACGATTATTTGATCCACCAACACCTCGGTCCCGATTATCGGCAACTTATATGATCGGTGCGGGTTGTAGGGTAATTCGATCCATGAGAATCGTACTTTGTTTTGGCCTTCTAGTTCATGAAAATTAATTTAGATCCTTTTTTCATAATTAATTTTTCTAAAAATCATAATTCCTAGGGTTTATCTTTCCTAATTAATTGGAATTTTGTAGTTTTATTTTTAATTCCGGAAAAATAGTGGAAAATAGGAGAGATGAGATGTAGACCCTTTTAATGTCTTTCGTTGTCAAATTTTGGCTAATTCGTGAACCAAAAATTTCATGTTATTTTTGCATTTTCTTTGTTTTTATTCCCATTTTTTACCATCCAATTATTTATTACCAAAAAGTTTTATCTTTTCCTGAAAGAAATTCACTGCTAGAAATTATACCAGCATTACGGGTTGATTTTCGACGGATTGAAGAAAAGTAAAAGAAGTCAACGCCCGCATAATTCAGTCGAAAAATCCGTAGTGTAATACGTAGATGTAACTGGTATGCTAGCTCTCAAAAAGTGTAAGTAGATATTGGATAAATAAATACATGGATTGTTGAACAACATTTTGAGTTATTTCTTTTATTATAATAACAATGACAATGACAATGAAAATGAAAATGCAGGAGTAGATCACATACTGTCATCTGATATAATATGTAGGAGTATATATTATACACATCTCGACGCTTTAAATAAATTAATTGTTTGTGTTAATTGGTTACTGGTTTTTGAAAAATATTAAAATTTTAAATTTAGAACAATTCTCTTGACATGTATTAAGGATTTAAACAAATCTGTGTTATTGTTACTTTTAAATTCCTTTTTTTCTCATGGCCCATAAAACATAGATATATATATATATATATATATATAAGTAAATGAATAGTACTCTTGAAACATATATATATCAATGGAATGGTACGTTGTTACAACTTTACAAACCTCTTAAATAACAATTATATTTTTTAATAACACCAGTTACATTATTTCATATAATTTTATTAAAGTCAACTAAATCAAATTAACAATATCAGTTATTAAATTACTTACACACAACATTCTTCACCAGATTACTCTATACATCTTCAATTGATGATTTTTGAAACATGACATCATCATATTATTATTAAAAAAATACGTATATACGATTGACAAATCAGTTTGTTCAAGATATATATGGAATTTAAACAATTTTTTTTCTTTTTTGAAAAAATAAACAAAATTTTCTGTAAAAATGAAAATATAAATATTTAATCAATTAATGTAAAATTAATCACGGGCACCAAGATTGCTACATGTGCACATGTTCGATTTCTTTTAAAGCTTTTCTTAAGTTGCACCTTTAATTAATTTAATTTAACTACAACTAATTAAATTAATTAACCAACAATATAAAGGTATAACCAAAACTTAAAATTAAATTAAATTAAATTCACGTGACCATGTGCCTCCACCAACTTCAAGAGGAAATATAAATTCGATGTTGACTTTCCCGTTTTCGAAATTCATTGTTTTTTAATTATATAGTCTTAATTATAATATATTGAGTTAATTAAGATTAATTAATTAATAAGTTTATACAAACATTAATAATTAGAGTAAATTGCATTCTTGGTCCCTGTGTTTATCCGATTTCTTTGAAAGGAGTACCTGAACTTCAATAACTCAAATAGTGGTCTCTGAGTTATGCGATTTTGTTCCAAATCCAGTCCCTGGTCACTAACCCCGTTAAAAAGACCAGTTAGTGCCAGGGGTAGTTTCGTCCATTCCAAATTTCCCTCCCAAATTAAACAAACCAACCTCATTAAGTCGGCTTTAAGAACCAACACCCCTGCTTTCTTTCTTCTTCAACATCTCACACTCTGGTTTCTTCAATTCTTCAAAAAATGGTGATATGCTACTGTGGTTTTGAAGCAAGTTTAAAAACATCTTGGACACATGCAAACCCTGGACGTAGGTTCTATTCTTATGGAGCTATGGTAAGGCCCCTGTTTCCTGCAATTTCTTAACATTTCATGGATTTTCTGGTTTGTTACCACAAAAATTCTCCCTATTTTCACTTGTACAGGGTAAAAGGTGTTCCTTCTTTGGATGGTTTGATCCACCAACCTGTGCTATGGCTATCGATGTTGTCCCTGGGTTACTGAGGTCAAAGCACATACTTGAAGAAACTATCAACTCAAGAGAAAGTGAGATTGAGGTTGCAGCTGTTTTTGGTTCTTAGTTGGGTTGTGTTTGGGATTTGCATGTATAGTTGTATGAAGTAATTGCAGTGAAGTTAGTGTTGGTTTAAGTTGAATGTAAACCAGTGAGTAGATGTTAAGCTAGTTTTGGGATTTTGGTTAATGATCAATGTAGCCACTGCTTTGTTTATGATGTAATGTTAGGTTTTCATTAGCATCAATGAAATGCTTTCTGTTTTGAAATGGTTTCTATTTGGAAAGTGCCCAAAATAGTACATTACAACCATCCTTACTGTTAGCTCCAATCTTTCTGTTTATGAAAGTAGTGAAAAATAGGCTAAGTATAGAAGTCTCCAACAGAGGCTCTGCCGAGACACCAAGAAGACCGAAGGCAAGAATCGACAGAAGACTGCTCACAGAGGACCGAGCCGCAGAACCTCTGTCACCTTTGACAGAGCCTCTGCGGTATACTGGAGACTTGGAAGAAATCAACAAATATCTTTCTACTGTTCCAAGATCCGTTCATCCACTTGTACAAGGAGTGCCCTGACAACCTCCACGTGTCAAACTTTGATAGGGCTCAGTACCAAGTTGATATCAGCGCATTTAATACATGCAGTACCTGCTACTGTTCATAGGACCCTGTCTATTGTAGATCAGTCCTTATTGTCTAAAGTATGTCCCCTTTGTAGTAGTATAAATAGAAGACTCATGTTGAGTTCTTCTATTAACAAGAATTACAACTTAAGCTACGCACAACACACACACCAGCAGATTTCTTGTTATGTTCTTGGTGTTCTTAATAATATCAAATACAGTAAATCTTTGAGATATTTATCTGTCTTTTACAAACTGCTTATTTGATATTGTGTGTTCTTCTACCTTAGAAATCTTTCAGTTCTTTAAATACGCTTCCGCAAATATATCTTATCTGAACTATCTGAAAGACTCATCATTGTTAAGTAAAACAGGAACCAACATTGGTATCAGAGCAAACCTTGATTTTTAATATCAAGGGATCCACTCTAAACAATGATCTTTGGTAGAAACTTGGATTTTTAAACCTATTCTTCTTAATATTCAAACAGTTTCTATTTTTCTGCCATTTTCGATTCATTCGAACTTTGGTAAAATTATAGAATCTGTTATTCTGGTTAAAACACCATATTAGTGCTCAGTTTAAAGCTTTTAAGCTTAGAAACATCATACGAAGCATCCACTTCACATTCTGAAAAATATGCTGTTCATACCCTATCTTTCTGAATATTTTCTCTCTCTCAAAATGACAAATACAAACAACTTCTTCACTGTTGGTTCTTTAACCAAGCCTCCTACTCTTCTTAGAGACGAATACCCTCAATGGAAGATACGAATGATTCACTTCTTTGAGGGTACTGATAAAGAACTCGTATACTATCTTCGAAATCCTGCTTTCGTTCCAATGATAACAGTACCACGTATTCCTTCCACAGACGACACACCAGAAATCCCTGAACACGAAAAACCAAAAGCTCAGGGTAAGTGGTTCGATTCTGATTGGGCAAAATATGAAGTGGCTCAGAAAACAAAAAGACTTCTGATCATGGCTATTCCCAACGACCTTTTCCAGTCCCTAGATGCATGTGAATCTGTGTTGATCCAAACCCTCAGTGATTTGATAAACCTAAATCTAAACAAGTTGGAACACTAAGATTTCTTGCACTAAGAGAGATAAGAAAATTACTAATAATAACCTATCTTGAGATAAGAGATTGAACTTGTCCAGAGTTAGCAAGTTACTTCAAATGAAGTGGGTTCATCTTTTTATATACTTCATGCATTTAATGCAAGTCAGTATACACTTTACACGTGTCATCAGCGGATTGGTTGCACGTCATTGACCTTTATAGACAACCTTAGTAGCCACATGAATGAACAGTGTAGTATCAGAGTGGTTGTACGATTTCAGACAATAGAAGGTTCTGTTCTGACATTTCGTACGGAGTCGTGCAAGGGAGGTTAAGACAAAAGTACTTTGTACGGAGGACTTCATGATCAGCTTTCGTTGATTCAGAACATTATCATTATCTATTCAGCGAATGATAAAGTTCAGCGATAGCTGAAGTCTTGTACTTGATACTTCACGTTGAGTGGACAAATCTGAGTCTTCGCTGATCTGCATCAGTTCATTAGGAGAATTGTCGCTGGTTCTTGAGCTTGATCTTCGACTTCAGCGTAGAACCTATGTTGACGTGAAACTTGTCTTCAGGGATCATAAGTAAACAACTAACTTATCAGCGATCATCATAAGAACTGAACAGGCTCAGAACATTATGGTGAACAGTGTTCGCTGAATGTTTAATCTAAAGAGCGAGAGTTCCTATCAGCGGTACTGTAAGATTGTTAGATCTGAAGTTTTGTCAATAAACCAAGTGTTGAAGATCTGATAAGAAGGTTCAGAAGTTCTGAGAAGAAGAGTCAGAAGTTCTGAGAAGAAGAGTCAGAGATCTGAGAAAGAGAAGTCAGAAGTTCTGAGAAGCGTGATCAGAAGAATGTTCAGAAGTTCTGAACTACCTGTTCAGAACTTATGACGAGTTTCGTTATTTAGTAATGTGTAAACTAATTAGGACACGTGTTATGTTCTTATTAGTCTTTCTTATTTGTACTGTAGCTTTAAGATGTTTGTTGCAGTATAAATAGAGTGGTTAGCACTACGTTGCTAACTGATTGATTTTCCCATATTACTTGTATTCATTCCTTGTAATCTTTGAGGTTATCTCTCTCTTAGATCTGTAATTCTGTGCATCATTGAATACAATTGGGCTTGATCATACAATTTCTCAATTACTTCTTTCTATATTGATTGTAAGAATAGATCCTGCACTTTCAATTGGTATCAGAGCCAATCAACAAACAAATTCGACCAAGAGTGTGTTTGATCGCGTTCTTGAAGTTTCTTGATCAATTCGACAATTGATTCCGCTGCTGCTAACAATTCTTGAATTCCTAACAATTCTTGAATTCGTTTCTATCATTGATTCAAGAAATTTGAATTTGTCTTTCTGTTGAATCGATATCTTACAATCAAGTCATCCAAAGAATTTCTCTCTATGCTGATTAATTTTCGAAATTAAACAGAGATCACAGGTATGTTTTCGAAATTCTCGATTAGTTTCTTGATCAAAGTGATTATATCTGCTGCATGTTGATTAGTATTCAAATTTTTTGTTGAAAAGAAGATTTCATTAATTCATGTACTTTAACTGTTTGATGAAATGCATGTGACAGATTCGATCAATTCTTGCATGTTCTAGATCTGTGTTGATTCTCATTTTTTTATCATAATTCATAGTTGATATTAGAATTTGTCATTTCATCATGCCTGAGATTGTTGAAGTTTTTGTGAGACCCGCAAGTTCTATAACCAGTTCAGACAATTTACAAAAATTAAGTCCTGTAAAAGCAAAAGAAACAATTTCTAAACCAAAAACTGAGATTGTTCATTTTGAAAGCAAGTTTGCTAATCTTGAAGCCAAATTTGAGGAAAGTGCAAAAGTTGTTGTAAATTTGCAAAAAGATAAATTCGATCTTCTAAAAGATTTCGAAAAGGCTCAAGAGAACACAAATGTGTTAGAAAAAGAGAATGTTGATTTGAAAGAGAAAATCAATTTTGAAAGAAAGATGTTGACAGATTCTAAAAATAGAATCAAATCATGTGAAATGAGAAATTGTCAACTCTTGAAACAGATCTATGATTTTGAACAAGTTCTTATACTTGAAAGAGTGAAATTTGAGAAAGAGAGAAGAGACTTTCAAACTGAGAGGAAAGTTTTTGAAACAAAGTCTGTTGAATTATCTTTGAAAATTTCTGATTTGGAGAAAATTCTTGCAAAAGAAAGAAAAGAATTTGAATGCAAGAAAAATGTTTTTCAAAAAGAAAAGAATGGTTTTGAGAAAAAGAAAACAGGAATGTTAAATGAGTTTTCTGTAAAAATCAATGAGTTGGAGAAAGAGTTAGAAGATGGAAGGAAAGAGACTGAAAAGAAGAAGGTAAATGGCTTTAAAGAAAAATGCTTAAAAGATGAGTTTGAGAAGGAAAAGAAAGTTTTTCATTTGGAGATAAGGAGACTTATTAAGAAATTATCTGATTTATCAACTAAAATCATGATAGAGAGGAAGTCCAAATCTGATTTGCAGTCAAGGTTTGATTTGTATATTAAAAAGTTTAGGGAATTTGAAACGAAAGTTGTTGACAAATCAAATCATAGTTCAAAAGATCAGATTCGTTCTTCTAATCTGTTTTATGATTCTGATATTGATAAATCTTATAATTGTTCTTTTAAAAAGATAAAAATGGAATGGAGAGTTAAAGGAACAACTTCTAAGAAAGAAGTGCCAAAATCAAAAGTTCCTAATTCAAATGTCAAGAAGAACAATACTTTTCAAAGAAAATCTTTTGGTAAACCTGATGTGATTTATTCTGTAAATCAATTAGTCAGAGTTGCACAAAAGAAACTTTGTTGTTCATATTGTGGGACTAATGATTTTGTGAACAAGAATTTTATTCAGCACTGGTATGGTTCTTATAGAATATCTGCATATGCTACTACACCTAACAAACCTGGACCCAAGTTCATATGGGTACCAAAGTCAACTTAATCTGTTTTGCAGGTTATACATGTGTAGAGCTGAATGAATGATCTATACCTACACATGACTGAAAACAGATGCTGTGCTTAAATTGAGAATTTTGACTTTTGGATAATTCTGTCCAAAACTCGGTCTGAATGTAATTATGGATTTCTGATTCATATAGATCAATTTGTTGATTTTGTTGAGCAAGTTATGGTGATTTGAAGTTTAGAATGTTCAAAAATCACAAAATCCATAGGAATGCTTAATCTGCCTAGTTGAAAATATTTTTCTTAAAAATGCTAAATTTTTCTAAGTAAACTTGTCTGAGTAGTGTATTCAGAACTTCTGAGTCTTGAGTTCAGAACTTCTGAGTCTTGAGTTCAGAACTTCTGAGTCTTGAGTTCAGAACTTCTGAGTCTTGAGTTCGGAACTTCTGAGTCTTGAGTTCAGAACTTCTGAGTCTTGAGTTCGGAACTTCTGAGTCTTGAGTTCAGAACTTCTGAGTCTTGAGTTCAGAACTTCTGAGTCTTGAGATCAGAACCTCTGAATCTTAAGGTCAGAAATTCTGAGTCAATACTTCAGCAATCTAACTTTCAAAAATTTATTTTTGAGAAATACAAATAACTTCAACTGTATGGATTATGCTTCTTCGATTATCTTTTTATCTCAAATACATGCTCAAGTCAAGGGGGAGCATCAAAATTCTTTTGGAAATCATTTTGTGATGCTTAAAAGATTTGTTTTCATTTCTTATCTGTTCAAACCTCTTCTGAATAATCAAAATGTTTTATATTGGTCAGAAGTTGATTTTAAAAGACATTTTGGTTACAAGGCAAAATTCTTCTGAGTCATGGAATCAGAACATCTGTGCGTGTTATTCAGATCTTTGACTTGAGTCAAAATTCTATCCACTAACACGTGTCAGCTTCATATTTGTTTGACAATGCCACGTATTTCATTTAAATCCTTTGTGGTATTTCACATGTGTTGACTCCGTTATAACATTGATTTCGCTTTTCCGTTAAACCTTTCAACTTCGCGGATTTTAAATAGGTCTTAAAATCCCTATTTCAAATTTCTTTCAAATTCCAGAGCGAAACGTGAGATACGAATCAAATCCAGAGTTCTTTGAATCTGTTTTCTTCTTAAATCATGTCTGAAATACGAAGAAGTGGTCCAATTTCTCTACATTCTACAAAATCGATAATGGATTCATCCGATTCGGAAAATGATGAAGTACAAAATAGAGTTGCAGAGGAAGGGGCAATAAGAAATGATGAAGAAGATGAACAAATGGATGAATCTGAAGGAAATGCGGATGAGGTAAACGTTAATATTGAACATGATCAAAGTGCTGCAGGTTCTATTATGTCAGATAGATCTATTCTAGTGGAAAGAGTTGTTCCTGAGAGTGAATGGTTGAAATTATCTGAAAATAACTGTGTTATATTGTTTGAGGAAAGTCGTTTTAAGCCTGAACACAGAATTATCATGGAGTTATTCAAACATCATCCGTACAGAAAATGGTTTACAAGAAGTAAAAATGTGCCTGTTCAGTACATACAACAATGGTGGAAATATCTTAGGTTAGAAGATAATAAGTTTGTGTCTGAAATTGGAGGAGTGACATTTGTCTTATCTATCTCTGCACTAAGAGAAATGCTGAATCTACCAGAGAAAGATGATGTACAAAGAAGAGCAGATTTTGAGGATTTACCCCTAACAGAGGAATTAATAGCAGAGTTTATGAAGTTGGGATACAATGAAGGATTGAGGACTCTCAGTTTGTTCAGAAGAAACAAATTACCACCTATTTGGGCTTGCTTCTTTCATGTGGTAAATAAATGTTTGTCAGGGAAAAATAGTTCTGCTGATCAAGGTTCTAAACAAATTCTTCAGATATTTCAAGGTTTAGTGAAGAATAGGCATTATGACTATACTTTAATACTTTGGGAAGATATGAAGAATACATTTGAGAAGAATCAGAAAGCAATTCAGAAGAAGACAAAGGATGCTCCACTGACATACATTCCCTACATAAGGTACTGGCAAATTGTTATTTGGTATGCCATGCAGGAAAACAGAACAATCTCAAGAAGAACAAATGAAGAGCATGGTCCTACATTTTATTTGGGTAAGATGACCTCAGTAACAAGACTTGAAAATTATCCCAATCATAAACTGTTGCCAAAATCACTTAGGAATTATATTCCAAGGGAGAGTGAGATTTTAAAAGCTTATTGCACCTCTATGGGAATTGAATTACCTCAAATCCCTGCCCAAGAGGACCAACCTGAGAAGAGAGGTGAGGGGTCTAGTCGAATTAGAGAGGGGGAGGATGTTCAGATGGGTGAACATTCTGAGAGACTTGAGGGGGAAAATTCTGAGAGCTTGGTTAGACTCAGTGAGGAAAAACAGAATGAGAGTGGTGAGGATGAGAGATTGTTAACAGAGGTTCAAACAGAAAGAGATGCCTCTGAACCAGCTAATCTTGACCAGGTAACCACACATGCTATTGGTTCACATCTCTTGGTGTCCAATATTGAAACAAACACCATGGACCTAGTGGTGGATCTTGAACAACCCATCCATACCCACTCAGAAGCATTTCAACATGCTACTGTTTCACACAAATCCGGGGAACCATCCCAAACTCATTTGGAGGGAGGTGATAAATCCCAACTTATTTTTCAACACATTGAGTCTGAATATCACAGTCCTATTCATATTGAGCCTGAAATTCCTTTTGACACTTGCACAGATCAGGAATTTCGTACTCCTGAAACAACATTCATAGACATGCCTAATGTTGGGTGTCGAGGATTGGATGGAAGTCCCGGTGAGGTGAACATTACAAAAGCCTCATTCAAACGTGCATCTGTTGTACAAGATGACTGTGTGTTATCTACAGGCCATGAGCTCTCTGGGCACATGAAAACTGGACCATCTGTTGGTTCAGGTTCACTGTTAGAAACTTCTGAATTTGAAAAGATTCAGAAACAAAACAAGGAGATGGGGGAAAAAGTAGAAAATTTGGAGAAGAGGATGGAGGATCTGAATGATGAGGTATCAGATTTGAAAAATGTGTTGGAGAAAAGGTTAATTTCTGTTGAAACCAAGGTAGATGATGTAAAGAAATCCTTGGATTCTCACAAAAAGGAGATCATGGATATAATGTCTGGTTTTCAAAAAGATATGTTGAAACAAATGCAAGATATGCAGGATTCTATACTGAAAGCACTAAGTGTATCACTGGCTTCTACTTCAAAGCCCCTTGATCCTGTTCCTATTGCAGAAGCTGAAGCTGAAGGTACTTCTAATCAGAACTTAAAAAGAAAGTTTGATGATAATGAGCCTCATGATCATCAAAAGGGGGAGAAAAGACAAAGGTTAAGTTCTGATGATGACATTGGCATAGAAGATTTTGAGATAGCAGACATGCACTTAGCCAATACAAAAAGTTCAGAAGATCAGACACAGGAAAATTTAAAGGAGATGATTCAGATAGTACAGCTTGACAGTTCAGATACAGAAGAAATGGAGTTGGGAAGTATTGATAGTAATGAATCAGATAAAACAGAGGAATTGAACTTGGATACTGAGATGGAAGGAAACTCAGATGAAACTGTAGCTATTGAGGAATCTGATTTGAGAATAGAAGAAATAGTGGAAAGTACAGTGGTAAACAGGTGTACAGATATTGTGGTTTATAACAGTGAAAGGGCAATGGAGTCTGAATCAGAAGAAAGGAGGTTGAATGAAGAATTGATCAGAAGAATGCATAATGAAGTAGTCAGAGCTTTGAGTGTTCAGAAAATTCATAAAGGAATAAAAGTGATAAGACCCATTGATCTAATGGGAGAAGAAGACAGAACTGTGGATTACACTCAGGATTTTAAAGATGATTTTAGGTTTAACTTTTGTGATGAGTTAAATACAGAAGAAGAGTATGTGAAAGTGAAAGACTTCTTTATGCCTTCTGAATATGTATTCAGAAAACCAATTGAGATTCCAAAGATTAAATTGCAAAGACTAGAAGAACCTGTGTGTGACTTCATTCTAGAGTTAAGTGATGTGCCATTAGCCAGACAATTTCATGATGATATTTTTCCTGAGGAAATATATGATAATCTCTACTACACAGAAGGAGAGTATGAGCTTTTGGAAAGTAACATTGATGGTTTTATGGATGACAGAGCTCAGATGGTCTACTCAGAAGCTTCTAACATGTTCAGAGTTCCTGACTCAAAACTGCATATTCAGAAAAGAATCGAGAAAGTTCTGATGTTTCAACAAGATGAATTCAATGGTTTAATGTTCGTTAGAATGGAAATACTGAAAGAAAGAAATACAAAGGTTTCCATGTCTACATTTGATTTTCACAGATTGACTCTTGATGATCAGATCTTTCTAGTCAAGTTCTTTGCTAGCACTGAAGAAGCCTTGATAGAAATTGAATGCAGAAGACTTCTAGGTATTTATGTCAGAAATACATACTTGTATGACTTCCAGTTGGCTATCGAAGAAAGAAAAGAAAAGTGCAATCTGAGTTCTCCCACAAAGAAAACAGAAGTTGATCTGCATGTGAAGGGTTTTGTGAATGAAGGAATGGAGACAGAAGGGTTCACATATATGGTTCACGAAAGACTTGAATTGTTCAGATTAAAAGAGTTGGTGAAGTACAGTGATGCAACTCTGAATTGGTTGTTGATTAGAATGGAAGTAAGTATGGATGCTGAAAAAGAGAGTTTAAAGAAGAGATGCATAAACTGTGTGAAGAGGAGGTTGGATTTTAGAAGAAAAATCAGAAACAGTAGTGAATGGTTGCTATCTGAGGTGAATCCCAAAAAGATTCTACATAATGATTTTGTGTTCCCAGCTGAGTATGAAGTGAATGAAATTTTGTCAGATGAAGTTGAAGAAGTTCAGGACACAACACCTCAGAATGTGCAGATAACTAGTTTTGATCAAACTGAACAGTCTGAACCAAAAGAAGATGAAATATCCATTGATCTGAATGGATACTTTCTTGAATTTGATCTGCCTGAGTTCTTCAAACCAAAAGAGGTACAATTCTTGGATGTGTATTATGATAGGTCTAAGGAGACTCAGATCTGGTTGGCTGAAAAATCAAGATGTCTTGGCAAAACAAAGCAAGCCGTTTACTCAGATTTTCTAATCACTGGAATCAGAGAATTGAAGGTTAAGAAATTCAGAAAGATGGAGTACCTATCCTTTGAAGTTTTGAGAGAAGATGGCAAGGTTTATTATTTTACTGATGCAGATTTTGAGAAACTGTCAGTGGTTGACTTCTACAGATTACACAGCTTTCTATGTTTTAAAGAGTCAAGTAAAGACATAAATGAAAGGAAGGCAAGAAGTGTGGTGATTGAGGCCATGTTCTATATCTTAAGGTGGCATTGCTATACAGATTTCCAAATAGCTCTGTATTTGCAAAAGTCATGTGTTTATCTGGCAAATCCCAATACAGATCATGAGCAGAAAAAGGTGTTAAAGACTGGAAGTGTTCACAAGTATCCAGATCTGGGAGTATTTTTGAAGAACAAAAGTGGAAAGATCTTCTTCAGAGCAAAGGAAACTGCAAAATATTGTTCTGGAACTTTAAGGATCATAAAGCACAATTTGGAGAAAAAGATGCTGAAAGTAAAGGAAGCAAACATAACTCAAGAAGCAATAAATCAGCAAGTTGAAGTTATTCAAGAAATTATTGACAAGATTGATAAGAGGCTTAATCTGAGGAATGTGCTACTTCAGAAAATTGTTCCTGCTCTGAAAGAATTAGATGATGCAAAGTTTAAGTTTATTTGACAAAAAGGGGGAGATTGTTAGATCTGAAGTTTTGTCAATAAACCAAGTGTTGAAGATCTGATAAGAAGGTTCAGAAGTTCTGAGAAGAAGAGTCAGAAGTTCTGAGAAGAAGAGTCAGAGATCTGAGAAAGAGAGTCAGAGGTTCTGAGAAGAAGAGTCAGAGATCTGAGAAAGAGAAGTCAGAAGTTCTGAGAAGCGTGATCAGAAGAATGTTCAGAAGTTCTGAACTACCTGTTCAGAACTTATGACGAGTTTCGTTATTTAGTAATGTGTAAACTAATTAGGACACGTGTTATGTTCTTATTAGTCTTTCTTATTTGTACTGTAGCTTTAAGATGTTTGTTGCAGTATAAATAGAGTGGTTAGCACTACGTTGCTAACTGATTGATTTTCCCATATTACTTGTATTCATTCCTTGTAATCTTTGAGGTTATCTCTCTCTTAGATCTGTAATTCTGTGCATCATTGAATACAATTGGGCTTGATCATACAATTTCTCAATTACTTCTTTCTATATTGATTGTAAGAATAGATCCTGCACTTTCAAATATCTTAGTACTTATCAGCGATAGTGAAACTCTGATACATATTGTTTACTTACAATTTTCACTAAGTATGTAAGAGAGGGTCATTATCAAATCACTGAGGGGTTGGATCAACAATCTCCCCCTATTTGATTATGACATAGCAACAAAGAAAATTGCTATTTAATGAAAACATAAGGATAAAAAGAACTCATAAAATATTTGTCCCTTTTACTGTTTTCTGGGATCTTTTCAGTACTGATGGAGTAAAGTACATTCGCTAAAATCTTTCTTTAAAACTTTGAATCAGGTTACAAAGAGAAATGGGAAGATTACAAGTACAAGCGAAATAAATTACAAGTACAGAAGAATAACTGATATAATAGAGAAAAGGGCGATCATATCAGCTTATAAAGGGTTCTTCCTTGATGAGAAGTTCATCAAGGGTCTGTGATGTGGGAATCATCTAGTCAGGAACGGTTACACCTTGTTTTCTTTTGATCAGCGCTCCTTCAAAAATCAAGGGTTTCAGATGTCTTGCCTGAAGATCATTCCTGAAGTCACACCAGTAGATAAGATCTCTTAGCTGTTCGATGGGAGTGATGTGAAGTTCAGAGATGCGTTGAAAACGCTTTCCACCATCGTAGTCAATGAAGAATATCCCGTAGGGTTCGCTTATGACTTTTCCAGGGATGAAAGTCTCACCTTCAGGAAGAGATGTATCGAGTCCGGAAAGATCAGGGTCAGGACCAAGGACTTCAGCTCTGGAAAAACCAATACCTGTTTCATTTCGTATAATAGGACCATCATTTGAAGATTTAGACTTTTTCTTCGCTGAGGCCTTTCTTTTCTGACTTTTGAGAGGAGGAGGAGGAGGAGGAATATCCACACAAGAGTAGACCATGTCGATCTGCTTGTTTATCATCTTTTCGAAATATTCTATGTACTTGGACTGAGACTTCTGTATGGCTAACCTAATCTCCAACCATTCAGAGAGACCGTATTTCGTGATTGCTTCAGCATAGAATTTTTCATACTTTTTGTCCTCTCTGAATATCTCGATTTCAACGATTGAAACGTTGATGGTTAATCTTCCAGAAATGAGTACCTTGGTGATTCTGGTAGGAGATAATCTGAAATTTACCTTTTCTTTGCTCCAGGCTAAAGTGGATTGAGATACAGTTCTCTTTTCTTCAGTTATTTTCTTGGCGTCTTCTCACAGCTGACATTGAACTTCAATAGGAACTCTTTTCAGCTTGGGGTCTTTCACTGATCGTTGAGAAAGCTGTATGGCGTATTCTCTGTCCTTTTCTTCAGCTTCCTTTCTTTCAGCGATTAGGCGTTCAGCTCTGAGGTGTTCCTTGTATTCCTTTTGGGAAATTCTGAACTTTGGAGGAACCGAAGGAAGTTGATCACGCTTCAGAATGATTCGCTGATCCTCGAATGCCTTTATTATTTATTCTCTTCTTCTCTGATCCTCTTCACTTATCTTTTGAGGAGCCAAGGAAGGTCTGTTTGTATGAGCGAGCATCTGTTCTTCTGGTTCATCAGTCTCAGAGATCAAATCTAAGACTGGAATTATTTCTTCAGCAGCAGCTGGCATTATTGGTGAAGTCGCAGTTGTGGAACCTTCAGCGATATCCTCAAACAGGGGAGAGGACTAGCTGAAACACAGCGATCTTACAAGTAAGAACTTGGGTAGAATCAGAGAGAGGAAATTGGTTCAAGTGTATAGGATTGGATAGTAGAACTGATAGTGTATTGATAAAGGAGGGATGGAGTAAGAGATGTTTAGTGTACCTGACAAACCGGCTTTTCAAGCAAGATCGTCAAACTGTCATCTTCAACGACGCTTTTGCCTTTGCCTTTCTCAGCTCCAGAGGCTGAGGGCTTTGATTTGGTCCGCTCCCTTGATGGTTCATTTATCGAGATTCCCTTGAGAGCAACCGTCCTCTGAGCAGGTTTGACAATGAAGGAGTCATCATCATCGTCGTCGTCATCATCATTCTTTGGAGAAGATGATGGTTCATTATCAGATAGATCGATGGCTTCTTCATCTTCAGCTTCAGATTCAGATTCTTCAGCTTCTTCTTCGAGTTGCTCCCCCTCAGATACAGAGGCGAGCTTCTCGGTTTCCTCAGGGTTTTCAACTCCCTGAGGTCCAGCAGTGGTTTCTTCAGCTGTCTTCTCACACTCTTCAGCAAGAGTGAGGTCTTGAGTCTTCTCTTCCACGACAGATTCATCGTGGAGAAGGTCTTCAGTCTTCTTCTCCCCCCTTCTTCATGATGAATGGGGGAGGAATGGGTTGACTCAGCAGCTGTTGTAGGTACCCTGTATTCTTGGCCAGAAATACCTATACAACCTTCAATCTTTGCTAATCTGTCTTCAAGGCCAGAAATAGCAGGATTGATCTTCTCCAGCTCAGTGCGATCCGCCGCTGTGAAATTTTCAGATGCAGGGACAGGGGCAGGGGCAGGAGCATTCGCTTTGTTTAGTAGCTGCTCGATCATTGTTTTTATCGAACCAACATCAGTCTTTACAGAACCTAAGTCGGTCGTCAGAGTGTTGACATTTGTCTTCATAGCAAACATATCTCCCTCGAGTGTTCCAACCGATGTCTTCAGCGTTGTTACTTCGCCGGACATGGATGAAACTGAAGTTTTGAGAGAGGTGTAGTCTGTGTAGATGTCAGCGAGCACCTTGGCGAAGTCGCTGAGGCTTTTATCAACCTGCTTCAAGTCCTCTTTGGAGGCTTTATCTTCCACCACTTTCGTCAGCTTTGAAAGGTTCTCTCCAGCGTTTGTTACAGCTGTAGAGTTGTCGGAAAGAGTGGTGGTGAGACCTATCAGCTTTGTCTCCATGGACTTCAGAGAGGCGTTGATGTCTCCCAAATTGGGACCTGTAACAGATAAGTACTTGTGAACAAAGGAAAGCTCAGAAGTTTGGGGTTCAGTTACAATGTATATGGGTTGGTGTGTACCTGCAGGAGGATTGGTGAATTCATCAAAATCTCGGGTTCCTGAGTAAAGTTCCATATCGTCAGCTAAAGTGCGTTGACGTATGGTCATCTCTGCAGGTCCTGTGCCCATCACTCCTTGAAGAGTATTTGCTTCTGGAGGAATGATAGGTGCTTCAGTGATAACTGGAGTAGAGTCCAAATGTGTAGAGGGAGGAGCGAAGGATAAGAATGGGGGTTGGGTAATGAGTTCAGCGTTGGATTCGCTGAGAATCACTTCATCAGTCTTTTGAGAGACTGAAGGAGGTTGGGTAGGTTCCAAGTTTGTAACCTCTGCGTTTAGAGACGCTGAAGTTTGGATGGAATGGATGGGTTGTTCAGGTGTGGCAGAGCGTACCACTGAACGTTCCTTCAGCTCTGCAGAATGAGCTGAGGAGTCTTCAGCATGAGATTGCTGGGGTTGCTCCTTTGTTTTCTTGATCCTTTTAGAACCAAGTTGGGTTGAAGATTGTTTCCTTTTCTTAGAAGGAGAGGATTTTGTGGCCTGGGTATCAGCGATGGGTATTGTCGCTGAAGGAGCCACAAAAGTAGAAGAAGTAGGGTTGAGAAGAGTTAGAAGGGTAGAAAGACGTACCTCATTTTCCACCGGTTTGAAGTCAAGTACCTTAGGGCCAACCTGAGAGAGTTTCAGGTCACCCTCTTGCGGGTAGCTGTCCTTCAGGCCATATTGGAAGATGGCGCTGACAAATCGGGGGTATGGAACCCATGGAGGTCTGTCAGCGGCAGAGTCTACTATTTGCACCAAGTCATCATATATTATAGATGCCCAGTCAATATGTAGACCTTTCAGCAGAGCGTATCCCATTGCTTGCTGAGGTTGAGCGGCTTGGTCAGAGGAGTCTGTCTTTGCAGTCATGCAGCTGATTAAGTGAGCGAAGATGAAGTTCATCTCGCTGGGCATTTTCGACTTCTTGATCAGTGTCAGCTTCTTCTCGGGCTTCTTGTCCCTTCCAATTTCCCATACGTAGCCCATTGCATCGAGGAATGCAATGATGGCTTCTTTGTCAGCGAGTTTCTTATGGTCAGGGAAAGGAACAAAAGGTTTTTCTTTTGTAGCGTTGGGAAGGCTGAGGGCTTTGTGAATGATGGCATGTGTGATCTTTATTGTGCCATACTCAGTATCGCTGAGGATACAATCAATTGTTTTGGAGGGATCTTTGGCGGATGGTAGCTGAGAGTGTCTGGCAGAGTACCAGAACTGGGATAGTACAAGCTGATTTGCAGGAGGTGTGATGGTCAGGGCTGTTGAGATGCAACTATTTTTCAGAAAGTTTACAGCATCTTTCAGATGTGAGGCTTGCTTTCGAGGAGGAAACTCGAGAAGCGCAAAAAGGTTGTTCGTTTTGGTCCAATCTAGTTGTTCCAGAGTGAACTTAACCTGAGGAGCCTTGATAATTTCCACTTCCTCAGTATCAGCGGCGATGTTCTCAGCGGTAGCAGGAATGTCAGAAGATGCCATTTCTCTGTATTATCAGTTCAACCAAAGATGTTAATAAATAAGAATAATCTTAATGTGGAAAGGATTTCCAATAAGATGGTTCGAATTTTGTCCATTTCATTCAGATGAAAATGTCTTAATGAAGATTAGGGTTTTTCAGTTTTAACAACGAAATGTAAAACCCATTTATTCTTGTTTTCCAGTTTTCTATGAAGAAATAGATTCTGGAAACGAATGAAGAACAAGTTTAAGATTTTTGCATTTAAACTTGAAGAACAACCATGAAATGGTTGTGTTCATAAAACCATGAAAGAAATGATTTCATTTTTAAGAAGTTCTTTTGTTTGATCTTGTTAAAACAAAGAAAAGATCAGAAACAAGTTATACGTATTTGATAAAAAATAAGAACATATTAACCTTGATGTTTGATGAAGTAGATAATGAACAGTTCTTGAAGTTTTTGAGAACACAAATGCAACTGTGTTTCTTTCTTGCGGAGGAAGATTGTTCGCGTAAAAGGAAATTATAAACCAAGAGTTTTGTTTATAAAGAGAGATTAGGGAGAGAAAATCTTGAGCGGGAAAAGATTTTCATCATGACACGGACACGTGTTTGCATTTGATTGGAAGTTTGAACGAGACGTGCAAACGTGTGTCAGAAGGAAGAACGTGCCGGGGTTTATCCTTTGCAATGATGTCACAACTGTCCTTTCATATTCTTTTAGGATGTCTCTGAGGTTTTGAAAGATCAGAGACTCTTTTACAAACATGAAGCACTGAATGGAAATATCAGTGATGGTTTTAAGAGTTTTCAAAATATCGCTGTTTAGGAAGAGATATTCAGCGATGCATTTTGTTTTGAAATCTTGCATTTTCATGCGATTGTCAGAGAGAGAAAACATACCTTGATATCAGTTAACCAAGTTTATTCAGAGAGAAGATGATTGAATAGGATAAAGAAGTTTATTTTATCCAAAGAACTATACAAGATGTATAATAGTATCGCTGATCTAATGTGAACCGCTGAAGATTTTATCCTTCATAGTTCAGCATTCCAAGCTCACTGATGAGAAAGTTGAATCTTGTCTCTTCAAGAGGTTTGGTAAACAAATCAGCTAACTGATAATCAGTTGGGATAAAATGAAGTTCTATATCACCATTCATCACATGATCTCTGATAAAATGATATCTGATTTCGATGTGTTTGGTCTTTGAGTGTAGTACTGGATTGTTTGCTATAGCGATGGCACTAGTGCTGTCGCAATAGATTGGAATTTTGGAGAGCTGAAGATCATAGTCTAGTAGCTGATTTCTCATCCACAAGACTTGAGAACAACAGCTTCCAGCAGCTACATATTCAGCTTCAGCTGTGGAAGTGGACACTGAATTTTGCTTTTTACTTGTCCAACTTACCAGCTTTCCACCCAGGAGCTGACATCCTCCTTTGGTGCTTTTCCTATCCAATTTGCAACCTGCAAAATCACTATCTGAATAGGCGGTTATATCGAATCCTGAGTCTTTGGGATACCAAAGGCCTAGATTCGCTGTACCCTTAAGATATCGAAAAATTCGCTTTACAACGGTCATATGAGATAGCATAGGTTCAGCTTGATATCGTGCACACAAACATGTTGCATACATAATATCGGGTCGGCTAGATGTAAGATACAGGAGAGAGCCGATCATCCCACGGTACAGCGTGACATTAACAGATATTCCCTTTGAATCCTTGTCAAGTGTTAGCGGTGGTGCCATAGGCGTTTTCATAGCTGAACTATGAGTTAAATCAAATTTCTTCAACATATCTTTAACATACTTTCCCTGATTAATAAAAGTTCCTTTTTCAGTTTGCTTAATCTGAAGACCAAGGAAATATGTTAGTTCACCCATCATGCTCATTTTATACTCATCTTTCATTCTATCAACGAAACTAGTACAAAGCTCAGGGTTAGTAGAACCAAATATAATGTCATCAACATATATTTGAACTAGAATGATATGACCTTTCACTTTTCTAAAAAATAGAGTTTTGTCAATCTTACCTCGCTCAAATTTTTCAATATGGAGATAAGTAGAAAGAGTGTCATACCATGCACGAGGAGCTTGCTTCAAGCCATAAAGTGCCTTATCCAGTTTATAAACATAACCTGGACGCTTAGAATCAGCTAAGAGAGGAATACTTGCATTTGTCATTTCATTTACTGATTGCTGAGAAATAGATGGAATGTCGAGACATTTGGTTCAGTGGCAGGTATAGTGTTTATAGGAACAGCTGAGACCCATGATGTTTCAGCTTCACTATTCTGCATGTTTGGAATGATAGGAGGACTATCATCTTCGACTGTATGAGCATGAGGAGTGGGAACATCTTCTGAATCACCAAGATGAGAAAACATCCATTGATTCAGTTCTTCAGTATCAGCGGACGGTTTAGAGTTCGCTGAACGGGATTCATCAAACGTGACGTGAATAGTTTCTTCTACAGTTTGTCTTCTACGATTGAAGACTCTGAAGGCTTTGGAAACTGAGGAGTACCCAAGAAAGATTCCATCATCAGCCTTAGGATCAAACTTTCCAAGGGCATCTCTGTTGTTCAGTATGAAACACTGACATCCAAAGATGTGAAGAAAGCTAATTGAAGGCTTTCTCCCATGAAAGAGTTCATAGGATGTCTTTTTGAATCTTGTAAGTATCAGTGACCTGTTTTGCGTAAAACAAGCAGTGTTGACAGCTTCTGCCCAAAACTGAGTAGGCAGGTGAGAATCGCTGAGCATTGAACGTGCAGCTTCAATAATTGTTCTATTTCTTCTTTCAGCGACTCCATTTTGTTGCGGTGTTCTCACTGAAGAGAAGTTGTGAGAAATACCCTTACTCTCAAGGAAGGAATCAAGAGAACTGTTTTTGAATTCAGTCCCATGATCACTCCTTATTGAGCGAACGGTCAGATTGTTCAGGGTTTCCATCTTTCGAACAAAGGTGATGAGTTCTTCAGGGGTGTCACTCTTAGAACGGAGAAACATTACCCATGTGAAGCGAGAGAATTCATCAACTATGATCAGCGTATATTTCTTTCCAGCGATGGATTGTTTGTTAACAGGGCCAAACAAATCCATATGGAGTAGTTGTAGAGGAGATGACACTGAGGAAACTTGCTTTGATTTAAAGCTTGCTTTGGTCTGCTTCCCTTTTTTCACACGCTGAACATAAAGACTCTTTGGCATATGAATGTTGAGGTAGACCAGTGACTAACTCTTTTGAAGAAAGAGTGTTCAGTGTCTTGAAATTTAGATGAGAGAGCCTCTTATGCCATAGCCAGTTGACATCAGATGAGGCTTTTGAGAAGAAACAGGAATTCTCAGAGGTTGTTGAGTCCATGTTTATTACATAAACATTTTCCAAATGATAACCGCTAAGAGCTATCTTCTCCTTTTTGTCAGCGACAAAGCAGGATTCCTTAGTAAAGATTACTTTGTTATCCATGTCGGAAAGCTGACTGATGCTTAGAAGATTATGCTTCACCCCTTCAACATATGCGACTCTTCTGAAAGAGGTTGTACCATTTGAAAGTACACCATACCCTCGGGTATGTCCTTTTCCATTTCTACCGAAAGTCACAAAGGGACCCTTCTCTTCCTTGTATTCAGTGAGCAGGTTTATCTTTCCAGTCATGTGTCTAGAGCATCCGCTATCGAGATACCAGATACCCTTCTTAACCTGCAATACTTCTGGAGAGGAATACTTGCAAAGAGAGGAATACTTGCATTTGTCATTTCATTTACTGATTGCTGAGAAATAGATGGAATGTCTGAGACATTTGGTTCAGCGGCAGGTATAGTGTTTATAGGAACAGCTGAGACCCATGATGTTTCAGCTTCACTATTCTGCATGTTTGGAATGATAGGAGGACTATCATCTTCGACTGTATGAGCATGAGGAGTGGGAACATCTTCTGAATCACCAAGATGAGAAAACATCCATTGATTCAGTTCTTCAGTATCAGCGGACGGTTTAGAGTTCGCTGAACGGGATTAATCAAACGTGACGTGAATAGTTTCTTCTACAGTTTGTCTTCTACGATTGAAGACTCTGAAGGCTTTGGAAACTGAGGAGTATCCAAGAAAGATTCCATCATCAGCCTTAGGATCAAACTTTCCAAGGGTATCTCTGTTGTTCAGTATGAAACACTGACATCCAAAGATGTGAAGAAAGCTAATTGAAGGCTTTCTCCCATGAAAGAGTTCATAGGCTGACTTTTTGAATCTTTTAACTATCAGCGACCTGTTTTGCGTAAAACAATCAGTGTTGACAGCTTCTGCCCAAAACTGAGTAGGCAGGTGAGAATCGCTGAGCATTGAACGTGCAGCTTCAATAATTGTTCTATTTCTTCTTTCAGCGACCCCATTTTGTTGCGGTGTTCTCACTGCAGAGAAGTTGTGAGAAATACCCTTACTCTCAAGGAAGGAATCAAGAGAACTGTTTTTGAATTCAGTCCCATGATCACTCCTTATTGAGCGAACGGACAGATTATTCAGGGTTTCCATCTTTCGAACAAAGGTGATGAGTTCTTCAGGGGTGTCACTCTTAGAACGGAGAAACATTACCCATGTGAAGCGAGAGAATTCATCAACTATGACCAGCGTATATTTCTTTCCAGCGATGGATTGTTTGTTAACAGGGCCAAACAAATCCATATGGAGTAGTTGTAGAGGAGATGACACTGAGGAAACTTGCTTTGATTTAAAGCTTGCTTTGGTCTGGTTCCCTTTTTCACATGCTGAACATAAAGACTCTTTGGCATATGAATGTTGAGGTAGACCAGTGACTAACTCTTTTGAAGAAAGATTGTTCAGTGTCTTGAAATTTAGATGAGAGAGCCTCTTATGCCATAGCCAGTTGACATCAGATGAGGCTTTTGAGAAGAAACAGGAATTCTCAGTGGTTGTTGAGTCCTTGTTTATTACATAAACAATTTCCAAACGATAACCGCTGAGAGCTATCTTCTCCTTTTTGTCAGCGACAAAGCAGGATTCCTTAGTAAAGATTACATTGTTATCCATGTCGCAAAGCTGACTGATGCTTAGAAGATTATGCTTCAGCCCTTCAACATATGCGACTCTTCTGAAGGAGGTTGTACCATTTGAATGTACACCTCCTTTTCCATTTCCACCGAAAGTCACAGAGGGACCCTTCTCTTCCTTGTATTCAGCGAGCAGGTTTATCATTCCAGTCATATGTCTAGAGAATCCGCTATCGAGATACCAGATACCCTTCTTAACCTGCAATACAAAGGAAGATTAGTTTTTCTTGGGTACCCACTTAACCATGTATACACATTTGTCAGTGGAAGTAGTTGGAATGGAAGGTTCAACAGTCTTCGCAGCATTTGAAGTTTCAGCTTTGTCATTCTTCACTTTAGTTAATTTCTTAACCTCAGTGGCCTTCTTTGCCTTGGGGGCAATCTTCACCTTAGCTATCTTTTCAGCTTTGGTGGCTGTGGGGCACTTACTAGCAATTTGATCAGTGAGTCCACAATGATAACATTTCCTATAACTAAAAGTAGTTCTAGGACCATTTGAATGCTGAGCTTTTAATTTTAGATTAGAAGTACCAGCACCAAGTAAACTATTGGCTTTAGAAATAGGAGGAATATTCAGTTCTTCTGATTTCTTACCAAGGACATCCACTCTGAGTCTAGGAGTAGATTGTTGAATAGATGCAGAGATCTGCTTCCTTGATCCAGAGGGATGGGTCACTGAAGCTTTAGAAGCGTTCAGCTTAGGTACTAAAGTACCCTTCTGAGGATTTTGGTAAATAACAATTCCTTTACCTTTATCTTTAAAGACAGAGGTAGGTTTTGAATAAACCATTTTCTCTTTAACTTTTGAGGTAGGGGTTTCCTCAGAGATTTGTGTATTGGACGAGGAGCACTGAGAAGATGAAGTATCAGCGACTGAGGATACGAACGTTCGATATTTAAGCATTGAACGCTCAGTGGTTGGTTTTGGAGTATCATATTTGTAACCCAGACCACGTTTATCACTCAGGGGAATCTGAGACTTTATTATCTCAGTGATCTTTGTTGAAGAATTACACCATCCTTCAACAGTAGCTTTTTCAGCTTTTAATGCAGCGATAGCTTCTGCTCGTTCGATTTTGACTAGCTGATTTAAATATACTTGATCTTTAAAATCTTCTTCAATTTTAGAAAGCTTTTCTATTTGAAGGTGACAGTTTTTAAGCTGTTCAGCGAGATCAAGGTTTTGGTTTTCAACCACAGTTTTGCCGTTCATGGCTTCGTATAAACTTCTAGTCAAGAGATCGATGTTACGGAGATTCTATCAGCTTCATCAATATTTGCAATATTGGTAAAGAAGGAAGGTGATACCTGAATTGCAGAAGTTGAAGTGGAGGGAATGTCTGAATTTTCTTCCTCTTCTTCAATCTTGGCCATAAGACATATATTGGCTTCATCATCTTCAGAGTCAGATGATGATGCTTCTTCATCAGAAGAAGCCCAATCATAGTTAGCCATCAGGCCTTTACTCTTCTTCTTAAAGCTTTTCAGCTTCGCATATTTTTCTTTCAGCTTTGTGTATTTGTCATCTTTATTCCTTGGAACAAAGGATTTCTTTGTAAAAGCTGAGGGTCTAGAAACTTTCTTTGACCTGCACTCATTAGCGAAATGTCCTGTCTTTTCGCAGTTAAAACAAGTAGTCGTAGCCTTATCAACAAAAGCTGATGATCTAGGCTTGTCAGTTATGGAAAGAGGTTTGTTCTTTCTAAACATTTTCTTTTTGGAAAATCTCCTGAACTTTTTAGTTAGGAGAGCCAAAGATTCATCATCATCTGAAGAATCAGAATCTGATGACCTTTCAGAGTTACTTTCTAACTCAGTGATAGTGACCGAGGGTCACTGAGTAGAAGGTTCCTCTGAGATTAAAGCAACAGGGGTGCTTTTGGAATCTTTTACAAGATTCTTCTTAAGGTGGCTCGATTGCTCATGATTCAGCAACGTGCCATATAAGGTTGAAAGGGTCATTGATTTTAGATCCTTTGACAGCTTGAGACACATAGAATAATTGTCCCAGCTTTCAGGTAAACATTCTAGAAACTTGGTCAGCACTTCAAAGTTAGAATATTCCTTACCAACAGTTTTCAGATCTATAATTAAACAGTTGAAACGTTGGTGAACTTCAGAGAGAGTTTCATTCTTACCAGAAATGAAGCTTTCGTATTGTCTTACCAGGTTGATCTTTCTTGAGTCTTGGACTTCAGACGTTCCTTCATACTGAACACATATTGTGTCCCACATGGCTTTTGATGATTTCAGATTCATGAAGGAATGGTAGACATCGTCAGGAAGAGCCATGGATAGTATGGATTTGGCTTTTGTATCTATAGCCACTTTCTTCTTATCTTCATCGGTCCACATGTGTATTTCCTTAGGAATCAGCCTTTCTGGAATAGCAGGTCTATTCGCAGCAGCTGGAACTGCAGGATCAATTGTTACAGGGATGAATGGGCCGTTTTCGAGATAGTAAGGCATAGTAGGGTCTACACCTTCCAAGAAGAGAGTCATCCTATTTTTCCATAAGTTGAAGTTATCTCTGGAAAATCTAGGGGGTTTTGCAAGAGAACCATTGTCTATATAATTTTTGTTTGTGTTGGTGGCCATTTTCAGATAATAGCAAGGAAGAGAAATATCTTAGATTAGATCTTGTTTATGAGATTAAACAAATATGCTCTGATACCACTTGTTGGTCCCGAAGGGTTATACAAGTTTGTAGAAGGGGGGGGGGGGGGGTTGAATACAAACACACAGATTTTACTTTTCTAAATTGTTTATTGATAAATCATTAACAATTTACAGCTTGTTGCGGAAACAAGATTAAGGATAAACCTAAATCTAAACAAGTTGGAACACTAAGATTTCTTGCACTAAGAGAGATAAGGAAATTACTAATAATAACCTATCTTGAGATAAGAGATTGAACTTGTCCATGGTTAGCAAGTTACTTCAAATGAAGTGGGTTCATCTCTTTATATACTGCATGCATTTAATGCAAGTCAGTATACACTTTACACGTGTCATCAACGGATTGGTTGCATGTCATTGACCTTTGTAGACAACCTTAGTAGCCGCATGAATGAACAGTGTAGTATCAGAGTGGTTGTACGATTTCAAACAATAGAAGGTTATGTTCTGACATTTCGTACGGAGTCGTGCAAGGTAGGTTAAGACAAAAGTACTTTGTACGGAGGACTTCATGATCAGCTTTCGTTGATTCCGAACATTATCATTATCTATTCAGCGAATGATAAAGTTCAGCGATAGCTGAAGTCTTGTACTTGATACTTCACGTTGAATGGACAAATCTGAGTCTTCGCCGATCCGCATCAGTTCATTAGGAGACTTTTTCGCTGGTTCTTGAGCTTGATCTTCGACTTCAGCGTAGAACCTATGTTGACGTGAAACTTGTCTTCAGGGATCATAAGTAAACAACTAACTTATCAGCGATCATCATAAGAACTGAACAGGCTCAGAACATTATGGTGAACAGTGTTCGCTGAATGTTTAATCTAAAGAGCGAGAGTTCCTATCAGCGGTACTGTAAGATCTTAGTACTTATCAGCGATAGTGAAACTCTGATACATATTGTTTACTTACAATTTTCACTAAGTATGTAAGAGAGGGTCATTATCAAATCACTGAGGGTTTGGATCAACATCTTGTTTCCGCAACAAGCTGTAAATTGTTAATTATTTATCAATAAACAATTTAGAAAAGTAAAATCTGTGTGTTTGTATTCAACCCCCCCCCCCCCCCCCCCCGCTTCTACAAACTTGTATAACCCTTCGGGACCAACAAGTGGTATCAGAGCAGATTTGTTTAATCTCATAAACAAGATCTAATCTAAGATATTTCTCTTCCTTGCTATTATCTGAAAATGGCCACCAACACAAACACAAATTATATAGACAATGGTTCTCTTGCTAACCCCCCTAGATTTTCCAGAGATAACTTCAACTTATGGAAAAATAGGATGACTCTCTTCTTAGAAGGTGTAGACCCTACTATGCCTTACTATCTCGAAAACGGCCCATTCATCCTTGTAACAATTGATCCTGCAGTTCCAGCTGCTGCGAATAGACCTGTTATTCCAGAAAGGTTGATTCCTAAGGAAATACACATGTGGACCGATGAAGATAAGAAGAAAGTGGCTATAGATACAAAAGCCAGATCCATACTATCCATGGCTCTTCCTGACGATGTCTACCATTCCGTCATGAATCTGAAATCATCAAAAGCCATGTGGGACACAATATGTGTTCAGTATGAAGGAACGTCTGAAGTCCAGGACTCAAGAAAGATCAACCTGGTAAGACAATACGAAAGCTTCATTTCTGGTAAGAATGAAACTCTCTCTGAAGTTCACCAACGTTTCAACTGTTTAATTATAGATCAGAAAACTGTTGGTAAGGAATATTCTAACTTTGAAGTGCTGACAAAGTTTCTAGAATGTTTACCTGAAAGCTGGGACAATTATTCTATGTGTCTCAAGCTGTCAAAGGATCTAAAATCAATGACCCTTTCAACCTTATATGGCACGTTGCTGAATCATGAGCAATCGAGCCATCTTAAGAAGAATCTTGTAAAAGATTCCAAAAGCACCCCTGTTGCTTTAATCTCAGAGGAACCTTCTACTCAGCGACCCTCGGTCACTATCACTGAGTTAGAAAGTAACTCTGAAAGGTCATCAGATTCTGATTTTTCAGATGACGATGAATCTTTGGCTCTCCTAACTAAAAAGTTCAGGAGATTTGCCAAAAAGAAAATGTTTAGAAAGAACAAACCTCTTTCCATAACTGACAAGCCTAGATCATCAGCTTTTGTTGATAAGGCTACTGCTACTTGTTTTAACTGCGAAAAGACAGGACATTTCGCTAACGAGTGCAGGTCAAAGAAAGTTTCTAGACCCTCAGCTTTTACAAAGAAATCCTTTGTACCAAGGATTAAAGATGACAAATACTCAAAGCTGAAAGAAAAATATGCGAAGCTGAAAAGCTTTAAGAAGAAGAGTAAAGGCCTGATGGCTAACTATGATTGGGCTGCTTCTGATGAAGAAGCATCATAATCTGACTCTGAAGATGATGAAGCCAATCTATGTCTTATGGCCAAGATTGAAGAAGAGGAATAAAGTTCAGACATTCCCTCCACTTCAACATCTGCAATTCAGGTATCACCTTCTTTCTTTACCAATATAGCAAATATTGATGAAGTTGATAGTCTCCGTAAGATCGATCTCTTGACTAGAAGTTTATACGAAGCCATGAACGGCAAAACTGTGGTTGAAAACCAAAACCTTGATCTCGTTGAACAGCTTAAAAACTGTCACCTTCAAATAGAAAAGCTTTCTAAAATTGAAGAAGATTTTAAAGATCAAGTATATTTAAATCAACTAGTCAAAATCGAACGAGCAGAAGCTATCGCTGCATTAAAAGCTGAAAAAGCTACTGTTGAAGGATGGTGTAATTCTTCAACAAAGATCACTGAGATAATAAAGTCTCAGATTCCCCTGAGTGATAAACGTGGTCTGGGTTACAAATATGATACTCCAAAACCAACCACTGAGCGTTCAATGCTTAAATTTGGAACGTTCGTATCCTCAGTCGCTGATACTTCATCTTCTCAGTGCTCCTCGTCCAATACACAAATCCCTGAGGAAACCCCTACCTCAAAAGGTAAAGAGAAAATGGTTTATTCAAAACCTACCTCTGTCTTTAAAGATAAAGGTAAAGGAATTGTTATTTACCAAAATCCTCAGAAGGGTACTTTAGTACCTAAGCTGAATGCTTCTAAAGCTTCAGTGACCCATCCCTCTGGATCAAGGAAGCAGATCTCTGGATCTATTCAGCGATCTACTCCTAGACTCAGAGTGGATGTCCTTGGTAAGAAATCAGAAGAACTGAATGTTCCTCCTATTTCTAAAGCCAATAGTTTACTTGGTGCTGGTACTTCTAATCTAAAATTAAAAGCTCATCATTCAAATGGTCCTAGAACTACTTTTAGTTATAGGAAATGTTATCACTGTGGACTCACTAATCATATTGCCAGTAAGTGCCCCACAGCCACCAAAGCTGAAAAGTTAGCTAAGGTGAAAATTACCCCAAGGCAAAGAAGACCACTGAGGTTAAGAAATTAACTAAAGTGAAGAATGACAAAGGTGAATAATGCTGCGAAGTCTGCTGAACCTTCCATTCCAACTACTTCCACTGACAAATGTGTATACATGGTTAAGTGGGTACCCAAGAAAAACTAATATTCCTTTGTATTGCAGGTTAAGAAGGGTATCTGGTATCTCGATAGCGGATGCTCTAGACACATGACTGGAAAGAAAAGCCTGCTCGCTGAATACAAGGAAGAGAAGGGTCCCTCTGTGACTTTCGGTGGAAATGGAAAAGGACATACCCGATGGTACGGTGTACTTTCAAATGGTACAACCTCCTTCAGAAGAGTCGCATATGTTGAAGGGCTGAAGCATAATCTTCTAAGCATCAGTCAGCTTTGCGACAAGGATAACAAAGTGATTTTCGCTAAGGAATCCTGCTTTGTCACTGACAAAAAGGAGAAGATAGCTCTCAGCGGTTATCGTTTGGAAAATGTTTATGTAATAAACATGGACTCAACAACCACTGAGAATTCCTGTTTCTTCTCAAAAGCCTCATCTGATGTCAACTGGCTATGGCATAAGAGGCTCTCTCATCTAAATTTCAAGACACTGAACACTCTTTCTTCAAAAGAGTTAGTCACTGGTCTACCTCAACACTCATACGCCAAAGAGTCTTTATGTTCAGCGTGTGAGAAAGGAAAGCAGGCCAAAGCAAGTTTTAAATCAAAGCAAGTCTCCTCAGTGTCATCTCTTCTACAACTACTCCATATAGATTTGTTTGGCCCTGTTAACAAACAATCCATCGCTGGAAAGAAATATACGCTGGTCATAGTTGATGAATTCTCTCGCTTCACATGGGTAATGTTTCTCCGTTCTAAGAGTTACACCCCTGAAGAACTCATCACCTTTGTTCGAAAGATGGAAACCCTGAACAATCTGACCATTCTCTCAATAAGGAGTGATCATGGGACTGAATTCAAAAACAGTTCTCTTGATTCCTTCCTTGAGAGTAAGGGTATTTCTCACAACTTCTCTTCAGTGAGAACACCGCAACAAAATGGAGTCGCTGAAAGAAGAAATAGAACAATTATTGAAGATGCACGTTCAATGCTCAGCGATTCTCACCTGCCTACTCAGTTTTGGGCAGAAGCTGTCAACACTGCTTGTTTTACGCAAAACAGGTCGCTGATAGTTAAAAGATTCAAAAAGACAGCCTATGAACTCTTTCATGGGAGAAATCCTTCAATTAGCTTTCTTCACATCTTTGGATGTCAGTTTTTCATACTGAACAACAGAGATGCCCTTGGAAAGTTTGATCCTAAGGCTGATGATGGAATCTTTCTTGGAAACTCCTCAGTTTCCAAAGCCTTCAGAGTCTTCAATCGTAGAAGACAAACTGTAGAAGAAACTATTCACGCCACGTTTGACGAATCCCGTTCAGCGAACTCTAAACCGTCCGCTGATACTGAAGAACTGAATCAATGGATGTTTTCTCATCTTGGTGATTCAGAAGATATTCCCACTCGTCATGCTCACACAGTAGAAGATGATAGTCCTACTATCATTCCAAACATGCAGAATAGTGAAGCTGAAACATCATGGGTCTCAGTTGTTCCTATAAACACTATACCTGCCGCTGAACCAAATGTCTCAGACATTCCATCTATTTCTCAGCAATCAGTGAATGAAATGACAAATGCAAGTATTCCTCTCTTAGCTGATACTCCAGAAGTATCTGAAGCCTCATCTTCAGCTCCTCCAGTTCAGGATGAGTCAACGACTTATGCTCCGGCTCAGAGATGGACCGTAAATCACCCTATTGATCAAATTCTTGGTGATCCAAACGCTGGTGTTTAGACTCGACAAAGTGCAGGTAATATTTGTTTATTTGTTAACTCTATTTCTCTAACTGAACCAAAGAAAATAGATGATGCCCTCAGAGATCCAAAGTGGGTCAGCGCCATGCAAGAAGAGCTGACTGAATTCGAAAGAAACAAAGTTTGGAAACTTGTTCGAAGACCAACTGATAAAACGGTGATAGGCACTAAATGGGTCTATCGAAACAAGTTGGACGAACATGGTACTGTAACCCGCAACAAAGCTCGACTTGTTGCTCAGGGATACAGACAAGAGGAAGGTATAGATTATGACGAAACATTTGCTCCTGTAGCAAGACTTGAATCTATTCGTCTATTCTTAGCATATGTTGTACACAAAAACTTCGAAGTACATCAGATGGATGTTAAGTCAGCATTTCTAAATGGAAAGCTGAATGAAGAAGTCTATGTGGAACAACCTCCAGGATTCTCAGATTCTAAGCGTCCACGTTATGTTTATAAACTGGATAAGGCACTTTATGGCTTGAACTAAGCTCCTCGTGCATGGTGTAACACTCTTTCTACTTATCTCCATATTGAAAATTTTGAGCGAGGTAAGATTGACAAAACTCTATTTTTTAGAAAAGTGAAAGGTCATATCATTCTAGTTCAAATATATGTTGATGACATTATATTTGGTTCTACTAACCCTGAGCTTTGTACTCGTTTCGCTGATAGAATGAAAGATGAGTATAAAATGAGCATGATGGGTGAACTAACATATTTCCTTGGTCTTCAGATTAAGCAAACTGAAAAAGGAACTTTTATTAATCAGGGAAAGTATGTTAAAGATTTGTTGAAGAAATTCGATTTAACTCAAAGTTCAGCTATGAAAACCCCTATGGCACCACCGCTGACACTTGACAAGGATTCAAAGGGAATACTTGTTAATGTCACGCTGTACCATGGGATGATCGGCTCTCTCTTGTATCTTACAGCTATCCGACCCGATATTATGTATGCAACATGTTTGTGTGCACGATATCAAGCTGAACCTATGCTATCTCATATGACCGCTGTAAAGCGAATTTTTCGATACCTTAAGGGTACAACGAATCTAGGCCTTTGGTATCCCAAAGACTCAGGATTCGATCTAACCGCCTATTCAGATAGTGATTTTGCAGGTTGCAAATTGGATAGGAAAAGCACCACAGGAGGATGTCAGCTCCTGGGTTGAAAGCTGGTAAGTTGGACAAGTAAAAAGAAAAATTCAGTGTCCACTTCCACAGCTGAAGCTGAATATGTAGCTGCTGGAAGCTGTTGTTCTCAAGTCTTGTGGATGAGAAATCAGCTACTAGACTATGATCTTCACCTCTCCAAAATTCCAATCTATTGCGACAACACTAGTGCCATCGCTATAGCAAACAATCCAGTACTACATTCAAAGACCAAACACATCGAAATCAGATATCATTTTATCAGAGATCATGTGATGAATGGTGATATATAACTTCATTTTATCCCAACTGATTATCAGTTAGCTGATTTGTTTACCAAACCTCTTGATGAGACAAGATTCAACTTTCTCATCAGCGAGCTTGGAATGCTGAACTATGAAGGATAAAATCTTCAGCGGTTCACATTAGATCCGCGATACTATTATACATCTTGTATAGCTCTTTGGATAAAATAAACTTCTTTAACCTATTCAATCATCTTCTCCCTGAATAAACTTGGTTAGCTGATATCAAGGTATGTTTTCTCTCTCTGACAATCGCATGAAAATGCAAGATTTCAAAACAAAATGCATCGCTGAATATCTCTTCCTTAACAACGATATTTTGAAAACTCTTAAAACCATCACTGATATTTCCATTCAGTGCTTCATGTTTGTAAAAGAGTCCCTGAGCTTTCAAAACCTCAGAGACATCCTAAAAGAATATGAAAGGACAGTTGTGACGTCATTGCAACGGATAAACCCCGACACGTTCTTCTTTCTGACACACGTTTGCACGTCTCGTTCAAACTTCCAATCAAATGCAAACACGTGTCCGTGTCATGATGAAAATCTTTTCCCGCTCAAGATTTTCTCTCTCTAATCTCTCTATATAAACAAACTCTTGGTTTATAATTTCCTTTTACGCGAACAATCTTCCTCCGCAAGAAAGAATCACTGTTGCATTTGTGTTCTCAAAAACTTCAAGAACTGTTCATCATCTTCTTCATCAAACATCAAGGTTAATATGTTCTTATTTTCTATCAAATGCGTATAACTTGTTTCTGATCTTCTCTTTGTTTAAACAAGATCAAACAAAAGAACTTCTTAAAAATGAAATCATTTCTTTCATGGTTTTATGAACACAGCCATTTCATGGTTGTTCTTCAAGTTTAAATGCAAAAATCTTAAACTTGTTCTTCATTTGTTTCCAGAATCTATTTCTTCATAGAAAACTGGAAAACAAGAATAAATGGGTTTTACATTTCGTTGTTAAAACTGAAAAACCCTAATCTTCATTAAGACATTTTCGTCTGAATGAAATGGACAAAATTCGAACCATCTTATTGGAAATCCTTTCCACATTAAGATTATTCTTATTTGTTAACATCTTTGGTTGAACTGATAATACAGAGAAATGGCATCTTCTGACATTCCTGCTACCGCTGAGAACATCGCCGCTGATACTGAGGAAGTGGAAATTATCAAGGCTCCTCAGGTTAAGTTCATTCTGGAACAACTAGATTGGACCAAAACGAACAACCTTTCTGCGCTTCTCGAGTTTCCTCCTCGAAAGCAAGCCTCACATCTGAAAGATGTTGTAAACTTTCTGAAAAATAGTTGCATCTCAACAGCCCTGACCATCACACCTCCTGCAAATCAGATTCTACTATCCTAGTTCTGGTACTCTGCCAGACACTCTCAGCTACCATCCGCCAAAGATCCCTCCAAAACAATTGATTGTATCCTCAGCGATACTGAGTATGGCACAATAAAGATCACACCTGCCATCATTCGCAAAGCCCTCAGCCTTCCCAACGCTACAAAAGAAAAACCTTTTGTTCCTTTCCCTGACCATAAGAAACTCGCTGACAAAGAAGCCATCATTGCATTCCTCGATGCAATGGGCTACGTATGGGAAATTGGAAGGGACAAGAAGCCTGAGAAGAAGCTGACACTGATCAAGAAGTCGAAAATGCCCAGCGAGATGAACTTCATCTTCGCTCACTTAATCAGCTGCATGACTGCAAAGACCGGCTCCTCTGACCAAGCAGCTCAACCTCAGCAAGCAATGGGATACGCTCTGCTGAAAGGTCTACATATTGACTGGGCATCTATAATCTATGATGACTTGGTGCAAAGAGTAGACTCTTCCGCTGACAGACCTCCATGGGTTCCATACCCCCGATTTATCAGCGCCATCTTCCAATATGGCCTGAAGGACAGCTACCCGCAAGAGGGTGACCTGAAACTCTCTCAGGTTGGCCCTAAGGTACTTGACTTCAAACCGGTGGAAAATGAGGTACATCTTTCTACCCTTCTAACTCTTCTCAACCCTACTTCTTCTACTTCTGTGGCTCCTTCAGCGACAATACCCATCGCTGATTCCCAGGCCATAAAATCCTCTCCTTCTAAGAAAAGGAAACAATCTTCAACCCAACTTGGTTCTAAAAGGATCAAGAAAACAAAGGAGCAACCCCAGCAATCTCATGCTGAAGACTCCTCAGCTCATTCTGCAGAGCTGAAGGAACGTTCAGTGGTACGCTCTGCCACACCTGAACAACCCATCCATTCCATCCCAACTTCAGCGTCTCTAAACGCTGAGGTTACAAACTTGGAACCTACCCAACCTCCTTCAGTCTCTCAAAATACTGATGAAGTGATTCTCAGCGAATCCAACGCTGAACTCAGTACCCAACCCCCATTCTTATCCTTCGCTCCTCCCTCTACTCATTTGGACTCTACTCCAGTTATCACTGAAGCACCTATCATTCCTCCAGAAGCAAATACTCTTCAAGGAGTGATGGGCACAGGACCTGCAGAGATGACCATACGTCAACGCACTTTAGCTGACGATATGGAACTTTACTCAGGAACCCGAGATTTTGATGAATTCACCAATCCTCCTGTAGGTACACACCAACCCATATACACTGTAACTAAACCCCAAACTTCTGAGCTTTCCTCTATTCACAAGTTTTTATATGTTACATGTCCTAATTTGGGAGACATCAACGCCTCTCTGAAGTCCGTGGAGGCAAAGTTTTTATATGTTACAGGGAACCTACAATAGCTGTTGAGTCAACCCATTCCTCCCCCATTCATCATGAAGAAGGGGGGAGAAGAAGACTAAAGACCTTCTCCACGATGAATCTGTCATGGAAGAGAAGACTCAAGACCTCACTCTTGCTGAAGAGAGTGAGAAGACAGCTGAAGAAACCACTGCTGGACCTCAGGGAGTTGAAAACCCTGAGGAAACCGAGAAGCTCGCCTCTGTATCTGAGGGGGAGCAACTCGAAGAAGAAGCTGAAGAATCCGAATCTGAAGCCGAAGACGAAGAAGCCATCGATCTATCTGATAATGAACCATTATCTTCTCCAAAGAATGATGATGACGACGACGATGATGATGATGACTCCTTCACTGTCAAACCTGCTCAGAGGACGATTACTCTCAAGGGGATCTCCATAATTGAACCAACAGGGGAGCGGACCAAATCAAAGCCCTCAGCCTCTGGAGCTGAGAAAGACAAAGGCAAAAGCGTCGTTGAAGATGACAATCTGACGATCTTGCTTGAAAAGCCGGTTTGTCAGGTACACTAAAAATCTCTTACTCCATCCCTCCTCTATACACTTTCAGGTCTACTATCCACAAGCCTATACACTTGAACCAATTTCCTCTCTCTGATTCTACCCAAGTTCTTACTTGTAAGATCGCTGTGTTTCAGCTAGTCCTCTCCCCTGTTTGAGGATATCGCTGAAGGTTCCACAACTGCGACTTCACCAATAATGCCAGCTGCTGCTGAAGAAATAATTCCAGTCTTAGATTTGATCTCTGAGGCTGATGAACCAGAAGAACAGATGCTCGCTCATACAAACAGACCTTCCTTGGCTCATCAAAAGCTAAGTGAAGAGGATCAGAGAAGAAGAGAAGAAATAATAAAGGCATTTGAGGATCAGCGAATCATTCTGAAGCGTGATCAACTTCCTTCGGTTCCTCCAAAGTTCAGAATTTCCCAAAAGGAATACAAGGAACACCTCAGAGCTGAACGCCTAATCGCTGAAAGAAAGCAAGCTGAAGAAAAGGACAGAGAATACGCCATCCAGCTTTCTCAACGATCAGTGAAAGACCCCAAGCTGAAAAGAGTTCCTATTGAAGTTCAACGTCAGCTGTGGGAAGACGCCAAGAAGATAACTGAAGAAAAGAGAAATGTATCTCAGTCCACTTTAGCCTGGAGCAAAGAAAAGGTAAATTTCAGATTATCTCCTGCCAGAATCATCAAGGTACTCATTTCTGGAAGATCAACCATCAACGTTTCAATCGTTGAAATCGAGATATTTAGAGAGGACAAAAAGTATGAAAAATTCTATGCTGAAGCAATTATGAAATACGGTCTCTCTGAATGGTTGGAGATCAGGTTAGCCATACAGAAGTCTCAGTCCAAGTACAAAGAATATTTCGAAAAGCTGATAAACAAGCAGATCGACATGGTCTACTCTTGTGTGGATATTCCTCCTCCTCCTCCTCTCAAAAGTCAGAAAAGAAAGGCCTCAGCGAAGAAAAAGTCTAAATCTTTAAATGATGGTCCTATTGTACGAAATGAAACAGGTATTGGTTTTTCCATAGCTGAAGTCCTTGGTCCTGACCCTGATCTTTCCGGACTCGATACATCTCTTCCTGAAGGTGAGACTTTCATCCATGGAAAAGTCATAAGCGAACCCTACGGGATATTCTTCATTGACTACGATGGTGTAAAGCGTTTTCAACGCATCTCTGAACTTCACATCACTCCCATCGAACAGCTGAGAGATCTTATCTACTGGTGTGATTTCAGGAATGATCTTCAGGCAAGACATCTGAAACCCTTGATTTTTGAAGAAGCGCTGATCAAAAGAAAACAAGGTGTAACCGTTCCTGACTGGATGATTCCCACATCACAGACCCTTGATGAACTTCTCATCAAGGAAGAACCCTTTATAAGCTGATATGATCGCCCTTTTCTCTATTATATCAGTTATTCTTCTGTACTTGCAATTTATTTCGCTTGTACTTGTAATCTTTCCATTTCTCTTTGTAACCTGATTCAAAGTTTTAAAGAAAGATTTCAGCGAATGTACTTTACTCCATCAGTACTGAAAAGATCCCAGAAAACAGTAAAAGGGACAAATATTTTATGAGTTATTTTTATCCTTATGTTTTCATTAAATAGCAATTTTCTTTGTTGCTATGTTCATAATCAAATAGGGGGAGATTGTTGATCCAAACCCTCAGTGATTTGATAATGACCCTCTCTTATATACTTAGTGAAAATTGTAAGTAAACAATATGTATCAGAGTTTTACTATCGCTGATAAGTACTAAGATCTTACAGTACCGCTGATAGGAACTCTCGCTCTTTAGATTAAACATTCAGTGAACACTGTTCACCATAATGTTCTGAGCCTGTTCAGTTCTTATGATGATCGCTGATAAGTTAGTTGTTTACTTATGATCCCTGAAGACAAGTTTCACGTCAACATAGGTTCTACGCTGAAGTCGAAGATCAAGCTCAAGAACCAGCGACAAGTCTCCTAATGAACTGGTGCGGATTAGCGAAGACTTAGATTTGTCCACTCAACGTGAAGTATCAAGTACAAGACTTCAGCTATCGCTGAACTTTATTATTCGCTGAATAGATAATGATAATGTTCGGAATCAACGAAAGCTGAACATGAAGTCCTCCGTACAAAGTACTTTTGTCTTAACCTACCTTGCACGACTCCGTACGAAATGTCAGAACAGAACCTTATATTGTCTGAAATCGTACAACCACTCTGATACTACACTGTTCATTCATGCGGCTACTAAGGTTGTCTACAAAGGTCAATGACATGCAACCAATCCGCTGATGACACGTGTAAAGTGTATACTGACTTGCATTAAATGCATGCAGTATATAAAGAGATGAACCCACTTCTTTTGAAGTAACTTGCTAACTCTGGACAAGTTCAATCTCTTATCTCAAGATAAGTTATTATTAGTAATTTCCTTATCTCTCTTAGTGCAAGAAATCTTAGTGTTCCAACTTGTTTAGATTTAGGTTTATCCTTAATCTTGTTTCTGCAACAAGCTGTAAATTGTTAATGATTTATCAATAAACAATTTAGAAAAGTAAAATATGTGTGTTTGTATTCAACCCCCCTTCTACAAACTTGTATAACCCTTCGGGACCAACAATCTGCATATGACCTATGGAAGGAACTGGAAAAACAACTAGAAGGGGGGCCAAAACTCAGAAGAACCGCATAGCTCAATACATAAACGAATACTATGCATTTAAAGCTCTGCCGACAGAAACTCTGCAGTCTACATATGATCGGTTCAACTCGCTTATCAACAAATGCAAGAAGTTCGGAATCCATAAAACTTCTGAAGAAAACAATGTCATGTTCCTTAAAAGTCTAAATGGAGAATGGCTCCAGTTATCTATGTCTCTTCAAACAAATCAAGACTTAGATTCCTGGACTCTATCAGACCTCTATGAAACATTGGCAGCCCAAGAACCTCAAGTAGCACAAACAAAAGCCCAGATCATTGCACCTCTTGCACTAGTTGGTAAGACTACAGAGGCTAAAGAAAACCAAAGAAAGAGAAAGCTGCAGAGGAAAAGAAGGAGAAGAAGAAGAAAATCATGATAGTTGATAGTGAAGAAGAGAAGGAAGAAGAAGGAAGAAGAAGGAGAAGAAACAACCCTGGCCTCAATAGCTAAATCATTAGCACTCTTGACTAGGGAATTCAGCAGAGGATACCAGAAGTAGTCTGGTAATGAACGCTACGAAAGAGAAGGATCGAACGACAGATACGACAGAAGTGGTGACCAACAGAGGTCAAATGACAGAGGTAATGACCGACAGAGGTCGGACGACAAAGCTGGCAACACTCCACATAATCAAGAGTGTTATAAATGTGGTAAGCCAGGCCACTACGCAAATGAATGCAGAACCAACAGAAGTGGTGACCGACAGAGGTCAGATGACAAAGCTGGAAACGCTCCACAGAACCAAGGCTGTTACAATTGTGGAAAGCTAGGTCACTTCACCAACGAATGCAGGAGCAAATCAAATCGCCCTCAAAGGGATGCTGCTTTCTACAAAAAGAAAGCTGAGTACTATGCTCAGAAATCCTTAATGGTGAATCAAGAAAACTGGATATCAGATACATCCTCTTAAGGAGGAGAAACAAAGAACGCCCTGTTCTGTGGCATGGCAGAAGTCAACTCTGGCTCTGATAGTGAGGTATCCACTTCTAACTCTAATTCTAATACAGCAGAAGCTGATTTGCTTAAACTTAACATTGAATACACTGAACTTAAAAAGACATGCGAAAGTGTTTAGAAAAAGCTCACCTTCTATGAGAGAGAAGCTAGACTTCTCACTCAAGAAAAAGGCAAAAAATTTCTTGAAAAGGAAGAAATTGAAACAAACTGGAACAAAAAAATTAAATCCTTTAAAAGAAAAGATTTCTGAACTTAATTTTTCTTTAAAAACAAAATCGAAAGAACTTATGGACGTTGAGTGTGACAGAATGAACATCCTAGTTCTTAAACATTATTTTCAAAAAGAAAGAGAAGTCCTCTGTCAAGATATACTAGAAGAGATCTTTTAATTAAAAAAAATTGAAGATGCACAGAAGGTGGACGAGAAAATCAATACACAAATAGGGAGACGGGGAATTGGCTTCTGTGATATAGATCCATATACAGGAAACAAAAGAGACAAATCTCTGTCCTCTCTATTTCATATAGGAGATACAAGAAAACCTGGATTTCCAAATCTACTATCTGTAAGTAAAAGGCAAAAAGTCTATGGGGAACCTCACAAGAGGAAACCTCTGAAGATGACAAATGTGTTGTTTGAAAACACAGATTTATCACCTTCAATCTCTGTCAAAAGAGAATCCAAACCTAAGAAGTATCTAAAAACTCAAGATCAGATAGGAATCTTCAAATTTGGTGACCCCGAGACTCAAACTCAAGTTGCATTTGTCTGCATGATGAATTCTAAAAAGAAGTTATCAGCAGAGGCACCTGAGTTCAAGCCAAACCTTACAAAAGAAAAACTTGATATCTCTGAAGAAAACCTCTGTACACCTTCCAATAATCAAAATCTCTCTGAAGAAGACTTAACAGATACTTCTGTTGACTTTGAAAATAAGTCCATAGAAAAGGAAGAAAGTGAGTATGGCACATGTTCTGAAAGTCCAGCCTCTGTCGAAAGAGAACCAAGTGACTCAACCTCTGTTTATGAGGACGACTCATCCTCTGACGAATCTGAGACTGACTCTAAGTCAGAGATAGTACCTCGTGATACAGAGGATTTCAAACCATCCTCTGAAGTTCTTAACATAACTATTTCTCCCAAGGAGAAAATCACAAGAGTTCCTATCTGTCCAGACTTTTTGAACATGTGTAAACAAGCCAAAACCTCTATTGAGCTTGAAAATTTTAAACAACAGAAGGAAATGTCCACTCAAACTCCAACAAGTTCAAAGATTTTGAAGCCCTTAAAACCTATTAAAGAAAAATTAACATGGCAACAGAAGGGTAAATGGACCAAAAATAATAAATCTTTTTCTTCTGTGACAGTGAAACCTGCAGAAGTTCACCACAGAAGAGGTAAACAAAAGGCCGCTCTCAACAAAAGATTTTGCAAACAACAATCTAGCCTACATAAACCTTCTTGTAATAGAAAGTCGAATGTTAGGATAAATTGTAATGCCTCTGTGCCCTCATTTAATGTCTTTAATTAAAAGTTCAAGCAAATCTCTTCGCGCATTCAATACTGTCATTGCTTTGATCTCACGTTTCAATTAAACCAACACTTCTCAAGTCCAAAATGTTTCCTCTCTGTACCCAAAGAAAATTCTAAATTCAAGGGTAAGAAGAAACAAAATGGTTCTTCAACAGAAGTTAGAACAAAGACCAAGAATGCTAAGGCAAAATTGAAGACCCCTAACAAAACTGGACCCATTTGGATATGGGTACCTAAAACTCTCTGATTATCTTGCAGAAGCAGTATGTGCCGATCTGGTATCTAGACTCTGGATGCTCAAGGCACATGACTGGCAACAGAGGTCTTCTATCCACATACAAAAGAAAAACACGATGGTGGATCTGTGACCTTTGGAGACAACAAAAAGGGGTAAATTAAAGGCTACGGAGTCATAAAGAAGAAGAATATAACCGTATGCAAAGTTGTATATATGGATGGCCTTAAACACAATCTTCTAAGTGTAAGCCAACTCTGCGATACGGGTTTCGATGTGATGTTCAAAAGAACCTTTTGCTCTCTACAAGGTGAAGACACAGGAGTCGAACTTCTGCGAGCCGAAAGAAGAGGTGATCTGTATCTCATGAACTTCTGTGCCAAGAACAAGAAAGAAAAGCTCTGCCTTGTTACATACAAAAGCGAAGAAGCCTGGTTATGGCATAACAGGTTCTGTCACTTAAACTTTCATACTCTAGATAAACTTGCAAAACTTGATCTAGTCAAAGGTCTGCCAGATGTTAAGTTTAATAAAGATCATTTATGCTCTGCCTGCGAAATGGGAAAACTCAAAAGAGCTTCCCATAAAGGCAAAACTGATGTGTCTTGCCCTAGGATTCTGTATATGCTTCATGTTGACCTATGCGGTCCAATCGCTACACAGAGCCTATGTGGCAAGAAATATATACTTGTTTTAATCGATGAGTATTCAAGATTTACATGGGTTGAATTTGTCAGAAAGAAATCAGATGTTCCAAACATTCTGATAAATTTAATGAAAAGAATCCAAGTTTTGTATGAGTGCAAGATCCAAAAACTAAGAAGCGACAATGGTATAGAATTCAAAAACTCCGTCATTGAAACCTATCTTACAGAAGAAGGCATATCACAGAACTTCTCTGCTGCACGCACCCCATAACAGAATGGCGTGGTTAAACGAAAGAACCGCACGCTTGTGGAGGCTGCCAGAACTATGCTAACAGCATGTGGATTACCAATGACATTTTGGGCAGAAGCACTATCGACCGCTTGCTATACCCAAAATCGATCAACCATTGTAAAAAGGCACATCAAGACACCATATCATTTGATCAACAAAAGGAAACCAAACATCAAGTTCTTCCATGTATTTGGATGCAAATGTTTTGTCTTAAACGACAGAGAAGCAAGAGGAAAGTTTGAAGTGAAAGCTGATGAAGGCAAGTTCATTGGATACTCTGCTGCATCCAAGGCCTACAGAGTCTATCTTCTGAAATCACGAACCATTGTAGAAAGTATCAACGTGTCTTTTGACGACTCCTTCCAAATGACTTCTGAACAAATCAGTTCAGAACTCGGGCTAAAAAGGGAATCCTCTGGCATCTCAAAAACAATAGAAGAAGACTTAAATCTTCTATTTCAAGAGATGTTCCATGATGACATTGATCCCTCTACTGGAACCGTCAGAGCCTCTGGAGGATCATCTTCTGTCAGCCAGATTGAGACAGGTATATCTCTAACTGGTCCCTTAAATACTTCATCTTCTTCTGTTAATCATACAGATGCTAATGCCGAGGGGGAGCCAACAGAAGGTGATACAACAAAGGATACAACCACAGAAGCTACTGAAATACCAATTCCAGCAACTACAGAGGAACCAATACTAGAGGAACACGAGGACTCAGTCTCTACTTCCTCGGAGGAACAAATACTAACACTCATTCCAATCATCCCACAAGTAGAAAAACCAAGCACAAGTACAGAAGCACCATCTACAACAGAAGGTGCACCAGAACAACAGAGCACAACCTCTGTAGATCAACTTGATGACTTCGATGACTATCTCCCAAGAACAACTCAATGGACGAAAAGCCATCCTCCAAGCCTTATGATCGGCGATCCTTCTGAAAAGGTAAAAACAAGATCAACCACTGCTAACTTTTGTTTCTTTACAAATTTTATTAGTGTGATCGAGCCAAAAAGAATCTCTGAAGCCCTTGACGACCCTAACTGGGTAGATGCTATGCAAGAAGAGCTTCTACAGTTTGAACGAAACAAAGTATGGACCCTAGTTCCTCTGCCACGAGGAAAACAAGCTATAGGGACAAAATGGGTCTTCAGAAACAAAAAGGATGAGGATGGGGTGGTTATCAGAAACAAAGCAAGATTGGTGGCCAAAGGATATCGCGAAGAAGAAGGCATAGATTACGATGAAACTTTTGCCCCTATCGCACGACTCGAAGCTATAAGAATTTTCTTAGCCTTCGCAGCCCACAGAGGTTTTAAAGTCTTTCAAATGGATGTAAAATCTACTTTTCTAAATGGTGAAATCCAAGAAGAAGTATACGTTCAGCAGCCACCAGGATTTGAAAGCTCCAAGTACCCAAGATATGTGTATTACCTCGACAAAGCTCTATATGGACTGAAACAAGCTCCAAGAGCTTGGTACGAAAGACTTTCAAATTTCCTTCTCAATAATGACTACGATAGAGGTACGACCGATACAACTTTGTTTTATAAAAGGAAAGGTGATGAAATTATGCTTGTACAAATATATGTGGACGACATTATTTTTGGGTCTACAAATGCACAACAGTGCAAAGATTTCGAAAAACTCATGCAGAGTGAGTTTGAAATGAGTATGATGGGAGAATTAACTTTCTTCCTCGGACTCCAAGTAAAACAATCATCAGAGGGAATTTTTATAAATCAAGCTAAATATGTCTCTGACATACTTTCAAAATACAGTCTCTCTGATGCCTCTGTAATGAAGACCCCAATGGCCACTGGAAATAAATTATTCTCAGATCCAAATGGCACATCTGTAGAGTGCAAGCTCTACAGAGGTATGATTGGGTCTATGTTATACTTAACCGCAAGTAGACCTGACATAATGCATGCCACATGCCTCTGTGCAAGATATCAAGCTAACCCGAAGGAATCCCATTATATTGGTGTAAAGAGGATCTTCAGATACCTCAAAGGGACCAAAAATCTTGGCCTCCGGTATCCGAAGAACTCTGAATTTGGTCTTAAAGCTTACACAGACTCAGATTATGGAGGATGCAAGCTCGACAGAAAGGGTACCTATGGGAGTTGTTAATTCCTAGGTGGGAAATTAGTTAGATGGACTTCTAAGAAACAGAACTGTGTATCGACATCTACGGCAGAAGCTGAATACGTTGCTGCTGCTAGCTGTTACTCCCAAGTTCTGTGGATGAAAACTCAGCTAAAAGATTATGGGCACAACATATTCAAGATACCCATCTTCTGTGACTCAAAAAGCGCCATAGCCATCTCTGCCAATCCAGTACAACACTAAAAAACAAAGCATATCGACATACGTTACCACTTTCTGAAGCATCATGTTGCAAAATCGAAATGCATTTTGTGTCCACTGAATACCAGCTTGCAGACTTGTTCACCAAGGCACTAGATGAGAAAAGATTCCTTTTCTTGGTGGGTAAGTTGGGAATGATTAACATGAGTTAAAACCTCTGTAAGTATAATTCTATCCTCTGTAAATATGTAAATACATTGTTTTTATTGTTTTTGTTGTCTGATTTATTTCTGAATGTAAATTCTCAATCATCAAGTCTTCTATACAAACAGAGCTTCTGTAGGATTGCTCAGAACCTCTGACAATCCTTACAGAACCTCTGATAAACTTGATCTATGTTCTATGCATTACTTATCTTATTTTGACCCAAGCATAGATCAAGGGGGAGCAGAAGGAGACCTTGAACTGATCTACAGAGGTTGATCATTCAAGGGGGAGCCAAAGAAGAATTACTATCAAACAACATCCACAGAAGTCAGGTACTACGCCGAACAACGGAAAGTCAAAATGTGAGTATCTCGTACAAATCCTTCTTGAAAACAATTTTCTAGGACACAAACTTCCAAATATGTCCTAGAAACATTGCTTATGACATTCCAAACAAGAAATAATCAAAACACTTGATGAGCCTTCCTTTATGAGAAATTTAAGGTTCCAGAGCCTCTGCTGAGCTCAACAGAGCTTCTGTAAGACAGATCCTCCAATACTGCAAATTTCATACAGGAACTCGATCAATCTTCTTGAATGTCATAAAGAAGGTCTTCAGTCAGAAAGTTCAACATACCACATAACGTTTGCTGACTATCCTAGGTATTTGAAGTCTACTCGCACAAAATCATTTTCGAAAATAGTTTTCTAGGACACAAATTTCCAAATATATTCTTGAAACACTACAAAAGACATTTCAAACTTTAAATATTCAAAAAGATTAATGAGCTTTCCAAAATTAGAAATTTAAGGTCATAGAGCCTCTACTGAGCTCAACGGAGGCTCTGCCAGGTAAAGATTCTATGATCACAAATTTGTAATGGAAACTCTATTGATCAATTTGAATGTCCTCTGAAAAATTCTCTTGTACAAATACACGCATAAAGACAAAGAAAGGTTAGTCACAGAGCCCATTCCATCACAAAAACCTTTGTTGATTAACCTAGGCAACTATAAGAGATACTCGCACAAAACTTTTTCACAAACAATTTTCTAGGACACCAATTTCCAAATAGGTCCTAAAAACATTGTTAAAAACAATTAAAACTTTGGATGATCAAAAAGTTTCATAAATTTTTAGTTATGAGAAATTTCAACTCAGAGAGCTTCTACTGGCTCTGACAGAGTTTCAAAACCTCTGTGAATGCAATTTCTACACTAAAAATCTATCGATCCTCTCCAATGCTTTTCAAACGTTTTTGGTAAAGGTGCAAGCAACAGAGGATATAACAAGAAAGTCAGAAACCACAGAGCTCCTATCACTACAGAGCTTCTGTCATTTTCTGATACTTAGGGAATTTCTGCAAAAGTAACGGTAAAATTCTGCAAGTAAAATTCTTTTGAAAGTTGAAAAGCTCACGCGCCAAGCATTAATGGGCCGCGCACGACGTCCCGTCGTACTCTGACATTGCTAACATGTCACATTTTCATTGGACGTCCATGGCACACGTTCTTCTGGAAAGTTGAACCAGCCGTATACACTCAAGTGCGGACCCCAAATTTTATTCACTTCCATATATTTACCTTTTCAGAATTCTAACCGTTATCCTTCAGTATAAAACCCAAGTTACCAATCCTCTCAAAACTTTACGAACTTACACTTTCTTCTCCAGCGAACTTGTGCAAAAACCTGCAAATTCTTCATTATTCGTCTTTTTCTTATCCAAGAAATGGATTCCACCTCTCACGCTCAGAAAAACTCCCCTGCTCACTCTCCGGCGAACTCCCCTGAACACTCTGAACACTCTGAAAACCCAGCAATAGCCAGAGACCTGGAAAAGGACAACTCCGGCGAAGAAGCAAACTTTGCTCCGACCACACACCTTCAAAATTTCTTAGAACATGAACATTTTGATAATGTTCTACCTTTAAAACCAAATAACCACTACCTGGTTCCATCTAAAACCGCTTTTGGGGAAGCACATGCTCTTCTTCTCCATATCTTGGAAAACCACATACTTTACCCTCTCCTAACCAAAACCGTCGACAAAATCCCTGCCAGATACCTAAATCAATTCTGGCAAAGTTGCAGATTTGATCCAGAGGATAGACAGATAAAGGGATACATTTCCAAGCCAGATAAATCCGAGCACCTTGAACTCAAGTTCAACAGAACGATGTTCTCACTTGAGTTTAGCTTACCCACCAGAGGTCTTCTAGGGATAAAGGCCTATGCAGAGGAACCCACAGACGAAGAGCTCTGCAGGTTCGTTGAAATGTTGGGGTACAACTTGCCACTCAGAAAAAGGAATGACTTCCGTAGAGGCAGATTACCACCTCTGTGGAATACACTATTTTCCATACTCAACAGGTGCCTAACCGGAAAAATGGGCAATCCAGATCAATCTTCACACCAGATCTTAGCCATAATGTACGGGGTCTACTACGACCTACCTCTGGACTTCGCCACACTTATGATGCAGGAAATGGTTAACACCATAGACAGAAAAATCACCTTCCAGAGGAAAAAGGGACAGAAGACAGAAGCTCTGCCTCCTCTGCAATTTCAGCGAATACTGGGCGTTCTTCTAGAACCTCTGCTTCTACTCGAAAAATGGTCTATGGAGGGACCAACGGCTAAAATATATGCCATGACAAAGAACTCTCCAATAGAACATGAAGATGGATACCCTCACTGCAGACCTCTGCCAAACAAGCTTCTGGGATATGCCAAGGATGAAACCCTTAGTCTAGAATATATACGCGATCACAGGACTCCAGACCCATGTCCTGTGACACCCCCGCATTTAGGAGCCTCCTTAGGAACAGAAGTAGTCAATAGGATGACAGATGAAGAATGGGCAGCAGCTTTTCAGAAGCATGAAGAAGTTCAGGCCAGATTCCTTGCATAATGAGAAGCAATAATCCCTTCTACAAAGAAAAGCAAACCCTCTGCCTCTACTAAAAATAAAACTCACAAGAGGAAAACCACAGAGGACACCTCTACTTTTGCTGCTCAAACACAAAAGTCTCCACCTCATGCAACAGAGGTTGGATCTTCTGCACCTCCCTCTCCTCCAAAGGAAAAGAAGAAAAGAAAATCCAAAACCTCTGAGGAGAGTGCACCGAAACCAAAGAGAAGGAAAAGCAAGAAAAAGACCAAAAAGCCTATCTCTCCTATACAAACTATAGCAGAAGATGATGTGATAGAAGAAGAAGTTCACCAATCACCTCTGTAATCCCCCAATCCCCTCAACTATGCACATCACGGAGATTTCTCTGACTTCCTCCAAAACCCAGAATTCGCTCATACTCTAAACACTACTGGATGGACTGTAGAACCCCTCTCCCATGGGTCTACAGAAGAAGCAAACTTCAGAATCTCTTCTGACTTAGAAGAGGATGATCAAACGCCACAAAATATTTAGATTAAAACGCCAGAAGTACTACAGAACCCCTTCACCCAACCCGGATTTGATGTACAAAGGGCAAGCCCAGAGGAAGAGGTAGCTGCAGAAGACCATCACATGGACACCATGTTAGGAGGTCCAACAGAGGAGATGGTTTAAACTAGGGAGACTAGGGTAGAAGTCTCAGAAGTGGATTCTGATGAAGAGGAAGCAGACCAAATAAGAAAAGGTCTTTATCATCCACATGTCATGCGACTAATTGGGACAAATCCCTGCTATGATGATCTAGGGAAAATCCCAGAAGTCAGGGTAGAAACATCAAGCCATAGGATAGCTACAGAGGTTGAGACCATAGATGGAGAACAAGTGGTTGGATGCTTCACAGAAGCAGAAGCAAGAACAAATGCCTGGAATAATAGAGGCACACAACCAAAACCAACTCCCAGTGCAACCCACATTTCTATTGCCGCCAGTCTAGTGGCAGAGGGCAATATTGAAAAAGAGCAGCACAGCTCGACCCCAACCCAAACCATCCGGACAAAGGAAATTCTTTCATCCTCTGTACCATTAGAAATCGGGGAAACCATTCCAGGGGAATCCTCTCTAAAGGATTTTCCCTTAGTAAGTGATCAATTGCCCCAGATCACATCAGACATCCCCGCAGAGGAATTTGTTTCCTCTGCTACACGCACACACCTAGGCCCAAACATCTCTTCAGAGGAGATTAGAATGCACACAGACGAAGGGATTCTAGACAAATCCCCAAGTTAACTCAAGGATAATCTTGTACCCACCTCTGGAGTGGATCAAGACAATGTCCTTGACAGAACTTCTATAGAGACTGAAACTCCAAAAGTTTCTTCTCAAGGATTAGAAGGAAATCCTTCTGCCCCAACATAAAAACAAGGGCGAAAGAAGGTGTCTCAGGAACAGAGACTCACTTTGGGGAAGAATATGTTCCCCCAGAGGTTACAACTAGTTCACATGTATCAAGGGATGAGTTCCAAACCCTTGTCACCTCTGTGGACAATACATTGAAGGAGTTGCAAAGCTCTTTCAAATCTTTTGCAGAAACAACATCCAGGGCAATCCTTGATCTGAACACAAAAATGGATAACCTGTCCACAGAGGTGCAAAATGCCGTAACCCAGATGAAGTCAACTGCTACCACCACTGCTACCTCTGCAGCTTCAGAATTCGGGAAAAACGCAGGTTCTATTCTTGTGGAGCTATGGCAAGGCCCCTGTTTTCTGCAATTTCTTAACATTTCATGGATTTTCTGGTTTGTTACCACAAAAATTCTCCCTATTTTCACTTGTACAGGGTAAAAGGTGTTCCTTCTTTGGATGGTTTGATCCACCAATCTGTGCTATGGCTATCGATGTTGTCCCTGGGTTACTGAGGTCAAATCACATACTTGAAGAAACTATCAACTCAAGAGAAAGTGAGATTTGGAGGTTGCAGCTGTTTTTGGTTCTTAGTTGGGTTGTGTTTGGGATTTGCATGTATAGTTGTATGAAGTAATTGCGGTGAAGTTAGTGTTGGTTTAAGTTGAATGTAAAGCAGTGAGTAGATGTTAAGCTAGTTTTGGGATTTTGGTTAATGATCAATGTAGCCACTGCTTTGTTTATGATGTAATGTTAAGTTTTCATTAGCATCAATGAAATGCTTTCTGTTTTGAAATGGTTTCTATTTGGAAAGTGCCCAAAATAGTACATTACAACCATCCTTACTGTTAGCTCCAATCTTTATGTTTATGAAAGTAGTGAAAAATAGGCTAAGTATAGAAGTCTCCAACAGAGGCTCTGTCGAGACACCAAGAAGACCGAAGGCAAGAATCGACAGAAGACTGCTCACAGAGGACCGAGCCGCAGAACCTCTGTCACCTTTGACAGAGCCTCTGAGGTATACTGAAGACTTGAAAGAAATCAACAAATATCTTCCTACTGTTCCAGGATCCGTTCATCCACTTATACAAGGAGTGCCCTGACAACCTCCACGTGTCAAACTCTGATAGGGCTCAGTACCAAGTTGATATCAGCGCATTTAATACATGCAGTACCTGCTACTGTTCATATGATCCTGTCTACTGTAGATCAGTCCTTATTGTCTAAAGTATGTCCCCTTTGTAGTAGTATAAATAGAAGACTCATGTTGAGTTCTTCTATTAACAAGAATTACAACTTAAAATACGCACAACACACACACCAGCAGATTTCTTGTTATGTTCTTGGTGTTCTTGATAATATCAAATACAGTAAATCTTTGAGATATTTATCTGTCTTTTACAAACTGCTTATTTGATATTGTGTGTTCTTCTACCTTAGAAATCTTTCAGTTCTTTAAATACGCTTACGCAAATATATCTTATCTGAACTATCTGAAAGACTCATCATTGTTAAGCAAAACAGGAACCAACACTTACCAACACAGTTACAATAGCAACACATAAACAATACCAACACATAACTACCTACACATAAGTTCCAAGACCTTGACAATACCAAGACATAACTACCAAAAGACATTCAAGAGGCTCAACATAATTACCAAAATACATTAAATAGGCTAACAGCCTTGCATACCATACATACATACTCTATTGTTTATCAACCAACAAGTACCAACCACCAACAAGTACCAAAAACAACTTGTCCAAAAAGTTAGTGCCATCAACCACCAAACACATCATTTATCAACCATCAACCACCAAACAACCACCTAAACTACTTGCATTGTTCATACAGGAGGCTGTGAAGCTTCTTCCTTCCCTTTACATGTCCTTGAATTGTGCCCCAATTGTTTACACTTATCACAAGTGACTGGGATCCCTTTCCTTGATAACTTGTCACACCTCCTATGGCTCTAACTTTGAGACATCTCTTCAGCTGTCTTCCTCCTCTTTTTCTTTGGCCTGCCCACTTGTGTGTGATGATCTGGTGGAACCAAAGTTGTCATGTAGTTTGATTTGTCCCAAAGCATGCATCCATTGATTGGCTCAATCTTAAAGTTGTACATGTCCCTCCATGTGCTAAGCCTGTATGATTGGTGCTCCCATGATTCAGGGTCTTCATTGATTCCATTCTGTGCCATATTCCAGTTAGTTGCCATTGCATGCTTGCAAGGAATTCTTGTTAATTCCCACCTTCTACAAGAGCATGTCCTTGCTCTAACATCAACTATGCACTGATCATTCCAAGGTCCAGATACCTGTCATAACAACAGTATAAGTGAGAAGGTTCATGTGCATGTTACAACCATGAGACAAGTATAGGGCATGTGTTTGTAGCATACCTGGTATCTATCTCCTCAATTGTACACAACCTGGTATTTGCTTGCATCCTTCTTCACACTGTCCATTATCTTGTTTGCAGTTGGGGTCAATGGTCCATCACAACCATCAATGACATTTAAAACATTAACAATTCTCTTCATAGGATACACTCTAATGTACTCCAAGCAAGAAAGAATTGGTTTGTCCCTAGCAGCAATGATTTGCCTATCGATTACCTCACTCATGTTATTTAGAAGCACATTAGAGTGATATCTACCTGTATGCATCAAAAAACCACAGCAATGTGTTACTCAGCCATTTAAGAGTTATTTACCTGTAAAGTGTGATCTGCTCCAATGTTGGGGGGGGGGGGTCTTATTCAACCAATCATAACAATTCTTATTGAATGCTTTTAAGTTCTCCATTGTTGTTCTGAATTGGGGGACAGTAGGAGTTGTTGCATACTGCCACAGATGATCCTTGTAGGCCTTACCTTTCCATTGAAGCTTCATATTCTCCTGTATGTGCCTAAGACAGTATCTATGTTCAGCAGAAGGAAACAACCTTTGGATTGCTGGAAGAATGCCCTATATGCAAATGTAACGACCCAGTATCCCATAACATACATAATATACATCAATTAACATATTATACATAACGTCGTTACTTTCATAACAAAATACATGATAATTCACATTCGGTCCCAAAGTCTCAAACTATACAATACAAAAAAAATGTAAACATATCCTAATCTTCGCCAGCTAGCAACCGCATCCTATGCTTTATTCTTCCCTTTTCTAACAACAGATCCTTGACCTGGAATACATATTTTTGAAAGGAAAATGAGGGTTAGACCAAAAGGTCTAGTGAGAAAATCCCTGTCAATTTAGTAAACATTTGTATCAAAACCATTTATATAAAACTTTTCATATACATCCATATACTACACGTATATAAACACCATTCAAGACTCATACATCTCATTCCACCTTATTCCTCCACAACTGGCCATATTAGTTGGTAGCAAGCCAACTAATAATTAATCAACGTTACCGGTCCGCACACCGGAACCCGGCTACCCACCGGTCCGCACACCGGAACCCGACTAATATACACTTGTATAGTGTAATGCACATATGAATACAATATATATATGTACCAATATATCATATTGTCATTTATAAACTTTTCATTACATTTCAATCACATATATATCTCAATCATAAACACGTAATCACACCATATATCACGTATCCAATCCATACATATCCATCTCATATATATATATATATATATATATATATATATCACATATATATATATATATATATATATATCACATATATATGTATCCCAGTTGAAAACGTTTTAAAAGTAAAACTCACCTTTGAACGCTTAAAAAATACGCTTCCAAGCCTTTCTCCGAGCTATCCGATCCTTTACCCAAAATTCTCAGAATCTGAAACCATTTACATACAAACATCTCTTTACCACAAGAACTCATAAGACTTACTAACAGGCTGAGAATCCTAAATAACCTATCAAACTCTTAGAAGGGCCGCCCCCAGGAAGTTTTCGGAACAACTTAACTCAAAAATACATTTGGAAACTATATCCGGACATTCAAAAGTATCCGAAACCTCAAAATTGGTCAAACAGCTAAAGTATCCGGACAGCACAAAAGAATCCGGATAACACAATTTATCCGGACAGCAGATCTTTCCGGACAACATCAATAATCCGGACGCCATCCGGAAACCGAAGTAACCCGGATACCACCTGGTAACATAAATCATCCGGAAAACTGTTGAAAGAAATACTTACCCGGATAAAAGACTTGTCCGGGCACCTTTAAAATATCATCCGGACACTATCAACAAAAGTACCCGGACACCTTCAACTTATCCGGAAACTACTGACTATTCATCACTTTTTACCCAGAAAATCGACTGAATTAACCCTAGTTGTGTAAATGATGTTTCTACTCCGATAGAACCCTTCTTAAAGCAATTACAAACACAAAATACAAAGGAACATACCTCAGATACACTTCCAAGCACACCAATTTGAATCCTTTAGCACAAACCCTTCTTTTCTCTTCTTGCTTTCTCTCAACACACACACACACTAACTTTACTGATTTTTCTACTTGTGATAATATCTGAATTCAGGAAGGATAATATCTAACTTAATTTACCACTTTGGTCCTTGGACTTCTCAATAATAACCCAAACACCCTTAACTTATAATTTGACCCAATCTTACCCTAAAATCCAACTTTAAAGTTAACTTAATTTAACGGAAAAATATTTTTAACTAACGAACTTACCCGGGGTATTACATTATCTCCCCCTTAAAAGAATTCCGTCCCGGAATTCGGTTAGGCAAAAAGGTACGGTTACTTAACTCTTACTACTATATTGAACTTAATCAAGACCATATATTCCCCTATCTTAAAATAAGATCATCCCTTCATTTTCTTTTTTTTCTTTTTTTTTTGCTTAGAGTCAAAACTAAAAACTCTTTGACGAACAAGTATGCTATTCTCAATACCACTCAAACATCAATAATTTCAATTCATATGAAAATACCACATCTTTAATATAACGGTAACCACCAATTCATTGACGCTAACCACTTTATTTGAACTTTACACACATCGTCCGCAATTTACTCAATTAATATATCCCACAAAGTCGATCCAAATCTTAGAATAACCATACTCGAAATTTTCTGCCGAATCACCCATTAATCAAATCCCCCGAATGTTCAAAATAACTCGATAGATCACTTATATCACAAAAAGAAATAACTTATACTCACATGAAACTAATCCAAATAACACCACATTTATGCTTACTCATAACATTTACCACGCTAATACTACTTTTAACTCCATCAGTCTTTTGCGACAAACGCCGTGTTCTACACCTTTACAATACTAACTCGAAAACATAAACATACACTTTCCATATAAAACTTGCTTAGCAATTACAATCTATACTCTTCTAAATAAAATTATAATTCAACAAAATCATTCTATATTATGGATAAGTTTTCTTAATTTTATCAAACCCGCATACCTCATTCTACCATTCCCACTTCTCATGCTAGCATAGCATAACCACGATAATCATACATCAATACTTAATTACACTTGACACTAAATCATTTATCAAAATTATATTCACAATGCAAGACCAAGTCTAATCCAACAGTTCCACTAAGAGTTACAATAATAATCCAACACTCTAAAATAACGACACTCTACTCTCCCATAAATCACAGAATCAATTTGGAGTATCACCTTAACCCGCAATTAAACTTTCCCCCATAGACTATACACAACTCTATCGTCGCTTCTCTAACCCAAAATACGTCTAAAGACAGACAATACTTTCTTGCATGAATTACACCGATCACGAACCATAGATAACAATTGATTCCCACACTTGCCACAACATCACTCTCGCACTACTACCATGTCCTATCCAATGGTCCTTCATCCTGAGCATTACATTCGACTACTTTCCTCTACTCTCTTCTCAATATAAAACATGTTTCCCCAAGGACAGCTCACTAGGAGGTGCTCACCCACGAGCTAGCTTTCTTTCACCTCCAAACCAACCGCACACACCCAATTTCAATGATTACCATACTTAACCACAATTTCACCACACCTCATACCAGGAACTTAACCAAGTTAGTCCGAAATCACACTCAATGCTCGAAGCAACCACACCCTTTTCATTTCTCAAACGGTAATACTCCACTCCTTAGCTAACCATCTACTGCCACTCCATTCTCTTATTCTCGAATAACAATACTACGCACCACCTAGACATCCATGCCTTTCCACGCATACTTTTGTCACATCTGAACAACCTATAAACAAAATCCCGAGCAGATGTTTCCACTTATACTCACCACATATCATTACTAATTCATCACCTACAAAAATTCATCACTACCATGCCTCGCACGCTCACTAACTATAAACTGCCACCATCTTATCCACATCGCCCCACACCTTTAAACCATAACCTTTTAGATAGTGCCGACAATCACAATAAGTAAAATCTACACAACACACTAAACCGTCGCCTTCATAACCAGGTCAAGACTTCACACACTACCGTTACCCTCCATACATAATCCTCACGTTCCACACACTACTATTATTCTTTACACTCAGGCCATCACACTTCACACATTAACCAAAACAGAACAACAGTAATTAAGCACACCCATCATACTTCCTAACAGAACCCACTTCATCCAAAGCTTCATAACCAACTTATACCCCCACCGTTCTCACTTGAGGAAAAACACAAGACTTTTCATAGAGTAAAAATCAAAATTTTCAACCTATCCAGTACTCAGACCCATCGTCGATAATATTACATCAAGTAACGCAACGCTACTTATTACCATTCCACCACAAGGATTCACTTCGACCCCTTTCAAATCTTACTGTAAATAAAACCATTCTTTCATAACCAAGCAATAGTTCAAACTACTATCATACCGACATTCCGAATTCAAAAACTCTACTCCACATAAGGGTATTGCACAGTGGTCTCAACTTTCATCACCTTATTAAACCAGGTACGACATTCACAAGTATTCTCCACTGTGCAACCCGTCTCCACACATAACAACAACATCACAACAGCATGCAATCAACAATTACGTAGAAATGAACATGTAAACAATTCGCATGCTTATATAAACGTTTTCACATCGCGTAATATAAAACCTTTTAAATAATTTAATCTGATCAACATGCTCGTAACCATAATTAGTTATGATAACCTTTCGTAAAACCTTTCATTCACACAAAGAAGGTAAGGGAACTCACCTTAGCCTTAGCACTTCGACACGCTCCGGAATACACTTTAGTTCAAACCGAACACCTAAAATGGCCGCCACCAAAAATGGTGTTAACTATCTAATTATATCCCCAAAACATTCCCAAATCAGTTCTAAGGCCCCCAAATCGATGTTTTAGATACCATAAACATTAAGAACCAATAACCATCATTTTAAACGGCATAAAACCCATCAAATCTATCACTCCAAAGCTCAAAACTCAATCCATGGAAAAATGAAGATTATCAAACAAATATGATGAAGCTTCTTACTGATTTGATCAAAATTCATAGGGAATCAATCCCAAAAATCATTTGCCTTCTTTCTTATGGATTAAAACTCATCCAACAATTGGATTATCAAATCCCTAACCATAAACTTGCCTAATCAATAAAGAGAAGAAAAGAAGAAGAAATCAAACTTTGGAGAAGATGACTCAAACCATGCTGCAACTCTTTCTTTACACCTCCAATTGAATTTGCAAAAATCGAAAACTTTAAATCAATCCCCCAATAATTCCTTACTTTCATCATAACCTCACTTATTCCAGTATATCAACTTTATCTTCTCATACCAAATTATCGAGGATCACTTGTCATTACCTAATCAAAAGTTTTAACAAGATCAAGTTCCAATATCCTCCTATGCTTACTACTACCTCAATTTCTAACAAGATTATCGAAAATAACTTAATAGGCACTCTACACCCATCTATATCGTTAACACAATTATCAAGTTCTTTTCTAATGCAATTAAGCAACAAAAGAATGAAAACACAATTAATTCGGTTTGTACCGAAATCAAATAGCACTTTAGCACGTGTAGAGTTTATATAAATATACCTGTCTTCGTTTATATCCATACGTCGAGTCTGACTTGCCACTCTGTTGATTCAACAAGGTTAATATACACATAAGCACATACCCCATATAACAAGGTATTCCAGTTCAAACATGTACTTGTAAGTTCAAGATTACACTGGCCAGGTGTAATTCGAAATTACCTTACATGACGTTCCTTCTACCTTTTATACTTAGCATCCCAAGGTTCTAATATATCAAGGACGTCCTACTTCACATGCAGTTTAAGTCTAGGTACGGGTACAAATACCTAAACCCCTTAAACTAGGGCTCTGATACCATTTGTAACGACCCAGTATCCCATAACATACATAATATACATCAATTAACATATTATACATAACGTCGTTAATTTCATAACAAAATACATGATAATTCACATTCGGTCCCAAAGTCTCAAACTATACAATACAAAAAAAAATGTAAACATATCCTAATCTTCGCCAGCTAGCAACCGCCTCCTATGCTTTATTCTTCCCTTTTCTAACAATAGATCCTTGACCTGGAATACATATTTTTGAAAGGAAAATGAGGGTTAGACCAAAAGGTCTAGTGCGAAAATCCCTGTCAATTTAGTAAACATTTGTATCAAAACCATTTATATAAAACTTTTCATATACATCCATATACTACACGTATATAAACACCATTCAAGACTCGTACATCTCATTCCACCTTATTCCTCCACAACTGGCTATATTAGTTGGTAGCAAGCCAACTAATAATTAATCAACGTTACCGGTCCGCACACCGGAACCCGGCTACTCACCGGTCCGCACACCGGAACCTGACTACCCACCGGTCCGCACACCGGAACCCGACTAATATACACTAGTATAGTGTAATGCACATATGAATACAATATATATATGTACCAATATATCATATTGTCATTTATAAAATTTTCATTACATTTCAATCACATATCTATCTCAATCATAAACACGTAATCACACCATATATCATGTATCCAATCCATACATATCCATCTCATATATATATCACATATATATATGTATCCCAGTTGAAAACGTTTTAAAAGTAAAACTCACCTTTGAACGCTTAAAAAATACGCTTCCAAGCCTTTCTCCGAGCTATCCGATCCTTTACCCAAAATTCTCAGAATCTGAAACCATTTACATACAAACATCTCTTTACCACAAGAACTCATAAGACTTACTAATAGGCTGAGAATCCTAAATAACCTATCAAACTCTTAGAAGGGCCGCCCCCAGGAAGTTTTCGGAACAACTTAACTCAAAAATACATTTGGAAACTATATCCGGACATTCAAAAGTATCTGAAACCTCAAAATTGGTCAAACAGCTAAAGTATCCGGACAACACAAAAGAATCCGGATAACACAATTTATCCGGACAGCAGATCTTTCCGGACAACATCAATAATCCGGACGCCATCCGGAAACCGAAGTAACCCGGATACCACCCGGTAACATAAATCATCCGGAAAACTGTTGAAAGAAATACTTTCCCGGATAAAAGACTTGTCCGGGCACCTTTAAAATATCATCCGGACACTATCAACAAAAGTACCCGGACACCTTCAACTTATCCGGAAACTACTGACTATTCATAACTTTTTACCCAGAAAACCGACTGAATTAACCCTAGTTGTGTAAATGATGTTTCTACTCCGATAGAACCCTTCTAAAAGCAATTACAAACACAAAATACAAAGGAACATACCTCAGATACACTTCCAAGCACACCAATTTGAATCCTTTAGCACAAACCCTTCTTTTCTCTTCTTGCTTTCTCTCAACACACACACACACTAACTTTACTGATTTTTCTGCTTGTGATAATATCTGAATTCAGGAAGGATAATATCTAACTTAATTTACCACTTTGGTCCTTGGACTTCTCAATAATAACCCAAACACCCTTAACTTATAATTTAACCCAATCTTACCCTAAAGTCCAACTTTAAAGTTAACTTAATTTAACGGAAAAATATTTTTAACTAACGAACTTACCCGGGGTATTACAGCAAATTAAGACAAAATTATGCAAATTCAGTCCTTGTATGCAAATTCAGTCCCTCATGCAATTAAGACAGAAATTAAGTAATTAACACATAAAGTAAGTAGTTAAGACAGATCATACCTTTTGCCTATCACTGATGAATGTGAAATTGGAATTGGCTTCAAGACCAAGGTCATCTCTAAGGTACTCTAAGAACCACTGCCATGAACTTGTTGACTCAGACTCCACCACTGCATAAGCCACTGGGTAGATGCCATGGTTGGGGTCAATTCCTACTGCTGTCAATACTTGTCCAGGAAAAGGGCCCTTCATAAATGTCCCATCTAATCCCAACAATTCCCTGTGTCCAACTCTAAACCCCCTTTTCAAAGGTCCCAAACAAATGTAAACCCTTTTGAATTTTCTCTTATGGCTGTCAGGGTTACCTTCTGTCTCTACTTCCAACTTAACAGTGGTATCTGGGTTGCACCTTTGCACCTCATACAGGTAATCCCTCAACTGACTATACTGTACTTCATAGTCCCCCCAAATCCTCTTGTTGGCTAACTGCTTTACCCTCATAGCTTTGGAAGGTGATACCATAATTTCAAACTTCTCAGACAAAAAACCCTGAATTGATTTCAAAGGCATATTTGGATCTAGCTTCAGCTGCTCGGTGATATGCTTTGAAAGACAACTTGCAGTAGCCATACCTACCTCTATTGTTTGGAAACATTTGTGAGTGGAGAAGTAGGTTTTGACAATCCAAGTTATCTCCCTTTTAGAAGTGGAGAGGTATAAAACCCATGGACAAGTTGGCCCATTGGACTTTCTCCATTTAGTCTTTCTGCCTTTTCCAGGCCCACTAGGCCCACCTTCATCCTTTAACTGAGGCAATGAACCCCTGCAAACTGCCCTGATCCTGTATCCATCATTCTTGATCACAACTATGTCTCTCCTAGTCTCAATTGCATGTTGTTTGATTAAAGCCTTGATTGTGTCCTTGCTACCGAAGGTCTGTCCTAAGTAAAAGTCAACACCATGTCCATTATGTCCTAAGCATTGACTAGCTACATCTATTTCATAATCAGAATCAACGTTGTCAATGTCAAAAGGATCTACATCACCATCTACATTCTGCCTATCACTATCTGCTCCACCTACTCCCACCCAGTCTCCCTCTATATCCACATAATTATCTACTAATGCATCAAACTCATCCAATGAATCATATGGATTTCTATCATAACTCTCAATGTCCCCATGGTTCCCACTTCTCTGGTTCATATCATTGTTCAAGTCAATGGCATTGTTCAAATCTACCCCATCAATGCCATTGTTCCTGACAACCAAATTGTTCAAGTCAATGACATCAATGGCATCAATGCCATTGTTCAAATCTACCTCCTACTCCAACTGAATCCCCTCACCTTGTCCTACTTCTGGTATCCCCTGCCCTTGTCCTACTTCTGGTAAATCAGATTCCAATGCAATGAAAGGATCAAAGGAAAAGTGCAAATTATCAAAACTTTGGTTCAAGTCAAACTTTTCCTCAGCATTTGTTTTGTGATGTTCAATGTATACCTCAATCTCTCTGACCATAGGGACATACTTTAACAAGTTTTTTATATCATCATCATTACTTAAATCTTGCAAACTAGTATCAAGGTCAGTGGATGGAATCAAGAAATGGTAAAACATTACCTCATCCTTGTAACCTAATGCTCTCATCATAGCATGGACTGATGCACAACAAGGTGATCAGTGTTGATCAAATCAACAAAATCAACCTTACCATTTAGGTATCTTCTTCCTGGAGCACTTCTAAACAAACATCCATGGTTGATCTTTGTTGTTATCAACGTTGGGTAATTACCCAAGGCAAAAAAGAAGAAAAATCAGGATACATTTTGCATGTGTGTAATGCCAGAAGTAAACACTCAAAACAGAGCAAAATACTTACTATAAACATCTGATGGAGTCCAATCTTCAGCTAACTCACTTCTTAGTTTCCACGATGATGACATTCCATAGGAGGGTTGTTGATGATTATCCGTTTGAAAGAGTGAGTGTTAGGGTCAATTTATGTTGAATAGAAGTTCAGGGGTTGAATTGTATTTGTTTAAATTTGAGCCATGTTAGTGAACGGGCCGTAGGCTTGTTAACCATGGGCCCAGAGTATTTAATGTTATGTTTAGCCTTTGTTTTAGGCTAGTTGTCATTTTAGCTTTCCTAAACTCTATTGTAATTCTCTCTATATTGAAAGCAAATTGGATGACCAGTTGAAATCATAACCATTGTTATTCATCTATTGATTTCTTCATTGTTCGTTGCACGGATCTGGAACTCTCAATTGGTATCAGAGCAGACGGACAAATCGATTCAAAGTGTTCTTTTGAATTCTGGTAAGTTTTCTAAACATAAGGCTGTGTTCTTGATTGAAATCTCATATTTTGATTCGGTTGAAATGGATCGTTCTCGTTTATTGCATTCTGTTAGTATCATTCTTAATAGTGATTCTGCACGTTTTTGCAATCTAATTCGATCATCTGAGTGAGTTTTAAGAAAATTAAAGTGTTGGGTCTAGAACGCTCCAATTATATAGAAAGTTTTATAAACTCCATGTAAAGTCAATGAAAGTCAAATGTATTATAAATAGTTTTGTTAGTCTTTTGGGCTTTGGGAGTTTAATGGGAGTTAAATGGGCTTGGGCCCATGTCATGTAATTAGACACTATAAATAAGTGTCTTGGGCTTCATTCGTAAGAAGAGATTTTGATAGACAAATCCATTTAGAGAGAAACTCATTGTAATATCTTGTAATTCACAGATTGTTAATAAATCATATGACCAGTTGCTGTGAATACGATCTTGAATGTTCATTCTATATTGAATCTTGATTATCAGTGATGATTACGGGACTTACAATTGGTATCAGAGCCAATCAACAAACAAATTCGTCCAAGAGTGTGTTTGATCGCGTTCTTGAAGTTTCTTGATCAATTCGACAATTGATTCCGCTGCTGCTAACAATTCTTGAATTCCTAACAATTCTTGAGTTCGTTTCTATCATTGATTCAAGAAATTTGAATTTGTCTTTATGTTGAATCGATATCTTACAATCAAGTCATCCAAAGATTTTATCTCTATGCTGATTAATTCTCGAAATTAAACAGAGATCACATGTATGTTTTAGAAATTCTTGATTGGTTTCTTGATCAAAGTGATTATATCTGTTGCATGTTGATTAGTATTCAAATTTTTTGTTGAAAAGAAGATTTCATTAATTCATGTACTCTAACTGTTTGATGAAATGCATGTGACAGATTTGATTAATTCTTGCATATTCTAGATTTGTGTTGATTCTCATTTTTGATCATAATTCGTAGTTGATATTTGAATTTGTCATTTCATCATGCCTGAGATTGTTGAAGTTTTTGTGAGACCTGCAAGTTCTATAACCAGTTCAGACAATTTACAAAAATTAAGTCATGTAAAAGCAAAAGAAACAATTTCTAAACCAAAAACTGAGATTGTTCATTTTGAAAGCAAGATTGCTAATCTTGAAGCCAAATTTGAGGAAAGTGCAAAAGTTGTTGTAAATTTGCAAAAAGATAAATTCGATCTTCTAAAAGATTTTGAAAAGGCTCAAGAGAACACAAAGGTGTTAGAAAAAGAGAATGTTGATTTGAAAGAGAAAATCAATTTTGAAAGAAAGATGTTGACAGATTCTAAAAATAGAATCAAATCATGTGAAATGAAAAATTGTCAACTCTTGAAACAAATCTATGATTTTGAACAAGTTCTTATACTTGAAAGATAGAAATTTGAGAAAGAGAGAAGAGACTTTCAAACTGAGAGGAAAGGTTTTGAAACAAAGTCTGTTGAATTATCTCTAAAAAATTCTGATTTGGAGAAAATTCTTGCAAAAGAAAGAAAAGAGTTTGAATGCAAGAAAAATATTTTTCAAAAAGAAAAGAATGGTTTTGAGAAAAAGAAAACAGGAATGTTAAATGAGTTTTCTGTAAAAATCAATGAGTTGGAGAAAGAGTTAGAAGATGGAAGGAAAGAGACTGAAAAGAAGAAGGTAAATGGCTTTAAAGAAAAATGCTTAAAAGATGAGTTTGAGAAGGAAAATAAAGTTTTTCATTTGGAGATAAGGAGACTTATTAAGAAATTATCTGATTTATCAACTAAAATCATGATAGAGAGGAAGTCCAAATATGATTTGCAGTCAAGGTTTGATTTGTATGTTAAAAAGTTTAAAGAATTTGAAACGAAAGTTGTTGACAAATCAAATCATAGTTCAAAAGATCATATTCGTTCTTCTAATCTGTTTTATGATTCTCCTATTGATAAATCTTATAATTGTTCTTTTAAAAAGATAAAAATGGAATGGAGAGTTAAAGGAACTACTTCCAAGAAAGAAGTGCGAAAATCAAAGGTTCCTAATTCAAATGTCAAGAAGAACAATACATTTCAAATAAAATCTTTTGTTAAACCTGATGTGATTTATTCTGTAAATCAATTAGTCAGAATTGCACAAAAGAAACTTTGTTGTTCATATTGTGGGACTGATGACTTTGTAAACAAAAGGTACATTCAGCACTGGTTTGGTTCTTATAGAATATCTGCATATGCTACTGCACCTAACAAACCTGGACCCAAGTTCATATGGGTACCAAAGTCAACTTAATCTGTTTTGCAGGTTATTCATGTGTAGAGCTGAATGAATGATCCATACCGACACATGACTGAAAACAGATGTTGTGCTTAATTGAGAATTTTGACTTTTGGATACTTCAGTCCAAAACTCGGTATGAATGTGATTATGGATTTCTGATTCATACAGATCAATTTGTTAATTTTGAAACATTTTTTTTAAAAAGTTCAGTTTACTGTGGTGTAATCGAACTCATAGTTGTGGGTGTTTTTAGTAGAAACATTTCCAGAGAATGTGTTCAGAATCACATTTTGAGCAACCCTGCAAATTTTGGTTGAAAAATTCTGATTTTTGAGCAAGTTATGGTGATTTGAAGTTCAGAATGTTCAAAAATCACAAAATCCAAACATTTTTCTAAGGAACTTTCTCTGGATAGTTTTATCAGAATTCTGACTCTCTTACTCAGAAGTTCTGACTCTATTACTCAGAATTCTGACTCAACTAATCAGAATTCTGACTCTGATACTTAGAATTTTGAACAAGTTACTCAGACTTCTGACTCTACTACTCAGAATTCTGACTTTTCTACTCAGAATTCTGACTCAACTACTCAGAATTTGGATTTTTGATATCTAATGAGGAATCATCGTAGATGATTACCAAAATCTCTTGAATTTGCAGGATTATCTTGATTTGAGAGGGAATATTGTCTCAAAATTTGATCTGATTGTTTCAAGATAAAGTTCAAAACCCGTGCTTCAACGTTTTAGGTTTTTGAACATATCAGTTCAAAACCCGTACTTAAATGACTATGGCTTCTGAATAATTCAGTTCAGGACCCGTACTTCAGAGACTAAGACTTCTAAACAAATCAGTTTAGAACTCATATTTCTCAGGTGATATCCTTAACTGTCATATTTTTATGTTTCAAGGAACAAGTGGTGAAAGGTAACATTGCATTATGTTTTATTTCTATTGCTTTGAAAGTTTAAATCTTAACAAATTTAATTCAATGAGATGAATTTTTTTAATGAATAAAATGTGTGTCAAGGGTGATTTTACAAGTATTTTTGTATTATCTGGGTTATATTTGTTTCAACTTTCACTTCTAAAATAAATCGAAAGGTTAGCAAAACATGAATGAAATTATGTTGAATGCTCAATGTTATGTAAATTTAGACTTATATAGAATATAATGCTCAAAAAAAGTCGAAATGTCAGAATGATGGATGGAAACAAAAATATGGGGGAAGTACTACGTTTTAGAACCAAGTGATTGAGATGAAATAAATATATATAAAATCATTTAGTTTGAAAGTTTGTACCTGTGGCCTTTCTGGTTTGGGAGAGTAAGTCCTAAGGGGTGCTCGACACCTAGTCCCTAAGATCAACTGGTCTGGGATCGGCTGACCCAAATCCTGCAATAGAACCAGATAGAAAGCCATGTTCTACTGGTACAAATGGGTTTAAGATATATCGATGTGGCCTTTCTAGTTTGGGAAATTAAGTTCCAAGGGGTGCTTGTCACCTAGCACCTAAGACCAACTGGTCTGGGATATGCTGACCCAAATCCTTCTATAGAACCAGATAGAAAGTCATGTTTAACGATGTATCTTATTCTTACTAAACTTTTTGATTAAAAGATGCCAATGTGCACAAAATTAAAAGATGTCAATGAGCACAAAATTAAAAGATGCCAATGAGCACACATCTCTTGAAACTTTGGGAAAATACAAAGTCGCAATAAACTTGTAAATTTGTGAAAATCCTGATTTTGGACAAATAGTGTGAGTAGAGCAAAGTATTCGTATATGTTTTTAGCATTGCATATGCTTGAAGCTAATCATATTTCGCATGCTAAGCACACCAAATAGATTTAATAAAGGTATTGAAACTGAACATTTTTAACTTTATATGCAATGATGACTTTACATGCATTTGATTTCATTTGATTGAAAAATCTGTTAAATTTCATTAAGTTGGATTTCTTTTGTAAAGTTTTCAAATGATCAAATGTTAGTAGTTATCAAGTGTAGTTCAGTGAATCTTATTCTCCTTGTATAAATGTTTTCATTAAAGCACTGTATTTGAAATGAATAATTTTAATGAAATATATGCATATTTTCAGGGAGAGAAAACAAATTGCTCCAGAATTCTTATTTTGAGGGGGAGCAAGGTTATTCATTAAGGAGGAGAAAAAGCTTAGACTTCATTCGAAGAAAAAGCATCGCTAAAGTTTTGAAAATCAAGGGGGAGAAAAGCTAAAGATTTTGAAGATGATTTTGCTTTTCAAAACTTTAGGGGGAGAAGAAAATATAAAATGATTTGTACAGAAACAACAAAAGAAAGAAATGTTGTTCTTATAAAGAAATGTTATGAAAGCTGATTGATTGATTCAAAAGGGAGAAGAAAGTCAGAAAGTCATAAAAAGACAGAAATTTGATTTGATCACATGGAGATGAGAATCAATTTTAATTCGATACGATCATTTATGCAACAATTCAAGATTTCAAGATCTAGTTTCAAGATTTGGTGATTCAAGATTGTTCTTAATCGTGTGCTACAATTCAAGAAAGATGCAGCGTTTCAGTTCAAAAATGTTGCTGATGTGCGAGTTTAAGATCTGATTAATCAGAGTTATGCTAAATTCGAATTCAATTCAGAGTTTGTGTAAATTTAATGTGCAGCAGTTCAGATCATGGAGTGTCAAAGTTATTAAGGGATTGTTGTGTTGAGACATACTTTCGGCTGCTTAAAATCAGATTGTTTGTGATCAGAAATTCGTTCAAAACAACTCAAAACTTGTTCAACGACTATTCAGAACTTCTGATCATGTTATTCAGAAGAGTTTTGCTCAGACCATTCAGAAGTGTTCAAGTTTAGAATTCTGATCATGTTTATTGAGGATATTCATAATTCAGAAGTTAGATCGTGAAATGTCAAAAGTTAATCAGAAATCAATGCTCAAATGATGGTTCAGAACTAAGTCTTCGAAGCTTACTCAGAATTCTGACTCCAATAGTCAGAACTTTATCGTGTGGAATCAGAACTTTGGAGTTAGAATTTTTTCAGAAGTTCTTCACGTTCAGAATTCTGATTGACTTACTCAGAATTCTGAGTGGTCTTCTCAGAACTTTTACTTAGTTTATTTCGGAGTAAAGGTGCAATTTCAGAAATGTTTAACAGCTTTGCGCACCTGTCGTATTTTACTCAGAACTCCCTCCTCGAATCTCCAAATTTGACGATTTCAGATGCGCTGGATTCCTAAGACACAGATGAACATTTTTCATATTTTGAGTTTGTTCTGAATCGATGTGCTTATTGATCAGATTCTGTGTCAAAGTCAGTGTATTGCTGCTGGATCGAAGCAACGTTTTTCACGATATTTCTCCCAATTTTCAGAAAGGTGTTCTATCTTCTATTTTTTGTGGATCCAAGCTGAGTTAGTGAAGTTTGTTGTGACACTCCCTCCTATGATCTTAATGGATTAAGATCTTGAGCTTAATGATCATACAACTCGAATTTCAAGGACGAATTCTTTATTATAAACTGAGGTTGTTTCAGTCAAGCTTATTGCACATTGGATTTGATTTTAAAGTTGTAATTTGTGAAGAAGAAGAGTAAATTCTGAGGGGGAGCTTGGATAGATTTGCAAGGCGTGAAGATGTGAAACACTAAAGTTTTCAAAGAAATCAAGGGGGAGATCATTTGAAGATGCTTTCTTTATAAAACTTTAGGCGGAGATTGTTGGGTCTAGAAAGCCCCAATTATATAGAAAGTTTTATAAAGTCCATGTAAAGTCAATGAAAGTCAAATGTATTGTAATTAGCTTTGTTAGTCTTTTGGGCTTTGGGAGTTTAATGGGAGTTAAATGGGCTTGGGCCCATGTCATGTAATTAGACACTATAAATAAGTGTCTTGGGCTTCATTCGTAAGAAGAGATTTTGATAGACAAATCCATTTAGAGAGAAACTCATTGTAATATCTTGTAATTCACAGATTGTTAATAAATCATATGACCAGTTGCTGTGAATACGATCTTGAATGTTCATTCTATATTGAATCTTGATTATCAGTGATGATTACGGGACTTACATAAAGTTCAAAAGTTTTGGTTGTGTTCTTGAGAAAAATCAAAATTTTAATCATCAAAACTTGTTGTTTTTGCTTCAAAATCGATTTGGGTAGTGTTATTTTTGTGTTTGGTCGAGATCCTAACCTTTCAGGAACGATTTTGAGTAACCCTAGTCGATTCCCAATCGATTTGTAAACTCCAGCCGTTGTTTCCGGATAACAGCCCTACTTTCCGGATAATCGCTAAATCTTTCCGGACACGACTCAACTTTCCGGGTAAGTTCACTCATTCTCAATCTTTCCGGATACAATTGTTCCGGAAACTCAAAGTTTCCGGTAAAATATCTTATCTGGAAAACTCAACGTTTCCGGTAACCTATTTTATCCGGACAACTCGAAGTTTTCGGTCAAGTTGATTCTTTCCGGAACCTGTCATCCGGTAAGTACTTCATCCGGAAACCATATCATCCGGAAACTCCTTTCATCCGGTAAGTTTTGCATTTACTTATTTCATTCGGAAACTATTGTCTTCCGATAACCTATAGTTATCCGGAAACCTTAGTTTGTCCGGACACTCTCACTTATCCGGACACTTCTGTGTTTTTGAACTGTCTTTCACTCAAACTGATCCGGAAACTTCCAGATCAGTCATCACATCCGGATTCCTATCCGGTAAGTTCATTTCTGTTGAATTCTTACCTGTTCCTAGTACAACTCAGTCGTAGAACACTCCAGTGCAACTGAAGATGTCATCACGCGATGCTCTTGCAATCGATACCGACTCCAAACCACCTTGTCTCTACCAAGGTGAGTACAGCCAATGGAGGGACAGATTCATCATCTTCATAGAGTCGAAAGACAACTTCGAGTACATTTGGCGAGCTTTAGAAAATGGGCCAATTCCTATACCTATGAAGACTGTTCCACCAGCTCAAGAAGATGGTGAGACACGCACCGTGAGGAAGACTCTCACCGATATGACCGACGATGAAAGAGGCATGCTTGAGGAAGAAAAGCATGCTAAGCGGTACCTTGTTCAAGCTCTCCCTAACACAATCTATACTGCCATCGACAGTTACAAAGATACAGCTAAAGGCATGTGGGATCAGGTGGAAAAGATGATGCGTGGGAGCGAAGTCGGGAATATTGTAACGACCGGTTCTAAAACTGAATAGGATTTTTATGTTTGATTAAGTTTTTAAAATTTATGAAAGTTGAGGGGATGATTAGTAAATAAGGGATATGGTATTTAAAGGCACTAAACCCTAGGAGATTCATTCTATTGCTAATTTTGGAGTGGGTGACGGCTGAGAAAGAACACAGAGGAGGAGAGTTGGCGATTTCGATTTACTGGGAGAAAGGAAAAAGAAATTTCTAGCAAAAATTAACTCAGGTAATGATCTGAACCCTTTTGTGCTACCTTATGCTTTTTGGGTTAAAGATAACATAGGGTTCATAGAAGGAATTTGAAGGTTTGTGGTAAAGCGGATTGAAATGCGCTGTTTAATCGAATGGTTAGGTCTCACTTAAGAGATAAATTAAATGGTTAAATCTAAATTGGATCTTCTGCAATAACTCCAAGAAATCCAAATTTGATCGTCTTTTGGGTCAGTTCAGAAACTAGGGAGATGCGAGTTCCGCCGTATATTTTGGCGAAGTCCCGGTACAGTCCCGTAGCCTTTGAGTCCCGGTACATTTTGTTGTAAATCCCGGTACATTGTGTTGAGCCCAAATACCGGTATGCATAAAACCCAATTCCCGGTGTGGGCCAAGGCAAGTCCCGGTGTGGCCAAGACAAGTCCCGGTATGGGCCGAGAGATCCGCTCCGGATTTCAAGTACCGGTGCGGTACTTATATTCCCGGTGGTTTGTGATTCTTGAAATCCCGGTGTGCCAATTTAATTGTGAGACACGTGGCTTTACTTTTTGGACCGGGGTTAGCTAAAGTGGGTAGGCTTGTCTTTGGCCGTGAACATTATTAGGTCACCTTAGGCCGAGACACGTGGTTTGAGCATGGATTGCAATCTTGGGAAATTCATAGCATTAATTATGGTTGGTAATGGATTTCTTTGTGGAAATTTCAATTTGGTTTCTAGTATAGACTTTTTATATAATTTACATATAGATTTAAGTAAGAAAAGAAAGAATTAGAATTTGAGGCAGAGAGAAAGTTAAATCATTAAATTTCTAGATTTATGAGTTACGCCTCCTACATTTTAGGTGTTCCATCTAGACGTCGAGAGAGTAAGTAAGAAGTTGTTACGAGAAGTCATTAACGCGCGCCAGGTGAGTTTTTCTAACTAAAATACGTGCCTTTTTAAAGTGCTTTTAAAATGATTTCATGATGAGAAATGCCATGATTATTATTATGCTTTTAAGTTTGCATGAAAGATGTTTAAAGTTTTATATGAAATGTATGCATACATTGTTAGACGTAAAAGGGCTAAGACGGGAGAGTAGACCCTTTATGCCAGGGGAGGTGCGACCCCGTAAGGCAGCATGAGGCTGACGCGTTGTCACCATAGGGCGACTTCAGGGTGCCAATTTACGAGAGGCAGACCTTGTTCCGTGGATGTTTTACATGATCAGATTTTATATGTTTTATGCTGAAAAGATATTTTGTTTTAAATGCTTTGATAACTGTTAGGAGGGACTCACTAGACCTCATGGTCTAACCCTCGCATTTTCAAATTAACACCTTTTCAGGTAAGCAGGTACATAAAGGCTCTAGAAAATAAGAAGGGCGTTAGCACGATGAAGAATGAATAGTGTAGTGACACTTTAGCTTATCTTAGTTATTTCTCAGTTGTGTAGGTGGTTCCGCGAACCTATTATTGATCTTTGTAATGAAAGTTTGAGATCGCGATTTTGGGATAGTCTTTATTGTTGAAATGCATGTTAAATTTTAGTTCGGGTCTTTACAGTTGGTATCAGAGCCATAGTTTAAGGGATTTAGGTGACCGAAAGGAGCCTAGACTTAAACTGTGAGGAGTAGAATCACAACTGAGAAACAGGAATGCGCTAGGAGAGCACTATTTTAGAAATGGGACTGATAGGGTATCAAGGATGGTCATGTAAGGTAAGTTTGGAGTTACACCTGGCCAGTGTAATTGTGAACTTACAGGTACATGTATGTGCTTAAACTACCTTATTACCCCGTTGTCGTGGCACTAGTGAGTCTTTTACGTCTAACGAGTCTTTGTTAAGTGAGCCTCTTGTTGTTGTTGTTTTGGTGAACCAGAATGTCTGCAAGAACCTTGAGGAGTAGGTCAATTCCGGTAGCGGAAGAAACGCAATCAAAGAGTACTACGCTGCGTGAGGAGGCAGTGAGGGTTGAGGAAATTGCCAAGGATGAACCAGTGAATCAGCCAAGAGTGACGGCCACTCGTGGTCGAGGTAGAGGCCGTGGGAGACCCAGGGGAGCGGTACCGAGGAAGGCAGCTACTGAAGTGGGGACAACGACCACGAAAGGTAATGGGAAGAAAAAGAAAGCGCCCGTCAAGCGCAAGGCGAAGAGTGTTGGAGAACCGGAAGTACAGGTAGTATCGGAACAGGAAAGTTCGATCCCGGTGAAGAAAATAAAGGCTAAGAAAGGAAGTAAACCTGGAACTGCACCGGTTTTCGTGACAGAGGATAAGTTTACGGCGGAGATGGATAAGTTACAAAAGACTCTTCAAGCAGTGTTAGAGAACCAGAACAAGACTACGTCTGGGGAAAGAACCAAGAGCAGTACCGGGAAGAAGACCCAGGAAAGTAGTGAGCCACGAACTGAAATAGAGAACAACACGGTGACAACTTTGATTGCCACTTCTGAACCAAAGGCAGAAAAAGGATGCTCGTTTAAGACTTTCACATCGTGCAAACCTCCGACATACAACGGAGAGCGTGATCCCGTTTTGGTTGTGAAATGGGTTCGCGAGATGGAGCTAGCGTTCGATACTAGTAAGTGTGCCGAAAAGGATAAAGTACTGTTTGCCAGGTCGATGTTGAAATCTGAAGCAATCTTTTGGTGGGATGTTGAAACTGGAGGAAAGGGATCAGAGGTGGCTAGGAGCATGTCGTGGGGAACGTTTGTCAAAAGATTCAAAGCGCAGTTTTGCCCTCTAGCAGCAATTAAGAAATTGGAGGAAGAGTTTCTGAATCTGGAGCAAGGATCGATGACAGTTCAGGAATACACGTTGAAGTTTATTGAGAAGGCCAGATTTGCTGAATTGTACGTACCTACTGAAGAAAGACGAATCGAGAGGTATATTTTTGGGCTGAAGAGCAGTATAAGGGAATTGGTGCAGGCAAAGGAACCAACTACTTTCCAAGCGGTCGTGGATAAGGCAGAACTTACTGAAAAGGATAAGAACAGGCAGATGAATGAAAGAGTGGGGGATAAGCGTAAATGGGATGGGCAGAATCGAGACAGTAAGAAGCCGAATACGACCAGACCCGACCTGCGGGTAGGATTTAAGCCAGCAGAAAGGCCTTGTGGTAAATGTAACCGGATGCACAAAGGGGAATGCTTGGCTGATAAGAGTGGATGCTACAAGTGTGGGAAAGCGGGGCACCTGTCTCGGGATTGTCGTGGTCCGAAGACTTGTTATCAGTGTGGGTCGTTGGGCCATGTCAAATGGGAGTGCCCGCAACTCAAGAAGGGTTACACTGGGGGTGAAGGTGGCAGTGGCCGTGGGAGAGATGCTGAGAAGAAAGTGGAGTCGGCTCGCGCCAGAGCAAGGGCTTTTCATATGTCGGCTGAGGAAGCAGAGAACACGCCGGATGTGGTGACAGGTACCTTTCCTATAGACTCGATATTTGCCAAAGTGTTGTTTGATTTGGGGGCCAATCGTTCGTTTGTGTCGCCCATTTTTGCTCAAAAATTGCACGTAAAACCCAAGAGGTTGAACTTTGGGTTTGAGGTAGAAATAGCTGGTGATTGTCGAGTCTGGGTAAAGGAGGTCTTTGAGGGTTGCAAAATAGAGGTGGATGGTCACTTTTTCCCGTTAAAATTATATCCTATGGGGATGGGGGAGTTTGATGTAGTCCTAGGGATGGACTGGTTAGCGGATAATGATACTAGTATTGTATGCAATAAGAAGCTGATTCGTATTCCTTTAACCGATAAGAAGGAAGTGGTAATATATGGGGATCAACGAAATAGGAAGTCATGTCTGATTTCGTTAATCAAAGCTAGACGATGTTTAGGAAAGGGTTGTGCGGGGTATCTAGCTTATGTGATAGATGCTAAGAAGGAAAAGAAGAGTGTGGAGGATGTGCCAGTAGTGAGTGAGTACCCGGAAGTGTTTCCTGATGATTTGACGAGCCTACCTCCGGATCGTCAAGTGGAGTTCAGAATCGAACTATTACCGGGGGCGGCACCGATTGCCCGTGCGCCCTATCGGTTAGCTCCAGCAGAGATGAAAGAAATGATGACCCAATTGCAGGAGTTACTCGACAAGGGTTTTATTCGTCCGAGTTCATCACCTTGGGGAGCACCTGTACTTTTCGTTAAAAAGAAGGATGGATCGATGCGGATGTGCATCGATTACCGCGAGCTCAATAAAGCAACTGTGAAGAACAAGTACCCGCTCCCGAGAATCGATGACCTCTTCGATCAACTACAAGGTGCGAGTTACTTCTCGAAAATAGACTTGAGGTCGGGTTATCATCAATTGAAGGTGAGAGAAGAAGATGTGCCGAAGACAGCGTTCCGTACGAGATATGGACTCTATGAGTTTTTAGTCATGCCCTTCGGGTTGACTAACGCGCCCGCAGTATTCATGGATCTGATGAATCGGGTGTGTAACTCATTGTTGGATAAGTGCGTGATCGTCTTCATTGACGATATCCTAATCTATTCTCATACACGGGAGGATCACGAGGCGCATCTCCGAGCCGCACTCGATTTGCTCAAGCGTGAGAAGTTGTATGCGAAATTTTCAAAATGCGAGTTTTGGCTGAGAGAAGTTCAGTTTTTGGGGCACGTAGTGTCTACGGACGGTATCAAGGTAGATCCTGCTAAGATTGAGGCCATCAAAGATTGGGAGACGCCCAGAAACCCTTCAGAGGTGAGAAGTTTTCTCGGTCTAGCCGGATACTACCGTAAATTTATTCAGGATTTCTCTCGAATAGCTTTGCCACTGACCTCTTTGACAAGGAAGAACGTCAAATTCGTGTGGGCTGAAGCTCAGAAATCGGCATTTGAGAAGTTGAAGGAAAGATTATGCTGTGCTCCAATTTTGTCATTGTCGGATGGGTCAGAGGGGTTTGTGATTTATAGCGATGCTTCTAAGCTTGGGTTGGGATGCGTGCTGATGCAGAACGGGAAGGTGATTGCCTACGCTTCTCGACAGTTGAAAGACCATGAAAGGAATTATCCCACCCATGACATGGAGCTAGCGGCTGTTGTGTTCGCGTTGAAAATTTGGCGACATTACCTATATGGGGTGAAGTGCCAGATTTACACCGATCATAAGAGCCTGAAGCATCTGTTTGATCAAAAAGAACTAAACATGAGGCAGAGGAGATGGATGGAGTTGTTGAATGATTACGACTGCAAGGTTCTTTACCACCCGGGTAAAGCGAATGTTGTGGCCGACGCGTTGAGCCGAAAGGAACGAGGAGAACAGACCAAGAATGTAGCTTTCAGAATCGAGGCAACCTCAAATCTTCTTGATGAGATTAAAAAGTTTCAGGAGGAAGCGTTTCTAGAGATGAACGTGAAGAGCGAGAGAGTCGTCGGGGTTACATCACTGTTCGAAGCCAACAGTGGTGGGTTGAAATGTATGAAAGGCCGGGTGTGGGTGCCCAAGATTGGAAATTTAAGAGTAAGTATTCTTGAAGAAGCACATAAGTCGCGATTGTCCATGCATCCGGGGACAAACAAGATGTACAGGGATCTAAGACAGTTTTACTGGTGGCCAGGGATGAAAAAGGATATTGCTCATCTGGTGGAACGATGCGTGACTTGTTTGAAGGTAAAAGCGGAGCATCAACGTCCTTATGGGGAGTTACAGTCTACGGTGATACCGGTGTGGAAATGGGATCATATCACGATGGATTTTGTTACGAAATTGCCAAGAACCCCTAAGGGCAATGATACGATTTGGGTGATAGTGGATATTCTCACCAAGTCGGCGCATTTCTTGCCTATGAGGGAATCAGATTCGTTGGAAAAGTTGGCACGCTTGTACATCAGCGAAATTGTGTCTCGGCATGGAGTACCGAAATCCATTGTATCTGATCGGGATAGTCGGTTCACGTCAAAGTTTTGGAGGGGCCTCCAACGCGAATTGGGATCCCAAGTGAAGCTGAGCACGGCATATCATCCGCAGACAGATGGTCAGAGTGAGAGGACCATTCAAACGCCTGAAGATATGCTCCGGGCGTGTGTGATCGATTTCAAAGGATCATGGGAGATGCACTTGCCGTTGATAGAGTTCTCTTATAATAACAGCTATCACGCGAGTATTCAAGCGGCACCATTTGAGGCCTTGTACGGGCGGAAATGTCGTACGCCATTATGTTGGAACGAAGTGGGAGAAAGACAGTTGACAGGTCCAGAAATAGTCCAGCTGACATCAGAGAAGATAGAATTGATCCGAGAAAGAATGAAAATCGCGCAAGATCGACAGAAAAAGTATGCTGATAGACGAAGGAAGCCGATTAAATTCCAAGTGGGCGACAAGGTAATGCTGAAAGTGTTGCCTTGGAAGGGCGTGATTCGTTTCGGGAAGAAAGGGAAATTGAGGCCGATGTATGTCGGGCCTTTTGCCATCATTGAAAGAGTGGGCCCCGTTGCCTACAAGTTAAAATTGCCAGAAGAACTAGGAAGGATCCACCCGACTTTCCATGTTTCAAATCTGAAGAAGTGTTTGGCCGAATTCGATGTGACCATTCCGTTAGAAGATGTCAGCATTGATGAGAGATTAATGTATGAAGAAGAGCCAATCGAGATAATAGACAGTAATGCACGAAAGACGAGGAACAAGGAAGTTCGGCTGGTGAAAGTTCAGTGGAAATATCACAAAGGACGAGAGGCAACGTGGGAAGTGGAATCTGATATGAGAACCAAGTACCCTCACCTTTTCGAAAGTGGAATTCCGGGGACGGAATTCTTTTGAGGGGGGAGTATTGTAACGACCGGTTCTAAAACTGAATAGGATTTTTATGTTTGATTAAGTTTTTAAAATTTATGAAAGTTGAGGGGCTGATTAGTAAATAAGGGATATGGTATTTAAAGGCACTAAACCCTAGGAGATTCATTCTATTGCTAATTTTGGAGTGGGTGACGGCTGAGAAAGAACACAGAGGATGAGAGTTGGCGATTTCGATTTACTGGGAGAAAGGAAGAAGAAATTTCTAGCAAAAATTAACCCAGGTAATGATCTGAACCCTTTTGTTCTACCTTATGCTTTTTGGGTTAAAGATAACTTAGGGTTCATAGAAGGAATTTGAAGGTTTGTGGTAAAGCGGATTGAAATGCGTTGTTTAATCGAATGGTTAGGTCTCACTTAAGAGATAAATTAAATGGTTAAATCTAAATTGGATCTTCTGCAATAACTCCAAGAAATCCAAATTTGATCGTCTTTTGGGTCAGTTCAGAAACTAGGGAGATGCGAGTTCCGCCGTATATTTTGGCGAAGTCCCGGTACAGTCCCGTAGCCTTTGAGTCCCGTAGCCTTTGAGTCCCGGTACATTTTGTTGTAAATCCTGGTACATTGTGTTGAGCCCAAATACCGGTATGCATAAAACCCAATTCCCGGTGTGGGCCAAGGCAAGTCCCGGTGTGGGCCAAGACAAGTCCCGATATGGGCCGAGAGATCAGGTCCGGATTTCAAGTACCGGTGCGGTACTTATATTCCCAGTGGTTTGTGATTCTTGAAATCCCGGTGTGCCAACTTACTTGTGAGACACGTGGCTTTACTTTTTGGACCGGGGTTAGCTAAAGTGGGTAGGCTTAGGTGTCTTTGGCTGTGAACATTATTAGTTCACCTTAGGCCGAGACACGTGGTTTGAGCATGGATTGCAATCTTGGGAAATTCATAGCATTAATTATGGTTGGTAATGGATTTCTTTGTGGAAATTTCAATTTGGTTTCTAGTTTAGACTTTTTATATAATTTACATATAGATTTAAGTAAGAAAAGAAAGAATTAGAATTTGAGGCGGAGAGAAAGTTAAATCATTAAATTTCTAGATTTATGAGTTACGCCTCCTACATTTTAGGTGTTCCATCTAGACGTCGAGAGAGTAAGTAAGAAGTTGTTACGAGAAGTCATTAACGCGCGTCGGGTGAGTTTTTCTAACTAAAATACGTGCCTTTTTAAAGTGCTTTTAAAATGATTTCATGATGAGAAATGCCATGATTATTATTATGCTTTTAAGTTTGCATGAAAGATGTTTAAAGTTTTATATGAAATGTATGCATACATTGTTAGACGTAAAAGGGCTAAGACGGGAGAGTAGACCCTTTATGCCAGGGGAGGCGCGACCCCGTAAGGCAGCATGAGGCTGACTCGTTGTCACCATAGGGCGACTTCAGGGTGCCAATTTACGAGAGGCGGACCTTGTTCCGTGGATGTTTTACATGATCAGATTTTATATGTTTTATGCTGAAAATATATTTTGTTTTAAATGCTTTGATAACTGTTAGGAGGGACTCACTAGACCTCATGGTCTAACCCTCGCATTTTCAAATTAACACATTTTCAGGTAAGCAGGTACATAAAGGCTCTAGCAAATAAGAAGGGCGTTAGCACGATGAAGAATGAATAGTGTAGTGACACTTTAGCTTATCTTAGTTATTTCTCAGTTGTGTAGGTGGTTCCGCGAACCTATTATTGATCTTTGTAATGAAATTTTGAGATCGCGATTTTGGGATAGTCTTTATTGTTGAAATGCATGTTAAATTTTAGTTCGGGTCTTTACAATCGGCTGGAGATTAATAGCTCAATAACTAAGTTTGATAGCTTTAAACAGCGCACCGGTGAATCCCTTTCCCAAACTTATGAACGGTTCTGTCTTCTTCTCAACGAGCTCCACAAGAACAAGATTACTCGTTCCAACACTGAGAACGCTCTGAAGTTCCTCAATAACCTTCTGCCTGGGTGGAAAGTGTTTGCATCACATGTCAAGCATAACCATTTGATGGAGAAGGTCGGCATTCACGAGCTGTATGAAATGCTTCTTCAAGACGAAGATGAGGTAACGGAAATTATGAATGAGAAGAAGACTGCATCCAAGCCAGCTGCTGATCCTCTAGCACTCATGTCCTCCAAACAAGGGAAATCTTCTGGCCGTCAATCCAAACGTGCTCAAAGGCAAAGCTCATTTGAGTCAGAACCTGAAGAGAAGGAAGATAGTGAGTCTGATAATGAACTATCTAAATTCAAGAAAGCTATGGCCATGCTCTCTAAATCTTTTCAACAACAGAAGTTCTACAAGAAGCCATCGTCCAATAATCAGCGCTACTCCACCTCCTCCAACAAGTGCCAAGATTATCAAGACAAGTATGAAGGAAAGAAGAAAGCCGATGAGCAAGATAAGTCTGAGAAGAAGGAGAAGACGGAGAAAGATGAACCCGTGACCTGTTACAACTGCGGAAAGCTTGGTCATTTTGCAAAAGATTGTCGGAAGCTAGTGGTAAAGAATGCTCACTACTACAAGGCCAAGCTCGCATTGGCTGAGCAGAAGGAAGCTGGAGCAGCTCTGTTTGTGGAAGACGACTACTGGTTGGGTCGTTCTGCTGATGAAAGCGATTCTGATGGTGCTAATGCTTTCATGGGATATCACTCTCCAGCCGATGAAGAAAAGTCAAGTCAGGTATGTGAATCTATCCAACAAGATTTCTTGAATCAAATGCAATCACTTGCTGAACGGGCAGATTCCTTTAAGGCCACCTCTAATGAACAACTGCTTGAGATTAGATCACTATCTGAAAAGCTAGATGTTCAAAAGAGAATAACTGAAAAATATAAGTCTGAAAATGTTAATTTAAAAGACAAATGCAAAAATCTTTCAATAGCACCTAAGGACTTAAGGGCCAAATTATCTGAACTTCAGTCTCAGTTTGATCAGTGTATGAATGAGAAAGCATAAATTGTTTATCAATGTTCCGCTCTCCAAATTCAGCACAAGGAATTTGTCGCTAAAATTCTTGATCTTGAAACCAAACTCCATAAAAGTGGTCAAACTGATCAGACCATCCATATGAATAAACCTAAGGAGTTCACGTAGTTTAACAAAGAATGGGGAATTGGATACGATAACCCACATTATTTGAAAAATGGTATATCCAAAAGACCCATATTGTATGATTTTGCTTGTTTTGGAATAGATAAAATATATCCGGAATATGCGATAAAATGGACTGGTCCTCTTGAACCTGAAAAGGAAGAGGAAACTGAGGAATACAAGCGCGCACACACGTCTCACATGCAACTTCCTTTTTGTTATGAGCCTTTAAATTATTCCTATCAGAAAAATAAGAAGTACCTATCGAATGGCTACTTCGATTGCTATAAGGTTGCAACGCCCAAGGATTCCTCCAAAAAGGATGAGGTCCAAGCAACCGAAACCAAGACTGAGACGGATGAGTTCAAACTCTATGTTCCCCCTCTTATCTTGGAAGCAAAGATAGTCGAGTTGGAGGAGTCACTCGAGAAAGAAAGGTCGAATTTTCAAAAGGAAAAGCAAGCGATAATCAAGGAACTTGAAAATCTAAAATCGGTCAAAACCGAAACTGTGTCTGATGAAGGACAGGAAATCCTTCGATGTGAAATCACTAAGCTCACATCACAACTGGCTGCCTTGGCAACAGATGCGATGCAGGAGTATACGAGAAATGGTCAGCTCCAAGAGCAGATTGATCAACTCCAATCTGAGAAGCAGATTTCACCCGAGTCTTCCTCTCACTCATCGGACACGTCTTCGTGTAAAGCTTTCATAAGCAAAACCACTTCAACACAAGACGATAAAGATTCTCAAGACGAGAGTGTTTTAAGGAATTTGAACTCTGATTTTTTCTTAGCTTCCGCACCAAATTCCCCAAAGCACACAAGCACTAAGTATTCCTCGCCTTCTTCGACCGATCCAAGTCCTGTAATTCCGGATGTCGGTTTTTCTGAATATATGAACTCCGAAGGCAATTCTGAAGAAGAGTTTGAGTCGTTCCCCTTCGACAAACCTCTTCCGAGTCATACTGATTTTCTGTCTCCAGTAGTCAATCGACCGGTCAATTTTCTAAAGGGTGGCTGTTCAAAAACAAAGGCCCCAGCTGTGATTAAGATTTCTAAATCTCAACCCGGTTCTCAAAAAATAATCACAGCCGAGGCAAAAGACCGAGCAATTGCCTACCAAAAATACTGCTTCTTCAAAAGTCACTGACCATGCTGTCCATGTTGTTTCAGATAAAAATGGTCGCGCTAAACAAGAAAAACCAAAGTGGCTAGCTAAGGAACCCGTCGAGGATGCAACATCAAAGTCTTTCAATACTGTTTTTTACCCTAGAATGAACCAAAACAATTGTGCTTAGAATCATAGGAATGATTTTGTTAAACGCGATGTTTCTTTTCCAATTAAACTTTATTCCATTCAGCAATTGATCAGTTATCGCATGATTGTTTATGTTGTTCTAGTTGTGGTTGGAATGACTTTGATGATATAAATAATAATGATTGGTTTGGGCCATATCATATATATAATCATACACCCAAAAGCAAACCCCGTAAAAATAAAAATAAACACCATACTCAACGGGGGTCCCAATCAGAGGTTAAACCACAGCAGGAGAGAAAACCCATTCCCAAACGGGTTTCTCCTACTGAGGTTAAACCGGCACCCAAGAGGCAACCTGCTACAAAACAAGTTCCTCCAAAAGGTGTAAAACCTACACCTAAGAGGCAACCTGTGCCAAAACCAGTTCCTTCAAACGGTGTAAAACCTACACCTAAGGGGAAATCTGTGTCAAAGCAAGTTCCTCCGAGAGGTGTCAAATCTAACCCTCCAGGACCCATGCAAATATGGGTACCTAAAATCCGCTAAACTCGTTTTTGCAGCACGGTCATGTGTGGTACTTAGACTTTGGATGCTCCAAGCACATGACCGGAAGGAGGGAGCTTCTCACGAACTACAAGGAAGAATGTGGTGGAGACGTGAGATTTGGGAACGACGACAAGGCGCCGATTGTGGGCTACGACGACATTGTCCAAGACAAGATCACTATCAAGAAGGTATCACACGTCGCGGGATTGCGACATAATCTGTTCAGCATCGGCCAATTCTGCGACAAAGATCTCGAGGTCCGGTTCAAAGCCAAAAGGTGTTGAATACTCAATGACGACGGAGTGGAGCTACTGGTTGGAAAGCGCAAGACCATCCTCTACACCATCGACCTTGCAGCCCTGAAGCCCGATAACCCCGTCTGCCTCATGTCAAAGGCTAATTCCGAACAAGCTTAGATTTGGCATCGAAGACTATCGCACCTGAACTTCAAGAGTATCAACAAACTGGTGCTAGGCGGACACGTGAAAGGCATGCCCGATCTTCAATTCGTGAAGGATCGTCTCTGCAGGGCATGTGAAATGGGAAAGATGAAGCGAGCGACATATCAACCGAAGGCAGCCCCGAGCACGTCTCGGTCCCTCGAACTTATCCATATGGATTTGTGTGGACCGATGCGTGTTTAAAGCATCAACAAGCGCAAATACGTCCTGGTGATGGTGGATGACTTCTCGCGTTATACATGGGTCAAGTTCCTTTGCTCGAAAGAAGAAACTCCGGAGCTGATCATCAACCATTTAAAGACCATCCAGCTGAATCTTCAAAGTCCAGTTCAGACTATCAGGACCGACAACGGGACGGAATTCAAGAATCAAACGGTGAACGATTATCGGACTTCTGTCGGCATTTCACAAACCTTTTCGGCGGCACGCACTCCTCAGCAAAATGGAGTGGTGGAAAGATGCAACCATACCCTCGTTGAAGCAGCTCGTACCATGCTTTCCCAATCCAAACTACCGCTATTTCTCTGGGCCGAAGCCGTGTCTACTGTTAATGCCAAAAATCGCACCAAAGTACAACTTAAGGTCGATGTGGACTTTAACAACTAAAGAAAGGAATCAGTCGACAAAAGCGTGCGACAAAGACGAAAATATAAATGAGACAGAGATTTTGGTGACGCGGAAAACCCTAAAACGAGGGAAAAAATCGCAGTCGACTCTGTGAGAGTCGACAGTGCACTATGGTCGCCAAACAGGGGGGACGTCCTTGTGTTTCGGGTGTCGATCGTACAGAGATTACAATACAAATGAAGGAAAGACTTCAAAATGTAAAGTAACAAGTGTTTCGAATGTAAAAACAATGTGCGTCGTGTGTTTAAACTGTGTGTCGTGTGCTGATGTCGTGCGTCGAGAGCGATTCTTCTGAGAGCGATTTCTGTGCTTCAAGTGTTCTTTCGAGTTCGAGTGTTTGTGTCTGTTGTTCGATGTCGTGTCTATGTTCCGTCTTGTATCTGTGTTCCGTCCTTTGAAATGATGATTCTCCTTTGATATTTATAGTCTTCAGGCACTTTAATTGGATCATTAAGGACTTTGGTAACTGCCGTAACGGTCGATGTCTTTAATGCGGGATTAGATGTTCTTAACTGACTTCGTCGGTTATAGTCGCTGTCCATTAATGGTGTTGACTCCTGCATTAATCATTGAACAAACATAACAGTCTTATAGCGCGTTAGTCGGTCGAGGTCGCAAGGTTTTATGCGACGGTCGTGTGAACTAGGCGACGTCGAGGTCGAGTGTCGTGAGGTAAAAGACTTTCGATTTTATCTTTAATCGTGAGAGAAAGTACTATGATTTTACCTTCGTTATAAGAAAAAGGAATATGTGTTTTCCTTACCTTGGTCGTGGTCGAGACTGGTGAAATTTTGCCCAAACAGTTTGCCCCCAAAATTTGAAAGTAGGATGGAAAATTCGAACTTTAAATTTTGCTTGTCGGGTGCTCGGGATCATGACACGTGTTGAGAATTATATTGGAATTGGATTAGTCCAATTCTAACTGAACGAGGAGTTGAAAAGGAAACGGGATCGTGTCGTCATACTGACACATGATGATGCTTACCAGTTGTCGCTGCCAGGTGTTGACGATCTAAGGGACGAGGGAACGCGTGCTGGTCATCAAGAGACTCGTCCTGACATGATCTTTTGCCTAAATAGAGATCAGAATGGATCGTTTTCTTTTGTGGCCTTCGAAAAGTTTCCAAAATTGCTAAGATTTCTAACTTGCTGAAAATCTTTCGAAACTTTTGAGCGTCTATATAAGATATAGTTTTTCAATCTTTCTCAAGTCTCCAAAGGTCGATGACCCATTGAGAGTTATTCTGTATGAGTTGGTGAAGGTATTGATTGCGATAGACGCGACATTCGTGGATCCTGTGCAACTGGCGACGATGTCCTCTGTAGCCACGTCAACCCCTTCATCAGCCGACGAGGGCAAGGGTGAAAACACGGGAGAGGGTGAGGAGGACATTATAACGATCAGCTCTATGCTGCCGTCGGTCTTCCCGATTGACTGTGTCCTTGTCGGGACGGAGTCACTTCCGCATCCGGGGAAATATCAGCTCCTATCTTTCGAGGAGCGTTTTTGAGGGGTCTCCGTCGTAAAAACGGGACTGCATATGGCCATACAGGCGTTCGTTGTAATTTTTTCTTTTAAAACTCATGTTTTCGATGTTTTTCTTAGTTTGACATATTCGTTTTTACAGATGCTTCGATCTCTGCTCATTCGATATGCGAAGACAGAGAAGTCGTTAGACCGGAAGTCGATCGTCGAGAGCGTCATATTCCTTCCTCCAACCCTTAACATTAATCTTAAGAGTCACATTCTCAAAATACCGTGGACTCTTCTTTGTCACATGTCGCGGCAAAATGTTGGGAGACAACCCTGTCATACTCGTTTGATCCTTGCATAAGCTCCTTAACGTGCGTCGAGGATTCAAGGGTCGAGACTTCAGGCTGAGTATGCGATCGACACACTTCCCTATTTTCGGTTTTACGAACTATGTTTTTCATGCTCGCCCATTGGTGGTCGAGTTATTGGCATGTAATGAGTCTTGACTGTGTTTTTGTTTTCGAATACTCGACCGTCGGTCGTTCGTATGTAACCGTTTGTTTCGTAAATGAAGTTCATCCTTTTGTTGAACTCGCGCTTTTATCTTGATTTACATATGCCGTAGATAAATGTAAAATTCGCCAAGTATATAATGAGCGAAGAATCATGCGACTTAGGCATTCATTGCGATGAAAACATAAATTATTTGAATTTCATTGATAAACTCGAATATACGTCATCGATGTGTACAAAGTTTTCTATGTTCAGAAACATAGGTCGAGGGGCCGTTTAGACCTTGTGATCGTGTAACTAGATCGTACGCTGAAACTTGGATCATGTGCCCCTGTGATAAAACGATCAAGTCCTATACTTGGGAACTTATATCGTATGTTCCTGCGATAGAATTTTGTCAAAGGTCGGTCGTTTGGCTAATCAACGACCCTCCGATGTTTAAGTCAGTAACCGTTCGTGATGAGGAATCGTACGAAAGCAAAAAGGAAAAAGGTCTTAGAATAAGTACCTTTTTATATTCTTTTCTCTTTTATGCCCATTTGCCCCCCGTCATTTATTATCTTATTTCTTTCAGAGAAAAATAGATTATGAATGACGGATCGACAGCGAGTTTTTAAGAAATGACGACCGTGCTTATGTCGACTGTGCTTTCGTGCGACAGGGCAAGATAACCGTTTTATTCCTGTAAGAAAGGCATGAGTTTATCTTTAAGGTTAGGAATAGAAGGACGAAGCTGTCGAGACCTTATGGTCGGGTCGTGACCACTAGACGGCTTACTTTCGCGGCTTAAGAGTGGTCTTATAGCAGTCACGGGCGACTTTTGGCTCACTTTTGATTTCCTGGATTCCCCACGGCGTAGGGAACTTCAGGGTCTGATGATACGTCGAGGGAACGGCTTTCATTTCATGGATCCATGGTCGACCTAGAATGATGTTATAGGTTGACGCACAGTCGATGACACTGAACTTGGTCTGCTTGTTGATTCCTCCGGCATAGACGGGCAAGATAATGTCTCCAAATGTGCTCGTCGCTTCTCCATTGAAACCAACCAAGGTTGTCGAACGTCGGGTGATTTCCGAACGATCGATTCCCATGGCCTTGATGGTGTCAAGGAAAATGACGTTCGCTGAGCTGCCCCCATCAATCAAGACTCGTCGGGTTAAACAATTACCAACCGTGAGTTGAATAATCAACCCGTCGTGGTGCTTCTGACACGAATCACCAAGGTCGTCTTGGTCGAATATGATCTTCATAGCTTCCAACTCCAAATCTCCTTTGGGCCTTGATGAACGCGGAATAGGCCGATCGTCAGGTGCTTGACTGGCATGACGCTTGGCTGCATAATATGTCAGACCACAGACGTCTGAACCGCCGGTGATGCAATTAAGAACCATTGCATGCTCGGGGGTTGACGGTCGATGGTCGCTAGTTGAAGTAACGACGTCATTGATGATATATTTGAGATTTCCCTTCGGGACATGATATGCTAGCTCCTTTTTGAGAGTTATGCAATCATCTGTCGCATGACCATGGTCCACATGAAAGTCGTACCACTAGATTTATCTTTCTTAGCGTCGACCTGATCGGACTTCTTGGGCCACCGGATGGTCGCCTGGGCGGTCTTCAGAGCTTCGACCAAATCCTTAGTGGAACCTTTGAACCCGTAAGAGGATATCTTGGGGTACTGAGGAAATTTGGTCGCGGTCTTAGCCTCGGCTTTCGTCTTGAATCAGACGTTCGAGATCTGGCGCGCGGGCTCTATTTTGGAAATTGCTTTTGTTTTGAACTCTGGCTTCTTCACACCTAACGACCTCTTGTCGTCGGAATTTCGTTAGATCATTGTACAAACCTGAGCTGTCGTCCAGACCACGCTTATAAGCTTCGATTGCAGTCTTGACGTCGCAATTGCGAATACTGATCATCTCCGCATTGAATCTATTGAAATAACTTCGGATAGACTCATTGGTCTTCTAAACGACATAATATAGGTCACTGGTATGCTTCTCCATCTTGCGACTGCTGGCGAATTGCTGAGAGAATTGGTTGACCAATTCAGCGAACGACCCGATGGACTTGGGTTTGAGATTGATCAACCATTGGAGAGCAGGACCAGTGAGAGTCGCACCGAAGCTCTTGCACATACAGATCTCCTGATACATGTGTGGGATCGAGATCGTCCACATGAGCTGCTTGTATTGCGCGACGTGCTCATTCGGATCAGTCACTCCCGAATACTTGGGCGTGAAGGCGGGGACGTTGTACTTCTTCGGGACCTCGACGGTCGCGATCTCATCGATGAAGGACGACGCCTGAAATCCTGATCGGGGCTCGACGTCGACGGGCACGGCTGCTCCACCTAGCTTGGCGAGCAAAGATAGGACGCGCTCGTTCTGATCTTCTAGATTTTCAATCGCTGGGCGACGGGGTCATTGGGATCGAGATTTGCCCCTGTTTGCGGATTGACTCCTAAACTGGTGCCATTGCCATGCGATGAGCCATTGGCGTCTCCGTTGAAAGGAATAAAATACGGTTGCGACCCATTCTGAAACGCCTACGACCCATTCTGCATGGGTGGCGGCCTTATATGCTGAGGAGGAACCGTCCCGAACTGGGGATTTGGTTTGAACGGTCCTGGCTGCTGGTTCTGCATGAACGGACCTGGATGCTGATTCTGAGCGAACGGACCTAATCCTGGAACTGGATTATGCCCGAATGGTCGAGGACCATTCTGACTGAACGGTCCTTGGCCTGGATTCTGAACGAATGGTCTAGGACCATTCTGAGGTCCAAAGGAATTCCTTAACCGTGCGATCTCCTCAGCTGCTCTACGACTTTGCTCTGCCATGGCGTTGATTTGATTTCGAGCGACTTCAAGCTCCTGGTACATCTGGGCAATGACATGCTGCTGATTTCCAGGGGCTGCCATTTTCCTGAAACGGAGAACAAAGGAAACTCCAAGAAACCGTTAGTAAGACGCACGTTCGTCGAAGATTTTCTCTAGATGAGGTCCCACAGATGGCGCCAAACTGTTAATGCCAAAAATCGCAGCAAAGTACAACTTAAGATCGATGTGGACTTTAACAACTAAAGAAAGGAATCATTCGACAAAAGCGTGCGACAAAGACGAAAATATAAATGAGACAGAGATTTTGGTGACGCGGAAAACCCCAAAACGAGGGAAAAAACGCGGTCGACTCTGTGAGAGTCGACAGTGCACTATGGTCGCCAAACAGGGGGGATGTCCTTGTGTTTCGGGTGTCGATCGTACAGAGATTACAATACAAATGAAGGAAAGACTTCGAAATGTAAAGTTACAAGTGTTTCGAATGTAAAAACAATGTGCGTCGTGTGTTTAAACTGTGTGTCGTGTGCTGATGTCGTGCGTCGAGAGCGATTCTTCTGAGAGCGATTTCTGTGCTTCAAGTGTTCTTTCGAGTTCGAGTGTTTGTGTCTGTTGTTCGATGCCGTGTCTGTGTTCCGTCATGTATCTGTGTTCCTTCCTTTGAAATGCTGATTCTCCTTTGATATTTATAGTCTTCAGGCACTTTAATTGGATCATTAAGGACTTTGGTAACTGCCGTAACGGTCGATGTCTTTAATGCGGGATTAGATGTTCTTAACTGACTTCGTCGGTTATAGCCGTTGTCCATTAATGGTGTTGACTCCTGCATTAAACATTGAACAAATATAACAGTCGTATAGCGCGTTAGTCGGTCGAGGTCGCAAGGTTTTATGCGACGGTTGTGTGAACTAGGCGACATCGAGGTCGAGTGTCGTGAGGTAAAAGACTTTCGATTTTATCTTTAATCGTGAGAGAAAATACTGTCATTTTACCTTCGTTATAAGAAAAAGGAATAGGTGTTTTCCTTACCTTGGTCGTGGTCGAGACTGGTGAAATTTTGCCCTAACATCTACTGCCTGTTATACGCAAAACCGTTACATCACCAAAAAGCGGTTCAACAAGACACCGTACGAGATCATCAACAAACGCATTCCGAACATCAAGTACTTCCATGCATTCGGATGCACGTGCTACGTCTTAAACGACAAGGACGATCTCGGCAAATTCAGCCCAAAGGCGGATGAAGGAGTTTTCATCGGATACTCCATGCAGGCTAAGGCGTATCGCGTTTACAACAAACGGACTAAAACCGTTATCGAAAGTGTAAACGTGACATTCGACGAAGCCGCAGATTTGGCTTCTGAACACCTCAGTTCATAACCCGATTTAACTGGCGTGCTAGCTTCCGAACTTCCACGTTCGGGATATGCTCAAGTGACAATAAATCCAAATCATGCATCTTCATCGAATGTTGGTCTTTCAGATTTAGATTTATTGTTTAAAAATTTTTATGATGACATATTTAATGCTTCTACCCCTAATGTCTTAGCACAACCTCGACTTGAAGCTGCTCGTATTGAGGATCGGCGAATCTGTCCGGTCCGCCGCCCTCGATAAACACGCCATCCATCACTGTGGAGACAGCTCAACCATCATCATCGACTTCAACTGATACTATCGTCCCCCCCCCCCCGGAGGAACCAGTAACAAACCTGGAGATCGCTCCGCAAGATTCGTCATCTGCAACAATCAACGATCAACTTCTGAACTCCTCGGAACCAGAAGTTGCTCAACCGTCGACGAATCCTCCCCCGTCTCCTCCGAGAAACCAACCGGCTACACTTGAAGCGGTTCAAGACCTTTCATCTGGTAATTATGTGGATACGGACGCCTCCCATTCAACTCAACAGCCGCTTCCACACACCCCCAAATGGACGAAAGCTCATCCCCTACATCAAATCATCGGTGATCCCTCCACTCCTGTTCAAACGCGAGGCGCATCAGCCAACTTCTGCCTCTTCTCCGGCTTCTTAAGTAAGATCGAGCCGACAAATGTACGCGAAGCGCTCGAAGATCCGGACTGGATCATAGCCATGCAAGAGGAACTCAACCAGTTTGAGGCCCTCAAGGTATGGCGACTGGTCCCACGTCCAACCCACAAGACGGTGATCGGCACCAAGTGGATCTTCAAGAACAAGAAGGATGAGGACGGCATCGTAGTACGCAACAAGGCGCGTCTCGTGGCTAAGGGATATCGACAGCAAGAGGGGATCGACTATGATGAGACCTACGCTCCGGTGGCAAGAATTGAAGCCATACGTATGTTCCTCGCATACGCCGCGCACAAAAACTTCACGGTCTTCCAAATGGATGTGAAGACCGCATTCCTCTACGGCGATATCAAGGAAGAAGTGTACGTATCGCAACCGGAAGGATTCGTGGACGATTCGAAGCCTGATCATGTCTACGTTCTAGACAAGGCGCTTTATGGTCTAAAGCAAGCTCCGCGAGCCTGGTACAACACTCTGTCCGAGTTCTTGCTAAAATCAGAATTCACACGAGGTAAGATAGATTCAACTCTGTTTATCAAGAACGAAAAAAGTCATATTGTCTTAGTTTAAGTGTATGTCGATGACATAATTTTTGGTTCTACTAATCCTCAGTATGCAAAGAACTTTGCCAAACTTATGGGACAATTTTTTAAAATGAGTATGCTTTGTGAGATGAATTTCTTCCTTGGTCTTCAGGTTAAACAACTGTCGACCGGAATATTCATAAACCAGGCTAAGTACATCTGGGATATTCTTAGAAAATTCCAGATGGAACAGTCCTCACCAATGAAAACTCCCATGGCACCCGGTACAAAGCTTCACGTCGATCCTAACGAAAAGGATGTGAACACTAAACTGTATCGGGAAATGATCGTTCTATAATGTACTTAACTGCGAGTAGGCCGGATATCATGTTTTCCACTTTTCTATGCGCCCGATTTCAATCAAAACCAAAAGAGTCTCATTTAATAACCGTCAAACGAATTTTTCGTTATTTACGTGGTACTGTTGATCTTGGCTTGTGGTACCCGAAAGAGACAGGTTTTGAGCTATCCGCTTATTCTGATGCGGACCACGCGGGCAGCATGACGGACCGGAAGAGCACATCGGGGCATGTGCAAATTTTGGGCGACAACTTGGTGAGTTGGGCATCCAAGAAGCAGCAGTGCGTCTCTACGTCGACTGTCGAGGCGGAATACGTAGCCGCCGCGAGTTGCTGTTCTCAAGTAATTTGGATGCGGACCCAACTCAAGGACTACGGATTTACTTATGTAAAGGTGCCCATTTACTGCGCCTCGAAGAGCGCAATTGCCATATCAAGCAACCCTGTCCAACACACTAAGACCAAGCACATCGACGTTTGGTACCATTTCATTAAGGATCATGTTGAAAGAAGTACGGTCGAACTCTACTTTGTAAATACTGAGCATCAGTTAGCAGACCTATTTACAAAACCCTTGGACGAAAAACGTTTTAATACTCTGGTGTCCAAGTTAGGTATGCTAAATCTGAAGACTTGATCTGATTGTGTGCCCGTTACAAGTTCCATACATCTACGAGTAACTGCCTACTCATCATCCGGTGCTTACACTCCTGATGATTGAGCATACAATTTCTCGCACTTGTATTCTACTTGTCTCAGTTACACAGTTAGGTCGAGTCTCTGTATTTGTTAGGTAGATTTCGTTTGTTTCCTTTCTTTCCACGTGTGTTTCTTTTCTTTCATACTGTCGTCTCATTTATCTGCTTATATATGTGCTTTCACGAGTGTTCATGTCCTTGTTGAGGGGGTGCGTCACACACAATTTTTTTAACTGATGAAAAGTTTTTTTGTGTGTGTGGATACTCTCGTGTGCATTTCACACTACGCGCACATTCTGAGGGAGAGCACTTCACATAATGTTCATCGTTTGAGGGGGAGCGCGAGTCCGTTCTTTCAAAATCCTAAAGGTTTCAATTTTTGAAAAGTGAGAGGACAAAATACCTTTTATGTCAAAGTGTCCGGACAGGTCTCCGGATACCCATCAATCCGGATAGCTTTCCGGACCGGATGGGTTTCCGGGTAGACCCATCCGGATTAGTGGGTCAATATATAAGGGATCCGGATTCTTCAGTCTTCACTTTCCGGATATTTCAAATTCTCGACAAACCTTCTCGTTTTTTCCCTTATTCGGAAACCCTAGCTCTCTTCTCAGTTTAGCTCGATTTCTGCTCCAAACCAGGTAACATTCTCTATAATCCATCTACATCGCATTCTTTCCTGTTTCATGCATTTCATATCACATTTCGACCACCGATTTGGTCCACCCAGGGTTTCCGAACCCGTGTGTCGAGTCGATCGTCGTACGGTCGATTTCAGGGTGTCTTTGGCCGATTCACACTTACTCATATGCACATACTTGATTATTACAACTGTTTTGGTGCTTGGGTAACTATTTGCATGACCTTTTGGGCAAAATCGACCCACCCGAAAGTCGTCCGGACACATTCTACGTGTCCGGAAACTCGCAAGTCTAGGCCGATTTGTCCGGAAACTTTCAACCTTCGGAAACCTAAGGGTTTCCGGTAAGTTCAACTCCCGGATAGTTGAAGTGTCCGGTAATTTTTTATGTCCGGTAACCCGTATTATTTCCGGAAACCCATTTTGTCCGGAATCCATATTGTATTCGGAAACTCTCTTACCATCCGGAAACCTTTGATGTCCGGATACCTTTTATCCGGACACCATGGTTTGTCCGGAAAGTCTTGTTTTCCATTGTTTTGTCCCGACACCCCTATGTTTGTCAGTCCAGTACCTGTTTTCTCACTGCTTGTCCTCAATCTGTCTCAGATTGAGCCCATTAATGCAAAGGTACGCGACTACATTTGTTCTTCCGCCTTGGTCACTAACTTTGGTCTTCTGTCAGATATTCAATGGCGGATCAAGAACAACAACAACATCATGAAGAGAAAATTCCTCCTCCTGAGGAATTCATCGATGAAGAAGCTGATAATGCTTTGGTCACCCCTGACCATGGCATTGAATTGGAAGCCAACAACCACCAGTTGGACGCCGCTGAGTTCAGACCAATAGAACAACATCGGGTAATCATAGACATCCTATTAGGTCACCCTCTCTGTGAGGCCCTCACTGCTACCGACGATGTCCCTGTCCTGTACGTTTATCAAGTATGGCTCACCGCACGAGTCAACACAGCTGCCAACTCTCAGACCATCACGGCAAGGATCGACAACCATCCTTTCTCGCTCACACCTGACACATTCCGTCGTCTACTTTCACTTCCAGAAGCAAATTCCGGCAGACACCAATGCTACGACCCCGTGGTCAATGACGCAACTCTATGTGCTCAAGTACGCACACTCGGTTACAACCACGCTCTCGATCGACCCTCTGCTTTCTACCGCAAATATCTGTCGCCCATCTGGTACACGTTGTTCACCATACTGAACAGGTGTCTCTCATCCAGATGGAAGGGAATAGACCAGAGTGCACAGGAGACTTCCTGCGTCTATTCCATGTCGTGTGCTACAACAGACATGTCGACTTCGCAATGATTATCTGGCGCGAGATGGTGCAAGCCATTCGACAAATTGGTGGTACGAAGCAAAAGAAGTTCCTTCCATACCCTCGATTCATCTCACTGGCTGTGCGCCAACACATGGACGCGAATCCAGCTATACCACGACGCCTTAACCATCCGGTATGCCTTCCTTTCCATTTACAATACATGGTGATTTGAAACCTGTCCAACGCCATACCAATGCCATTACCTGAAGCCCTACTGGCACACACGGATCCCACTGCACCAAGTGTAGTTGCTTATAGTCGAGAGTTAGGAAATCCCATGGTCCAGCCAGCGCCGAAGGGACCTCCCCAGGGACATAGAACTGAGGGACGTGAGGGTCTTCGGACAAGAGGTGGAAGGGCCCGGGCAGCAGGGGCTCCCGGGCGGGGTGTGTTGAGATTACACGGGAGGGGAACCAGAGTGGGAGGTGCAGTGGATACGCGTACCAGTACATCCCAAGCCGGAACAAGCCAACAACCCCCAATTCCTATCACCCGACCGACGGTTGAAGCTACATCGTCACGACCAATGCTTCACCATGATTCCGAGCCATACATATTTGATCCTCCTTCACCAACACGCCATGTAGAAGACGTGGAATCTGACTCCACCGAGTCCGATACGACCCGTGCCATACGGATATCCTTAATACCTCCTCGTATCGGACCAAACCCAGATCTAACCGAAGGCATCAAATCTGCCTCACCTACAACCCCACTCACCCAACTTGATATGGGAGATACAAGGAGAACCAAGGGTGTATTAGGTGATGAATTAGAACATGTGAGAAGGAGGGAACTACGGTCGAAAGCGAACCATGAAAGATTAAGCCGTAAAGATAAAGAGGCTTCTGAGCGAATCCAGCCAAGTGTCATCCGGGTAGCCACATCTGCTATCCCGTCTCATCCGTTGGGGCGGGGTATTGAAGAAGTCGTTGTGGACCCAACGGCGCAATTGGACAACCTCCTCAGCCTCTCACTCGTCTCTCAAAAGACGGGTGTTTCAACTTCTCACAGGGATCAAGCACAACTTCTACCGGTCTCTCAATCGGAGAGTACTGGTATTGAAACAAGAGACCAGCAGCCCCCGGTCTCGACTTCTTTCAGTGCACCATTGAGTCTAGAGCCACTTGAAATATTACATTCCTCGGCTAGGACACAAGATGAGATCCCACAAATCGATGCTCTTCGTGACTCGATCGGAACTTCCATAGTGTCTCCGCCTTTTAGCGGAACACGAGGATCGAAAGGAAATCCTACCACGGCTATCCCTGCGCCAACCGTGAACGTAGGTGGCTCTACCTCTAAGGTAGATGCCTCAATGGAGCAGCGTTTCACCAATGAGCTCGACAAACTGAAGACTTTGATCAAAGGAAAAGAGAAGATGGTCGAACCTGAAACTGCACCGACACCACCACCGGCTCCCGTTCAGCCAAATCTTTCGGTGGACACCCTGAAAACCTTGCTTCTAGCTCAGCTGCTCCTGCAATCTGAAACCGACGCCTCTACCGAAGCAGACCTGATCTCCATTCTGAAATCCCAGGTCAATGCTCCTTCGTCATCAATAACCACTCGCATGGATCAGCTTGACACGACTCTTAAGGACGTCCAACAAGCACTCAAAACGCTGTCCGAGAGAGTCGCCTCTATGGAAGAGACCTACAAGAGTCAAGCTGACGGACTCAAGAGACGGCACGATGACCAGGATGATCCTGATCACCGTGAGGGGGAGAACAAGAGACAAAGATTAACTGAGTCCGCCCCAATCATACCTGAAGCTACTGTGGTTCAACCGGAACCTTCAATTGCGGCAACTACAACCGAAACCGGACCCGAAGCCGAGTTGCCTTTAATCAAGATGGTAATGGATATGGACATCTCCGATGACGAAGACCCGACGGTTGAAAAGCCTGAGGGAACAACACAGGAATTGGTCAACTTTGATACATCAGATGGATCTTCACTCAATCTTATTGATCCAAACACACAGACCGACCCGGAGACCGAAGATGCATGGTATGAAAAAACCGTCAGTGCCGTAAATCTCTAGGTAAATCTGGTCTTTCCAACTGATTAAGACGATAATGTTGACTACGACCAATTTCTGCTGCAAAATCTGTATGGTACTCCCGTTCACTCAGCTCAAGCCGCCGAAACTTCTGCAAGACCCGAATCTACAACTGCTGATATTCCGACATTTCCTCAACAACAACCTACAGCTTCTGATCTTCCTCCTCCTCAACAGCAACAGATCCGATGGGAGAAGATCACGATATTTATTCCTCACCTGGAGGAATATCTGAAAAGGTTGTTCGTCAACATGTTACTCCCTATCGAGCCTACTTTTTGCATTGGTATTTATAGTTCCAACCCTGAGTACCATAGCCAGTACATAAACGCAATGAAGCGGTGTCTGCCAGTTAGCCAAGTCCGAACAAAGCACAAGATCACCGAAGTGCTCAAAGTCCAAACATGTCGAATTCTGTAGGTTATGTTTCCCATTTTCACTGTCCAACGCGAAGACGGAAATGAATGGATATTTTCCGAAGCTGACTTCAAGAATCTCCAACCGTTCGACTTCTATGCTATCCTGAAAGACATCAGAACCAGAACTATACGACCGCTTCAAATAACCAAAGCGCTTGAAGCTGTTCGTCGATTCCTAGTCCGTACCATCATGATGTCCTATCTCTCGGACTTCCAAATGGCAATCGAGAACAGAGCTAAGAAGGTAAACCTGTTAAAGCCGAATCTGAAAGCGCCCGAACTGAAGATGCATCCCGAGAACGCACTTATTCGCATTTTTATATTTACATAATTGACAGTTATATATTCGCATTTTTAGTCTTATTCGCATTTATATATTTGGGATAGTCTACATCAACGATTAGAAGGAAAAGTCTGGTTCCATAATTAACGTTTAGACTTTCCCGGGAACGCACTTATTCGCATTTTTATATTTACATAATTAACGTTTAGAAAGAAAAGTCTACATTTTTAGTCATATTCGCATTTATATATTTACATAATTCTACCCAAAGTCAACTCATTTATTTAACTGTCAATTTAGATAATATTTTTTTTCATTATAGTTAAAGCATTTAAAAACATTTTCAACAGTTATGTTATAATTGTTTTATAGTAAAATATAAATAGTTAAATGCTCTCAAAAGTTACATCAATCTCCAATCACTACTCTATTTTATCAATTATAACATTACCTATATTAATATATTACTTCATACATATAATTAAATATTGTTTTTCTCTCTTACACGTTTAATTTAAAAAAATTTATTGATACGATATAATTTCTCTCATTTATATAAAGTTTTTGATATTTCTCTAAATTTAGAGATTTTTATAATTAATCTCTCTCATCTTTTTTCTATTTTTACATACAAGATAGTTTAGATGTTGGAGTAAAAAATTACTATAAAATCTCTTTTTTCATCATTTTAGTATAACTGTTACTTAGAGATCCTCTAATTGTTCTAAAAAATCTATTTAAGAGCATATAATTTGACATTTGACTCTTAGAAACCAAACTATATATACTGTTTTGTTAAATTAAAACCTAGTAATTTCAATATAGATTATATATTTCACTTAAGTAACAATTAATTGGATGAAAGTATAATCTTGTTAATCATATTTTGCTCTTGTTTTTCATATATCCAAAACATCATATTGAAAAGATAAAGTTTTTGTGTTGTCAACCACCTATTTATCAATAGAAAGTTACTAAACAATATCGGAATGTTACACTTCGACACATAAACTTAAAATTAATTTAAACCAGATCAATGAATTCAATACATATCACTTATTTATGGATAGGCATGAGATCATGTCAGAAGTGTTATTTTTGGTGAGAAGTACTTTTGACATGTTGATCACTTTTAATCAAATACCTTCCCATGAATTGCGGCTTAAAAGGGAATTGATCTGGTGCATCTTATCCCGGTGCATCTCATCCTAATGTTCCTCCATTTCTCATCCAACGGTTGATAACTACTTCTCACGCTTTTCACCAAATTTGACATTTCGCAGTGAAACCCAACCTAGATAGATATAGGATATATGTAGACTTTAATTTATTTCCATACCAAAAAATAGATAAGTTGTATCTATAAATACTCTGACCAACCGACACTTGATTAAACCCTTACGATTGTTTATTGTTATAAATTACAATATCTTTTTAAATACTAATTCTTAGAAAAATAATGACCTGAGAAGGGTAAGTGGCCAAAGAAGATGACCGAGAAAAAAAGTGGTCTGAGATGGGTAAAAAAACCAAAATTTTCATAACTTAACTACAAAATTAGTACAAAGGACTCAATCCGTAGCAAAAATGTTCGCGTGGCGGTTACATCTCATACAACTTCCTACTCGGCTAATTTTGGATAAAAGACGTATCGCTAAAGACTTATGGGTTCTTATTGGTCGATGCTGGCAAATGGATATTCCGAATCTCCATTCTTATTCGATTGGGTTGAAGTACGAAGTTTTTTTTTTGTGCTTTGAGGCCGTTACGCATACCACTTTGTGATCTATATGGATGTTTCAGAATGGTATTCACTTCGGCAATCCGAAGCCAAAAAGGCACTGACTTTTGTGTCGCCTCTCAGGCCAACCGTACCAGATGTTGTCCGCTTTGTCCACACACCTGGACTCACGGTTTTAAAACGCGTCTGATAGAGAAGATATCAAGTCTCTTATAAGGCAACCTTTGTTCCCTTCCCCAACCAATGTGTGATCTTACAATCTACCCCCCCTGGTTGCCCAGCATCCTCGCTGACACACCAGTCCGGTTACCTGCTCTGATACCATCTATAACATCCCAAACCAAGTGGCCAACTGTACCAGATATTGTCCGTTTTGTCCACACATCTGGGCTCACGGTTTTAAAACACGTCTGATAGAGAAGATATCAAGTCCCTTATAAGGCAACCTTTGTTCCCCTCCCCAACCAATGTGGGATCTTACATTTTGAGAACATTATAACTCATGCTTACTTTTGGGTAAATCATAGAAGTATCAATTTGTCTATTAATTTGGTTGGTTGGCTTACAAATCCTTCCGCTGCCATTATTTCTATGTAATTGTTTCTTTTTCTAGCTTATTGTTAGTTTTATAAAATTTCACCGTTAAAAAATAGAGAAATATGGGTAGGTGGTGATGGGAATAAAAAAGGGATAAAAGGACAAATTTATCCTTCACAGGAGGGGCAGATGATATACTTGACGGAACGTTTTGTAATGACATCTATGTTGTTACAACAGTTAAAATACAAAATAGCGGTCGAAACCAATTTTTGAAATAACTTTGGTATCCGCTATTGCACTGCAAGTACCACAATTAACAACATAGAAAGACATTTGGATTGTGAAACACAAAAATAGACCATTGGTAAATTTTATAAATTTCTAAGGAGTAAAGTCCAAAATCACCCAACCACGGACGAAGGACCAAAAATATAATTCACTCTATATAATATTATATTGTAGTAATTATTATATTATGATGAAAGGAACAACATGTTACATAGTCATACTCATACACGTGGGAGTTTGAGGAAATATTATATTAAATTTGCAAATTGCCATTGAATTCATTGAAGAAGATTCCCATTCTAACCCATATTTTTTCACTGTCACATCAGCGCCACATCATTTTTTCCTTCCAACCCATTCTAACCCACAAACTCCCACATCCATCCCACACCACCATCCCATCTTTTATTTATTTTTATTTTTATTTTTGTTACAAGTATATTAATTTAAATAATTTAAATTTTATAAATAATTTATAATTTAATATAAGATAAAACAATTAATAAAATATTTCATAAATTGAAACTACAATTTTAACCTTACATAACCAAATTAAAAACATAAAAAATACATAATTTCAAATTAAAAAACTACAAATTTCACCAACCATATAGTTGTCGAAGCAACTCTTTGTGGGCTAAAACCGCATTTAACTCGTTACCCGTGAGATGATCATGTGGACTGATGTAAAACTTGAGATCTTTCTGCATTTCTCTTTGTTTCAAAGCTTCCGCTTTTGTCTTTGCCGCTTCCGCTTTTGTCTTTGTCGCCTCGGCTTTGTCCCTCGCGGTTTTCAACATTTCCTCTTCCACGGTTAGTCTTTTTTTATTTTCAACGTTTATATTCTCGACATACGCCATAAGATTCTTCAACGCCTCGTCCTTTTCCGCCGTCTTTGTGGAGGATGACGCGGCACGTTTACCTTTATCTCTCCCCGTCGGTCGTGTCGGTTCTTGTACGAAGACATCCTCCTCCTCATGGCTTTCTTCATTAAGGTTAAACCGAACACGTGCGTCAGAAGACGTCGTGTTTGGGTTTGAATCCGACGTGGACTTGCTCCGTTTTGAGGGCCTCGGGTTATCGTCCATGGAATGTACGATCTTCCACTTAGGGTGGTCTTTCACAATTCTCCAAGCCGCCTCGTGGGAAAAAGGCTTTTCGTTATTTTCGGACCGATACATCGTGTGTGCCCTCTCCATGAAGTCCGCGTCACCCCATCCGGATTTATATTGGGCTCTTAGATTGTTGTAGATCCCGTTGAACTTCATCATTTTTTTGTTCATGTCACTCCATTTGGATTGTACTTGGTCTTTCTTGCGTTGATGTTGGCGACTTGAGTTGAAATAATCGACTATTTTTCCCCAAAATTGTCCTACAAAAAAAAATATATATATGAATACGTATATATAATAAAGATAAACACATTAATAAATATATATATATATATATATATATATATATGAATACGTATATATAATAAAGATAAACACATTAATAAATATATATATGAATACGTATATATAATAAAGATAAATACATTAATAAATATATATACCCGATTTTTGTGCGTTTCCAACGATGCTATCTTCGGAGACGTGAAGCCATGCACGTGCCAACAAAACATCTTCTTCGGAAGTCCACGAAACCGCTTTCGTTCTATTTGCAAATTTCTTTTTCCCTTGTGTCGTGGTTCCCGCATCGAGTTGTGTTTCGGGAACCAAATCGGGTGGGGTTTCGGGAACTGTTGGAACCCAGATACACTTAATCAAGATTAACAGTCTATTAGTTGAGTTTAGAGTTTGATGCGGAAACGTATTAAACTAACAGATATGTTTGATAGATATTAGAACGCACATATATAAAGAAAACAGTAAAGAATGAAAAGGATTTCTTGAACAGTTACTGTTATTCAATATATGATAACAACACGAAGAACAGATTAAGAACTTGGTGTGTGTGAGAATATAACACTCAGATATTTGACAATAAAGCTTGAGAGTATTAGTGATTCCTTGTGTATTCGTCCTTAGGAAGATCTCAACATGAGACTTCCTTTTATACTACTCTTAGAAGACTATGAAGTAGGTCATTGTTCCTTTTACGGCATGAATAGTAAACTGGATGGTGTGAACAGTGGACTGGATGGTGTGAGCAGTTGTTTGAACCATGCGCATTTAATGGAGCAGATGTACTTTTGGTAAATGCATTAAATGGCGCAGACGTCTATTTTTTACCTTGCCCTATTGAGTCCACTCAGAGCTTGACACGTGTTTTGATAGTACTTTTCCATGCAAGTTGATGAACGTATCCAGTAATATCTTCCAAGTCTTCATTGAGGACCACAGAGGCTCTGTAATGAATTACAGAGGTTCTGCGGTCTGGTCCTCTGTGGAGCAGTATTCGCCGGATTCCGAGGCTTTGGTCTTCTTTGTGCGTATGACAGAGCTTCTGTAGGAAGCCTCTACTGCTTCTGTAGCTTCTTGACCTTGATTTCTCGGTAATGTCGGCAGAGCCTCTGTAAGAGGCTTTCTTCACTTAGCCTGTTTTTCACTACTTCTAAATACTTCTATGATTAGGAAGATTGAAGCTAACAATCTCCCCCTAAGTAGTAAAAAATAAAAAATTTGAACTTGAGTTAAGTTTGGCTAAGTTAGATAAGACAGAGGTTAAACAATACCTCGAAATTTCTTTCATTTAGAAATATGCCAGAGGCATTTTACATTTGAGTACAATGAAAGATAAAACTTTGTTTGCAGAGATTGGAGGTCTGAGAATCAGATTTTGGCATCTTTGAAATCGTTCTAGCTTCTGTTGTCTCTGCCGACTTTTCTGATCTCTTTGTAGAATCTGATGCAGAGTTCTCTTAGGCGGATTGTTGAGTCTATTTCTCTGATGAAAGTATCTGCATCATCTCTATCCATTTTCTCTGTACCTCTGTATTTTACAAGGCTTGCTCTGAATTTGCTCAGAGTACTGGTTGCGTACTTCTGACAATCCATGAGTACAAAAAGTTTAACCTGGTGTTGTGGGTTTTGAAATACTAACCCAAATCTTGGTTCTCTGATGATTGAGTTGGGCACAGCGTCTGGTGGGCAGCGATCTTCTGGTGGTCGTAGATCTAGATGTTTGAGACCAAGATCCTTTCCCAGCTGAAAATCTATCATGCTGTATAGCAGAAGCTTTTCCCTCATCGCTTTTCTCAACACTTGATAGGCTCTAGTATTAGGCTCTGTGTTGTAGTTGTCTTTTGTCCATTGCAGAAGGTCAGGTAGATCGTAAGGATTGATGTTTCTTAAGTCAGCATCAGCGAAGGTAGATTCTGAATTGTTCTCTCTTCTGACTTTGTAAAGATTGTACCTGACCCTTGGATAGGTTCTTGTGAAGGAGAATCTGCAGAAGATCACCTTTTTGATTTTGTGAATTGAGAAGACATCTGCTTTGGTTCTTGGCTTTGTTCTTGTGAAGATGTTCTCAAATTCTTCTCTGATCCTTGGATCTGTCACATGATCTACTGGATGATTTGTCTGATAGGATTGTTTGTAGAGGTATTTGTATACCACTTCTTCCATCTCTTCATGTGTTGGACCAGGTCATGGAATTTGTCTTCTGAGACTCTCCATCTGTTGAACAACTTCTGCAGCTCTACCAGTTAGAGGAATTTCTGACAGAGGCTTCAATCCATGTGCCCAGTCAACTTCTTCGGGTTTTGGGGTTTGAAAGGCGTCAAACGCACTCTTCATTAGTTTTTCTGTTGGCTTTGGCAATGTTTTCTTCTTCTTTGGCTCTTCTGTCAGTATCCCTTTGCCCTTATCTTTTGCTATTGTCGTGGCAGAACCTGTTGCTTCTGTGGGTTTTGAGGTTGGCACTTCTGTTGGTTTGATAGAGGTTGCCTCTGTGGATTTTGACGATTGTGATTTAGAGGACTTTTGTGGCGATGGTTCTGTTGGCTTGACTTGCTCTGTAACCTCTGTTGGAGTTGTTTGATGACTTCTTCTGCGAGCTCAGTTTCTGTTGATGAAGTGTTGTCATTGAATCTTCTTGCCATTCTGAAAGCTAAAGTGAACCTGTGCCTTTCTTCTTCTCTCTTCACCATACGATCACTCATTGTTGTGTGCATCCTTTTCAGAATGTCAGAAGCAGAGGTCGTTGCTCTTTTTGGTTTGGTGGCAATCGACTTTCTTCTGGGTATGGTTTGGGGTGTTTCCACAGAGGTGGGTGTTTTCTCTGTGGTTGGTTCATCTGTTTCTTCCAAAATGATTACCTCAGGGGCGGTTGTTGCCTCTGTGGCTTGCTGTTCTGCTTCTGGAGTTTTGGTTTCGTCAGGAGATGATTCCACAGAGATGGGTGTTGTCTCTGTGGTCTTTTGGGTTTGTTGTTGTCGGGTCTGTTTTGGAGGTGCTTGACTCAGAGGTTCTGCGGCTATTGGTGGACCTGTAAGTCCTCTGCTTGCAGTTTTCTCTGTAGTTTTCTCCCCCTCAGGATGATCTGATGGACCAGGATGGTCATCATCATCAGAGTCATCCTGACCCTTGTCTGATGTACCCTCTGCTCTGCAGGAAGCATCGGGTTTCTTTGGCATTGTGGCTCCAGCAGCGATCAGTTTCGCGCAGACATCATCACAGAGGCCAAGAAGAGTTGCTAGCTCTGCCTCTGTTTTGAATCTCATCCTTCCTACACTTTCTCTGAAATCTTTGACGAAGTTAGCATTGGCAGTGGTGAAGGAAAGGATGACTTCTGTCACTTGATTAATCACGTTCTGCCCAAGCTCTGTTAGTTGTGCTCTTGTCATGTAGTCTTTGGGTTGCATCAGCATGGTATTTCGCATGGCTTCTTCTTGAACTTTTTGTAGGGCCTTCTGTAGATCTGCAGGAGTGATGCCCGTTGACACTGAAGTCTGTTTGTTCAATTGATCAAGGAATTTGTTGATTGAGTTCTCAATCGAAGGAGTAGTTGTTGCGGCAGAAGTGGTGGATGCAGTAGCAGTAGACTTCATCTGTGAGATGGCAGTTTTCACCTCTGTGGACAGGTTGTCCATTTTGGTGTTCAGATTTAGCAGTGCCAGTGATGTTGTCTCTGTAAAAGATTTGAAAGAGCTTTGCAACTCTTTCAAGGTTTGGTTCACAGAGGTTTCAAGGGTTTGGAACTCATCCCTTGTAACTTGTGTTTCGGTGGTAACCTCTGGAGGAACACATTCGTCTCCAGAGTGAATCCCTGTTCCTGGGATACCTTCTTTCATTCCTGTTTGTACGTTGAGAATGGAAGGATTTCCTTCTGATCCTTGAGAAGAAACATGAGTTTCAATCCCTACAGAAGTTCTGAGAAGAACATTGTCCAAATCCACTCCAGAGGTGGGTATTGGAATATCCTTCTGTTGACTAGGAGACTTGTCTAGAGTCTCTTTGTCTTTGTGCTCTCTACTTCTCTCTGAAAGAAGTGTGGGTCTTAACAAGTGCGTGGCAGAGGAAACAAATTCCTCTGTTGGGCGTTCTTCTGTGATCTAGGGCAATTGATCACGAACTATAGGTGAGTCTCTTTGAGGAGACTCCCTAGGAATGGATTCCCCGGTTTCTGTGGGCACAGAGGTTGAAAGAGTAACCTCTGGCTGGATGGGTTGGGGTAGGTTCGAGCTGTGCTGCTCTTTTTCAATGACACCTTCTGCAGCTAGACCTGCGGTGTCAGAAATGTGGGTTGCACTGGGAGTTGGTTTTGGTTGTGTGCCTCTATTTATCCAGGCATCTTTTCTTGCTTCTTCCCTAAGTTCTGTGGAAGTTCCTTGCTCTGGTCGTAATTGGTCATACACTTGATGAGATCCAAATAATCTCATGACATGTGGATGATAAAGACCCTTACGTATCCAGACAGCTTCTTCTTCATCTGAATCTGTCTCTAAGATCTCTATTTCTGTCTCCGTTGTTGCTAATCCCTCTTTTTGTACAACTTCGGCCCCTTTTTCTTTCTCTTCTTCCAACATGTTCTCAAAAGCCTCTGTAATTTCACCTCTGTTCAATTTAGCTTCAGTTTGTTCTATTTCTTCTGAAGCTGGGTTTGGACTTCTTCTGTGGACATCCAATCCTTGAATGAAAGGGTTTTGTAAAATAACAGGGGTTTCGGCTGGTTGATTTCTGGGTGTTGTGTCATCTTCTTGCAGATGTGTGTCGATGCCCGAAATGAAGAAATCTTCTTCTGGAGAGTGGTGGTCGAGAGGTTGTGTCGTCCACCCTGCTGTATTTAGGGTGTTGGCAATTTCAGGGTTCTGTAAGAAGTCGTCCAGGTCTCCTTGGTGAGCAAATCTATCTGGAGATTGATAGGGTGATTGATACCTTTCTGTAGCCATTTCTTCTTCTGCAACTTCTTCTTCAGCAGTTTCCTCTTCTGCAATGGTTACCAACTTTGTAAGTGATTTACCATGCCTCTTTTTGGTTTTCCTCCTCTTAGGATTTGGTGCCCCTTCTTCTGTTGATTTTGATCTTTTCTTCTTCATTTTTGGAGATGAGGGAGGAGCAGATGAGCCAATTTCTGTGGCATGAGGAGGTGAGGGTTGATCTTCTGCAGCGCTTGTGGAGGTGCCTTCTGCAGTTTTCCTCTTCTTAGCTTTTGGAGTAAATGCAGAGGTTCTTGATGAAGACTTCTTTCCCATTAGTTCTGCACGTTTGGCTATAAAGCTGAGTTGAATAGCCATGTGCTTTGCTAACTTCTGATCCTTTTCTTTTTGAGTGGAAAGAGGTTTTGCTATCATTGTTCCTAGGGGGACACCTAAACGCGGGGGTGTCATAGGACTCGGTTTAGGAGTTCTATGATCGCGTATATACTCTTTCCTAAGGGATTTATTCGATGCGTATTGCAGAAGCTTCTTTGACAGAGGTCTGCAGTGTGAGTAGCCATCAGCATGATCAGTGGGGGTATTCTTGTTCATCGGGAACTGTTTGGGAGTTGGCCCTTCCATTGGCCAATTTTGGATTAGCAACAGAGGTTCGAACAGTACTCCTAGTATTCTTTGGAATTGCAGAGGTGGTAGAAAGTTGGGATCGTTCTCTTTGACCCTTTTCGAGTTGTTCTTTCTGTCGATGGTGTTTATGATCTCTTGCATCATTATGGTCGCATAATCTAGTGGAAGATCATAGTAAACCCCATACATGATGCTCAAGATTTGATGTGAGCTCTGGTCAATACTGCCTATCTTTCCTGTCAGGCATCTGTTAAGAATCGAGAACAAAGTGTTCCACAGAGGTGGTAATCGGCCACTGCGGAAGTCATTTCTCTTCCGTAGTTGGGTGTTGTACCCAAGCATTTCCACGAATCGACAGAGCTCTTCGTCTGTTGGTTGCTCTGCATAACTCTTCAATCCCAGAAGACCCCTTGTTGGTAGGTTGAATTCAAGTGAGAACATTGTTCTGTTGAACTTGATTTCAAGATGCTCAGATTTATCAGGTCTTGAAATGTACCCATTGATAAGAGAATCGTCTTTATCAAATCGGCAGCTTTGCCAAAATTGGTTCAAATAGCGGACTGGAATTTTGTTCGGGGTTCTTGATAGTAGAGGGAAGAGGACATGATTCTCCATGATGTTCAGAAGTATGGCATGGGCTTCGCCGAAAGTAGTGGGTGAGGGGACCAAATAGCAGTTGTTGGATTTGATAGGAAGAATGGCTTCGAAATGATCCTTTGCTATAAAGTTTTGCAAGTGAGTCGTCGGAGCAAAGTCTGCTGAGTCCCCGGAATCTTGTTGTTCAATATTTCTTGCAAGGCTGGGGTTTTCAGAATGTTCTGAATGTGCAGGGGAGTGTTCCGGTGAGTTCGCCGGAGAGAGTTCAGAGGATGTAGCTCGAGAAGATGAAGCCATTTGATTTTAAGAATAAGATTTTTGCAAGCTTTTTGCAGGGTTTCGCCGGAGAAGAAGATGAGAGTTTGTAAAAGGTTTTATGTGAGGATAAGCTTTGTTTTTATAGGATGGTAAAACGGTAGAATTCGAAAGAGTAAAATATATGGCAATGGATTAAAGTTTGGAATCCGCACTCGAGTTTGAGCGGCGGGTTCAACTTTCCAAATAAAAACGTTCCATGTACGCCCAATGAAAATGGGACACGTAGGCCTTGTCAGAATATGACAGGACGTCGTGCGCGGCCCATTAATGCTAGGCGCGTGAGGTTGATTTTAGCCATATGAGTTTCACTCGCAGTAAAAGTAACCGTTATTACTACAGAGATGCCCAAGTAATCAGATTGACAGAGCTTCTGTAGTTTACAGAGGCTCTGTGATCTTGAAAATCTTTGATGTTTATCCCTTTTTCATATATCTCATTGTTATCATGACTTCTGTGGGGTTCTTCTTTAACCAAAACATTTGTAAAGGCATTGGAGAGGATAAAATCGGATTTTTGTGAAGAAATTTGCTTCGCAGAGGTTTTGTGGCTCTGTTGGAACTTGCAGAAGTTCTGTGAGGGCCAGCAGAAGCTCTATGAGAGAAAAAATCTCATAACAAAAAATTTATCAATATTTTTGATCATCCAATTTTTGATTTGGTTTAAGAGATGTTTTTCGGACATATTTGAAAGTTTGTGTCCGAGAAAACTGTTATGAAAAACGGTTTGTTCGAGAAGGTCATGGTCTGCGTTTTCGGTTTCCGAGATAACATTCCAAAAGATCGACAGAAGGTTAATTTGTGATCACAGAGCATATTTCCTGCAGAAGCTCTGTTGAGCTCAGCAGAAGCTCTATGACCTTAAATTTCTCCTAATTCGAATTTTGTGAAACTTTTTGAGCTTTTGATTTTTGAAATGTTATTCACAGTATATTTAGGACATATTTGACAATTCTTGTCCTAGAAAATTGTTTTCCAAAAACCTTTTGTGCGAGAGACATACCTTTTGGTTCTTCTTTTCTCGGCAGTAATATCTGACTTCTGTCGATATAGAGTGATCGACATTTTTCTTTGGCTTTCCCTTGAAAGTTTTATCTCTTTAGATCATTTCAGGGTTCCCTTCTGCTCCCCCTTGATCTAATCACCTCTGTAGATCAAGTAATTTCCTTTTGCTCCCCCTTGACCTAATCACCTCTGTAGATCAAGTAATTTCCTTTTGCTCCCCCTTGACCTAATCACCTTTGTAGATTAAGTAATTTCCTTTTGCTCCCCCTTGACCTATGCTTGGATCAAAGAATGATAAGTTTTGCATAGAACATAGGTTATGTTTTTCAGAGGTTCTGTAGGGGTTGTCAGAGGTTCTGAGTTGACTTACAGAAGCTCTGTGATTTTAAGAACTATTTAAGGTTTTAAGAATTTACATACAGAAGTAGAATCAATCAAAGCAATAAATTAAGCAATGTATTTACTTATTATTTACAGAAGATAAAGCTATACTTACAGAGGATTTTCACACCATGTTAATCATTCCTAACTTACCCACCAAGAAGTTGAATCTTTTCTCGTCTAATGCTTTGGTGAATAAGTCAGCGAGTTGATATTCTGTGGGCACGAAATGCATTTCGATTGTACTGTATTCAACATGATGTTTCAAGAAATGATACCTTATATCGATATGCTTGGTTTTTGAGTGTTGCACAGGGTTGGCAGAGATAGCAATAGCACTTTTGGAATCACAGAAGATGGGTATTTTGAACAGAATGTGGCCGTAGTCTTTTAGCTGAGTCTTCATCCATAGAACCTGAGAACAACAGCTAGCGGCAGCAACGTATTCAGCTTCTGCAGTGGATGTGGAGACACAATTCTGCTTCTTGGAGGTCCAACTGACTAGTTTACCACCTAGGAATTGACAACTCCCAGAGGTACTCTTTCTGTCGAGCATGCATCCTCCATAGTCTGAATCTGTATAAGCTTTAAGACTAAAACCAGAGTTCTGTGGATACCAGAGACCAAGATTGTTGGTCCCCTTCAGGTATCTCAAGATTCTTTTTACAGCATCATAATGTGATTTCTTTGGATTAGCTTGATAACGTGCACAAAGACATGTGGCATGCATAATGTCAGGTCTGCTTGCTGTTAAGTATAACAGAGATCCAATCATGCCTCTGTAGAGAGTACATTCTACAGAAATACCATTTGGATCTAAGAACAACTTATTTCCAGTGGCCATTGGAGTCTTCATTGCAGAGGTATCAGAGAGATTATATTTTAAAAGTATGTCAGAGACATATTTGGCTTGATTTATAAAAATTCCCTCTGAAGATTGTTTGACTTGAAGTCCGTGGAAGAATGTTAATTCTCCCATCATACTCATTTCAAACTCACTCTGCATGAGTTTTTCAAAAATTTTGCACTCTTCTGAATTTGTAGACCCAAAAATTATGTCATCTACGTATATTTGTACAAGCATTATCTCACTATTTTTGCGTTTATAGAATAAGGTAGTATCTGTTGTACCTCTGTTGTAGCCATTGACTAGAAGGAAGGTAGAAAGTCGTTCGTACCATGCTCTTGGAGCCTGTTTCAGTCCGTATAGAGCCTTTTCAAGGTAGTATACATGCCTTGGAAACTTTGAGCTTTCAAAACCTGGTGGCTGATTTACGTAAACCTCTTCTTGGATTTCTCCGTTTAGAAAAGCTGATTTTACGTCCATCTGATAGACTTTAAAACCTCTGTGGGCTGCGAAGGCTAATAATATTCTTATTGCTTCGAGACGTGCGACAGGGGCAAAAGTCTCATCGTAGTCTATGCCTTCTTCTTGTCTATATCCTTTTGCTACTAATCTTGCTTTGTTTCTGACGACCACTCCATCTTCATCCTTCTTGTTTCTGTAGACCCATTTAGTCCCAATGGCCTGTTTCCCTCTTGGCAGAGGTACTAAAGTCCATACTCTGTTACGCTCAAATTGCAGAAGTTCTTCTTGCATGGCGTCTACCCAGTTTGGGTCATCTAGGGCTTCAGAAATCTTCTTTGGTTCTATAACACTAATAAAATTTGTAAAGAAACAAAAATTTGCAGTGGCAGACCTTGTTTTTACTGAGTCAGAAGGTTCTCCAATTATTTGGTTTGGAGGATGGCTTTTTTTCCACTGAGTTGTGCGTGGAAGATGATCATCAATGTCATCAAAACTTTCTTCAGAGGCTTCTTGTGTTTCTTCTTGTGCAGCCTCTGATGTTCTTCGTGCCTTGGTAGTTGATTCTACCGTTTGTGGAATGATTTGTACGAGTGGTGGTGGAGTTTGTTCCTCTGAGGATGTATATTCTTGGTCCTCGATCTCCTCTGTAATTGGTTCTTCTGTGGTTTGTGCAGCTTCTGTGGTCGTTTTTCTTGATGTTTCATCTTCTGCACTTTCTTCTGCTTCGGCAATTGCATCTGTAGTATTTATAGAAGAAGATGAAGCATTATTTGGACCAGTTAGAGTCATACCTGTAGGATTTTGTCCGACAGAGGATGGTTCTTCAGAAACTCTGATGGTTCCGACAGAAGGATCAATGTCATTGTGGAACATCTCCAAAAATAGAAGATTCAAATCTTCTTTTGTTCTTGAGATGTCAGAGAATTTCCCTTTAATTCCGAGTTCTGAACTTATTTGCTCAGAAGTCATCCGGAATGAATCATCAAAAGAAACATTGATGCTTTCTACAATCTTGTGAGACTTTGTAAGGAATGTTCTGTAGGCTTTGAGAGTGGCAGAATATCCAATGAATTTGCCTTCATCTGCTTTTACATCAAACTTTCCTCTTGAATCTATGTCGTTTAAGACGAAGCATTTGCATCCGAATACATGGAAAAATTTGATGTTTGGCCGCCGTTTGTTAAGCAATTCGTAAGGCGTCTTGAGGTGTCTTTTCACAATGGTTGATCGATTTTGAGTATAACACGCAGTAGAAATTGCTTCTGCCCAAAAGTTCATTGATAATCCGCATGCTGACATCATAGTTCTTGCGGCTTCCACAAGTGTTCGATTCTTTCTTTCGACAACACCGTTCTGTTGTGGAGTGCGAGCTGCAGAGAAGTTCTGTGATATTCCTTCTGTTGAAAGATAGGCTTCAATGACAGAGTTTTTAAATTCTGTGCCATTGTCACTTCTTAACTTCTGTATTCTGCAATTATAAAGAACTTGGATTCTTTTCATTAGATTTATCAATATATTTGGAACATCTGATTTCTTTCTAACGAATTCAACCCATGTGAAACGCGAATACTCATCAATTAGGACAAGTATGTATTTCTTGCCACCTAGGCTCTGTATGGCAATGGGACCGTAGAGGTCGACATGAAGCCTGTACAGAGGTCTAGTGCAAGATACATCTGTTTTGCCTTTGTGGGAAGCTCTTTTGAGTTTTCCCATCTCACAGGCAGAACATAAATGATCCTTATTGAATTTAACATTTGGCAAACCTTTAACTAGATCAAGTTTGACCAGTTTTTCCAATGTGTGAAAATTCAAGTGACAGAACCTGTTGTGCCATAACCAGGCTTCTTCACTTTTGCAGGAAACAAGGCAAACTTTGTCCTTGTTCTTTGAGTTGAAGTTCATTAGATATAGATCACCTATTCTTTCAGCTCGCAGAAGTTCCATACTTGTTTCTTCACTTTGTAGAGAGCAGAAAGTTCTTTTGAACAACACATTGAATCCTGTATCACAAAGTTGACTTACACTGAGTAGGTTGTGCTTAAGGCCATCCACATATGCAACTTTGTATACAGAAACGTCTTCTTTCCTTATGACTCCATAGCCTTTTATGTGTCCTTTCTTGTTGTCTCCAAAAGTCACAGATCCACCATCTTGTGTTTCTTTGTACGTGGATAGTGCACTTCTGTCACCAGTCATGTGCCTTGAGCATCCGGAGTCTAGATACCAGATTGGCACATACTTCTTCTGTAGGACAATCACAGAGATTTAGGTACCCATATCCATATGGGTCCAATATTGTTAGAGTTTTTCAAGTTTGCCTTGGCATTCTTGAAATACATTTTGTACTCTGCAGAAGAGTCAGATTGTTTCTTTGTGGGATTTGACTTTTGAATTGTCGTAGAGAGTAAACAGACTTGACTTGAAAAATGATTATTAAGTTTAGACATAAGATCAAAGCAATGACAGTATTGAATATGAGATGTAATTTGCTTGAACTTTTCATTGAACTTTTTAAACTCAGCCACAGAGGCATTACATTCTTTCTTTACATTAGATTTCCTATTACTAGAAGATCTATGAATACTCGAATGTTGTTTGCAAAAGCTTTGTTTAGGACCTGCCTTCTGTGGGTTGCTTCTGTGGTGAACTTCTTTCATCACTGTCACAGAAGAAAAAGATTTATTAACCTTGGGTTTTGAAAATCTAGAACTTATAGGATCAATAGAGGTCTTCTGTAACTTTTTAAGCTCAGCAGAGGTTTTGACATGTAGATTCAAATTTAGAAAATCTTGGCAGATTGGAATCTCTGTGAGTTTCTCTTTTGGAGAAATAGTTCTGTGAGGAACTTCAGAGGAGTATTTAACATCCTCTGTGTCATAGAGAGTTATCCCAGATGTAACATCTGTCTCTGAATCGTCAGAAGATGAGTCATCCTCGTATACAGAGGTTGAGTCAATTCTTTCAATAGAGGTTGAATTTTCCGAACATGCATCATACAAGCTTTCTTCCTCTGTAGAATAGTTTTCATAGATTGCAGAGGTTTCTAATAAGATTTCTTCAGTGAGAGATTTATCTATAGAAGATGTACATAATTTTTCTAAAACGCTTGATTTCCATATTTCCAAAATTTCTTTTTCAATTAAGTTTTTAAAGTTTTCTTCTGAAAAAATGGGTTTAAACTCAGGAGCTTCTGCTGATAACTTCTTTTGAACGTTTATCAAACAGACAAAAGCAACCTGTGTTTGGGTCTCTGGTTTACCAAACTTGAAGATACCAATCTGATCTTGTGTTTTTAGATATTTCTTTGGTTTGATACCTCTATTGACAGAGGTTGAGGATGATGAGTCTGTGTTTTCAAACCACACATTAATCATCTTCTTATGTTTCATCAAGTAAGGATCCACAGAGATTTTCGCCCTTTTGCTTACAGAGATTAGATTTGGAAAATCTGGTTTGTTCGTTTTCCCAATCACAAATAAAGAGGACAGAGGTTTGTTTCTTTTGCCTTCAACACCTAGGGTGATATCATCATACCCTATACCTCGTCTCCCTATTTGTGAGTTTATTTTTTCATAAACTTTCTGTGCATCTTTATAGTTTTTAAGCAAAACTTCTCTTCTGAGTAAATCTTGCCATAATACCTCTCTTTCTCTTTGAAAGTATTCTTTAAGAGCTCTTATGTCAGTAGTTTCGCTCCTTGAAACTGAAAGTTCTTTTGTTTTATCTTTTAAAGTATTGGTTAATTCAGAAATTTGTTTTTTTAAAGGATCTAGAGTTTTGTTCCAATTCTTTTCTATTCTCTCTTTTTCCTCAAAAATCTTTGCTTTTTCTTGAGTGAGAAGCCGTACTTCTCTCTCATTGAAAGTGAGTCTTTTCTGAATACTTTGATTTATCTCTTTCAGTTCAATTAATTCAATGTTACTTCTAAGTGTATTATCATCTACAGAGGTAATACAAGAGTTGGAATTTGAAGTAGATACCTCAGAGTCAGTGCAGGAGTCGACTTCTGCCATGCCACAGAAGAGGGCATTGGCGGTATGTTCATCGTCAGAAGTAGAGTCTGACTGGAAGTCTTCTGTGTTCTCCTCAGAATGTCCTTTTGCCATTAAGGATTTTTGAGCATAATATTCGGCTTTCTTTTTGTAGAAAGCAGAGTCCCTCTGTGGGCGATTTGATCTGCTTCTGCATTCATTCGCAAAATGGCCTGGTTTTCCGCAGTTAAAACACCCTTGAGGAGTGTTTCCTGTTCGATCATTGGACTTCTGTAGGTCTCCGCCTTTCTCTGATCTACATTCATTTGCATAGTGACCAGGTTTGCCGCACTTGTAGCATTCTTGCTGCGTGTGGCTTACCGAGTCATCTGACCTCTGTCGGTCATTCCCTCTGTAATTTCTATCGCTTGACCTCTGTCGGCCACTTGATTCTTCTCCTCTTCTGTCATCTCTTCTGTTGTCTCTTCTGTCATCCTGGTTGTCTCTATCATATCTTTCATTTCCGGAACCTCTTCTGTTTCCTATGAACTCTTTTGTCAATAGAGCTAAAGATTTAGCTAGTGACGCAAGAGTTATTTCCTTTTCTGCTTGCTCTTCTTCTTCACTGTCAATTATCACCATCTTCTTCTTCTCCTTCTTCTTCTCCTCTGTGGCTTTATCATTTCTTGGTCTCTGTGCATCCTCTTTAGTTTTACTAACCAATGCATATGGTGCAATGGTTAGTGTTTTAGCCTGTGCTATCTGAGGTTCTTGTACGGCTAATGTTCCGTAAAGATCAGAGAGAGTCCAGGTGTCTAGATCCTGATTTGTCTGTAGGGACATAGACAGCTGGAGCCATTCTTCATTTAGACTTTTTAAAAACATGACATTGTTTTCTTCAGAAGTTCTGTCAATGCCTGATTTTCTGCACTTGTTGATTAGAGAGTTGAATCTGTCGTATGTTGTTTGCAGAGATTCTGTTGCAGAGGCTCTGAATGCATGATATTCATTGATGTACTGTGCTCTTCGGTTTTTTTGTGTTTTAGCACCTCCTTCCAACTGTCTTTCCAGTTCTTTCCACAGATCATGCGCTGTTTCACATGAATCCAAGGATTGAAAGAGTTCGTTGGGTATTGCCATAATTAATGTCCTCTTGGTTTTCTGAGCAACTTCATCTTCTGCTTTATCTTCGGTTGACCACTCCCCTTTTGGCTTTGGTTTTTGATGTTCGGGGATTTCGGCAGATTCAGCAGTAGCAGGTATATGAGGTACTACTGTCATGGGAATAGGAGGAGGATTGTACAGATATTGTACTTGATGTTTTTCAGTGCCCTCGAAAAAATGGACCATTCTTATTTTCCACTGAGGATACGCATCTCGAAGGAGAGTAGGAGGTTTAGTGAGAGAACCAGTAGTAAAGAAATTATTTGTATTTGTCATTTGAAGTTTATAGAAAGAAAGTATGACTAAAGAGTTACTTCGATGAGCTTGAAGATTTTCTGGGTTTAAGCAGTTTCCAGACACAATTTTAAATCTCAATAATATCTATCACGAATCTTGATAAGTGGATCACTTGATATTAAAAATCAAGGAAGGCTCTGATACCAATTGTTGGAACCCAGATACACTTAATCAAGATTAACAGTCTATTAGTTGAGTTTAGAGTTTGATGCGGAAGCGTATTAAACTAACAGATATGTTTGATAGATATTAGAACGCACATATATAAAGAAAACAGTAAAGAATGAAAAGGATTTCTTGAACAGTTACTGTTATTCAATATATGATAACAACACGAAGAACAGATTAAGAACTTGGTGTGTGTGAGAATATAACACTCAGATATTTGACAATAAAGCTTGAGAGTATTAGTGATTCCTTGTGTATTCGTCCTTAGGAAGATCTCAACATGAGACTTCCTTTTATACTACTCTTAGAAGACTATGAAGTAGGTCACTGTTCCTTTTACGACATGAATAGTAAACTGGATGGTGTGAACAGTGGACTGGATGGTGTGAGCAGTTGTTTGAGCCATGCGCATTTAATGGAGCAGATGTACTTTTGGTAAATGCATTAAATGGCGCAGACGTCTATTTTGTACCTTGCCCTATTGAGTCCACTCAGAGCTTGACACGTGTTTTGATAGTACTTTTCCATGCAAGTTGATGAACGTATCCAGTAATATCTTCCAAGTCTTCATTGAGGACCACAGAGGCTCTGTAATGAATTACAGAGGTTCTGCGGTCTGGTCCTCTGTGGAGCAGTCTTCGCCGGATTCCGAGTCTTTGGTCTTCTTTGTGCGTATGACAGAGCTTCTGTAGGAAGCCTCTGCTGCTTCTGTAGCTTCTTGACCTTGATTTCTCGGTAATGTCGGCAGAGCCTCTGTAAGAGGCTTTCTTCACTTAGCCTATTTTTCACTACTTCTAAATACTTCTATGAATAGGAAGATTGAAGCTAACAGGAACCGTTTCTTCGACCTCAACGTCCTCCGAATATGTTTCTTGTTGTAGTAGTTGTTGGAATTGCCCACCTTGATTATATTGTGGAAAGCCACCTTGCATAAATGGTTGAAAGCCGCCTTGATTAACTTGTTGGAATCCACTCGAATTAAATTGTTGGAATCCACCCGAATGAAATTGTTGGAACCCAACCGGGAGGGTGTTGGGTGAATACATAGGGTATTGTTGTATGCTTCCATGGTAGGTTGATGGTGGTGGTGTAAGATTGAAAATATTTTCCGTCGGGGACGGTTGCGAGCTCGTGCCTCGCGATTTGGAACCTCGTCGTGGTGTTGTGAACCCTTGTGTTTCTTTATCCATTATGATTTTTTTGAAGAAAGAAATAATATTGAGAGAGTAGAATGAAGTGGGGAAGATGGGAAAGATTGAGAGTAAATTTGTTTGTGTGAAAAAATAAGTAGGTTAATATTAATATTTATAGGATAGAAATAATTAAAAAAAAAATCATACCCAACGTTCATATTTCAACGGATATATTTGAAAAAAGAAAAAAAATTGAAATCACCCAACCCGAGCTGGGTTGCCCAACCCGGGAGGGCTCCATCCCACGCCAACCCCAAGGGGTGCGATGGTGTTCAACTCCATCCCACACCAACCCGGGCGAACCCAAGCAATGGATGCGGGTGGTCTAAGGAGAAGGGTGTTGCTAAGGCTACCCTGCCAAATGTATAGCCCTGCAACAATTGTCGGCCACTTTCCTCCCTCACAAACCAAAACCAATTCAACATTTACATTTTACCCCCTATACTTACTTAATTAGTTTACTTTATAACTTTTAGTTTTTTATTTTTTAAATTACACTTTTATTATATTAACACATATAATCGTATATTAGCTAAAATACGTTAAAAAATACGTTTTAATCTTAACGAATTACACCATTATAATCGTCTCTTCGATACGTTCGAAATGAGTCCAAGATTGAATTTTTTTGATTTAATTATTTTATTATATATCATATATACTACATAAAAATATTTTTAATACTTATAATTCATGCCCTTATAGTTAATTATTTAATTTATGGTACATCTTTTTTTTTCAATTTTGTTTCACTCCTATCACATTAACATAATAATCATATATTAACTAATTCATTAAATCGTTTTAAATTATTATTATTTGTATGTGTTTATAGATATCGTGAATGACAATAGGACAAGGTTTCACGAGAAGAATATGAAATGGGGTTTTGAGTCCAGTGATACCAACTTGTCAAAAACGTTCTATAAGAACATCCACATCCATCCTGGCTAGAGACCTTGTAAGATGGCATGACTTGCCAGTGGATAGTAAAATCTTGCAAGATACCCTTAAACTTGCTAAATTATCAAGGTCTTGCAAGACGTGGGACCTATTAAATTTAATAAATTAATACTATTATTTTTACAAGGGGTTGGGTTCACGTGAGACCAACATGTTTTTGTGAGACCGTGAGACCACAAAATAACACTAAACTTTCACATAAATTCATTGTGAAGGTATGAAAAATATTCAATATTGGGCTCATTTCGAAGGTATCGACGAGACGATTATAATGGTATAATTTGTTAAAATTAAAAAATCTTTTTTAACGTATTTTAGTTAATATACGATTATATGTGTTAATATAATAAAGATGTAAAAATACGTTTTAATTTTAACAAATTACATCATTATAATCGTCTCTTCGATATGTTATTGATTTGAAGGTTAATTGGTCAAAAAATTGAAACAATATTCGTTCGATAAACATAAATTTTAAAAATTTTGTTTCATTTCATCTTTGGACACCCGACCCGTCCGAAACCCGAAAAATGAATAACATGAATCCGACCGACATTAACCCGAAACCGACCATTAAAGTAAATGTACTTTAGTTTATGTATGTTGATATGATAAAGATGTAAAATGAAAAGAGAAGAGATCTAAAGTAAATTAAATAACTAATTATAATGGTAAAAAGTGTAACCGTAAATGAAATAATTTTAAAGGTATATAATAGATAAATATATATAAGAGCGTAAAATGTACAAATTAAAAAAAATCTCGATACGTCATTCTTCAAAATGAATAATGTAAGGGATATAGAAGAAAATTAATTCGTAAATGTTCATGATATTTAATAATAAGAAATTAATTCGTAAATTAATTCGTAAATATTCAATGTTAGGCTCATTTCAAAGGTATCGACGAGACGAATATAATGGTGTAACTTGTTAAAATTAAAAAGTATTTTTTGAACGTATTTTAGTTAGTATATGATTATATGTGTTAATATAATGAAAGTGTAAAATGAAAAATAAAAAACTAAAAGGTATAAAGTAAATTAATTAATTAAGTACATGGATGTAAAATGTAACATTTAAATAAAAAATAAAAAAAAGTGTATGAGGGAGGGGGTATACAAAATGTGTCAGGGGTATACTTAGAATTTCCCTAAGGAGAATGAAGGTTTGGTAAAATTTAGGAACTTTCCAGAGAATGTGTTGATAAAAGATGTGCATTTGCCAGCGGTAAACGCTAAAACTTTAAAATAGATTTTTATTTGCTGTTTTTGTACTCTTGATAGTGTTATTATCTTGTTCACTAGATAAAATAAAGATTCATGAAAAAACATTTAAATATAGATAATTCTTTATATTTTTTTTAATTTGAAAAAAGAAATAATATTTTTTTTTATTCAATCCACCAATAACATAAATCTTTTATTATTTTATATTAAGTTTTTTAAAATGTATTGAGAATATAAATTAGAGAATATTATATTAATATAATTTGTGTTAAAAATTTTAAAATAACAAAGCTGTTGGAAATGAATGTAACTATTTTTAAAGATTTAATATTTGATTCTCTATTTTAGCAAAATTATAGAAAACCTGTTGGGAGATGCTCTTCTCCAACAATATTGCTAAAATAGGAAAAAAAATAGATTTTTGTTTGCTATTCTTCTTCAATATCATTGCTATCTTGTTTGCTAAATAAAAAATACATGAAAAAATCTCTAAATATAGAGAACTCTCTACAATTCTCTAAATACTAGCAGTGTACCCGCGCAATGCGGCGGGATGCAAAATTTGTCTATATGTATGTGCAATCCATCCATGCAACACATAACATTTTAGCGATACTTCGATTTACTGGCCAAACTTTTTCAAACGATAGATGGCAATTTCATTCCATATAGAATATTAGAGGTGAAAAACGATTAAAAAGCAAATGCAGAAAAAAAACCATGTCTTAGGGATACTTTAACTTGCCCTTGACGTTAACAAAAAACTAATTGTAGCCTTCCTCAAGTAACCTCAACTTCTCACACGATGCTTCACCTGCTGATTATTACAGGATGGAGGGAGTCGTGAGAGTTGAGAAAGAAGTGAATAATAAGATTTCATAGTTCAAAGCCGTACCTTTTCCTCTTTTTTTCTTGAATAATGCAAATATAGTGGCCTGAACAAGAGAACTGTGATTACCATGAGAACCCTCCAATTTTGCTGTGGATGTGCTAATTTCTAAAAGTTTTTCAAAAACTTTAGTGACTTCTGTTTCTGTAGCATGTTTACCGCGTCTGTGGAACATAGCAAAAGTTCAGTCTCCATCTATTGTCAAAAACAAATCAGCTGCCACCTCAGAATATATCTAAAAATGACGTTTAAGCAAGAATTGTGTCGCTAAAGTCTACATGAAATAATTTATGTAAATAACTAAATGTCAATTGTCATTTAGGGCCTGTTAGTTAGCAACTTAATAAGCTTAGGGGCTGTTTGACAGTTGCTGAATGGTTTGGTGCAGAATGATTAAGTGGCCAGAATCAATAAGAGGCTCTTATGATATCGTGCAAAATGAACTATGGTTGTTTGGTAATTGTTCAGAATGAAATCATGATGCTGAATGGTTAAGGGAGGCCCAATATACAAAATCATTCAGGGGGTTTTAGAACCATTAAGAAGCAGGGTTTTTTTTTGCCAAACAAGATTCGCCTCTTAACAATACAGAGGTTGCCTCTTAATGGAACTATTAAGAGGTAAACAAACAGTCCCTTAATAATACTTACAGCTTACCCGGTCAGCTAATACATCACTGTTTGGTAGTGGCTTAATGATATAGAAAGTGACTTACAAACAGACAACTTTATCCACATAAGACTTAATGAAAAACTAACCAAACAGCTCCTTAAACACTAAGATCAAGTATGACGAATAAGTTGAAGCTAGGTGCAAATGTTTGGCCTTCTATGGACTGGTGTAAGTTTTAAAAAGGGGAGCATAAGAATCCAAATGTTTTCAGAAGTATGATACCTGATCCTACTTCCACCAATTTCATTTTCTTCCCCATCAGAAGGTTTTTTAATCATATCTTTCGGATCATTTTCACTATCTGAAAATTCATGTTCTGGTTCATGTACCGAAGACTGATGTTTCACATCAGTTACTCTACTTTGTTTTACGCCTTCCATTCTTTCACATGTTGAACATGCACCGCCTTTAAAATCATACTCATTTTGCTGTCCTTGTGACCAAAAAGAAATATCTCAACACTATGTCAAAGATTAGATTTGCAAAAATTGTTGCTAAAAGAGAATTGATTGATTCTTAAGAACGGAAACCCACAGGAAGACTATCAAGAACAGGGGCAAAGGGTCGTGTGAGAAGTTGAGGTTAACGTGAGAAGCATGAGAAGTGGATCTGAACCGTTGATCACTTTTAATCAAATGCCCTCCCATGAATTGCACCTTAGGAGGGAATTGATCCGGTGCATGTCATTGCATCTTATCTCGGTGCATCTCTTCATAATATGTGAAACTATCGAAAGTAATGGTAATTGCAAATAAGAGATCTTCAATCAGAAGTGGATAATGCATTTATGTAATATGGTTAACATGTTGAAATACACAAGTTCAAAGAATCGCATAAAAGTATAGAAGATCATCTTTCACTCAAGGTTTTGGTTCTTGCAGCTAATGGCATCAAGATATTGTACAAAAAATTAAAACAACATGCCAAGATATTGTACAAAAACTAAAACAAGACATCCACTTACGAAATATTATTATTCCATTGGAGCATGTACAACTTCTTTTGTAATTCTACCGTAGCCAAAGCATCTTCTTTTGTAACCAATTCCCTGAAAGTTGAAATGCATTATAATTATAAGGGAGTGTTCTCAAGATTTGCTACATGCGATGTGATTCTTGGATGTTCCTGTGCATATCTGACATCTCTGTGATCACAAAGTAGGCCTTCGAAACATTATAAAGTGTCCATGTCTTTTATAAAGAAAATCAAATTCTAAGAGTCATTTTATCACATATCCAATTCAAATCACAAGTAATTACGTGGGAATTTGACTTTCTCTTATGTTGGAACTTGACACATATTTAGGAAGTTGTTTAAACACATCGTTCATCTTTAGATTTTTTTTAATTTGCCCAAGTTCTTTGCTGTCAGGATTCTGCCCGTATTTAATTACTACCACATAACGAACTGCAGGTTCATGTTTACGGGAAAATATATCTTCATCTTCAAACACATATTCAGCTTCAAAAATAAAAAGTGACATATAAAACAAATCAATCCTGTAAAATAAAAACCACACTTGAAGGTAAAGCTTTTATCAATCCAGTTGTGTAAGTGAAATTGTGAAAGCATACACCAACATTAAGCTGTGCAGACTTCCAAAGGGTCATGGTCTTCTTAAAATTCAGACAAAAACAAAGTATATTGTTTGATTAAGTTGAAAGTCTTTTGCACTGAGATATCAATATTCAACAAACCTGAGCAACATAATTACCTGTGGATGCTTTATTTAATCCATCAAAACCATATCCCCTATATCCTGTAGCTGTAATAGATTTGAATATAACATACAACTTGTCAACCTCTTTGCAGCATCGAAGAAACTACTCCTCAACTCCTTCACAATCCTCTAGAATTCTTAAAAGTAATTCCATATATTAGAGATCTGTAAAGAACACCAGGGCAAGAAGCAATAACTAAACATTTTAAAAAGGCAATACTCACATGGAATTGTGCATGGGTTGTGTAGTCTCCATATGGGTAATTTGTGTGAGATGTAATCAAGAATGCCAGCTATCTGCAGGAGTTCGAAATGCTGAATGAATCTATGAGAAGAAAATAAAGGCAACTCTATTAATCCATATAGAATCACCAACACAAGCAGTGTGTAAAAGAGTTGGTAACTTCTCGCTTCAACAATATAAATTTCAAATATTTCACTCATGTAACATCAAGTAAAAACAACGGAATTCAGCAAAGAATCGGTAAAAAACTGGAGCAACATATAAATTATTGATATGAACCACTCATAATTTCCATAAAGTTTTTGATAAACCAAGATGAACAGATTTTGGAAAACCGAGAATTAGGGACAAAAGTGAGAGAAAAGAGAAATACAACCTGTGAGTCTTGAATATTGGTCGAAATCGATTGTTAATTTGCAACAGAAAGCCGTTAGTCACTCTAATCTAAATAAATAGTTGGTGTAATAAAATCCATATAAAGTAATCGTACCTGAGAAAAAGTGAAAAGACGATCCATGGTTATTTTTGGGAGGAGGAAGAAAACAAATCAACAAAAACCCATTTATGATCATTGATATCAGAAATATTTCAAATGAACAAAAACCCATTTGAAATCTTTCAAATTAATAAAAACCCATTTGAAATTTGTTCTTGAATCTTTCAAACCAACAAAAACCCTTTTAAAAGATTCAAAAAAACACATAGAAATCACAAACCTTCTTTGAGTTGATTCCATCTCCATCTCGACAATCCTTCAAATCCTAAATCAACAAAACAAAAAAAAACCTAAATTAGACCTGAAACAAAAGGGAATAGATGAAATTGTGGTATCGATTACAATAGAAAAGACGACGATGAAGCTGTGAAATCTTGAAGTAACAAAGAAACCCAAAAAATCGATGGTGAAACCTTTGTGCAAACATCAGATAAATCAATGGTGAGAAATCGTACCTGAGAAGAGAAGATCATGAGAAGAAAAGATCCTGTATATTTTTGTCTTGGAGGCGTCTTGGGAGGAGGAAACGTGTTCTTGGAGAAACAACAAAATCTGAATCGGTGTCTTGGAGCCTGCAGAGAAAGAGACAGAAGGAGAGAGAAGCGGGATTTTTAAAACAAATTATGGGAAGAGAAGCGGGAAGATGGAAGGGTGAAAGACTGAAGCGTCAATTGAAGGCGCGTTTGTAATTAAAAGGTTTTTAAAAAGTGTGCTTAATGTGTTGTACTTCATGTTAAAATGGTTGTATAAGACTTTAAGACTTTAAGAATAAAAGAAAATGTTTTAAGACTTTAAGATAAAAGTCTTACATGCTTTATAAGGTAGTATAGATGAACCACTCATAATTTCCATAAGGTTTTTGAAAAACCAAGATGAACAGATTTTGGAAAACCGAGAATTAGGGACAAAAGTGAGAGAAAAGAGAAATACAACCTGTGAGTCTTGAATATTGGTCGAAATCGATTGTTAATTTGAAACAGAAAGCCGTCAGTCACTCTAATCTAAATAAATAGTTGGTGTAATAAAATCCATATAAAGTAATCGTACCTGAGAAAAAGTGAAAAGACGATCCATGGTTATTTTTGGGAGGAGGAAGAAAACAAATCAACAAAAACCCATTTATGATCATTGATATCAGAAATATTTCAAATGAACAAAAACTCATTTGAAATCTTTCAAATTAATAAAAACCCATTTGAAATTTGTTCTTGAATCTTTCAAACCAACAAAAACCCTTTTAAAAGATTCAAAAAAACACATAGAAATCACAAACCTTCTTTGAGTTGATTCCATCTCCATCTCGACAATCCTTCAAATCCTAAATCAACAAAACAAAAAAAAAACCTAAACTAGACCCGAAACAAAAGGGAATAGATGAAATTGTGGTATCGATTACAATAGAAAAGACGACGATGAAGCTGTGAAATCTTGAAGTAACAAAGAAACCCAAAAAAATCGATGGTGAAACCTTTGTGCAAACATCAGATAAATCAATGGTGAGAAATCATACCTGAGAAGAGAAGATCATGAGAAGAAAAGATCCTGTATATTTTTGTCTTGGAGGCGTCTTGGGAGGAGGAAACGTGTTCTTGGAGAAACAACAAAATCTGAATCGGTGTCTTGGAGCCTGCAGAGAAAGAGACAAAAGGAGAGAGAAGCGGGATTTTTAAAACAAATTATGGGAAGAGAAGCGGGAAGATGGAAGGGTGAAAGACTGAAGCGTCAATTGAAGGCGCGTTTGTAATTAAAAGGTTTTTAAAAAGTGTGCTTAATGTGTTGTACTTCATGTTAAAATGGTTGTATAAGACTTTAAGACTTTAAGAAATTAAAGAAAATGTTTTAAGACTTTAAGATAAAAGTCTTACATGCTTTATAAGGTAGTATAGATGAACCACTCATAATTTCCATAAAGTTTTTGATAAACCAAGATGAACAGATTTTGGAAAACCGAGAATTAGGGACAAAAGTGAGAGAAAAGAGAAATACAACCTGTGAGTCTTGAATATTGGTCGAAATCGATTGTTAATTTGAAACAGAAAGCCGTCAGTCACTCTAATCTAAATAAATAGTTGGTGTAATAAAATCCATATAAAGTAATCGTACCTGAGAAAAAGTGAAAAGACGATCCATGGTTATTTTTGGGAGGAGGAAGAAAACAAATCAACAAAAACCCATTTATGATCATTGATATCAGAAATATTTCAAATGAACAAAAACTCATTTGAAATCTTTCAAATTAATAAAAACCCATTTGAAATTTGTTCTTGAATCTTTCAAACCAAAAAAAACCCTTTTAAAAGATTCAAAAAAACACATAGAAATCACAAACCTTCTTTGAGTTGATTCCATCTCCATCTCGACAATCCTTCAAATCCTAAATCAACAAAACAAAAAAAAAACCTAAACTAGACCCGAAACAAAAGGGAATAGATGAAATTGTGGTATCGATTACAATAGAAAAGACGACGATGAAGCTGTGAAATCTTGAAGTAACAAAGAAACCCAAAAAAATCGATGGTGAAACCTTTGTGCAAACATCAGATAAATCAATGGTGAGAAATCATACCTGAGAAGAGAAGATCATGAGAAGAAAAGATCATGTATATTTTTGTCTTGGAGGCGTCTTGGGAGGAGGAAACGTGTTCTTGGAGAAACAACAAAATCTGAATCGGTGTCTTGGAGCCTGCAGAGAAAGAGACAAAAGGAGAGAGAAGCGGGATTTTTAAAACAAATTATGGGAAGAGAAGCGGGAAGATGGAAGGGTGAAAGACTGAAGCGTCAATTGAAGGCGCGTTTGTAATTAAAAGGTTTTTAAAAAGTGTGCTTAATGTGTTGTACTTCATGTTAAAATGGTTGTATAAGACTTTAAGACTTTAAGAAATTAAAGAAAATGTTTTAAGACTTTAAGATAAAAGTCTTACATGCTTTATAAGGTAGTATAGATGAACCACTCATAATTTCCATAAAGTTTTTGATAAACCAAGATGAACAGATTTTGGAAAACCGAGAATTAGGGACAAAAGTGAGAGAAAAGAGAAATACAACCTGTGAGTCTTGAATATTGGTCGAAATCGATTGTTAATTTGCAACAGAAAGCCGTCAGTCACTCTAATCTAAATAAATAGTTGGTGTAATAAAATCCATATAAAGTAATCGTACCTGAGAAAAAGTGAAAAGACGATCCATGGTTATTTTTGGGAGGAGGAAGAAAACAAATCAACAAAAACCCATTTATGATCATTGATATCAGAAATATTTCAAATGAACAAAAACCCATTTGAAATCTTTCAAATTAATAAAAACCCATTTGAAATTTGTTCTTGAATCTTTCAAACCAACAAAAACCCTTTTAAAAGATTCAAAAAAACACATAGAAATCACAAACCTTCTTTGAGTTGATTCCATCTCCATCTCGACAATCCTTCAAATCCTAAATCAACAAAACAAAAAAAACCTAAATTAGACCTGAAACAAAAGGGAATAGATGAAATTGTGGTATCGATTACAATAGAAAAGACGACGATGAAGCTGTGAAATCTTGAAGTAACAAAGAAACCCAAAAAAATCGATGGTGAAACCTTTGTGCAAACATCAGATAAATCAATGGTGAGAAATCGTACCTGAGAAGAGAAGATCATGAGAAGAAAAGATCCTGTATATTTTTGTCTTGGAGGCGTCTTGGGAGGAGGAAACGTGTTCTTGGAGAAACAACAAAATCTGAATCGGTGTCTTGGAGCCTGCAGCGAAAGAGACAGAAGGAGAGAGAAGCGGGATTTTTAAAACAAATTATGGGAAGAGAAGCGGGAAGATGGAAGGGTGAAAGACTGAAGCGTCAATTGAAGGCGCGTTTGTAATTAAAAGGTTTTTAAAAAGTGTGCTTAATGTGTTGTACTTCATTTTAAAATGGTTGTATAAGACTTTAAGACTTTAAGAATAAAAGAAAATGTTTTAAGACTTTAAGACTTTAAGATAAAAGTCTTACATGCTTTATAAGGTAGTATAGATAAGACTTTAAGACTTTAAGAATAAAAGAAAATGTTTTAAGACTTTAAGACTTTCAGATAAAAGTCTTACATGCTTTATAAGGTAGTATAGAATAAAAGAAAATGTTTTAAGACTTTAAGATAATTGTCTTACATGCTTTATAAGGTAGTATAGATAAGACTTTAAGATATAAGTCTTACATGCTTTATAAGGTAGTATAGAATAAAAGAAAATGTTTTAAGACTTTAAGACTTTAAGATAAAAGTCTTACATGCTTTATAAGGTAGTATAGATAAGGTAGTACAGATAAGACTTTAAGACTTTAAGAATAAAAGAAAATGTTTTAAGACTTTAAGACTTTAAGATAAAAGTCTTACATGCTTTATAAGGTAGTATAGAATAAAAGAAAATGTTTTAAGACTTTAAGACTTTAAGATAAAAGTCTCACATGCTTTATAAGGTAGTATAGATAAGACTTTAAGATAAAAGTCTTACATGCTTTATAAGGTAGTATAGAATAAAAGAAAATGTTTTAAGACTTTAAGACTTTAAGATAAAAGTCTTACATGCTTTATAAGGTAGTATAGATAAGACTTTAAGACTTTAAGAATAAAAAAAAAAATGTTTTAAGACTTTAAGACTTTAAGATAAAAGTCTTACATGCTTTATAAGGTAGTATAGATGAGAGAGAAATGATTATTTTATTCATTCTCATTAATAACATAAATCTGTTATCATTTTATATTAAGTTTTTCTAAAGTGTATTGAAATTATAAATTAGAGAATATTATATTAATATAATTTGTGTTAAAATCTTCAAAATAGTAAAACTTGTTGGAAATGAATGTGACTCTTTTTAGAGATTTTAATATTTAATTCTCTATTTTAGAATAATTATAGAAACATGTTGAAGATGCTCTTAGTAATATAAATACTATAGTAAATTGAATATTTGGTTCCTATCGTTTATATGTTTTAATATTTTGTGTCCTTAGTTTAAAATATTTATGGATTATATCTTTGTGGTTGCTATTTATAATACTTAAGTCCTTTGTTACTAACTTCAGTAGATTTTTCTGTTAAATAGGTTAACTAAAAGAACATTTTAGTCATTTTAATCATAGGGGCCAAACATATATTTTACTCTCTATATATTGTATATTCATATATATATATATATATATATATAGGGGTGGGTTCAAATGAAAACTCAAATTCAATTGTAAACGTGAGGACAAACCACAGCCGTTGATTAAGAAAACGGAGATTAGATCAATGAATAAAAAACGCGGTGACATTTTTGTAAATAAGTTGAAAACTATGTCCATGATTTAGTGAATATTTAGCGCGTAGTGGTAAAATTGGAAAAACGAAAAGACGGTTCAAAATCAGACATATAGCCATAATCATAATTCAGACGGCACATTCATCATTTTTCGCCGATTTTCTCTCTCACTAAAAACTCCATTGTTGAATACTGAAGAAAGAAGAAGACGATACTGAATAGTCAGGGTTAAAATCATCAACAACAATGGAAGATAAATCTGAAGATTCTAGAGATAAGCTTCCATTAAGTGAACTTCTGAAAAAACGTAAGTTTAAATGTTTTAAAGTAGTCGATACTGAATAGTTAGGGTTTTTATTTAACTCTTACAGATTAAGAAACAAAAATCTGATTCGAAAAACCCTAAAACGGAAAAAATGAAGAACACAAACTATCTGATGAATAAATGATTCAAATGACGATTAAAACTAACATTATTGTTAGATTTTATTTTATTATTGTTATTAGTCATATTCATACTGAATAGTTAAGGTTTATATTTAAGTTTTACAGATTAAGAAACAAAAATTTGATTCGAAAAACCCTAAACCGGAAAAAATGAAGAAAACAATATATCTGATGAATAAATGCTTCAAATGACGATTAAAACTAAAATTATTGTTAGATTTTATTTTATTTTTGTGAGTATTTATATTCATACTGAATATTCTTTATATTCTTATGACCAATGATATTCAATTTGAATATATAGTTTTATTCAGACTGAATAAAATGTAAAAATTCAATATGGATATATTCAAACTGAATAATAGAGAATTAAAAATTGTAATTGATTGGTTTGGAACTTTGTTAAGATGTTTTGGTGGAGTGATATTCATACTGAATATTTTACCTTTTATTCAAACTGAATAAAGGTAAATATCCAGTATGAATATCACTTCAACTTCTTAATATATTCCTATTATTCAGACAGAATAATAGAGAATTAAAAATTTGGTAATTGATTATTATTTCTAAAACGTTGTTAAGATGTTTGGGTGGAGTGATATTCATACTGAATATGTACCTTTATTCAGTTTGAATAAAAGATAAAATATTCATACCGAATATAACTTAAACTTCCCAATATATACCTATTATTCATACTAATTAAATTATTTTTTTAATTATTTTAATTTAAACAAAAAAGAAGAAAAAACATGAAGATGAAGTGTCTTCTTCAACAAAAAAAGAAAAAAAAAGAGAAAAAACGTATTATTATGATTCATTTTTCATATATTGATAGAATCTAACTGAATACATATACTAATCATTTTTGTTTTGATATATTGTTAGATTTTAAAATATTTATATATATGACTACTTACAAATGTTTGTGAGTAGTTATATTCATACTGAATATTCTTTGTGAGAGATTATTTTTGTAACTAGTTATGTTCATACTGATTATATTTTATTTGCGTTATATTCATACTGAATAATTATAAAATATACAGTTTTATTATGTCTGAATATACGCATATAAAATGAGGTTCATTACTAAACCTACAAGGTTGTTAAGATTTTTTGTGAGTAGTTGTATTCATTTTGAATATATACTTTATTCAGATTGAATAAACATTTTAGCTAAAACATTTAAGTTATATTCGTTTAAAATATATGCCTTTATTCAATCTAAATAAAATTAGATATCCAAGATGAATATAACTTAAACATTTATTTTAAACTTTTTATTCAATCTGAATAAATGATATATTTACTAATCGTTTGAATATAATAAATTAGGTACAAAACGAAAGGCTGAAGATGAAATACTTTCATCCAAAAAAAGAGTTCGAGAAGAAAAGAAAGGTATTATCATTATTCATTTTTTTAAATATTTATATATATTTATCAAAATGCATATTTTAATCATTTTGTTGTGAATATCAAATATGTTTATAGGTAAGAAGAAGAAGGATGTTAAGGAAAAGCATAAAGAAGCAGCAAGTGGTAGTAAAACACAAAAAAAAGAAAGAAATAAAGCAAGATGTTACAAAGGAAAACAAAAAAAGAAAACACGAAGAAGGAAAGCCAAAGAAGCTGAAGAATATGTTTATAAAACACAGATCTCTATCCATACGGTCAACTCCCAAAAACTTAATGCTAGTTACTAGAAAGATGAGAACGCAACAAATAAACTGCATAAAACAGATGGGATTTTGAACCATTTTAGATATCAATATTGACTCAATACCATCTAAGCTAGCATACTACATAGTTGACAACTTTGATCCTGTTGATATGGTTATAAGAACAAGAAAAGGACCAATTCAGATTACAACTCAATCTGTTAGTGATATGCTAGGATTAAAAGACGAAGGGATTGATATTAATGAAATTCAGACAGATGTGGAATGGGATGGGATCGTTGAAGATTGGAGAGCACAGTTTGATAAAATTTTGATTAGACCAAAGGATGTTGTGAAGATGTTAAACGGATCAAATAGTACAGACTGGAATTTCAAGATAGGTTTCATCGTTTTATTTGTGAATACAATGGCTATTTCGATGAAGATGGGTACATGCAATCTATCAATTCTTTCACATTTGGGAAAGAATTTAGAGTTCAGAAATGTGAACTGGTGTAAATATATAATAGATTGTGTGAAGGAAAGCAAGAGAGGATGGAAGAGGGAATCGGATGCCAGCTTCTACACTGGCCCAATAACTTTTCTGACGGTATGTAATCAACTTTAATATCTCTTTTTATTCAAGACTAATATGCTAGTTAGAATTGTCTTAAGTAAGCAATAAACTTATAATTCAGCATGAATAACTATGATAAACATGTTAATAAAATAGATAATTGATTGGCTTAAGCAAGAAATACATATAATTATTCATTATGGATTACTATAATATGAATTGGATTAAGCATGGATATCTACATTATCTAAACTATATGTTAAGGAATCATTTTAAGTTTTATTCATTTTGAATATTTTGTCTTAATTCAAACTGAATAAAAGAAGATTTTCAAAATGAATATTTAAAGTATTCAGTCTGAATACTTTATTCAGTTTGAATAATGTACTGAATATGGAATAGTTTAATAATTAATAAACAAATTAATCAGTTAAACATTCACAAATGATAATATAAGTTTTATGTAATTAACATATTTGCATTATACAAAAATAAAGCTTCTTTACCTGGATTCGACAAAATGTGATGGATTTGAACACAAGAAGACAAGGCCTGCTATAAAGGGGTGGAATACAGATAAGATGAAGACAAGAGAGAAGTTGGAGTTAAAGATTGGAGGATTTGGCAGAGGAGAATTCAGCGAAAAGTATGTTGAACTAGAACAAACAGAAAAAGCTTCAACAAAGAAAAAGAAAGCAAAGGTACAAACATATATTTAATTTGCATTATAGTACTTACTTTGATAACTAAAATGTATATATCAAATAAAAAACAGGAATACATGAAGATGCTAGATGATAGTTTGGAGGAATTATTTGCAACCAAAGCAGAAATTGAATACAACTTGAATAAAGCAATGATGTTGTATCCTGAAGATAGTTATTTCACTGAATGGAAAGCAAGTTATGAGAGATCATTTTTCATCAAATCAGAAGTTATTGTTGAGGATGTGCAGAGAATTGAAAGGAATGCGGTATCAATGGAAGAAGGGACAAAAGAAGCAACTGTTTCTGAAGATAACTTAAAAGAAGATAACAAGATTTGTGAAGAAGGAGAGAAAAAAGATGAGACAGAAAGAGAGAGAGAAGAAAGATGATGATAGAGAAATGAATAAAATAGTATGGCCTGATGGTACACAGTATTGGGAAGGCTTGGCAGATTCAGAAGAGGTTGAAAAAACCAAAGAAGCAATTGAAGAACAACTTCAGGTTGAAGCTACAGTATTGATAGAGGATGTCATTGCAGACATTAGTATGGAAATCAAGGATAAGGAGATAAAGAAGACAGAAGAGGAAGAGAAGAAGGAAGAGAAGAAGGATGAAGATAACAAAGATGAACATAATGAAGGACAAAAGAATGATGAAGAGAGGGAAGAAGAAAAGAATGATGAAGAGAGGGAAGGAGAAAAGAATGAAGATGAGATGCAGGTAGGAGATGAGAAGAAAGAAGAGAAAAGAGAAGATAACATGGAGGTAGGAGTTGAGAAGAGCAAAGAGCAGAAAAATGAAGAAGGGAAGACTGAAGAGGAAAAGAATAAAGAAGAAAAGGAAGAAGAAAATAAGAAGGAAGAGAAGAAGAATAAGGAAGAAGAGAAGAAAGAAGAAGAGAAAAAGGATGAGGAAGAAAAGAAGAAAGCAGAAGAGAAGAAAGATGAGGAGAAGAATATAGAAAAAAGTGATACACAAGATTCAAATCCAAACTATTCTCTGGGGATGTCACAGTTACATACCCCAAAAAAAACTGTTGAGGATGAAGAGGTTGTAAGCAAGAAAGGTCCACTTGTTATCAAAATAAAAAGAAACGAAGTGAAAAACCTAGAGAAGAAATTAAAAAGAATAAAGAAAATAGGTGAACAATTGAAATCACCTTATATTCAAAGGAGAGTCGATGTGACAACGAATACATCAACAACAGAAAACAACGTCGGCAATTGGTTATTTGCTTTACAGGGAGATAAATTGTAAGTTTTAAAATTAATACATATTGTGAACTGTTAACTTTTATTTCATTTAGTAATATCACTTTATATTCACTTTGAATATACTTTATATTCAGTCTGAATAAAACTATATATCCAAAATGAATATATAGTAAATATTTCAAAGTGAATATCACTTTATATTCACTTTGAATATACATTATATTCAGTCTGAATAAAACTATATATTCAAATTGAATAAATAGTAAATATTTCAAAGTGAAAATCACTTTATATTCACTTTGAATATAACTAATATTCAGTTTGAATTAAACTGAATATCCAAATTGACATATTGGACAAAAATTTAAATATTTAATTAAATTTTAAACAAGGATGTTGTCTTTGCTACAAATGATGGGCAGTCAAACTTCAGAGTCATGTTTGAAAGCATGATTCCAGAATCGGAACCATTTGCGAATGTCATTGACATCTGGTCAGTGATATTGAATGAAGAGGAGAGATTACGTAGCAAAGATTCTCCGAATAGATTATTCTGCAGCACATAAATTTTCGTAAGTTTACTATACTTTTAAACCAAATTAAAAATAAGTATTAATATTAAATTATCATATTCTTCATTTAAACAGTCACAGGAAATGTTCGAGGGGAGATTTATTCTTGATAAATATTTAAAGATCTTCACCAAAAACTTTTTGGATAACATGAAGGGCAATTCAGAATTGGAGGTTCTGAAGAAAGCTGAATTGGTACATAACAATTAGATTAAAAATATTATTTGAATTAATTTTATTTCATATATCATATAATACATTACCTAAAATATTCATGCAGGTCTTTTTCCCAATAATCAAGCAATCACATTATTATCTCTTGTGTTTTGATATTAAAAATGGTGCATCGCATATTCTGGACAACAGTGCAACTGATGTTCCAGATTCAGCTAAATATGGGAATGTACCAAAGATTGTTGTAAGTAGAATATTGTATTATCTAATATACATTAATAATAATTATTTTATTTAGTATTATGAATAATAAATATGATATGTATATAATGCAGCAAAGGCTATTCATGAAGTTTTTGGAAAAGCTGGGGGATGCTAGATCAAATAAATTCAGTAGAATAGTCCCGAAAAGAGAAGCGATGAAGTGGAAAACAAAGGAAAATACTAAAGACTGTGCCATATTCTTGATGCGACACATGGAAACATTCATGGGAGGGAATGTTAAGAACTGGGACTGTGGCTTTCAAGATGAGTCTGCAGGTCAAAAATCGCAGTTAAAAAATTGCGATACAAATATGTCACAAAGATGCTTCTATCAGAAATGAATGAGAGAAGGGAGTGAGTAATGAACGAAGTAAATGCATTTGAGCAGTTGCCAGAAGATAGGAAGAGGGAAATTGCAGAAAATGCGGAGAAAGTGAAGGATGAACGCCTAAGCGACATTTTCTAGGCGTTAAGAAGATGAATGAAGAATGGTAAGTTTGTCTTGAACAATTGAATTTGGGTGTTTGGTTGTTTGGAACAATTATTCGGTTGGTTTTTTGTTAAATGTCGTTGATGTTTTGATACAATTATTCGGTGGGTTTGGTTTTGGTTGGTTTTGTTTGGTAGATAAATGTATGAACAATTATGTAGGTTTATTTGGTTGAACAATAGGTGTTGTTTTTATTTGGTTTGAATGGCTTGAAACAATTAGTTGTTGTGATTATGGGTTACGATGATATATGGTTTAGTTGGTGAATGATGATGAAAAAACATTTATGTCGGGTTTATTTTCGTTGAACAATATATTTAGTTTTTGGTTGGTTTAATGGTTTTTTTAATTGAATTGGAAGAAATTAAAAAAATGTTGTTTTGATGGTTTGTACAAATTAACAATATATTGTCTTTAATTCATGGTGAATATGTCTATTACTTTAATAGTGAAAAAACAAGTAATTTTATTCACTTTGAATAATAGTTAATATCCAAAATGAATATGACTAAAATTTTATTCACTAAAATTTTATTCAGAATGAATAAACGTTTAGATAAAACATTTTAGTTATATGCAGACTGAATACTAGAAAATAAAAGCTGTAAATGATAATTATTGTTAAGATGTTTGTGACCTTTATTCAGTCTGAATATTGCCTTTTGTAAAAACATGTAATGTTATTCAGTTTGAATAAATGTTTAATATCCAAACTGAATATAATTTGTTCTGCATATTGCATTTTATAAATGGTTTATATATATATATATATATATATTTCATACATTGGGAATAAAAAAGGTATGTCAAAAATATTATTGAAGTTCAAAGAAATCATCGTATGAATTGTTTTTTTGATCAATATTCAAAATGAATCAAAAATCAAAACTATCACTATTACAAACTAAAAAACCTCTACTTACTAACATCATTTCTCGATGGGCAATTGCGTGAGTCATGCTTAGACAATTTATTACACAACCTACACAATCTCATTGCCTTTTTACTCTTTTCAATTACTTTTTCTTTACTACTGTTCAACCTCTTGCCCGTACCACAACCTTTGTTTCTTATCGGTTTAGGATTGTGAATATCAACAACTTCTGGTTTTGACACGCCAAGCAACGACTCCATCACCTCTTCGGTACTGCGATGAGGAACACTACATCCACTAGCCTCCAAATTACTCTTCAATTCTTGAATTTTCAAAACAAAGTCTTCAAGTTTGTCCATATCATCAACTACTAGAACAATGCAGTAATCAAAAGCAGCTTGAGCATCATTTTCTAGTTTCTCATGACGCTCGTTTCTTTCTCCAACCCAATGACGTTTCTTCAACAATTCAGAAGAAATGAGGTCTTTTCTCCAACGCTTCACTATATATTGAAAAGGTATCTCTTCAATGCACATATTCTTTAATACACAAAAAATATGACGACATAGCAAACCATAATGATGGTAAAACAAGCAGCTACAATCCAAAGAACCAATGGTCTTATTATGCACAACCTGAAAATAAATTCAAATAACTTCATTATTCAGAATGAATAATAAGTTAAAATTAACTCCAACGTTATTCAGTTTGAATAAAGGGTACATATTCAGTATGAATATAACTCCACCTTTTAATCTATACCTATTATTCAAACTGAATAATACAAAAGAAAAATTGACTGATTATAATTATGAATATCTAAACGAAACGAACCTTGTGATCAGACTCTTTTACATATGCTTCAGGATTTGAACTGGATGCAACATCTTTCTTTTTAGCTTTAACCTTCTTCTTCTCAACAACAACAATAACATCAGAACCATCTACGACACTCGCAGATGATTGAAAACACGACCAAACCGATTCATTTATCTCATTCTGAACATCTCTGAATACAGCACGAGTATATATCTTAGAAGCATGAACCTCAATTGGAAGTGGTGTACTAAACTTTGGTACGGTTGTTTTTGTCTGATGATTGAGCAACCTATGATTATTCCGTTGTTTGTCCATAGCAAAATCAAAAGAGTCAATAAAATCCATAAGGTTTGCACCGTGATGAAAAACTAGTGAAAAGAATGAATTTTCACTCTCAGATCTTGAAGTCGTTCTCATTAGCCGAGCCATAGGAATATCTCTATAAAATGATGGAATCCACCTATTCCTATTATCATACATATAAGACAACCACTTGTGGCCAACAAGATTAAAGTCACCAATTAAAGATTTCCACCTCTCTTCAAATTGAGTAGCATCAATGTGTTCATCCCGTATAAGAACATGAAACCTTTTCTTGAAATCTGTATTTGAAATAATATTGGAAGAAATCTGAAAACAAAAAAGATAAAATGCAATCAACATGAATACTTTCACTAGTCAGTCTGAATACTTCACTATTAAATCTGAATACTTTCACTATTCAGTCTGAATACCATAACTATTCAGTGTGAATAAATATGATGGAAAATGAATATTTAAAAATAATTACAATTATTCAGTTTGAATACATATAAGTATTCAAAATGAATAATAAAATTATTCAGTATGAATAAAGAAATACCTTCAAAGGCAATTTTGTACTAATGTGCCACATACAAAACCGGTACCTTGAATCTGGAAAGACTTCAGAAACAGCTTGCTTAATAGCAGGACACTGATCTGTAACAACCAACTTTGGTGGTTTCCCAATAGATTTCAAGAAAGAATGAAGCAACCATTTATAAGCTTCAATATTTTCACCATCAAGAAGGCCAACACCAAGAGTTACACAATTCTTGTGATTGTCAATTCCTGTGAATGGGACAAATACCATACAGTACCTAAAACACAGTTAACTAATATAAGTTATAAAAAAAGACATACTAAAATAACGTTTAAAATAAAAAAAACAAATACTTACTTATTTGTCCGGAAGGTTGCATCAAATGAAACAATGTCACCAAACTCTTCAAAGTTGCGTTTAGCTGTTTGGTCGGCCCAAAAAACATAATTCAAGAGACCTTCATCCCATTTATATTCAAACGAATAATTTGGCACATACAATTTTCTATTATTCATTTTCCTAACAAATAAATTTGCATCGGTATCTCCAATGAAACAATTACGATCCCGTTGAAAATTTTTATACTCAACCTTCGTTCCACCAACCATTTCATAACCACCCTTTAATTGACAAAGAATATTGTGTGCTTGTGTAGCACCAATATTTGCATTTGACATCTTAAGAATCCACCTTTGCTGAGAGTAGTCTAATTTCCGACTACTTTTCAACAAGTGCTTCGAATCATCATCAAACAAACAATGGTTATGTTTCTCTTCAAATGCATATAATATAAATGAAATCCCACCAGGAAGAACCTTGAACTTCACACACATGCATTACAACCAGTTCTTTGAATGTTACTGTTTCTTTTCTTTTTCGAATCCAATGTATCCACCTGGACAGAATCTGGAAAACCAGCCCTATTGCACACAACATACCTCAAAACAACCATATCATATGCATTTTTTTTCAAACAAGATAGTCTAACGTCAAATCCAGCTTTTGTAGCATACTTCTTATACATTTCTATACCTTTTTCCAATGACTCAAAAACTTTACCAACAACCGGTTTCAAATCTTCTTCTACAACAGGAATCCAAAACTTAATTCCATCACCATCAACTTCAGTAACAGAAGGCCCATCTTCACTTCCACTATGAATTTGATCTATAAATTATATTCAGAATGTATAAAATATAAGATAATGCATCCAACATAAACAGTTTAAATATTCAAATTGAATAAATTATTCTTTTTTAATATCTAGATTTATTCAGACTAAATATATGGAATTATTCAGACTGAATAAAGGTAGATGTTAAAAAAGAATAAAAGTTAAAATTTATTCTTTTCCATATATTCAGTCTGAATATATGAAATTATTCAGACTGAATAAAGGTAAATAAGAAAAAAGAATAAAACTTAAACATTTATTCGTTTTGAATATCTACGTTTATTCAATCTGAATATATTCACTTAGAATAAATGACTATAGATAATACTTTGATTACTTTATATTCACTTAGAATAAATGATTATAGATAACACTTTGATGACAGAAACAACTAATTTAATAACACCTAATTTAATAACAGATATCAATTAAACATTGAATAAATTTGTATTACAGAAACAAATATCAATTAAACAAAACAAAACTTACATATCAATGATTCATCCACATTCGATAAACTGGAAAACACAGAAAAGGAATCATTTTGACCGATTCTTGAATCAAGAAGATCATCATCAACAACAAAATTGAATGCTTCATCAACAAAAAGTGTAGAATTCTCAACAGCATCAGAATCCATCGAAACAGAGTAGTATATCGAGAAACAGAGATTTGCAGAAATCGAAGGAATTGTAGACTTTCGACCTAATTAGAACAAATCGAATCAAATGAGAGAGATTAAGAAAAAAATCGTGAAGAAATCAATCGTGAAGAGAAATCAGATATATTTAAGGAACGACGCAATCGTGAAGACATAGATTAGGAAAAAATCACGATTGAATACCGTGAAATATGGAAAGGATATGAAATACTAAACATAAATATTAAAAATCTGACGAAAATACCCCTAAAGCCGAATTTCAGGAACGGCTCAAATATGGCTGCGATCAATGGACGAGATCTGTCCTCACGTTTACAATTGAATTTGAGTTTTCATTTGAACTTTCCTCTCTCTCTCTCTATATATATAATCAAATAAGAACCACAAATATGGTACAAACCGTGAGAACCAATATAAAACTATTTTTTTACATGATTTTTATTCATCAAAACCTATGATTTAAGATATTCTTTCACATATGTTCGTGTTTACCTTGTGAAAAGATTACATGTGAATTTTTTTTGATTCACCTAGTGAAATGAAAAATACATTTAAAATTGTTTCACATGGTGAAACAAATCTATGTGAAACTATCATATTATGAAACAAATATATGCGAAGTAAAATATCTTAAATCCTAACATTTGATGAAAAATAACATGTAAAAATATATTTTTATATCGGTTCTTACTGATTTGTAACATATTTGCGGTTCTCATTTGATTTAACCCGTATGTATATATCGTGGTCTCACATGATCCCATGCCTATATATATGTTTAATAATATTACATACATATTTATAATATACGTTTAATAATTACTAATATTATATATTTATAATATACATTTAAAAATTAATAATATAGTATATATATATATATATATATTATATTCGGGTCAAATACATGAAATATCAATATACTTTCACAAACTTTCTTATTATAACATTGCATTTGTATTTTTTATTATCACAACAGCATACATTCAAATTATTTTTTTATTAAGCCATTGTACTGTAAAAAAAATTACACATCACTAGTACGAGTAACATTTTGATTTTAATTAAGATGACATGACACATGTTATCAGGTTTTCATACCATGCCATCGTTAATATAACATATTGTTGACGTACCATTTCTTATTACAACATCATACTTTCAAGAGTTATAACTTTACAGATATATAAAAAATATATTAAATTAATTGAAAAATCTAAATTGTTCACTAATATAACAAGTAAAATCTTTATGAAGGGAAATAAAAATTGTTACGTTTTTTTTACAAATAAAATATTTATCTAGAAAATAATATATTTTTTTGCTTTTAAAATACATGACCTGACAAATTATTTAATTAATATATTAACTTAGTTAGAATATTTCTAAGTTATTCATTAACATAATAATATTAAAAAGATTTGTAAAGAACATTTTATATCGTTAACATTTAAAAAAATGTTAAAAAAAAGGAAAATTAATTAAAATACCCTAAGTCAAACCATGTTTTACTGAAATACCCAAAATCTCTCCCATGTTACAAAAATACCCCAAAAATCCGCAATAGAGCCCGCGATCGCGGGCTCCAGGCCACGTGTCACCAAAGTTTGCCCACTTTGCCCGCGTTGGTCCCTCAAGAATGCCCGCGGTCCAGCTTTCCCCCTCAAGAATGCCCGCGTGTGCAGTTTTGGTCACTGCCCGCGTTTGACTCTCGTTCACCCCCGCGATCGCGGGCTACACGTGTCCAAAGTTTGCCCACTTTGCCCGCGTTGGTCCCTCAAGAATGCCCGCGGTCCAGCTTTCCCCCCTCAAGAATGCCCGCGTGTGCAGTTTTGGTCCCTGCCCGCGTTTGACTTTCTTTGACCCCCCGCGATCGCGGGAAAAAGTGCCACGTGTCGGCACAGGGTTAACCCTAAAATCCCTTTGACGAACCAAACCCTAAATTTGTTCTTCGGCCGCACTATATAAGGGGGGGGGGGGGGGGACCAAAAACCGGCCACTCTCATTTTTTTAATAACTCTCTCAATTTTTAATCAAACTCTTTCAATTTTCTCCCACTCTCTCAATTTTGTCGTGTGGAATACGCGTTCGGGTTTTGTGAAGATGTCTCGTATTACCTCTGTGGTATGTTTTCCTTATGTTTTTTGTTATTTTTTGTATGTTATTTTAAGTTAAGATATATGATTTGTAGGTTGTTATAGTGTTTATAACATATGTTTGAATATGTTCTATGTTTAACATGATATGTATGGTTTTATGTTTGAATGTGATATTTGCATGTTATAATGTGTATGTTGTTATAGTGTGTTTTTTTATAAAAAATTGTTAAGAGTGTTTTTTTATAAAAAAATTGTTAAAAGTGTTATTATAAAAAAATTGTTAAAAATGTGTTTTTTTTATAAAAACACACTCTTAACAATTTTTTTATAAAAACACACCCTTAACAATTTTTTATAAAAACAGTTTTTTATAAAAAAAATTGTTAAGAGTGTTTTTATAAAAAATTGTTATAGTTTTATGGTTTTATGTTTGAATGTGATATTTGTATGTTATAATGTGTATGTTGTTATAGTGTGTTTTTTCATAAAAAAATTGTTAAGAGTGTTTTTTTATAAAAAAATTGTTAAGAGTGTGTTATTATAAAAAAATTGTTAAAAATGTGTTTTTTTTTATAAAAACACACTCTTAACAATTTTTTTATAAAAACACACCCTTAACAATTTTTTATAAAAACAGTTTTTTATAAAAAAATTGTTAAGGGTGTGTTTTGATTAAAAAAAACACATTTTTAACAATTTTTTTATAAAAACACACTTTTAACAATTTTTTTATAAAAAAACACTATTAACAATTTTTATATGAAAAAACACACTATAACAACATACACATTATAACATACAAATATCACATTCAAACATAAAACCATAAAACTATAACAATTTTTTTATAAAAACACACTCTTAACAATTTTTTATAAAAAACTGTTTTTATAAAAAAATTGTTAAGAATGTGTTTTTTAAGAATGACAACTTAGGTCCCTACGGTTTTAAGAATGACAACTTAGGTCCCTAAACTTTTAAGAATGCCAATTAGGTCCTAAACTTTTAAGAATGACAACTAGGGTTCCTAAACCGCACTTTATCTATATATAACAATATGATACGTTGAAATAAAATAAACCGCACTTTATCTATATATAACACTATTATATGTTGAAATAAAATACCACCGCACTTTATCTATATATAACAATATGATACGTTGAAATAAAATAAACCGCACTTTATCTATATATAACACTATTATAAGTTGAAATAAAATACCACCGCACTTTATCTATATATAACAATATGATACGTTGAAATAAAATAAACCGCACTTTATCTATATATAACACTATTATACGTTGAAATAAAATACCACCGCACTTTATCTATATATAACAATATGATACGTTGAAATAAAATAAACCGCACTTTATCTATATATAACACTATTATACGTTGAAATAAAATACCCCCACACTTTATCTATATATAACACTATTATACGTTGAAATAAAATACCACCGCACTTTATCTATATATAACAATATGATACGTTGAAATAAAATAAACCGCACTTTATCTATATATAACACTATTATACGTTGAAATAAAATACCACCGCACTTTATCTATATATAACAATATGATACGTTGAAATAAAATAAACCGCACTTTATCTATATATAACACTATTATACGTTGAAATAAAATACCACCACACTTTATCTATATATAACACTATTATACGTTGAAATAAAATACCACCGCACTTTATCTTTATATAACAATATGATACGTTGAAATAAAATAAACCGCAACATCTATATAAAATAAAATAAACCGCAGCATCTATATATAACACTAACTATAACATCTGTGAATGACTATGTAGAAGGATTTCTTTAACATCGACTTGACGCTAAGGTGCAAAGTTTCCTACATCGAGGAATTATGAGCGCTCTTTAGGGGATTAGGTGATCGCGCGGATACCCTTGAGACCATCTATAGAGGGACACCGTTCGGGCCATGGATGGATGTGTCTTACTCTGGTGGCGACCCTACGCTAGTACACATGTTTCTACAGTTGGAGGTCGAGGACGCCAACGCTGAGCCGGAGGAGATGCATTTTGATTTCTTCGGCTCTCAATTGCATTTTGGGCGTCGTGAGTTCTGTCTAATTACAGGACTACGTTTTGGAGAGGCTCCCCCCTTCCTCCCTTAGAAGACTGCTCCTTCGTTCCTAGGGTTTGGGGCATTTCAGCATCTCGTTTGAAGCTGAAGGCAGCCCGGGACATGATGAAAGAGGGCCTTAGTGCCCTAACCGACGACGATGCTGTCCGTGTATGCTTGGTGGTGATCGTGGATATGGGCTTCTTGGGCCGTGAGTATAGCCAGTATGCTTCCGAGACGGTCCTTAGGGCCGTCGAGGACCTTGAGCTGTTTAACAGCTACCCGTGGGGTAGCCATATCTGGACACATTGCTACTCTATTCTGCACCGAGCCATAGCGAGACGCGTTGATCGACATGCAAAGATGAATCTTTGTGGTTTTACATACGCCTTCAAGGTTAGATACGTAGTATAACAATTGTTAATAATACATACAAACTGTTTGGCTTTTCTTTTTACGTACTTGCTCTTCTTGTCTAATTCCAGATATGGATCTTGGAGATGTTTCCCGCATCAATCCGATATTTCGTCAAGCGCGACGATCGAGTACTTAGGGGAACCCGTTGGGACAAGCGTGTTACCCTAAGTAGGTCGCTTTGGTTTCAGTTCTTCAATGCGTCTAGAAATGTAAGTTCTTTTACTATGTTTACAATTTGCATACGTTAGTCCCGCATATTAATTTCTTTTATGTTTTATCATATATTTAGCAGCCACTCTTGCCTTTCGATCGCCTTGTGCCTACTGTCGACGAGATGGGCACAGATTGGTACAGAGACAGCGTGGCCTTTATTGACGCAGAGGCGGAAAGGGCTCGACGTCCCCCTACTTCCGAAGACGAGGAAGACGACAGGCCCCCTTCCGGTGGATACCAGCCGCCCCCTTCCTCCTCCTACCAGCCGGCCCGTTCCTCCTCCTACCAGCCGCCCCATTCCTTCTCCTACAATCCATATGAGGCGGCCCCTTCCTACGAGCCACAGCGTGGCTCTCATGAGCACCTGTGGGACTACGTCCACGGGCCGCTAGAGTCACGTGTACAGCTTCTGGAGGGATTCTACAGACAGTTTAGCGCTGTCAATGTTAGTGTTTAACTTAATTTGTTGGCCACGTTTATTTAGTTTGTATATTAATATTACGTTCTAAATTTGTTTTAGCTGTCGAGTACGACACCGATCCCCGCCCCGTTCGGACAGGGGGCACAGGCGACGTTTGCCACCACATTCTATCCGTCATTCCCTGAAAATGTAAGTGACATTGAGTAACCATTATAGTTATATGTTTGTTCCAAAGTTTGTAACTCTTATAATGATCAATGTCACGCAGGCCGGGATGTCGGGGGCCGGGATGTCCCAAACGCCGTTCACCACCACATCCTATTCTACTATCCCGGAGAGTGTAAGTGACACTGAGTAACCATTATAGTTATATGTTTGTTCCTAATTTTGTAACTATTTTAATGATCAATGTCACGCAGGCCGGGATGTCGGGGGCCGGGATGTCCCAAACGCCGTTCGTGGCCACATCCTATTCAACTATCCCGGAGAGTGTAAGTGACACTGAGTAACCATTATAGTTATATGTTTGTTCCTAATTTTGTAACTATTTTAATGATCAATGTCACGCAGGCCGGGATGTCGGGGGCATACACAAACATCTTTGGCGGTTCGGCCGATGACTATTACAGGCCGGAAATGCATACTATAAGTTATTTTGGTAGTTTTGGTTTAATTGTGAACATTTCCTAAATTGTACTTAAAACATTGAGTAACGTAAATTTCAGACGGGGTCTCCTATTATCCAGGATCACTTCTCGGAGCCTGACGATGACTCGATGGATGTTATAGATCCACCACCACAGGTGACCCCGCTCCCTCAAAAGCGGTCGCATAAAATTTCACAATGGTTTCGTCACCCGTTTGGCCAACAAGGATCTACGACACCACCGGCCGCAAAAAAACAAGCAAAGAAAGCGGGGGGAAATAAGGGAGGAAAGAAAAAAGGGAAAGGTCCCTTCACCGGAGCCTCAACCGGCATCGGAAATATTGAGGATGTGTCGGACTGGTCGCCTCTCCCCCATGATATTCGTCCCTTACTTGAGCATGAAAATCACCCCCCGCTTTTTCCAAGTATTGCTGGCGGATGACCCTTTGGAGTCTGAGTTACAGGATGTGGTTAGTATGAAGTTTAACTATAGTCATATAATCAAATATATTTATAATACATGTCTAACCATCTATTTTTTATGTATAGCACATCGATTGTTGGGTCTCGCTGCTGCAAAGACATCGTGGAACAGACACGAGGTGGACCATAATGTATAGTATTTTCTTTCCCTACCTGTTGCTCCCCCATCAAGGTCCCGACTCCGTGGCCAACTCATGCAACGGCGTGGAAGGGGTTTCTTGGGCTCTCCTCGATGTGGTATGTAAATCGTTTTACTCTTATTTTATTTAAGTTGTTTTGTTGCTAACTAAGTTGTCTAATATTGTAATATTTCAGGTGTACATCCCAATATGCATTCATCCCAAACATTGGCTGCTCGGAGTGTTTGAGCTTGACGCTATGACCATGACCATATATGACAGCGATAGTGCCAGTCTCTTCAGAGACCAATTGGAAGACCGGATGAGAATGTTTAAAGATGTGCTATTTGACTTCTTTTGTCGGGTCAAGGACACGAGGCGTCGCGATAGGTCAGAGCTCTTTCGCCATAAGTTCGCCAAGAATACACCCCAGCAGGGCGGGATGAATGCGGATTGCGGTGTCTGGGTATGTCGTAATGCCAGCATCTTGATAAATAACGATGTGGTATTTGTACACCCTGACCAGACCGAGGCCGAGGCCAAGGCATTTCGCATACATATGGCGGAGTCCATTTATGCGCATTGTCAAATAAATCAAACTTAGGTTGTTTATGTAACATTAAATAATTGTTATTTTTAGTATTAACTTATTTTGTTAAAGTATTGTGATTGACTTACTGTTTACTTCATTTGATTTTTGCTAATTTCATCCATTTACTCAACTTTGAGTATCGATATCTCTTTCACACATACTCTATTTTGGACGCATTATATATCATTTCGAATATCTCATATAGAAGAACATAAACCTACTAAAAGTTAGTTATATATAACACATATATATAAATTTAAATGCGTCCAAAGTTTAGTAAAACCCATATTTCCAACACCTAGTAAGTAGGTTTATGAAACTTGCGATAATCCTAATACAGAGATTATTGGGGTAATGGTTCTTGTTGTCTGGAAGTGATTCATATGATGCAAAAATTGGTATCATGTAATGTAGAACAATATCTATATTATAGAAACTTGCATTTGATAGTACCATATAAATCTGATCTAAATTCTCATTAATTAGCTATGTAGTGTATAACTGTATATGATATATATTAAAATATATAAATCCAAAAAATTCAAGATTGGGCTCATTTCGAACGTATCGAAGAGACGATTATAATGGTGTAATTTGTTAAAATTAAAACGTATTTTTTAACGTATTTTAGTTAATAAACGATTATATGTGTTAAGTGTAAAATTAAAATAATGAAAGTAAAAGGTATAAAGTAAATTTAGTAAATAAGTATAGGGGTTGAAAGTGTAACATTCCAATTCAAATTCATCAAATTGGACGAAAGCGGGGTGAACAGTGTCAAACGCGGGTGAATTTTTCATAAATGGTCCCTGGAATTTTTCAAAAACGGTCCCTTGCAATTGAAAAGTCACAAAATAATCCCATCGCGGGATTCCTTCGCGATCACGGGATGCCATTTTTCAAAAATGGTCCCTGCAAGTTTAAAAAAGTGTCAGAAATGGTCCCTGGCCCGCGATCGCGGGCTCCCTTCGCGGAAAAAAGGGTATTTTTGCAAAGTGGGAGAGATTTAGGGTATTTCGGTAACAGTTGGTCAAACTTGGGGTATTTTAATTAATTTCCCTAAAAAAATGTGTTCTCTGAAAATAACAATCATATTAAAATATATGTTACTCTAAAGTAATTAATTTGTGTACAGGTTCATGCATTATTAACTATTATATATATAGGGTCCCCTTCTTGTGTTAAGTTGATTATTAGTGTTAATCGTGTTAACAAATCTTAGTCATTCATCTATTTAATCTATGGATGTCATCTAATTAGAATTAATTAATTTCGTTTTTCTCCTTATACACACGCGCTAATGTAGCTTACATATGTGAACAAGAGCAAATTTGTCAATCCACGGTTAAAATAGAATAAGGAAAAGGTTTGAAAATCCCACCTTTCACGGCGATTCGGAACAGAAGGAAATCAATTCCGATCTTCATTCCCTTCTATTCCGAATCAAGAGGGTGATCAAACAAATTGGCGAACGTTCATCCTTGTACTTCAAAATTAAAGAAGGTGTGGCGCACATTCCTGGCGGGAACCCTTTGGTTAGAGGTAAAATTCGGAATTTTGAGGGTTTATAAGGTTAGACCGATTTACGTTTTCTTATGAACAAGAGTTGTTACAGTTAGGAAGAAAAGTGAAAGGATTCAGAAAATGACTGCATTTTCCAACTTCAAAAACACAATGGAGAATGTCGATGTTGAGGAACAACCAAGTTTTTCGGAGGTAGTAGGTAAAGTAGCTGATAAAGGTAAAATTCTACATCTATGTTTTTTTTAGAGGAAACCTGGCAATATATTAAGAAAAAAGAACAATACAAGAGTTTCATTTCTTTAGTGACAAACATTTTCTATCTTTTTTGAAATAATGTAAATAAATATGGCTTAAAGAATGGTTTTGGAGAACAAAAAGGTACATGTGTGAACATTACTTTTCCATTCTACACATATTGTGAATTGAAATTGGTTCACTTCTGAACAGTGTATCTTTTGTTTTTAAATATGTGGATACACTTGTGAATTGTGTAATTTTGTTTCCACTAAGTGAAAACACTTATGAAGAGTGTATTTTTTTGGTTTTGAGTATATGTCAATACCCTTATGAATTGTGTATTTGGGTTTTGTTATCATTAATGACGAATAAACTTACGAACATTGTAATTTGATTTAACTATATTGAACACATATGAACATGGGTGAAAAGACAATTTGTTTTGGTTTACATTATGACAATAATGGAATTTTTGAGACAATTGTTACACGTGTGAACAAAATCATGGAATAAGTGTTTTTATTATGGAATAAGTGTATTGGTGAATGTATGTTTAACATTACATATATGAACTAGGGTATTATTTGTTATGCATGCACATGGTGGAATGTTTTGAACAATTGTTACATGTGTTCACACAGAAGAAGTATGGAATAAGTGTAATTTTGGTTTTACGGTAGGTGAATACCCTTATGAACCGTGTATTTTTTGTTTTGGCTATAAGTGAATGACCTTTTGAATCGTGAATTATGGTTGTCAACTTATGTGAATACCATGTACTTTTTTGTTATCACTTTAGGGGTATACACTTCTAAACAATAATGTATTCTTTGCTATACGTATTGGTGAATACACTTATGAATAGTGTAGTTAGATTTTACCTATAATCTAACACTTATGAACAGTTTATGATTACATATATGAAATGTGTATTTTGGGTTTCAATTTATTATGAGAAGACACTGTGTTGTTGGTTGTAAGTGTAAGTGAATAAAATTCTGAATAATTTATTATTACGTATATGAACTGTGTGTTTTGGATTTCAACATATGAGAATACAATGGAGTTATGGTTTTCACTTTAGCGATGTACACTTATTCACATTGTAAACTTTGACTTTAGCTATATTTTAACTCGTGTGAATAGTTTATGATTACATATATGAACTACATATAATTGTTAATCTTAAAAGAGTAACAAATGTGAACATGTGTATGGTTAATATACAATTGTAAATGGAATAAACATATGTGAACGTATATGAACATAGAGTAACATATGTGTTTGAGTAAAATTTACAAAGTCATGACCGAAGTAAGAATCTAACGACCGATGGCATAATGGATAAGATCCTAAGGACTGTAGACACTCGGACCCATGATCGTCACTACTAATGATAGTCGTAAGATTGTCAGAACACTAGCGACCAGGTCCAAACCTTCCTTCGTTAACATCCAATGATCGTCGTAAATTCCGTTACGATACCAACTTACTAACATTCAGAGGGCGTTTTTCTCTGTGTATTAAATGCAAGTCTCAAGTCAATTATGATCCAACAGCTATAACTGTTGATCCAAACCCTCAGTGATTTGATAATGACCCTCTCCATTCTACTTACTGAAAATTGTAAGTAAACAATATGTATCCGAGTTTCACTATCGCTGATAAGTACTAAGACCTTACAGTACCGCTGATAGGAACTCTCGCTCTTTAGATTAAACATTCAGCGAACACTGTTCACCATAATGCTCTGAGCCTGTTCAGTCCTTATGGTGATCGCTGATAAGTTAGTTGTTTACTTATGATCCCTGAAGACAAGTTTCACGTCAACATAGGTTTTACGCTGAAGTCGAAGATCAAGCTCAAGAACCAGCGACAAGTCTCCTAATGAACTGATGCGGATCATCGAAGACTCAGATTTGTCCACTCAACGTGAAGTATCAAGTACAAGACTACAGCTATCGCTGAACTTTATCATTCGCTGATATAGAATGATAGAGCGCTGAATCAACGAAAGCTGATCATGAAGTCCTCCGTACAAAGTACTTTTGTCTTAACCACCCTTGCACGTCTCCGTACGATATGTCAGAAAAGAACCTCCTTATTGTCTGAAATAGTACAACTACTCTGATACTACACAGTTCACCATGCGGCTACTAAGGTTGTCTACTCAAGTCAGATCCTACAACCAATCAGCTGCTGCGACGTGTAAAGTATAAACTGCCATGCATTAAATGCATGCAGTATATAAGAAGAAGACCTCACTTCATTTTGAAGCACTTGCTAACTCTGGTCAAGTCATATTCTTATTATCTTGAGATAGGTTATTATTAGTAATTTCCTTCTCTTTCTTAGTGCAAGAAACTTAGTGTTCCAACTTGTTTAGATTTAGGTTTATCCTTAATCTTGTTCCGCAACAAGCTGTAAATTGTTAATGATTTATCAATAAACAATTTAGAAAAGTAAAATCTGTGTGTTTGTATTCAACCCCCCCCCCCCCCCCCTTCTACAAACTTGTATAGCCCTTCGGGACCAATAAGTGGTATCAGAGCAGATTTGTTTAATCTCATAAACAAGATCTGATCTATACTAAGATTTCTCTTCCTTGCTATTTCTGAAAATGGCTACCAACACAAACACAAACTATATTGACAATGGTTCTCTTGCAAAACCCCCTAGATTCTCCAGAGATAATTTTAATCTATGGAAAAATAGGATGATTCTCTTCATAGAAGGTGTAGACCCTACTATGCCTTATTATCTTGAAAACGGCCCATATATTCCTGTAAGAATTGATGCTGCAGTTCCAGCCGCTGAGAATAGACCTGCTATTCCAGAAAGGCTGATTCCTAAGGAAATTCATATGTGGACTGATGAAGATAAGAAGAAAGTGGCTATCGACACCAAAGCCAGATCCATACTCTCCATGGCTCTTCCTGACGAAGTCTACCATTCCGTCATGAACCTGAAAACTTCAAAAGCTATATGGGACACAATCTGTGTTCAGTATGAAGGTACTTCTGAAGTCCAGGACTCTCGAAAGATCAACCTGGTAAGACAGTCGGAAAGCTTCATTTATGGTAAGAATGAATCTCTCTCTGAAGCACACCAACGTTTTAACTGTTTAATAATAGATCTGAAAACTGTTGGTAAGGAATATTCTAACTTTGAAGTGCTGACAAAGTTTTTAGAATGTTTACCTGAAAGCTGGGACAGTTATTCTATGTGTCTCAAGCTGTCAAAGGATCTAAGATCAATGACCCTTTCTACCTTATATGGCACGATGCTGAATCATGAGCAATCGAGTCATCTTAAGAAGAATATTGTAAAAGATTCCAAAAGCACCCCTGTTGCTTTAATCTCAGAGGAACCTTCCATTCAGCGACCCTCAGTCACTATCACTGAGTTGGAGAGTAACTCTGAAAGGTCATTAGATTCTGACTCTTCAGATGATGATGAATCTTTGGCTCTCCTCACTAAAAAGTTCAGGAGATTCGCCAAAAAGAAAATGTTCAGACAGAATAAACTTCTTTCCATTACTGACAAGCCAAGATCATCAACTCCTGTTGATAAGGCTACTTCTACTTGTTTTAAATGTGAAAAGATAGGACATTTCGCTAACGAGTGCAGGTCAAAGAAAGTTTCGAGAAACTCAGCGTTTCCCAAGAAATCCTCTAACCTCAGGTCTAGAGATGACAAATACGCCAAGCTGAAAGAAAGGTATGCGAAGCTGAAAAGCTTTAAGAAGAAAGGCAAAGGCCTGATGGCTGACTATGATTGGGCCGACTCTGATGAGGAAGAAACATCTGACTCTGAAGATGATGAAGCCAATCTCTGTCTTATGGCCAAACTTGAAGATGAGGAAGAAAATTCTAACATTCCCTCTACTTCAACCTCTGCTACTCAGGTAACACCTTCCTTCTTTACCAATATTGCAAATATTGATGAAGCTGATAGTCTTCGAAAGATCGATCTCTTGACTAGAAGTTTATATGAAGCCATGAATGGCAAAACTGTAGTTGAAAATCAAAACCTTGATCTCGCTGAACAGCTTAAAAACTGTCACCTTCAAATAGAAAATCTTTCTAAAACTGAAGAAGATTTTAAAGATCAAGTGCACTTAAATCAGCTAGTCAAAATCGAGCGCGAAGAAGCTATCGCTGCATTAAAAGCTGAAAAAGCTACTGTTGATGGATGGTATAACTCCTCAACAAAGATCACTGAGATAATTAAGTCTCAGATTCCCTGAGTGATAAACGTGGTCTTGGTTACAAAGCTGATGCTCTAGAACCAATCACTGATCTTTCTATGCTCTTATTTGGAACTTTCGTATCCTCAGTCGCTGATACTTCATCCTCTCAGTGTTCCTCTTCTCAACCGCCTATCCCTGAGGAAATTTCTACCTCTTCAAAAGGTAAAGAGAAAATGGTTTATCCAAAACCTACCTCTGTCTTTAAAGATAAAGGTAAAGGAATTTCTTTTAACCAAAATCCTCAGAAGGGTATCTGTATACCTAAGCTGAATGCTTCTAAAGCTTCAGTGACCTTTCCCTCTGGATCAAGGAATCAGATCTCTGAATCTACTCAGCGTGGATCTATTCAGCGATCTACTCCTAAAATCAGAGTGGATGTCTTTAGTAAGAAATTCGAAGAACTAAATGTTCCTCCCATTTCAAAAACCAATAGCTTATTTGGTGCTGGTCCTTCTAATTTAAAATCTAAAGCTCAGCATTCAAATGGTCCTAGAACTATTTTTAGTTATTGGAAATGTTATCACTGTGGACTTACAGATCATATTGCTAGTAAGTGCCCCACAACCACCAAAGCTGAAAAGATAGCTAAGGTGAAGATCACTGCCTCCAAGGCAAAGAAGACCACTGAGGTTAAGAAATTAACCAAAGTGAAGAATGACAAAGTTGAATCTTCAAATGCTGCGAAGACTGCTGAACCTTCCATTCCAACAACTTCCTCTGACAAATGTGTACACATGGTTAAGTGGGTACCCAAGAAAAACTAATCTTCCTTTGTAATGCAGGTTAAGAAGGGTATCTGGTATCTCGATAGCGGATGCTCTAGACACATGACTGGAAAGAAAAGCCTGCTCGCTGAATACAAGGAAGAGAAGGGTCCCTCTGTGACTTTCGGTGGAAATGGAAAAGGACATACCCGAGGGTTTGGTGTACTCTCTAATGGTACAATAACCTTCAGAAGAGTCGCATATGTTGAAGGGCTGAAGCATAATCTTCTAAGCATCAGTCAGCTTTGCGACAAGGACAACAAAGTAATCTTTACTAAGGAATCCTGCTTTGTCGCTGGCAAAAAGGAGAAGATAGCTCTCAGCGGTTATCATTTGGAAAATGTTGATGTAATAAACATGGACTCAACAACCACTGAGAACTCCTGTTTCTTCTCAAAAGCCTCATGTGATGTCAACTGGCTATGGCATAAGAGGCTCTCTCATCTAAACTTCAAGACACTGAATACTCTTTCTTCAAAAGAGTTAGTCACTGGTCTACCTCAGCACTCATACGCCAAAGAGTACTTATGTTCAGCGTGTGAGAAAGGCAAGCAGACCAAAGCAAGCTTTAAGTCAAAGCAAGTCTCCTCAATGTCATCTCCTCTACAACTTCTCCATATGGATTTGTTTGCCCCTGTTAACAAACAATCCATCGCTGGAAAGAAATATACACTGGTCATAGTTGATGAATTCTCTCGCTATACATGGGTTATGTTTCTCTGTTCTAAGAGTGACACCCCTGAAGAACTCATCACCTTTGTTCGGAAGATGGAAATCCTGAACAACTTGACCGTTCGCTCAATAAGGAGTAATCATGGGACTGAATTCAAAAACAGTTCTCTTGATTCCTTCTTTGAGAGTAAGGGTATTTCTCACAACTTTTCTTCAGTGAGAACACCGCAACAAAACGGAGTCGTTGAAAGAAGAAATAGAACAATTATTGAAGCTGCACGTTCAATGCTCGGCGATTCTCACCTGCCTACTCAGTTTTGGGCAGAAGCTGTCAACACTGCTTGTTTTACGCAAAACAGGTCGCTGATAGTCAAAATATTCAATAAGACAGCCTATGAACTTTTTCATGGGAGAAAGCCTTCAATTAGCTTTCTTCACATCTTTGGATGTCAGTGTTTCATACTGAACAACAGAGATGCCCTTGGAAAGTTTGATCCTAAGGTTGATGATGGAATCTTTCTTGGATATTCTTCAATTTCCAAAGCCTTCAGAGTCTTCAATCGAAGAAGACAAACTATTGAAGAAACTATTCACGTCACGTTTGACGAATCCCGTTCAGCGAACTCTAAACCGTCTGCTGATACTGAAGAACTGAATCAATGGATGTTTTCTCATCTTGGTGATTCAGAAGATATTCCCACTCCTCATACTCATACAGTTGAAGATGATAGTCCTACTATCATTCCAAATATGCAGAATAGTGAAGCTGAAACATCATGGGTCTCAACTGTTTCTTTAAACACTATACCTGCTTCTGTACCAAATGTCTCAGACATTCCATCTACTTCTCAGCAATCAGTGAATGAAATGACATATGCACCTACTCCTCTCTTGGCTGATATTCCAGAAGTTGCTGAAGCTTCATCTTCAGCTCCTCTAGTTCAGGTTGAGTCAGCATCTCACGCTCCGGCTCAACGATGGACTGTAAATCACCCAATTGATCAAATTCTTGGTGATCCAAACGCTGGTGTTCAGACTCGACGAAGTGCAGGTAATATTTGTTTATTTGTTAACTTTATTTCTCTGATTGAACCAAAGAAAGTAGATGATGCCCTCAAAGATCCAAACTGGGTCAGCGCTATGCAAGAAGAGCTGACTGAATTCGAAAGAAACAAAGTTTGGAAACTTGTTCGAAGACCAACTGACAAGACAGTGATAAGAACTAAATGGGTCTATCGAAACAAGTTGGACGAACATGGAACTGTAACCTGCAACAAGGCTCGACTTGTTGCTCAGGGATACAGACAAGAGGAAGGCATAGATTACGACAAAACATTTGCCCCTGTAGCAAGACTAGAATCTATTCGTCTATTCTTAGCATACGTTGTACACAAAGACTTCAAAGTATATCAGATGGATGTTAAGTCAGCGTTTCTAAATGGAAAGCTGAATGAAGAAGTCTATGTGGAACAACCTCCAGGATTCTCAGATCCTAAGCGTCCAGGTTATGTTTATAAACTGGATAAGGCACTTTATGGCTTAAATCAAGCTCCTCGTGCATGGTATGACACTCTATCTACCTATCTCCATATTGAAAAAATTGAGCATGGTAAAATCGATAAGACTCTATTCTTCAGGAAATTAAAAGGTCATATTATTCTTGTTCAGATATATGTTGATGACATTATATTTGGTTCTACTAACCCTGACCTCTGTACTCGTTTCGCTGATAGAATGAAAGAAGAGTATCAAATGAGCATGATGGGTGAGCTAACATATTTCCTTGGTCTTCAGATAAAACAAAATGAAAAAGGAACTTTCATTAATCAGGGAACGTATGTTAAAGATATGCTGAAGAAATTCGATTTAACTCAGAGTTCAGCTATGAAAACCCCTATGGCACCACCGCTGACACTAAACAAGGATCCCTCTGGAATACCTGTTAATGTCACGCTGTACCGTGGGATGATCGGCTCTCTTTTGTATCTTACAGCTAGCCGACCCGATATTATGTACGCAACCTGTTTGTGTGCACGATATCAAGCTGAACCTAAGGAATCTCATATGATCGATGTAAAACGAATTTTTCGATACCTTAAGCGTACTGCGAACCTAGGTCTTCGGTATCCCAAAGACTCAGGGTTCGATCTAATCGCCTATTCAGATAGTGATTTTGCAGGTTGCAAATTGGATAGGAAAAGCACTACAGGAGGCTGTCAGTTCCTGGGTGGAAAGCTGGTGAGTTGAACAAGTAAAAAGCAAAACTCAGTGTCCACCTCCACAGCTAAAGCTGAGTACGTAGCCGCTGGAAGCTGTTGTTCTCAGGTCTTGTGGATGAGAAATCAACTACTAGACTATGACCTTCAGCTCTCGAAAATTCCAATCTATTGCGACAGCACAAGTGCCATCGCTATAGCCAACAATCCAGTGCTACACTCAAAGACAAAACACATCGAAATCAGGTATAATTTTATCAGAGATCATGTGATGAATGGTGATATAGAACTTCACTTTATCCCAACTGACTATCAGTTAGCTGATCTGTTCACCAAACCTCTTGATGAGAGAAGATTCAACTTTCTCATCAGCGAGCTTGGAATGCTGAACTTTGAAGAGTAAAATCTTCAGCGGTTCACATTTGATCAGCGATAGGATAAAATCAACTTATATAACCCATTCTATCATTCTCTCTCTGAGCATAATTGATTCTGTGATATCAAGGTATATTTTCTTTCGCTGACAAACGCATGTAAATGCAAGATTTCAAGACAAATTGCATCGCTGAATATCTCTTCCTTAATCAGCGATACTTTGAAATTTGTAAAACCAACGCTGATATTTCTATTCAGTGCTTCATGTTTTCAAAAGTGTCCCTGAAGCTTTCAAAACCTCAGAGACATCCTAAAATATGAAAGGACATCCGTGACGTCATCGCAATGGATAAGCCCCGACACGTTCTTTTTCTGACACACGTTTGCACGTTTCGTTTTCCAGCCAATCAAATGCAAACACGTGTCCGTGTCATGATGAAAATCTTTTTCCGCTCAAGATTTTCTCTCTCTAATCTCATTATATAAACACACTTTGGGTTTATATTTTTCTTTTACGCGAACAACTTCTTACTCAAGTTTTCTCAAGAATACTGATGCATCTTGAACATTCGAGTTTTCTCTCCTAAAGAACTGTTCATCTTCTACAAAGAACACAAGGTTAATATTCTTATATTATCTACTGTTTTAACTTGTTTATGATCTTATTCTTTGTTTTTATAAGATCAAACAAAATAACTTTTTCAAATGAAATCATTTCTTTCATGGTTTTATGAACACAACCTTTCATGGTTGTTCTTCAAGTTTAATCGCAAATATCTTAAACTTGTTCTTCATATGTTTTTCCCAGAATCCTAATCCTCAAAGGAAACTGGAAAACAAGACTTTTTATTGGGTTTGCATTTCTTTTTCAAAAACAAGAAAACCCTAATCTTCATTAAGACATTTTTGTCTGAATGAAATGGACAAAATTCGAACCATCTTATTGGAAAATCTTTCCACATTAAGATTATTCTTATTTGTTAAATCTTTGGTTGAACTGATAATACATAAATGGCATCTACTATTCCTACCGCTGAGAACACTGCTGCTGCTGAGGAACTGGAAATCATCAAGGCTCCTCAGGTCAAGTTCACACTTGAGGAACTGGATTGGACAAAAACAAACAACCTCTATGCGCTTTTCGAGTTTCCTCCTCGAAAGCAAGTCACACATCTGAATGATGCTGTGAATTTCCTCAAAACCTGTTGCCTATCTACAGCCCTGACCATAACACCTCCTGCACATCAGCTACTACTTTCTCAGTTCTGGTATTCTGCCAGACACACTCATCTACCATTGACCAAAGACCCCACGAAGCAAATCGATTGCATCCTCTGTGATACTGATTTTGGCACCATAAAAATCACCCCTGCCATTATCCGAAAAGCCCTGAGCCTTCCCATCGCCACAAAAGAAAAACCCTTTGTTTCTGTCCCTGACCACAAGAAACATGCTGATAAGGAAGCCATCACTGCATTCTTTGATGCAATGGGCTATGTATGGGAAACTGGAAGGGACAAGAAGCCTGAGAAGAAGCTGACCCTCGTCAAGAAGTCAAAAATGCCCAGCGAGATGAACTTCATCTTCGCACACTTGATAAGCTGCATGACTGCAAAGACCGGTTCCTCTGATCAAGCCGCTCAACCTCAGCAAGCAATGGGATATGCATTGCTGAAGGGTCTTCATGTTGACTGGGCATCGATAATCTACGATGATCTAGTGCTCAGAGTTGACTCTGCTGCTGACCGACCATCATGGGTTCCATACCCAAGATTCATCAGCGCCATCTTCCAAACTGGCCTGAAGGATAACTACCCGAAAGTAGGAGACCTGAAACTCTCTCAGGTTGGTCCTAAGGTACTCGACTTCAAGCCAATGGCAAACGAGGTACGTCTCTCTACTCTCTTAACTCTTCTCAATCCTCCTTCTTCTATTTTTGTGGCTACTTCAGCGACAATACCCCTCGCTGATACCCAGGCCACAAAATCTACTCCTCGTAAAAGGAAACACTCCTCTACCCAACTTAGTTCCAAAAGAACTAAGAAAACCAAGGAGCAACCCCAGCAATCTCATGCTGGAGACTCCTCAGCTCATCTTGAAGAGCTGAAGGAAAGTTCAGTGGTACGCTATGCCACAGCTGAACAAGCCACCCTTTCCATCCCAGCTTCAGCGTCTCTAAACGCTGAGGTTATAAACTTGGAATCTACCCAACCTCCTTCAGTCTCTCTACAGGCTGAAGAAGTGATTCTCAGCAGATCCAACGCTGAACCTCGCACCCAACCAACTTTCTCAACCTTCGCTTCTCTCTCTACTCCCTTGGACTCTAATACAGTTTTCACCGCGATCACTGGAGCAACCGTCATTCTTCCAGAAGCTAAAGCTGATCCTTTTCAAGGAATGATGGATGCAGGACCTGCAGGAATTTCCATGCGTACACGCACTCTAGCAGACGACATGGAACATTATTCAGGTCACAGAAGTTTTGATGACTTCGTCGACCCTCCTGCAGGTATACACCAAACCATATACACTGTAACTAAACCCCGAACTTCTGAGCTTTCCTCTGTTCATAAGTTCTTATCTGTTACAGGTCCTAATTTGGGAGACATCAATGCATCTCTGAAGAACCTGGATACAAAGCTGACAGGTCTCACCACTACTCTCTCAGACAACTCTTCAGCTGTAACAAACGCTGGAGAGAATCTTAACAAGCTGACAACAGTGGTTGAACAGAATGCCTCCAAAGCTGATTTGGAGAAGGTTGATAGAACTCTTGGTGATTTTGCCAAAGTTCTTGTTGACATCTACACAGACTACACCTCTCTCAAAACAACAGTTCAATCCATGTCCAGCGAGTTCATAACGCTGAAGACATCGGTTGGAAATCTTCAGGGAGATATGTCTGCTGTAAAGACTGACGTAAGTTCAGTGAAGATGATGGTACAGCAGATCCTTAATCACATGACCGCCCCTGCGCCTGCACCTTCGCACTTTACTCCGGCGGATCATGCTGAACTCTTCAAGATCACTCCTGCTATTACTGGCCTAGAAGACAGAGTAGCAGCGATTGAAAATTATATTGGGATCCCTGGCCAAGAAGACAGGGAACCAACTGCTGAGTCATCACATTCCTCCCCCCCTCATCATGAGGAAGGGGGGGAGAAGAACTCTGAAGACCTTCCCCAAGATGAATCTATCGAGGGGGAGAAGACTGAAAACCTCTCGCTTACTGAAGAGGGGGAGAAGACAAATGAAGAAACTGCTGGACCTCAGGGAGATGAAAACCCTGAGGGAACCAAGAAGCTTACCTATGTATCTGAGGGGGAGCAACTTGAAGAAGATGCTGAAGATTCTGAATCTGAAGCTGAAGATGAAGAAGCCATCGACATCTCTGATGATGAACCATCCTCTTCTTCAAAGAATGATGATGATGATGATGATGACTCCTTTGTCGTCAAACCTTATCAGAAGACTACAGCTCTTAAAAGGATCTTGATAAACGAACCTTCAGGGGAGCGGACCAAGACAAAGCCTTCAGCGTCTGAAGCTGACAAGGGCAAAGGAAAAGGTGTCGCTGAAGACGATGAAAATCTGACGATCTTGCTTAAAAAGCCGGTTTGTCAGGTACACTACATCTTACTTCCTTACATCGCATCCCTCCTCTATCTATACACATTATCAGCTCTACTCTCCACAAAAAGCCTATACACTTGAACCCATCTCTTTTCTCTGTTCTACCTAAGTTCTTATTCGTAAGATCGCTGTGTTTCAGCTAGTCCTCTCCCCTGTTTGAGGATATCGCTGAAGTCTCTACAGCTGCGTCTTCACCAACAATAATCCCAGCTCCCAACGCTGAAGAAATAATCACGGTCTTGGATTTGATCTCTGAGACTGATGAACCTGAAGAACAGATGCTCTCTCACAAAAATAGACATTCCTTGGCTCCTCAAAAGCTAACTGAAGAGGATCACGAAAAGTGAGATGCAATGATAAAGAAGTTCGAAGATCAGCGAATCATCCTGAAGCGTGATCAACTTCCTTCTATTCCTCCAAAGTTCAGACTTTCTCAAAAGGAATACAAGGATCACCTCAGAGCTGAAAGAAGGGAAGCTGAAGAAAAAGACAGAGAACTCGCCATCCAGCTTACTCAACAATCAGTGAAAGACCCCAAGCTGAAAAGAACTCCAATCGAAGTTCAACGTCAGTTATGGGAAGACGCCAAGAAGATCGTTGAAGAAAAGAGAACTGTGTCTCAGTCTACTTTAATCTGGTGCAAAGAAAACGTACACTTCAGATATCGACCTGCTAGAATCAACAAGGTACTTATCACTGGAAGATCAACCCAAAGTTTCAATCACTGAAATCGAGATATTCAGAGAGAACGGACAGTACAAAAAATTCTATGTTGAAGCCATCACAAAGTACGGTCTCTCTGAATGGTTGGAGATCAGATTAGCCATCCAGAAGTCTCAATCTAAGTACAAGGATCATGTCGAAAAGATGATAAATAAACAGATCGACTTAGTCTCTTCTTGTGTGGATATTCCTCTTCCCCCTCCTCTCGCAAATCAGAAGAGAAGGGCCTCTGCAAAGAAAAAGTCTAAACCTTCAGACTCAGGTCCTCTTATACGGAACGAAACAGGTATTGGTTTTTCTCGTGCTGAAGTTCTTGGTCCAGAACCCTACCTTTCCGCACTTGACACATCTCTTCCTCCTGGTGAGACTTTCATCCCTGGAAAAGTCATAAGCAAACCCTATGGGATATTCTTTATTGACTATGGTGGACGAAAATGTTTTCAACGTATCTCTGAGCTTCCCATCACTCCAATCGAACAGCTGAAAGATCTCATCTACTGGTGTGAATTCAAACGCGACATTCACGCACGACATCTTAAACCCTTGATTTTTGAAGAAGCTCTGAACAAAAGGAATCAAGGAGTAACGGTTCCTGACTGGATGATTCCCACATCAAAGACCCTTGATGAACTTCTCATTAAGGAAGAACCTCTATAAGCTGATAGGATCGCCTTATTCTTCTATTTTATCAGTTATTCTTTTGTACTTGTAATTTATTTCACTTGTACTTGTAATCTTTCCACTTCCCTTTGTAATCTGATACGAAGTTTAAAGAAAGATTTCAGCGAAAGTACTTTACTCCATCAGTACAGAAAAGATCTCAGAAAACAGTAAAAGGGACAAATATTTTATGAGTTCTTTTTATCCTTATGTTTTCATTAAATAGCAATTTTCTCTGTTGCTATCATAATCAAATAGGGGGAGATTGTTGATCGAAACCCTCAGTGATTTGATAATGACCCTCTCCATTCTACTTAGTGAAAATTGTAAGTAAACAATATGTATCAGAGTTTCACTATCGCTGATAAGTACTAAGACCTTACAGTACCGCTGATAGGAACTCTCGCTCTTTAGATTAAACATTCAGCAAACACTGTTCACCATAATGCTCTGAGCCTGTTCAGTCCTTATGGTGATCGCTGATAAGTTAGTTGTTTACTTATGATCCCTGAAGACAAGTTTCACGTCAACATAGGTTCTACGCTGAAGTCGAAGATCAAGCTCAAGAACCAGCGACAAGTCTCCTAATGAACTGATGCGGATCAGCGAAGACTCAGATTTGTCCACTCAACGTGAAGTATCAAGTACAAGACTTCAGTTATCGCTGAACTTTATCATTCGCTGATATAGAATGATAGAGCGCTGAATCAACGAAAGTTGATCATGAAGTCCTCCGTACAAAGTACTTTTGTCTTAACCACCCTTGCACGTCTCCGTACGATATGTCAGAAAAGAACCTCCTTATTGTCTGAAATCGTACAACTACTCTGATACTACACTGTTCACCATGCGGCTACTAAGGTTGTCTACTCAAGTCAGATCCTACAACCAATCAGCTGCTGCCACGTGTAAAGTATAAACTGCCATGCATTAAATGCATGCAGTATATAAAAAGAAGACGTCACTTCATTTTGAAGCACTTGCTAACTCTGGTCAAGTCATCTTCTTATTATCTTGAGATAGGTTATTATTAGTAATTTCCTTCTCTTTCTTAGTGCAAGAAACTTAGTGTTCCAACTTGTTTAGATTTAGGTTTATCCTTAATCTTGTTCCGCAACAAGCTGTAAATTGTTAATGATTTATCAATAAACAATTTAGAAAAGTAAAATCTGTGTGTTTGTATTCAACCCCCCTCCTTCTACAAACTTGTATAGCCCTTCGGGACCAACAATAACTAAAGACAACCATCAAGATTATTGAATGCTTGAACCATTATGCACATTTATGAGACTCATTTATGACGATAAAGACCATATAAGCAAAGATAGAGATCATTCTGAGGCATGAAGAGAATTTCATAGAAGTAGCAAGCAACAACAAACAAGCTTCAATCTCTCTCGAAGAATTTCATAGATACTTTTCCGCTTTATGGTAATCAATTGTATTTTGGATGCCTGTTTCTAAAGGACGACGTCCCTGTTTGACGTCCATAATGTACTTCCGACTTAGTTGTCGTCCGCGATTTTTACCCTCAACAGGGTTTTCCACGTCACCAAATTCCTGTGTCCCTTTTATCTTTTGTCACTTGTCGTGTGTTTTGTCGAGGATTTCCCTTCTCTAGTTGTTAAGCTTCACAAAAACCTTAAGATATCTTTTGAGGTGATTTTTTACATTAAGGTGGCGTTTGTTTTTTAAGAGGTGCTGAAGTCTGAAGTCTGACTTCACTCCTGGTTTTTAAGAGATGGTGCTGAAGTCTGAAACCTGAAACAATAAGACTGTTTGTTTTTGTAAACTGACAAATGTCTGAAGTATGAATCACAAAAAAACACAGAAGATCATTATAATATGATCATGACTACTTTCAAAGAATAAAATGGAGTATCAATCATAGTCAAACAAAACCCATCTTTCAAAATCTCATATGCATACAAAGTTCTATCACCTAATCTTGCTTCAACATATTTCAAATAATCACATCGTCTAAGCAATCTTCTTAACACATCTTCTCTTAAATATATAACATCAAACAAATGTTGAGTTGTTGCTCGATCAACTGATCTTCCAGATCTTCTCCAAATCCTAATTTGAACCTTATCGCAAAGATGACCATAACCATCTTGTAGAATCCAGACCCGTGCAACGATTATGTTTGTGAATAAGCAAATAAGAACAGTTGATATGATTCACAAAGGCTGCCCACTTAGCTATTGATTTAGAGAGAATTACAGTGTAAAGCAGAAAAGCTAAATGAGACAACTAGCTAATTTTCTAAGCTAATTGCACTTTATATACGTTGGGCCCGTGGTAACAAGCCCACGGCCCGTTCACAATGGACTAAGTTTAATCTATTACAAATTAAACCCTTGAACTTAAAATCAACATAAATTCTACCCTAACAATCTCCCCCTTTTATTTGAAGTTCGAGTTCACGCTCGATCTCTTGCCAGTTGAATACGTATCGTTTGTGCAACGCGAAGTGAACCTCGAAGAATCTGATGGCGCGGCGGTAGTCGAGACGTTCTTCAACCATATCCAAAGCAGTCTGAGCAGTTCTTTCATTCAGATTGGGTACATAGGATACCTTTGGATTTTCGGATTCGTGCTTGATGATCTTCCGAAGAGCGTCTTGAACTTTGAGCAGTGTGCCGTCGCAAAATCGATCTACCTGACTGAACCTCATAAACTTATTTTCTTTCTGAGCGTTGAGGAAGACGATCCCAAATTCCGGTTGAAGCAGCATTGCATTCTCGGGATACATTGATAGTTCAGGAGCTTTCAGATTCGGTTTGAGCAGATTTACCTTCTTCGCTCGGTTCTCGATTGCCATTTGAAAGTCCGTAAGATAAAAGATCATAATAGAACGGACGAGGAATCGACGAACCGCTTCGAGCGCCTTTGTTACAGCAAGCGGTCGGATGGTTCTGGTGCGAAGGTCTCTCAGAATAACCAGGAGGTCGAACGGATGGAGATGCTTAAAGTCAGCTTCAGAAAAAATCCATTCTTTTCCGTCTTCACGTCGAACAGTGAACACGGGAAAGGCGATCTTCATAATTCGGTTTGACTGAATCTTTAGCACCTCTGAAATTTTATGTTTGGTTCGAACCTGGTCTCTCGGGAGACACCGCTTCATGGCTTCTACGTATCGGAGTTGGCGTGCTGGATCAGGACTGTAGATGCCAAGACAGAAGGTCGGCTCAATCGGGCGAATTCTGTGTACAAACAACTTCTTCAGAGATTCCTCCAGATGAGGAATGAGGACCTTGATCTTCTCCCAACGGTTTTGTTGCTGAGGAGGGGGAGGAAGATCAGGAGCTGTCGTTTGCTGAGGAGATGTCAGGATTTCTGCATTTGAGCTTTCGGGTTGATCTGAAGTCGTAGCGGGTTGAGTCGAGTGAACGGGAGGCGTACCATAGAAATTCTGAAGCAGAAACTGGTCGTAATCAACGTTGTCGTCTTCATCAGTGGGAAACACCAAGTTTACCTCGAATTTTACGGCTCTGGCAGCTTTTTCGTACCATGCGTCTTCGGTTTCCGGGTTGGTTTCTCATGCTGGATCAATCATGGTGAGCATTGGCATGTCTGATGGTTCTTGTGCGACCAATTCTTGTGTTGTACCCTCGGGCTTTTCAACCGTTGGGGCTTCGTCATCTGAAATATCCATGTCGATGACCATCTGTGCTAATGGCAACTCGGCTTCGGGTGTTGCTGTTGAAGTTGCCGCAGTTGGGGGTTCCTGTTGAACCACTGTTGTAGTTTCGGCAGTCACGATCTGGACGGTCTCGGTTTGGTGTAGACGCTTCTCCCCCTCATGGTGATCAGGATCATCCTGGTCATCGTGCTTGCATTTGAGACCGCCGGCTTGACTCTTACAAGTGTCTTCTAGTGAGCGGACCCTCTCAGACAACGTGGCAAGCGCTTTGTTGTAGTCGTTGAGGGTCGAGTCAATGGCGTCAAGGCGTGAGGTGATGGATGAAGATGGAGCAGTGACCTGTGATCGGAGAACAGAGATCAGGTCTGCTTCGGTAGATGCGGTGGAGTCGGATTCCTGGAGCAGTTGGGCTAAGAGCATCGTCTTCAGGGTGTCCACCGAATAAGTAGGTTGCGGTTGAGTCGGTGGAGGCACAGAGGCGGTTTCAGTGTCGACGAGGTGGCCCTTTTCTTTGATAGCACGCATCGCTTTGGCAAGTTCAGCGGCTACATGTTCCTGCATTTGTTGCTCCATAACCTGTCGGACAGCCTCAAGGGTGCTGTCTAGAGACCCTTTTGACACAAAGTCGGGTAAAATAACGCCGGGCTCACTTAGAGTACCCGTTGAGGCATCTACCGTAGAGGTAGAGCCACCTACGTTCACAGTTGGCGTGATGTTAGCTGTGGTAGGATTTCCCTCCGATCCTTGTGCTCCACCTGGAGGTGAAGTCACTACGGTGGTTCCGGTCGAGTCACGAAGATTCTCGACTTGGTGTTGTACCTCTTCAAGTGTCCTAGCCAAAGATTCATCTATTTCAAGTGGCTCTAGACTCGATTGTGCACGAAATGAAGTCGAGACCGGGGGCTGTTGGTCTCTTATTTCAACACCAACACTCTCCGAATGAGAGGCCGGTGGAAGTTGTGCTTGTTCCCCGTGTAATATTGAAATATCCGTCTGTCGTGAGACGGATGAGTGGATGAGGGGGTCGTGCAATTGCTCCACTGGGTCCACGAAGGCTTCTTCAATACCCCGTCCCAACAAATGAGACAGGATAGCAGATGTGGCTACCAGGATATGACGTGGCTGGTTTCGCTCAGGAGCCTCGTTATCTTTACGGCTCAATCTTTCTTGGTTCGCTTTCGACCTTAACTCCCTCCTTCTCACATGTTCTATGTCCCGGGGAAGGTCCCTCCGGCTCTGGCTGGACCATGGGATTCCCTAACTCTCGTCTATATGCATAGCACCGATATTATCTTGCTCCCCCTCAAAACATACATGGGGATTGACTTGCTCCCCCTCGGAGTGAGAGTGATATCAACACAAGAAAAAATATTTAGACTTTGTAAGAAAACAGTGTGATTCTTCCCCTCTGATTGAGGTTGTTGATCCGCCATGGAATATCTGTAAAAAGACCCAAAGTTAGAAACTGAGGCGGATAAACAAGTTCCGGTGCGTACCTTTGCATTAAGTGGCTCAATCTGATACAGATTGAGGACAGGTAGTGATGAAACAGGTACTGGACCGACAAACACAGAGGTATCCGGATAACATATTGGAAAACAATAGTTTTCGGACAAACCATTGTATCCGGACAAAAGGTGTCCGGACAACAACAGTTTCCGGATGGCAGGATAGATTCCGGATAATGTTGAGGATTCCGGACAAATAGGACTGTCCGGATACTCTGGGATGTTCACAAAAATTGCTCTGGTCTTGTAGAGTTTGCCAAAATAGGACTGTTTGGATAAAAATGACCCTTCTCTCGCTCCCCCTCAGACTGAGCATGGGGATGGCTTTGCTCCCCCTCAGAATGTGCGCGTAGAGTGAAGTGCACACGAGAGTATCCACACAAAAAAAAAACTATTTAATATATTTAAGAAAAAATGTGTGTGACGCTCCCCCTCAACAGTAGAGTAACATACCTGATAGCTGATCATGCTCCCCCTAAACACATGAGCAACTTGTTAAAGCACAGGTATAGACAAACCTCACGTCTTCACAATATTATTCCTTGTAGATCGTGAGCAGCTCCCTCCTTCCGGTCATGTGTGTGGAGCAACCAGTGTCTAAGTATCACACATGACCGTCCTGCAAAATAAGTTTAGCGGACCTTGGGTACCCAGATTTGCCTGGGTCCCAGAGGGTTAGGTTTGGCACCGTTTGGGGAAGCTTGCTTTGTCCCAGCTTTCCCTTTAGGTATAGGATTTACACCGTTAGAGGGAACTGGTTTTGGCACTTGTTTCCTCTTCGGTGCAGAATTTACACCTTTAGGAGGAACATATTTTGTAGCAGCTTTCCACCTGGGTGCTGGTTTAACCTCAGTAGGAGCAACCCATCTAGGAGCAGGTTTGGTCTCCCGCTGTGGTTTAACCGCTGATTGGTAACCCCGTTTTTGATAGTCTCTTTGCTGGTTATTACGGAGTTTGCGTTTGGGGTGTATGATTAAACATTTGATATGACCCAAACCAATCATTATTGGTAATGTCATCAAAATCATTCCAGCCACAACTAGAACAACACAAACGATCGTGTGATAATTGAATCAATTGCTGAATGGAATAAATTTTCATCGGAAAATTAACATCTCTATTAACAAAATTATTCCTATGATTCCAGGCACAATCGTTTTTGTTCATCCTAGGGTGAAAGACAGTATTGAACGACTTTGATGCATCATCCTTGACAGATTCCTTGGCTGGCCACTTTGGTTTTGTTTGTTTAGCTCGACCGGTTTTATCCGAAACAACAGGGACAGTGCGGTCAGTGACTTTTGAAGGAACAGGATTTTTAGCAGGTGGTTGACCGGTCTTTTGCTTTGGCTGTGATTGTTTTTGAGAGTTTGAAGCATTTTTAAGAATCTTGATCACAGCCGGAGTCTTGGATTGAGAACAGTCGCCCTTTTGAAAATTGACCGGACGATTAACCACTGGAGACAAAAAGTCAGAATGACTTGGAAGAGGTTTGTCTAAAGGGAATGACTCAAACTCTCTATCAGAATTACCTTCGGAGTTCATGTATTCTGAAAAATCTATCTCCGGAATTTCAGGACTTGGATCGGTCGAGGGAGGCGAGGAACACTTTGTGCTTTCTGTAGTGTGCTTTGAGGAATTTGGTGCGGAAGCGTTTGAAAAAGCAGAGTTTAAATTCCTTGTAACACATTCATCTTGAGAAACTTGACTTTCTTGAGACGAGATATTTCCTATGAAAGCTTTACACGAGGATGTGTCAGATGAGTTGGAAGAAAGATCAGGTGAAATCTGCTTTTGAGCCTGGAGAAGGTCAATCTGTTCTTGGAGTTGACCATTTCTCAGGTGCTCTTTCATCGTTTCTCTTGTCATTTCAGACAGTTTTGATGAGAGCGAATTGATTTCCCACTGAAATGTTTCCTTTTCCTCACTTGACACACCGTCGGTTTTCTCAGATTTGAGTTTCTCAATCTCAGAGATGGGCACTTTCTGTTCGTTTTGAAAAATAGACCTTTCTTTCTCAAACGACTCCTCCAACTCGACAATCTTTGCTTCCAAGATGAGAGGGGGAACATAGAGTTTAAACTCATCCGTCTCAATCTTGGTTTCAGGTGCTAGATCCTCATCCTTTTTGGAGGAATCCTTGGGTGTAGCTACCATGTAGGGGTCGAAGTAGTCATTGGAAAGGTGCTTCTTTGGATTTTTCTTATTAGAATAATTTAAAGGCTCATAACAAAATGGAAGTTGTATTCCTCGTTTGTGTGTGCGCTTATATTCCTCGGTTTCCTCTTCCTTTTCAGGTTCAAGAGGACCAGTCCATTGAATTCCATATTCAGGATACTTTTTATCTAACCCAAAACAAGCAAAATCATACAAGGTGGGTGTATGCCATCTTCCTTTTTTCAAATAATGTGGGTTATCATATCCAATTCCCCATTCTTTGTAAAAATACGTGAACTCTTTGGGTTTGTTAAAAAAATGGTTTGATCAGTTTGACCCCGTTTGTGGAGTTTGGTTTCTAGATCTAGAATTTTAGCCACGTACTCCTTGTGTTGAATTTGAAGAGAAGAGCATTGATAAGTAATGTCTTCTTTCTCATTCAAGCACTGATCAAACTGACGTTGAAGATCACATAATATGGCCCTTAAGTCTTTAGGTGCTAATGAAAGATTTTTGCATTTGTCTTTTAGATTAGCATTTTCAGACTTATATTTCTCAGTTAATTTCATTTGAACATTAAGCTTTTCAGTTATTGAACTAATTTCAAGCTTTTGTTCTGCATTCGTGGCCGTGAGGGAGTTTGCCTTTTCAGTGATGGTTTGCAATTGAAGTATGAAGTTTTGTAGGCAAGAGTCACATACCTGATTTGTTTTTGTCTTGTCTTCATCAGTAGACGATTGATATCCCATGAAAGCATCAGCACCTTCATAATCGTCCTCATCATCAGATCTCCCTAGCCAGTACTCATTTTCAGCGAACATTACCTCTCCAGCCTCTTTCTGTCTGGCCAGTGCAAGTTTGGCCTCATAATAGTGAGAGTTCTTCACTGTGGGTTGACAGAAGTCTTTAGCGAAGTGACCGAGTTTCCCGCAGTTGTAGCATTTCACAGGTTCATCTCTCTTCTTGCGGTCACTTTTCTCTGTCTTCTCTTTCTTCTCAGATCTATCTTGCTCTTCTACCTTCTTCTTTCCTTCATACCGACCCTTATAGTCGTGACGCTTATTGGAGGCGGTGGAGAAGCGTTGACTATTGGAGGACGGCTTCTTGTAGAACTTTTGTTGTTGAAAGGATTTAGTCAGAAAGGCAATAGCTTTCATTAATTCCGATGCTTCATCATCATCATCGTCACCGTCTTTCTTGTCCTCAGATTCTGACTCGGAAGAACTATGCTGTGGACCGCGTCTGGATTGGCTGCTTGAAGATTTCCCCATTTTGGAAGTCATGAGGGCAATAGGATCCGCAGATTGTTTTGGCTCATTCTTCTTCTCTCCCAAAAGCTCATTTACTTCATCTTCATCTTGGAGAAGTGTCTCATATAGCTCATTGATGCTGATGTTCTCTATCAAGTTGTTGTGTTTGATATGAGAAGCATACACTTTCCATTCAGGTAGCAAGTTGTTGAGGAACTTTAGTGCGTTCTCAGTATTGGAACGAACAATTTTATTCATGTTCAGTTCATTGAGAAGTAGACAAAAACGTTCATAGGTCTGGGTAAGGGATTCACCGTTACGCTGCTTGAACCCATCGAACTTGGTTATCGCACTATTTATCTTCAGCTGATTTCCTACAACACTTCCTCGCATCATTTTGGCTACTTGGTCCCACATGCCCTTAGCTGTGTCTTTGTAACTGTCTATGGCAGTGTAGATAGAATTAGGAAGGGCTTGTATAAGATATCTCTTTGCATGTTTTTCTCCTTCAGTCATGCCTCTTTCAAATTCTGTCATCTCAGCAAGAGTCTTCGCCTCACTTCGAGCTTCTGCAGTTGCAGTTGCAGGTATGTCCTTAATTGGCTTGTCAATTGGTCCATGTTCCAGGGCTCTCTTGATATACTCATAGTTGTCCTTGGACTCTATGAAGATCATGAACCTGTCTCGCCATTGGCTATACTCGTTCGGGTAGAGACATGGTGGCTTGGTGTCCGTGCCAATTGCGAGAGCATCACGAGAAGTAGACATCTTCGGTTGCAACGGAGTGATCGTCAGACGTGTAGATTGATTCAAAGTGTAAAACCTAACGCAAGGCACTAAGAGTGGAGTCCTAACGCAGGTTCTATGAGTGGTCAGACACTAACTTAGCTAACTGGAAAGAAATCCAACTAAGTGATCTGATCTGGAAGTGTCCGGATCAGAATTTTGAAAAACAGTTCAAAATTGCAGAGTTGTCCGGATAGGTAAGAGAGTCCGGATAACTTGAGTTGTCCGCATAACCAAGGTTACCGGATGGACTAAAGATACCGGATAAAATCAACAGGATAAACAAAGTTTACCGGATGCAATAGAGTCCGGAAAGTATGAGTTTTCCGGGTACTTTGAAGTTTCCGGAAACTGTGATGTGTCCGGATACTACGAAGATTCCGGGTAAAACGAGGATTTCCGGATAAAATGAATTCCGGATACTTTGAATTATCCGGACCAAAATTACCCGGAAAGTTGAGATTAAAGAGAACTTACCCGGATGACTGACTTACCCGGATGATTGACTTGTCCGGAAGAATTGAACTAGTCCGGATGGAACCACAAACGTCCGGACACCTTGATCTGTCCGGAAAACGCGGCTGTTTTATCCGGACACCGTGGCTGTTTTGCTAAAATCGATCGAAAACTCAACTGGGGTTACTCTAATGTGTTCCTGAAAGGTTAGAAACAATACCAAGCACAAAACAACACTAATCCAATCGATTTTGGAGCAACAAGAACACGTTTTGATGATAAAAATTCGATTTTTGATTAAGAACACTATCAAAAACTTTTGAACTTATTTTGCTAAATTGACCAACCAAACGAACGAATTAGGGTGTGAAAATTTGCAGAATTACTTATAATTATGATGCTAACACAACCCAACAAGCAAAATTGAACAATTTACGCAGAATCACAGATTTGAAAAATCAAGTAAAGTCAGACGTGGAAAAGTCAAACTAACCAAAAATCAATGAATTAGACTTTGAATCTAATCCGTCTGTCTACTCTGATACCAATTGTAGAATCCATATCCGTGCAACGATTATGTTTGTGAATAAGCAAATAAGAACAGTTGATATGATTCACAAAGGCTGCCCACTTAGCTATTGATTTAGAGAGAATTACAGTGTAAAGCAGAAAAGCTATATGAGACAACTAGCTAATTTTCTAAGCTAATTGCACTTTATATACGCTGGGCCTGTGGTAACAAGTCCACGGCCCGTTCACAATGGACTAAGTTTAATCTATTACAAATTAAACCCTTGAACTTAAAATCAACATAAATTCTACCCTAACACATCTTGCAACATGGCTGCAAACACCGAACCCCAAGCGCCAGCACCAACGCTCAAAATTCTCGAAGGATCATCGTTTGTTTTACCCAATAATTTCCGAAGCTCGTCTACTTTTTCTTCAAGGAACCATTACTTGTTCGTCGATTCTTCGATTTCTGTTCCAATCATCTTTTCCTTACAATCGAAAACCACAAGTTCTGATCAATTTAACGATAAACACAATCTTTAATGAACGGAAGTTTCTAATGTGTTTGGTTTTTTTACCTGAATAAACTGCAATCTTTGATACAAGTATTGATATATAAAGTATTTGAAGACGACGAAATAGAACAGCGGTGGCGGTGAAACCGTGAAAATGTGTTTTCTATATCGATTTTTCGGCAGATCTTTTCCTCCATAGCCATGTTTTCAGGTCCATCATCTTCTGCTCTCAAGTCGGACCACACACATCCACCTAAATACAAGAAAAGAAAAACAAAGTATGGATTTCTATGTCTGCTCTGGAGCATTCCAATGACCAGCAAACAAAACCCAAAATGGGAGAGAACATATGAGCTATATTTTTCAGAACATATAGAAACAGACCCATAGTAACAAGACCAATATGAAAAAAAACAATAGCATATAAACCATTTCAAGGCAGCCCTTTTTGCAGCAACATTATATGATTAAGTTCCCATAAAATCATAAAATTGATACCTTGTCTGATCGATTTCCAACAGCAACAACAACAAGGGAAACGTGGGAGATACATGGGTCTGATCGATTGAGGACGAAAACGAAGGAGATATAGGGGACTAATCGATTGAGGATGAATACGAGGGAAAACGATGGAATAGAGGGATGATACCTGATCGATTTAAGGATGAACGAGATATTGTGGATATCATACAACAAGAAGTAGCAGCAACAAGCTACAACAACAACGATGGAAGGGAGAGATGATACCTGATGGATCGATTCGAAAAACCTTGATGGAGGGGATGAAGCGAGAATATGAAGATGGAGCGTACCTCTAAGCGAATTAGAGGTTAGGTTTCCTCTTTTTGTTTCAAATGAAATTTAGAGATTTGACCCTCTGAAAATAAAAAGTAAACAAACACTCTGAAGTTGAGAATATCTAACCGATTAAGAGAAAAGGGGTAAATAAGTGCCGAAACCATGAAAACAAACAGGGCCTAACAGTTTGGCACCCATCGTGGGGCCCAGTTAGAGAAAATATATGACAAACGCACGTCCTATTACCGTTTTTCCAAAAAAAATCGTTGTTGATAGGAACATGTCAAGACAAGAAGCCAATCAAAGCGCCCTAGCCCAAACACGCATGGAATTGGAAGCATCTCGTCAACACATTAATGCATTGGACAAACAGAGTCGCAAGGCATCCCAGAAAATCGCACATTTGAGGGGTCGGAATGTAGGCAGACCATCAAGTGGTCAAGTACCTCAGTTCGGTCATGTGCCATCGTTCTCTATGGGCAATTTTGCAGGTCAAATGCGTCCACTTCCACATTTCGCTTTCCCCTGAACACTACTAAGTACCTTCGTCATGCAACACCCGTCAACCGTCATCACGACATTTCTAATTCAGTCGATGCCAACCCTATCGATGCCGATTCCGTCAATGCCACTCTCATCGATGTCGGTTTCGTCAATGTCGATCCCTTCGATGCCATTTTAGTCGATGCCGTTCTCGATACCTATAACATTCTAAATGGGAGGAGACGCTGAGTCATCCTTACGACTTGTTCTTTATGCCAAGATCGGCATGACCACCCAAGATTCGGGGTTAATTCCAATTAACACGACGATCCCTATGAATGGAACCAATCTTGACGATCTAGTTGCTCGACGATTGAAGTTGTTGGAAAATCAAAACGATAAAATGTTGTCGTTACTTTCCAAGCTACCAGGCGCCGCCATCCCTGTCGATGTGGAACCACCGATGGGTTATCAAGAATCAGCTTTCGTCGACAAGATAGACTTAGCCGACATTCCATAGAAGCTCGACATCCCAACCTTTACTCCAAAATATTCGGGGGGTGACAGACCCGACATAGCACATAGCGCAATACAAACAGTTGGTGTGGATCGTGTCAATTCCACCTCAATATCAAGAAGTTTGCATGTATATGTGTTTCAGAGCAACCCTCACAGGAGCAACTCTTCAATGGTTAATCAACTTAAAACCCAAGTCTATCGACACTTCTTCCGAGCTCGTCAATCAATTCTTCCAGTAATTCGCAAGTAGTCGCAAAATGAAGAAGTAGACTAGCGATCTCTACTATATTACTCAGAAGGTTAGGGAATCGGTCCACAATTATTTTAACCGTTTCAACTCTGAGATGATTAGCATCCAGGACTGTGACGTCAAAACAACTATCAAAGCCTACAAGCACGGCTTGGACGTTAGTTCAGGGTTATATCTCAACCTAACCAAGTATCCCCCTTAAACGTTCGAAGGGCCATCTGCCGGACTTAATGACTAAGAATGTGAAGTCAGGTAATGACGTACGACCCCCATCGCCAGAACACGCAAAAGTCGTTAATTGTGTCATAAGAGGTTTCGACATATGTGGACTTACGTATTCCGCAACCACAAGACATGCCATCCAGGGATCGAACGATTCCCCTATTTTTAGGTCAAATAGACCAAAAGCAGAGTTGGAGCCGGAAGCAATGCCAATAACGTTCGACCATGATGATCTTATCAATGCTTGGCAGAAATATCATGACGGGTTGATCATTCAACTTACGATTGGAAATTGCTTGACCAAAAGAGTCCTAGTCAACGGAGGTAGTTCTGCCAATATCGTCTTCCTTAGCACAATCAAAGCTATGGGAATTGATAAGGTAGAAATCGTATGACGCTCGACCGTCCTGGTTGGATTTAATGGAGATTCTACCAACACCATTGAAGAAATTATTGTCCCAGTTTACGTGAAAGGAATCAACAAGCAAACGAAATTCAACGTCGTCGACTGTCCCTCAACCTATAATGTCATTCTCGAACGTCCTTGGATCCATGACATGAAGGTTGTGCCCTCGACGTTCCATCTGGTGATCAAGTCCTTGACACCCTGGGGCGTCCAAGATATTAAAAGTGAGTAGAAAATTGCACGCGACTGTTTGGGTAAAAAACCATGGGTCACACCCGACGACAAAAATTAAACAACACATAATGTACGAAAAGTCTTGTGTTAAGATAAGGTCCTTTAAATTACGCACGACCATGACCTTAGTCGTCACTTATTACGATGGTCGTAAAATACCCGCGACCAGCGACCAGGTTACCCAAGATGATCGAACAATCATTGCAAGATACTAACTCCCGACAAGCGTTTTTCTTTGTCTCTTTAATACAGGTCTCGGAGCTTTAATGACACAACGGTCATAACTGAAGAATCCTCATCAAAGGCAATAAATGACCAAGACCGTACATGCATTTATTAAGAACATTTATTACCGACAAACCTATAGAAACCAGGCATTGCACATCATTTGGACACGAAGATTCACAGAGCGAAAATCGAATACTCAAGCGAATAATTTCTCTCTCGAAGAAACTCACGACATAAGCTTTTTACTCACGATGCACGAAGCAATCTCACGACTGAGCTTATTTTTACTTTTATTGTAGTATATTGTACTTTTGATACTTGTTTCTAAAGGATGTCGTCTCTGCTTGATGACCATAGTGCACCGTCAACATAACTGTCGACCGCGGTTTTTACCATCGACGGAGTTTTCCGCGTCACCAAATTTCGTTGTTCCTTTTACTTTCTTTCGTTTGTCGCACGATTTTGTCGAAAGATACATTTCTTTAGTTCTTGAATCTCCACACTGACTTTAAATTTACCTTTGAGTGATTTTTTGCATTAACAGTTTGGCGCCCACCGTGGGGCCCCGTCTTGAGAAAATCTCCGACAAAACGTGCGTCCTATTAATAGTTTATTGAGTTCGCATCAATTTCAGGAATATGTAAGGACAGGGAGCTCAACTCAACGCAACTACGCATGGAACTGAAAGTTGCACGCACTCGCCTAGATTCCTTGGACGAGAAAAATTGGAATGCGGCTGAAGAAATCGCGCTCCTACGAAACCAGGGCACAAGTGGCTCATTTGGGCAGTAGAATGGTCTGCGACCATCCTTCAGCGTACCTTTTCCGTGGCCTCTTCTGCCGAGTTATCCGAGGCGTACGACGTACGAACTTTTGAGACCACCCTCGAGCACCGAAGCTACAACCTATTCGATGCCAACAATGGCGTTTCCCACGATCCAGTTCCAAACTCCCTTCGTCACGACCTTCCCGATCCTAACGATGTAGATTCCTTCAATGCCTCGGCCAACGATGCCGACTTCATTAAATTTTCCACTCAATGGGGAAGTTGCCGACTCATCACATCGGAATGACCTACATGCAACGATAGACATGACCTCACAAGATTCAAGTTTTATCCCTGCGACAACCGGTGGACCCAGCCAGGACGATCCGAGCGCTCGACGCTTGAAACTCCTACAAGAACAAAACGAAAAGATGCTGTCGTTACTCTCCAAACTGCCTGGTGCCGTTGTACCCGTCGACGTCGAACCTCGTTCAGGATTCCAAGCATCCCCCTTCTTCGATGAGATCACCACGGTCGATGTGTAACGGACCATCAGTCGTAAGATATCCGTGACTTACGACCGAAACCCCTACCGAAACGAGCGACTGTCGTAAGATTATCCGTGACCGTAATTTTCTAACGATCGACAAGAGTTTTCTTTATGACTATTTAATGTAGGTCAAACGCATTTATGGACAACGGTCATAACTGAAGACCGCAATCAAGCTCATTCAATGCCAAAGACCGTTTTCCACATTTATGAAGACCATTAATGACGCCAAAGCCTATATATATCAAGCTAAAAGCCACGCTCAGGACACAAGTTTTGGACACGAGGATTTCCAGAAGAATGCTCGAAGCATTCAAACGATTACTCTCATTTTCCTTCGAAGAATCGCACAATGAAGCATTTTCTCACACGACTCACGATAGACTTTTACAATTAAGTTTATCTTTTCTATCATTGTAATCTATTGTACTCACGACACTTGTTACTAAAGGACACTGTCCCTGTTTGACGACCATAGTGCACCGTCAACTTCTGTAGTCGACCGTGGTTTTTACCCTCGACGGGGTTTTCTGCGTCACCAAATTCTGTTGTCTCTTATTCTTTTTATTATCCGTCGCACGATTTGTCGCGAGATACGCTTCTTTAGTTGTTAAAGCTCCACACCGACTTTAAATCTTCCTTTGGTCGATTCTTAGCATTAACAACGACAATTCATAACGCACGACCTGCGCCCCCTGTTCATGCTAAAGTCATAAATTGCATAACAGGTGGATCCAATGTCCGTGGTTTGACTTATTCTACAGCTAAAAGCGATGCTATTCTAGAACCGGATGAACACCCCATCTCACGATCATCAAAATCAAAGCAAGAACTGGAGTTGGAAACCATGCGGATAACGTTCGACCAAAGTGATCTCCAGGAGCCTTGGAAAAAACATCACGATGGATTAATAATCTAGCTTACGGTTGGGAATTGCTTGACCAAAAGAGTCTTGATCGATGGAGGAAGTTCGGCAAATATCATTTTACTTAACACGATAAAGTCGATGGGGATCGAGAAATCAGAGATCACCTGTCGCTCGACGGTGTTGGTAGGGTTCAACGGGGACTCGACCAGTACCATCGGGGAAATTATCCTTTCGATATATGCTAAAGGAGTCAACAAGCAGACCATGTTTAACGTGGTCGACTGCTCTTCAGCTTACAACATTATTCTAGGTCGACCATGGATTCACGACATGAAAGTTGTCCCTTCGACGTACCATCAGACAATCAAGTTTCCGACGCCATGGGGCCATGGGGGGTCCAAGAAATCAAAAGTGAACAAAAGATCGCTTGTGAATGCTACGAGGAGACGCTAAAACCCCAGAAGAAGGATATCTAGAAATTACAGGGCCAGGATGTCCATGAATCTGTCGCCGACTATCGTTTAGAAGAAGTCGTCCTAAACCAAGATAAGCCTGACAGTATCGTCTTCGTGGGATCATCGTTGGATCCTACCATAAAAGAAAAGCTAATTTCTTTTTTGCAGGAACATGTTGATTGCTTTGGTTGGACGCCCGAGGACATCGTAGGCATCGACCCGGACGTTATCTCCAACAAGTTAAATGTCGACCCGTCGTACAAACCTGTTAAGCAGAAGCGTAAAAAATTTGCTCCAGAACGAAACAAAGTAATCAATGAAGAGGTCGAAAACTTGCTTAAGACCGAAAAAATCAGGGAGGTAAAATATCCTAACTGGTTGGCAAAAATCGTGGTCGTACAGAAAAAGAACGAAAAGTGGAGGGTATGCATCGATTTCACAGACCTCAACAAGGCATGTCCAAAAGACCCATTCCCTCTACCACACATCGACGCAATGGTCGACGCCACTGCCGGTCATGAACTATTAACATTCATGGACGCATATTCCGGATACAGCCAGATCCTGATGCACACCACCGACCAAGAGAAAACCGCCTTCATGATGGACAAAAGTATCTATTCTTATAAGGTTATGCCATTTGGTTTAAAAAATGCAGGATCAACGTACCAGAGACTGGCCAATAAAACGTTCAAAGAATACCTTGGCGACACGATGTAGGTATACATTGACGACATGCTCGTCAAGTCGAGAAAAGCGGTCGACCATATCGACCATTTGAAGAAATCATTTGACGTCCCTAGAGAGTACCGTATGTAGCTGAATCCAACAAAATGTTCCTTCGGCGTAAGTGCAGAAAAATTTCTGGGATACATGGAGACACAACGTGGAATCGAAGCTAATCCAGACCAAATCAAAGCCATCGTCGATATCTAGTCGCCTAGAAACTTTAAAGAAGTACAACGACTCACTGGCCGCATAGCACCACTAAACAGGTTCATCTCTCGATCCTCAGATAAATGCCATTTGTTTTACATTGTCTTGAGAAAAAACAGGAGATTCGATTGGACGGACGACCACGAGCAAGCATTGCAAAAGCTGAAAGCATACATGGTGTCGCCACCCCTGTTATCGAAACTTAAAGACAATGAAGTCTTACAGCTCTACTTGGCAGTCAGTCCCAATTCCGTAAGTGTTGTCCTGACTCGAGAGGACGACAAGCGTCAACTCCCGATCTACTATATAAGTAAGTCTCTATTGGATGCCGAGACTAGGTACTCATCCATGGAAAAATTACTACTGGCACAAATCACTACTGCTAAAAAACTGCGACATTACTTTGAATCGCATCCTATAACTGTTGTTACTAACTCTCCTCTTAAGTCTGTCTTGAGAAAACCAGAACTGACATGTCAACTAGCAAAGTGGAGTGTTTATCTCAACAGTTATGACATAGACTTCAAACCAAGAACGAAAATAAAATCGCAGGCCTTGGTGGATTTCGTCGCCGCCGACTTCAGTCTAGAATTAGAAAAATAAGTGCAAAGCTGATACTGTGGCGACTCTCAGCGACGAACCCTGGACACTTCATTTCGATGGATCGTCCAATGGCAGGGGATCAGGACTTGCCGTTGTCTTAAAGTCGCCACAGAGGGGCAAGATGGTGTATTCCATACGATGCGACTTCAAGGCCACAAACAATGAAGCTGAGTATGAAGCATTGATTGTAGGTATGAATATGGCACGTGACTTGGGGGAAACCGGATTACACGTCAAAAGTGACTCCCTCCTAGTCCTGAACCAAATGAATAGAGAATTCGCAACAAAAGACTCCAAGACAACGGCCTATCTTAAAGCAGCCAAAGCAAAATCGGAAGAATTTAAACCTTTCTCGTCATGCAAATCCCAAGGGACCAGGAAACTCAGGTTGACGCCTTAGCTAATCTTGGATCAGCGCTTAGCAAGGCATCGTTCGACGTCATCCCCATGATCCATCTAGCGACTCCATCAGTCGAAAGTGCTGATAAAGTCCACGTCCTCGGCGAAAAAAATAATTGGTCGTGTGAAATTAAGAATTATCTTATGCATGATCAGTTACCTGAAGACAAAATGGAAGCACGAAAAATTCGATTCAAAACCTCCAAGTACACAATGATCGGAAATAGACTCTATCGACGGTCATCAACAGGTCTAAACTTACGATGTATCTTCAATGATGATCAAGTACAAAAGATTCTGAAGGAAATGCGCGACAGAGAATGTGGAAATCATTCGGGCGATCATAGTCTAGTAAACCAGATATCCCGACAAGGCTACTATTGGTCGTCCATGCGACAATACACTGTCAGGTACGTCCAAAGTTGCGACGCTTGTCAGCGACATTCAGGTATGCCCCACCAACCCTCTGAACATTTGCACACGACTCTGATCCCATGGCCCTTCATGAGATAGGGAATGGACATTGATGGGAAATTACCGCATACCCCGGGGTAAAAGGTATTCTTATTGGTCCTGACAGATTATATCTCTAAGTGGATTGAAGCAACTGCTTTCTCCCACGTTCGGTATAAGGAGGTCGTCTCTTTTATCCAGACTAACATCATTTGCAGGTTCGGAGTCCCATCCGAAATCGTATGTGACAATGGCTCACAATTCATAAGTGATCGAACTCAACAATTGTGTGAAGATCGTAACATCAAACTTACGATTTCAATGCCACGTTATCCTCAGTCGAATGGACTTGCGGAGTAAAGCAATAAGGTCATCATCAACTCGATGAGGAAGAGACTCAAAGACGCGAAAGAAAGATAGGTTGAAGAACTCCCATCAGTGTTATGGGCCAATCCTACAACACCGCGTACGTCCACAGGCCATACCCCTTTCTCCCTAGTCTACGGTTGTGAGGCGGTCTTGCCCATCGAAGTCCAGCTGTCGACGTCGATACATACTTCGGTCGACCATAACTTGGTTGACTTGAGTTACGCTCTCGATGCTCTCGAAGAATTAAGGGTATCCGCATTATACAAGGTGGCATCTCAAAGATAAGTAGTCGAACGACATTTTAAACAAAATGTCAAGATTAAAGTGTTCCGAGAAGGTGAATTCGTCCTTCGACGAACATTCCAAAACACAAAAGAGTTGAATGCATGTAACTTATCAACCAAGTGGGAGGGCCCATATTGTATATCTGAGGTCGTGGGAAAGGGCGCTTATAGGCTCCGAACCCTTGACAACCAAGACGTCCCACGAAGCTCGAATGCGGTACATTTAAAAAATTATTTCTTTACGATTAATTCCCATGACCATTACTAACTTAAGCATTGGAGGGTCGTTGGCCTATCCAACGACCACCGCTAACGTTCTTATGCAGGATCACATGATTACATATCATGGTCGAGTGACCTTTCGCGACCACCTTGACATGAAGCATTTTTGCAAAAGTCTTGCAATTCATGATCCTAAGTCGTGTAAAATTCTCACGATCTAAAGATTGCGACTCATGTGTTTTGTTTGAATTTTATATTCGATATGCCTAATTTGTCTTAGTCGCAAGTATCTTTTGTTTCTCAGATAAGATAGTCTTACGACCGTCACTTGACTATGAGCATTTTTCTATTGTCGTGAAAATCTTGATTTATATTTTTACAAGGTTTACATTCGTTATGTATCTTATGGTTGCAACTGTCTTATGATTCATTTATACTAAGTCATCTTTAACGACTGTTGTCAATTGTGTATGGAATGATTAATCAATCGATGTTACTTTTGTCGTACAAAGAAGAAAATGCGATAGATGAAATTTTGCGACTGTTTGGGTAAAAACTCACACATCACGACCGACGCCATAAATTAAACAACACCCAATGTACGACAATTCTTGTATTAAGATAAGGTCCTATATATTATGCACGACCATGACCTTAGTCGTCACCTATGACAATGGTCGTGAGCTAATCATGACCAACGACCAAGTTCCTCAGTAAAATCTCACGACCGTCGTAAGATTCCTGACGACCATGATTAACTAACTCTCGACAATCGTTTTCTTTGTGTCTATTCAATGCAGGTCACGAGCATTTAAGGGACGATGGTCATAACTGAAGACCGTCATCAAACACATTAAATGAAAACAACAGTTACGCTCAATAATGAGGCTCATTTGTGACACCCAAGCCTATATAAACCAAGCTCAAGGCCTCATTTGCAAAAAACACTGATTGCAGGGACGCTCAAAGAACAGTAGCAAGCATTAACTGCGAACAAACTTCATTCTCTCTCGAAGAATCCCACGACAACCAGTTGAAACTCACGACGCTCGATAGAAACTCACAATTTAGTTTATTTCTACTTTCATTGTAATCAGTTGTACTTCCGACACTTGTTATTAAAGGACGTCGTCCCTAATTGACGACCATAGTGCACTGTCGACATAACTGTCGACCGCGGATTTTACCCTCGACGGGGTTTTCCGCATCACCAAATTTTGTTGTCTCTTTTACTTTTTATTATCCATCGTACGATTTTGTCGAGATTTTTTTTTCTTTAGTTGTTAAAGCTCCACACTGACTTTAAATCTTTCTTTGGACGATTTTTAGCATTAACAGTTTGGCGCCCACCGTGGGGCCCCATCTAGAGAAAATCTCTGACAAAACGTGTGTCCTACGAGCAATTTCGTGAGTTCACTTCATTTTCAGAAATATGTCAGGACATAGAGCTCAATTCAACGAAATCACACAACTACGCATGGAGGTGAACGCTGCACGCGCTCGCCTCGATTCATTGGACAAGCAAACCCGCAAAGCAACGGTAGAAATCACATCCTTAAAGAATCAGATTGTGGGAAATTTCTTAGGTCCTCAGAACGGTCTTAGGCCATTCTTCGAGAGCCAAACATCATATTCCTCAACAGTATCTGAGACCACCACTATTGTACGCTGGAGCTGCACCTTATCAGACCCGACGATGCCCATGTCATCAATGGTGATCCCCACGATACCCATGTCGTCAACAACATTTCACACGATCCCATTTCAGACTCCCTTCGTCCCAATCCCGACAATGTCAATTCCTAGGATACCTCCACCAACGATGCCCGTTTCATTTAATTTTCCACTTAATGGAGAAGCTTCCAACTCGTCGCATCGAAATGTCCTTCACGCGATGATAGGCATGACGATGCAAGATTCAGGATTTATCCCTGTGATGAATGGGGGATCCAACCAAGATGATCCGGTCACTCGACAATTGAAACTCCAAGAAAAACAAAATGAGAAGATGCTATCATTACTCTCAAAATTACCTGGTGCCGCTATACCCGTCGACGTCAAGCCTCGCTCAGGATTCCCAGCATCCTCCTTCATCGACGAGACAGCCACGGTCGACATCCTAAAGAAATACAGTATTCCCACCTTCACGGCTAAGTATACGGGGATAACAGATTCGACGGAGCACATAGTACAGTATAAACAGCTGATGTGGACCATGTCCATAACTCACCCGTATCAGGAGGTATGTATGTGCAAAAGTTTTGGTGTGACTCTCACTGGCGCCGTCCTACAATGGTTGATCAATCTAAAGCCCAAATCCATCGGTACCTTCGCTGAACTGGTCAACCAGTTCTCTCGACAATTCGCAGTAGTCTCAAGATGGAGAAGCAAACTAGTGACTTGTACTACGTCACTCAGAAGGTCGGAGAATCCATCCGAAGCTATTTCAGTCGTTTCAATGTAGAAATGATCAGTGCCCGCAATTGTGACGTCAAGACCGCGATCGAAGCATACAAACGAGGTCTGGATGACAGTTCGGTATTATATACCAACCTGAAGAAGTATCCACCGGAGAACTTTGAATATGTTAGAGCTAGGACGTTGGCTTATATGCGAGTCAAAGACGACGCGACGTTTCATCGAAAGCATTCGAGCGACAAGAAGTCGTTGAGTGTGACAAAACCCAATTTCAAGACCAAGACCATTGCCAAGACGGAACCAACACGTCAAATTTCAAACCTTAGATTCAAGAAGAAGAAGGGCGTCTCGACCTCCAAGTTCCCTCAGCATCCTAAGATTTCTTCTTACGGATTCAAGGGGACTCCCAAAGATTTGGTTAATGCCCTAAAAACGTACAGTCGACCATTCGATGGCCTAAGAAGAGCAAAAAAGATGACGACAAGAAGGACATGTCCAAGTGGTGTGACTTCCACAATGATCACGGCCACACGACGGAAGAATGTCTAGCTGCGAAAGGAACTAGCTTGGCTTGTCCCGAAGGGACATCTCCAAGGGTTGATCGACAAAGAGACAGTGGAAGTTCATAACGCACGACCTCCATCCTCTGTTCATGCTAAAGTCGTAAACTGCATAACAGGAGGATCCGATGTCTATGGTTTGACCAATTTCGCAGCAAATAGAGGCAGTTGAACAACGGATTGATAATCCAGCTTACGGTAGGGAATTGCTCGACCAAGAGAGTCTTGATCGACGGAGGCAGTTCAACGAATATCATTTTCCTCAGCACCATCAAGGCGATGGGGATCGAAAAGTCAGAGATCACTAGTCGCTCGACGGACTTGGTAGAATTCAACGGAGACTCGACAACTACCATTGGGGAAATCATTCTGCCCGTATGGTAAAAGAGTCAACAAGCAGACCGTGTTTAACGTGGTCGATTGCTCTTCAGCCTACAACATTATTCTGGGTCGTCCATGGATTCACGATATGAAAGTTTTACCTTCGACGTATCATCAGATAATCAAGTTCTCGACTCCATGGGGGTCCGGGAGATCAAAAGTGAACATAAGATCGCTCGTGAAATGTTATAAGGTGACGCTAAAACCCCAGAAAAAGGATATCTAGCGATTACAGGGCTAGGATGTCCTTGAGTCTGTCGAGGACTATCGTTTGGAAGAAGTCGTCTTAGACCAGGACATGCCTAACAGGATCGTTTTCATAGGATCATCGTTAGATCCTACCATCAAGGAAAACTAATTTATTTTTTGCAGGAACATGCCGACTGCTTCGCTTGGACGCACGAGGACATGGTAGGCATAGACCCGGACGTTATTTCCCACAAGCTGAACGTCGTCCCATCGTACACACCCGTCAAACAAAAGCGTCGAAAATTCGCCCCAGAGCGAAAGAACGTAACCAATGAAGAGGTCGAAAACCTGCTTAAGACCGGGAAAATCTGAGAGGTAAAATATCCCGACTGATTGGCAATGTCGTGGTAGTACAGTTGTATAAGAAAACTTAAATCACATGCTTCATAGATTCAACCAATAAAATTATTCGGTTACACGTCATCTCTAATCAAACCATAGTCATTCCAACCCCCAACATCTAAGGATTAGTTCATGTTTTGTTTGGAGTGGATAAACACTCAAGAAAAGGATAGAAATCAAAGTGATAAAACATCGTGTTCATGAACGTGAGTCTAGTACTGATGGATTCCCTTCTCTCGGCTCTAATCCGTTGATGGTGGATGATTCCCCTTCAATCGTCTCTCTATCGTGGCTCAAAAATGGTGAATTCTCTTTTGAAAATCGCTTCTTTCCAGCCCTCCGTCGCACAAAAAAACCGAGATACCCTAATTATGGAAATTTGGCATGTCCAAAGGACCCATTTCCTTACCATACATCGATTTCCTGACCTCAACAAGGCATGTCCAAAGGACCCATTTCCTTACCATACATCGACGCGATGGTCGACGCCACCGCTGGTCATGAACTCTTAACATTCATGGACGCATATTCTGGATACAACCAGATCCTGATGCACACCACCGACCAATAGAAAACTTCCTTCATGGCGGACAAAGGTATTTACTGTTATAAGGCTCTGCCGTTTGGTTTGAAAAATGCAGAATCAACATATCAGAGATTGGTCAATAAGATGTTCAAATAATACCTTGGCGATACGATGGAGGTATACATCGACGACATGCTTGTCAAGTCAAGACATGCAGTCGACCATATTGACCATTTGAAGAAGTCATTCGACGTCCTCAGAGAATACCAGATGAAGCTAAATCCAATGAAATGTTCCTTCAGTGTAAGCGCCGGGAATTCCTGGGATACATGGTGATACGATGTGGAATCGAAGCCAATCCAGATCAGATCAAAGCCGTCATCGATAACAAGTCACCTAGAAACTTCAAAGAAGTCCAAAGACTCACTAGTCGCATAGCAACACTGAACAGGTTTATCTCTCGATCTTTAGATAAGTGCCATTTACTTTACAACGTCTTGAGAAAAAACAAGGGCTTTGAGTGTATGAATGACCACAATCAAGCGTTATAAAAACTCAAAGAATACATGGTGTTGTCACCCCTGCTGTCGAAGCCCAAGGACAATGAAGTCATACAGCTCTACTTAGCGGTCAGTCCCAATTCAGTAAGTGTTGTCTTGACTCGAGAAGACGACAAGCGTCTGTTAGTCCAAGAATCTAGTGAATACACACACCAAATAAGCACAAAGATATAGAGAGAGAAAGTATGTGGAGAATATGTCATTGATGTCATAACTCTCTCAAAGTACAAATGAGTCAAAAGGTTACAAAGAACAATAAGGAACTAGCGAAGGCAAAAGGAAAGGACGAAAAACTTTGCCTTGTGTCAAACAAGAATGAAGAGGCATGGCTCAGGCACAACAGGTTTTCTCATTTAAACTTTCATACTTTAGATATACTTGTGAAGCTTAATCTGGTAAGTGGTCTACCCAATCTCAAATTCGACAGAGATCATCTCTGTTCTGCTTGCGAAATGTGAAAACTCGAAAGAGCTTCCCACAAGACCAAGTCAGATGTGTCGTGCACCAAGCATCTGCACATGCTCCATGTCGACCTCTGCGCTCCCATTTCTGTGCAGAGCTTATGAGGCAAAAAGTATATCCTTGTTCTTATTGATGAATTTTCAAGGTATACGTGGGTTGAATTTGTTCGAAAGAAGTCTGATGTTCCCCAAATACTAATCAAACTAATGAGAAAAATCCAGGTTCTATATGATTGTAAAGTGCAGAAATTGGAAAGTGACAATGACACAGAGTTCAAAAACTTAACCATAGAAGCCTATCTCTCTGAAGAAGGAATCGCAGAACTTCTCTGTCGCACGAACTCCACAGCAAAATGGCATTGTAGAAAGAAGAAACCGAACGCTTATGGAGGCCGCCAGAACCATGCTCACTACATCAAGATTACCGACTTCCTTTTGGGCAGAAACAATTTCAACCGTATGCTTCACAAAGAATCGATCTCTGATCGTGAAACGAAACAAGAAAACTCCCTACCATTTGATCAACCAAAGAAACCCAACATAAAGTTCCTTCATGTATTTGGTTGCAGATGCTTTGTTCTGAATGACAGAGAACAACTTGGAAAGTTCGACAAGAAGGCTGAGGAGGCAAACTTTATTGGCTACTCATCCACCTCTAAAGCCTACAGAGTCTTCATCCTTAAATCAAGAATGATACTGGAAAGCATCAATGTATCTTTTGATGATTCTTTCCAAAAAACTTCTGAACAAATCAGCTCAGGACTCGGGCTAAACAAACAAGCCTCTGTCGCATCAATCTCTCGAGAAGCAGAACTAAATCTACTGTTCGAGGATATGTTTGATGATGAAGATCCCTCTGTGAATGGACACAGAGCCTCTGGAATCTAAAACTCTGCGGACCAGTCTCCACAAGGTATATCTCTTACTGGTCCTTTGAATACTTCACCCTCTTCAACTACGTGTGTAGGTACAACTATTGAGGGGGAGCATGCAGAAAATACTACAGAAAATGACAAGGATTCCACACCAGAACAAGCACAAAATCCAACACCTGTGACCACATAGGACTCCCCACCAGAGCACGATGAGAACTCCACACCAATAACAACAGAGGCCTCGACCCCAAAAATTCAACCCCTGTAATGAGCACAAATGACATACCATCTACAACAGAAGTGGTGCATGAACCGACAAATGTACCTACAGAGGGAGAACTTGATGTTACTAATGACCATCTTCCTCAAATGACCAAATGGATAAGGAGTCTTCCACAGAGCCAAATCATTGGTGATCCTTATGACAAAGTAAAGACTCGATCAGCCATTGCTAATTTTTGTTTCTACATAAATTTTATCAGTATGATCGAACCAAAGAAGGTCTCTGAAGCCCTAGAAGATCCAAATTGGGTGAAAGCTATGCAAGAAGAGCTTTTACAATTTGAACGCAACAAATTTTGGTCCCTCGTACCTCTGGCAAAAGGCAAAACTGCAATAGGGACCAAATGGGTTTTCAGAAACCAGAAGGATGAAGATGGAGTTTTCATTAGGAACAAAGAAAGATTGGTGGCTAAAGGATACTGCCAAGAGGAAGGAATAGACTACAAGGAAATCTTTGCCCCTGTAACACGCTTGGAGGCTATAAGGATCTTTCTATCCTTTGCAGCCCACTGAGGTTTTAAGGTATATCAAATGGATGTAAAGTCTGTCTTTCTCAATCGTCAAATACAAGAAGAAGTATATGTCTAACAACCTCTAGGATTTGAGATTTCCAAGTTCCCAAGTCATGTTTACTTTCTGGATAAGGCCCTCTGCGGACTAAATCAGGCCCCCAGAGCTTGGTTTGAATGATTGTCCAATTTGTTGCTTGTAAATCAATTCAAAAGAGGTACAACCGATACTACTTTGTTTTATAAGAGAAGCAAATGTGAGATTTTTCTCGAACAAATATATGTGAATGACATTATATTTGGCTCTACAAATGAAGAGTATTGCAAGAAGTTTAAAAAACTCATGAAGAGTGAGCTTGAAATGAGCATGATGGGAGAACTTAACTTCTTCTTTGGGCTTCAAGTCAAACAAACGACAGAGGGTATTTTCATAAATCAATCAAAATATGTTTCTAATATTTTGTCAAAATTTAAACTCGACAACCCCTATGGCCACTGGATCTAAGTTACACTCAGATCCAAAGGGTAAATCTGCCGAGTTCAAACTCTATAGAGGCATGATAGGGTCTCTTTTGTACTTAACAGCCAGTAAACCAGATATTATGTATGCTACATGTCTTTGTGCAAGGTATCAAACAAGTCCCAAATAATCTCATCTTTATGCAGTAAAGAGAATCTATGGATACCTCAGAGGGACCAAAAATATTGGGCTCTAGTATCCAAAGAACTCTGGCTTTGATCTAATGGCTTATACAGATTCAGATTATGAAGGATGCAAACTAGACAGGGAAAGTACCTCTAGAAGTTCCCAATTTCTAGGATGAAAACTAGTGAGTTGGACATCCCAGAAACAAATTTGTGTGTCTACTTCTACGGCAGAAGCAGAATACCTTGCTGCTGCTAGTTATTGCTCTCAAGTGTTATGGATGAAAACTCAGCTCGGAGACTATGGTCTAGACATTGAGAAAATACCCATCCTCTGTGACTTAAAAAGTGTCATTGCCATCTCTGCAAATCAAGTACAGCACTCCAAAACAAAGCATATCAATATAAGGTACCACTTTCTGAAGCATCATGTCGAAAAAGGTACAATTGAAATGTATTTTGTACCCATAGAGTAACTTATTGATCTGTTCACTAAAGCCTTAGATGAGAAGAGATTCTTATTCTTGGTCGGCAAGTTGGGAATGTTGAATATGAGTTGACCCACAGAGCCTCTGCATTTTGGTACAGAGACTTTCATCTTGTAAATATGTACTCCTTTATTTCAGTATGTACAGTTTTTTCTTTGTAAAGTTTTTATTTACCACAGAGCTTTTGTGACATTGCATAGAGCCTATAGCACTAGTCACAAAACAAAACTCATAAGAGTGGTTGATCTATGTCTTGTGCACTACTTGTCATATTAGACCCAAGCATAGATCAAAGGGGAGCAAAAGTAATTCAGAGGGGGAACGGAAGATATTCGTTGTTCGAGCAAATAATTGAAGAAGGTGATCTTTCTAGGGGGAGCAAGTCATTTTTGGTAAGTTTGACGCACAAACCCATTTTCAAAAACACTTTTCTCGGACACAATTTTCCAAATATGTCCCAATTTAGCTATTTAAACAAATCAAAACTTTGGTTTGTCAAAATCTTTTAAGAACTTTCATTTATTAGAAATTTTGGGTCAAAGAGCCATTGTAACGATTCACAGAGCCTCTGTGCCACAGAGCCTCTAAGACCACAAATTTCTTAGAGATGACTCTCTCGACCAAAACAATGATTTTCAAACGATTTATGTAAAGAAAAGGTGTAACCAATGTGCGAGGTAAAACCGACCCCAGATCGCAGAAGCTCTCTCTTCCACAGAGCTTCTGTCCCTTTCCAACACTTGTGTGTTTATGGAATTTCTTCCGGGGTGTGGGTTCTTTTCTAAGTGACAGGCATAACACTTTAACTTCTCTTACGTGCGTGGGCGGTGATGGGAGCACACGTCCTCTTGTCCTGAACCGTCAGAACACACGTGGCATTCTGTGAGTGGTTGTGCACTGTACCATCGGTTTTGAAACGGCTCACACTCGAGTACGGATTCCAAAAATTATCCAAAATTACTTTTACCTCTATTTACCCATTTAAAACCCCTCTTTTTTACTCTTTTTCTCCACTTTTTACTCTCAATAATGTCGAACGAACCTGCAACATTTTGCTCAAGAACACCTAAACTTCATCTTTTCTTTCAAAAACCTTCAATGGCGTCTCCTGCATCTTCACATTACTCAGAAATCCCTGTCCCTCCAAGAGAAAATGACCAAGTTCACTCTGATAGTGAAGGATCCATAAACCATCTTCCATCCACAAACCTTCTAGCTTTCATAAACTATGATTGGTACCCAAATCCTTTACCCCTGAAACCTAATAACCACTACGTCATCCTGAATCTTCAAGCATTTTCCCAGGAGTATGCTCTAGTGATAAATATGTTACAAAACCACCCCTTGAATAAAATTTTGACCATGAACACCAAGAACATTCCAAGCAGGTATGTCACGTATGTGCATCAATTCTGGCAAAGTGCCAGATTTGACGAAGAATACAAGTCTGTCGTTGGATACATGTCCACCCCTGACAACTCCAAGTACATGGCTATAGGAATCAACAGAGCCATGATTTCACAGAAGTTTGAACTCCCCACCCGCAACTTACTTGGCATAAAGAGGTATGTCGCAGAGCCCACATATGAGGAATTGGTCGACTTTGTGACCATGCTTGGATAAAACGAACCAAACCCTTGGCCAAACGGGCAGACTTGAGAAGGAACAGACTTCCACATCTATGGATTGTCATGTTCGGCATCCTTAACAGATGTCTGACAGGGAAAACGGGGAGCCCTGATCAGAGCTATCACCAGATCTTGTCCATTATGTATGGAGTATATTTTGACCTGCCACTCAATTATGCAAGGCTTATTCTGCAAGAGATGGCCTCTGCGGTAGAAAAGAAGAAGGGACTCCAGGCTGCACAACAACCTCTACCATCCCTACAATTCCAAAGGATCATCGACATCATTCTAGAACCTCTGCTACAACAAGAGAAATGGAGCATTGAAGGACCAACCCTAAAGACCTACCCTCTATCCTCCTTGAAACCAACTGTCCACCCAAATGGCTACACCTTCTGCAGACCCCTCTCAGAGAAGATGATCGAATATGTGTTAGATAAGGAGATTCTAGGGAAGTATAAACGTTAGTTCAGGACTCCCAGATCGAGTCCTGAAACCCTACCACGTGTAGGTGTGGCCATAGGAACAGAGGTAGTTGAGAGAATGAGTGAGGAAGAGTGGAGGAAAGCCCTAGAGAAGCTATGGAAACCTAGAGAAGGACCCTCTGCCAGCACCCAAAACCCGCAAACCATAGAAGTTATGATTCCCCAAACTGCAGAACCATCCTAACCAAGGAAAGAGAAGACCAAGAAAAGGAAAAACCCAAGTAACCAAACCCACAAAAGATGAAATCCCTGCATCCAGTGACCCCCAAACAACCGAAGAACCCCAAACCGACATCCCCCAAACAACAGAGGCTCCCAAACAACGAAAAGAAAAGAAAAAGAAGAGGAAAGCCATTAACCCAAAACCTGCAGAGGATACCTCAAAACCTAAGAGGAAGAAATCCAAGAAGAAACCCACATCTCCTTTGCAAACTATACAAGAGGAACCTGAAGAAATCCCTACCCTTGCCATAGAAGATCGAATGCCCACACCCATCTCCTACGCAGAACCAAATAATCAAGCCTCTGCAGCCTTACAAGATGACCAACCTGCAACATCTTTCGAGAATTATCTTGCACGAGGAGGAATGGACGTTTCACTTGACACTACTAAATGGCGCGACGGGTATCCTGGTGATGGTAGAGATCCTCTCATTACAGAAGTCGACTCTGACGCTGAATTAGACATTGATGCTGAAGAAGAAACCCTTAGATGCACAGAAGAAAATGTGCTAGGAAAACAAACGGATGAGAAAAATAGACTAAGAAAAGATGCCTCTGGCACATACCCTAAACTCCCCCCCCCCCCCCCCCAGTGCAACCCAAATATCTGCCTTAGTTGGTCTAGCAGTAACAGAGGACATTGAAACAGAGGTGCACACCTCGAACCTAACCCTAAATAGCCGGACAGAGGAACCTTTTTCCTCATCTGCTCCAATTTTGAGTCGGGTTCCCACACCTCTGGCTGCATCCTCCCAAGAGGATGTAGTCATTGAAACGATAAGTGTCCAGTTGCCCACGGACATGCTACTCCCTAGCACAGAGGCATTCGTTGCTTCCACACTACATGAGTTAGAAACCACAAATCCTTCAGAGGGATTTAGAATGCACGAAGACGAAGAGGTCTAGACAAACCTCCAAGTCAACTCGCCACCCCCTCTGTGTCCAACTCTAATTTGGCACATAAGCAAGGTGACGACAGAACTTTCTTAGAGGTTGAGCCATCTAAGGATGACTCTCCTCGAGGATCGAAAGGAAGTCCCACTGACCTCAACATCAATGTAGGGTCAAAGTTGGGCGCTTCAGGAACAGAAGCAAACTCTAGTGATGAATGTGTTCATCCAGAGGTTACCCGTGGTTCATACGTGACAAGGGATGAGTTCCAAACCTTTGTCACCTCTGTGACCAACTCCATCACCGAGTTGAAAAGCTTGGTGAAATCTTCTGCGGATGCAACGAATAATCTTTTGACTTCAATGAGCACAAACATGGAATCAATAGTGACATAAGTCAAAGCCAACACAACAAAGCTCAACGAACTCCAGAGTCAAGTTACTCAGAGCTCCTCTTCCACCCTACCACCTAAAGTTCAAAATTCCATAATCTCTCTAACCACAGAGCTTCAGTCGGCAAAATCCTTCGCAGAAGTGCTAAGTAAGCAGAATGCAGATCAACCATCCACTTCCATAACAACATAGGATCTAAAAAGGGCAATAGAGCAAGTGCAGCAAACCACCGCAACCCAACTCTTACCTCTCAAACCCACATACTATATTACCAGAGAGCAAATCAATGACATCGGGCAGAAGGTAATCAATGAGATATGTGGATTCGTTAAGGCATTCATCGTGGCCAATGCCTCATATACCAAGGAATTCAAGGCAAGCATGGCACATCTCCGATTTAAATCTGAGGCAGACGTCACACATATACTTGGTATATGTGACGATGTATGCGATAAACTGGAAGCAACTAAGCAACTGCTATGAATCCGCCTAAGAAGAAGCCAACTCCAACCACTTGTCAAGCAGAAGCATCTACAAAGACAAAGCATGATGACCCCTCCAACGATGGAGATGGACCATCGGGTCATCATGAGAGGGGGGGGGGGGAATATCACAGAGCCAAAAACCGCAGGACCCTCATCCACAAACCAACCCTTAACTCTAACCCAATCAACCCCAAGTGCCCATCTCGAGAAGACCATAGAGGCAACACCAACCTCTGTGGAAATCAATGCTAAAGAAGACTTACCCTCACCCACTCCCAAAACCAATGAGCAATCTCCCTCTGTACCCAAATCCATTCCCAAAACCCCAAGAGTTAAAACCTTTGCATCAAAACCCTCAAAAGCCAAGAAGGACCTGAACATCAAGGAAAAATCAGTAGAAAAGGAAGCCACAGAACAACCCCCTCAACAACCTCAACAACCACAACTCAATCATCACAGAGCCTGAAACCAAAAGAAAAACCCAAGGATAAACCTACGGTAGAAGACAAAGGGAAAGAACCCCAAAAACCAACCTTTGAGCCTCAACCCAACCCATACCCAACAAAACCCTGGTACAACGCCTTCTTAACCCCAAAACCTTAAGAAGAGGATTGGGATCTACCACTACCTCTGTCATTTATCCCTCCACTTGCAACATCTGCCCCTACAAAATCCAAAGGAAAGGAAAAGGTTACAGAAGATCGAGTTGCCCAAGTCATCCGCGACATGGATGCACTAAAGAAACCAATTCCCTACCCAAAACTCCCTCATAAAGAATGGAATAGGTAGTGCACAAATATCTCTATAGCGTTCACATGAACGATGTCATCCCAGAGCCTACCCTTCACTCTGACGTAGTTGAGAAGATAAGAATAAACTTCTACAGAACCAAGGCACAAAAGGCATAACTGGTATGGTCTGACTCAAAAATCAAAGAGGTATTCGGTATAAAGCTTCTGCACACCCACCACAAGGAATTATATTATTGCCAATACCATATCCAAATGGAAGACATGTCCAAACACAGGTTCACTGATGCTGACATAAGAAACTTGCACCCATATGACTTGGCAGAGCTTTATGACTGGACTATGCAGAGAATTGGATGGAGAAAAGAGCACGAGAGAGCCCATCATGTGATCAAGAAAGTCATAAGGGAAAAGCTCGTATTCTATTGTCTACTCGATTTTTAGATCGCTCTTGACCTCGGTGTTAAGAAGATAAAGCTGACCACACCAGATGATCACTGCCCAAGCTCTGCTGACATAATTCCCAAAACCATCATCACTGCTCCCAGAATCGGCTACGTCTTCAAAAATGAACAAGGACAAAAGAAATTATTTGTGAGCTATGACTGCCAAAAATACGCCACAAAGACCCTACTCAAGTTCAGAAAATCAATCATGAAGCACAGAGGATTTGAGTTTGTCAACCTACAAGTTGCAGACCAAATGATCACATACATTGATGCCACTCTGCGTCTCAGAGAACTTGTCGCTTACTTCTACAAAGAACTTAAGACCAACAACTTTGGAAAGAAGATAAATGATTTTCCGATGCAAGAATTTCGACTGCTCTCGAACTCTTGCTTTTGATTAATCATGTAATTTGTCTATTAGTAATGCCTCTGGCAAACTATTAATGGAATCATCTTTTTACAGAGGTTGAAATTGATACCTCTTGTCCATTTTAGCTTAAGTTTCTTTTAACTCTATAATCTTTCCATTTTCAATACGTAGAGGAGATTGTTAGCTCCATTAATTTCTTGTAAAAGTATTGAAAAAGTGGCTAAGGACAAGACCGCAGAAGACCTCTGCCGATCACACCAAGACCTCTCCGCACGAAGCCTCAAGCCTCTGTCGTTCAACTTTCAAGAAATCAAGCTTAACCTGAAGATCATACTTGGAACACAGAGCCTCTTTGTGGCCAACTTTCTGAAAAATGAACTTGTGCATTTTCAAGACAAAGAGCTTGTGCCTCTCACTTAGGTAATTACGAAGATCCTGAAGATCCATATAGTACAACACGATGTATTACTTCCAGGTGTCACCATTTCATTGATGGCAGCCTTTTCTTTGTACAACCACGACAACCTTGCCTCTATACGTAGTGAGCACTACACTGCATTTCATGCGCGCACACACATAGGTCAGAATAGCAGTGAGAGAATTCTTGGAGAGAAATAAACACATAAATGTGTGTTCTAGGTGTAATGCTATTTTGATATTCTAATGAGATATGACTCATTGAAAGCTTAATACCTTATGTTATTTCTTAATGTCTCTATGTGTTAAATCTACCATTACTCAAACATATTTGTGTTGATTAAAGCTTCTGCGTCTATTCTGTTTCATACTTTGTTTTTACACTTTTCTGTTTGAGTTCATCATTGTTGAGATAAACTGGGATCAACAAGCTTAAAAGATTGTGCGCTTATTTCAAAGATTGTTTATATTTGTTCATATAAACACTATCACATTCTTTTATACCCTAATACTTCATGATTGTCTTTCATGATATTTGATCTGATTGATACATTGTCAGATTCTCAAACAAGTCTTTCGAATTCATTTCATTCATTCAATATCCTTGTTTTGAAAATCTTTAACGTTCAAATGCTCAAATATTATTGATATTGTTGAGATAATTGTTAAGCTAAACTGTTGAACAACACAAACTTTTTAGGACAAAATTTCATGGGATCAGTGTGATGTCATAAAGAACTTCTATGGATTCACGTTAACCAGTGTTTCCTACCCAATAGGTTATCCTTGAGTAATTGAGGGGTGAGGGGTCTACATCAAAGAGTTGGGGAGGAAGTTCATCCGGTTGAACAACCTCATAGTGTTATGCGGTAAAATGTAAATGAGAGTTTGGTTAGAAGTGAACAGATTAAAAACATAAAGGAGGTATGAGAACAGAGTTAAAGGAAAAAAAGAACTCTACACTAACTATTTCTGAGTCGGGCAGCCACCCTACTGATTGGCTTACATTCTTTGGTGACCATCATTGAAATAGGCAGCGAGCCCATGCCAACTCTTGCTTTAACCCCACCAGCTACTCATCTCTTTCTTAACAAAAAGGTGATTCAAAAATTTTCTTGGGGACGCAGCACATAACCTATCTAATTTTCATTCGGAAGGTTTGGATATTTAAAAAGAAGTTTGCCCCACCTTCGCACTTCGATCATGCACATTAAGTTCGTGAAAAACTTGTTGTCTCAACGTTTACACAATTTGAGCCTGATCAAGCATAAGTTGCTTCAATCATTTCTACACTTGCACGTACACACAAGGAATATGTTTTCTTGTCATAACGTTCATAGAATTTCCTTTGTATTTTTCGATGATTGAATGGAATCCCTGGGGGAGTGAACATCAAAAAGCTCATTTTCAAAGTACATTTGTTGTACTAAGTGGCTCCGTGCTACTTACAGGCATATTAAATGTTTCATATGTTGATTCTGTTGGATGTGTGTATTACAAAACTTTTATCAAAACAGAGGAAGCATAAAAGAACACACTATCTTTCAGTGATTAGGTTACAATAAAATTAAAAGTAACATAAAATAAGAGAAGGATTTAGAATGACCTTTTATGAAGATGATGAAGAAACAAATAGTAGGATTCTCTCTATCCGAAGCACACCCCAAAGATGTAGTTGTATGTAGCAAGAAATTGTCTCCTTTCTCTTCTCTTTGCGATCTCCAAAGCCACCAAACTTTAATCACCTTGTGTAGCTAGTCAAGAAATTGGTCAAAATTCCGTGGTATGAATTTTGCACCGTGAATGAGAGAGGAGAGAGTAGAAGTCGATGATTTCAAGAAAGTTAGGGGAAAGTGATTTAACTTCCTCTTTAAAACTATCACATTTAATTCTCATAATTATCTAGACTAGTTTGACATTATCTAATAATAATTCAATTAGTCTAATAATTATCTAGATTAATTAGATATTGTCTAATAACAAATATGGACTAATTACTAGTTAGTCCCTCTAGTATATCCATATAATTAAAACACCTTTAATTAATTACTTGTTAAACCCTCTAGACTATTTTCTTGCTTTTACACAACTAAACTGTGTGTGTGACCCAATAGGCCCCATGCATTTTATAACCATTACCATTTTGTTGTGTTAAATGGGCATATCTCCAACAGACTCTCACTTGCACATGTCACTACAACTGAATAGTAATATCAATGGTCAGTATCTATCAATACACCATTGCCCCTTCTGTTAGCATGAGGTACGTCATCCAAGACTCAATTTCTGCGTTAAGCAGTCCTATAGGTAAGTGATCAAATATCCCTTTGTTACAGATATCCATGTGAACGTGAGACATGGAACATAGTCAGTCTCCAGATCGTTCACTATTATGTTTCTCGATAAAGATTTGGTGTAACCTAAAGATGGACTGTAAGTTTGATCCAACATCAATCTAGTCCGAGTATGCATACATTTAACGTCATCACCAAATCATCGAGGGGCCCATGGATACCGCTTTTATTACTAGATAAAAGGAAAAAAATAGTATTGACTACATAGATCTCCTACCCACTATCACGCTACACCCAACGGTTCTCTTTATAGTCGCCTGTTACGGACAACGTTGGAGAAACATTAAGGCATAGCACACTTCGTGTCAAGAATCTCATGTATCTCTACTTATGGATAGTAAATATTACCATCGTAGAATTGCTTGTGACATGATCCATGAGCAATCTCTAAGTGTGGGTCGTTCCAATACTTGATCTCTATTAAGTACATGTGAGTGTATAGTCGCATCTCTATGCTATATCCATCTCTTATGGACAATCAACTAACACTCCACATCAGTCTTAATTCACTACTCCCTTCCAGTGTAGAACGACTGACTGTGGAAGAATTCTGAAATAATTGTCCAAGGAAGTTAATAAACATGCAAAATTAGAACATTAATAGTACACCGAATTTGAGTATCTGCTCCAAGCATATATTAGGATCTCAATCATAATATCGATACATCATAAAATAAGTGTCCAAGTTCTGAAATTTCAAATCAACTAAAAGAAATACAGTAAAGCCAAATCGTTAGTAAATCTAATGCCTATGGACATAGTATAAGCATCATGCTTGGTATGCGACAAAGGCTTGGTGAATGGATCAGCCAAGTTTCCATCTTTGCCAGCTCTACTAATGATGATGTCTCTGTCTTCAACAATCTTCCGAACGTAGTGAAACTTCCTGAGTATATGTCGTGTGCGCTTATGTGATCTGGGTTCTTTAGCCAGGATGACTGCACCCTCGTTGTCACATAAGATCTCTATGGGATCATTAATGCTAGAAACTACACCAAGATCCCCGATGAACTTCTTTATCCACACGGCCTGTTTAGCAGCCTCGTTGATTGCAATGGCTGATTGCAATGTACACAACCTCTGTTGTCGAATCGGTTACAGTGCTCTGCTTGGAGCTTCTCCAAGAGACTGTACCACTGTTCAACAAATACACGATTCCCGACTGCAAGCAAGAATCATCTCTATCGGTTTGGAAACTAGCATCAGTGTAACCCTTTACCCCGAGTTCCTCCGCACCTCCACAAACCAAGAACATTTCTTTAGTTCGTCTCAAATACTTGAGTTTACTGCTGTCTAATGGTTATTTCCTGGATTGGCCTGATATATGCTCGTCATGCTCAAAGCACACGACACATCAGGCCTAGTACATATCATGGCATACATGATTGATCCTATAGCCGAGACATAAGGGATCCGACTCATCCTTTCTAGCTCTGGACTAGAACTATGACACTGAGACTTGCTAAGTGCCAAACCATGCTGCATAGGAATGAACCCCTTTTTGGAATCCTGCAAGTAGAACTTCTTCAACACTTTATCTATGTAGGTACTTTGGATTAGATCAATAAGACGCCTAGATCTATCTCTATAGATTTTGATGCCCAATATGTATGTTGCATCTCCCATGTCCTTCATAGAAAAACATTTCCCTAGCCAAGCTTTCACGCTTCGCAAAGTAGGGATATCGTTTCTCATAAGGAGTATGTCATCTACATACAACACAAGGAAGACTACAATGCTCCCACTAGTTCTGACACATACGCATGACTCATCTTCGCTCCTCAAAAAACCAAACTCTTTGATTTTCTGATCGAAGCAGATGTTCCAGCTGCGAGAAGCTTGCTTAAGTCCATAAATAGACTTCTGAAGCTTACACACTCTATCAGGATGCTCGGACGGTACAAAACCCTCAGGATGTGTCATAAACACATCCTCAGACAACTTACCATTAAAGAAAGCGGTTTTTACATCCATCTGCCATATTTCATAGTCATGAAATGTTGTTATGGCAATGAGTACCCAGATGGATTTTAACATAGCCACCGGTGAGAAGGTTCATCAAAGTCTACACTATGAGTCTGTGTGTAGACCTTCGCCACCAGTCTAGCTTTGTACGTGTGTACTTTGCTATCCATGCCAGTCTTCTTCTTGAAGACCCATTTACACCCCACTGTCTTTTGACTGGTTTCTGATCAACCATGTCCAATACTTGATTATCATACATGGATTTCATCTCGCTCTCCATAGCCTCTTTCCATTTAGCGGCCGCAGGGCCTGCCATGGCTTCCTTATAACTGGTAGACTCATCAAGATTTACCTGTGTATCATCACCATCATATATGAGTAAATTATATCTTTCTGGTGCATGACGCACTCTATCAGACCTGCGAATAGGTAGTGGCTGGATGTCAGATTCCTCAGTAACTCTTTACTGAAGCTCAACAACTGTAGGCTCTATAACCTGTTGTTGAGAACTAGTGCCAACGTCAGGTTCCATGTTGGTTGACTCTTGAATTTCTTCAAGATCAATTCGGCTCCCACATGCTTCTTTGGACATCAGTTCCTTGTCAAGGAAGAATGCCCTTCGAGCAACAAACACTTTGTTCTCTGAAGGTTTATAAAATAAATATCCAAAAGAATTTGTTGGGTATCCAACAAAATAACACCTCCCTGATCTGCGTTCTAGTTTTTCTTGAGCTTCACGGCGTACGTAAGCTTCACAACCCCAGATTTTTAAATATGCAAGTGAAGGAATTTTTCCATTCCATATTTCAGAAGGTGTTTTGGAAACCTTCTTCATTGGTACAAGATTCAGGACCCTTGCAGCAGTTTCTAAGGCATAGCCCCAGAAACCGATTGGAAGCGTATCATGGATCGAACCATATCAAGCAATGTTCAGTTTCTCCTTTTAGCTACACCATTATGTTGTGGTGTCCTGGGCGGAGTAAGTTGTGCGATTATACCACAACTCCTTAGATGATCTTTGAACTCTTGATTAAGATACTCACCACCCCTATCGGATCTGAGAGTCTTAATCTTTCTGTTCAGTTGATTCTCTACCTTGTTTTGGAATGTCCTGAACACCACGAGGGTTTCAGATTTATGTTTAATCAGATAAACATATCCATACCTACTAAAATCATCAGTGAAGGTAACGAAGTATCTCTTGTCGTGTCTTGTGACTGATCTGAACGACCCATATACATCAGTATGTATTATGTCCAACAGATCATTGCCCCGCTCACAATTCCTGTAAACGGTGCCTTCGTCATCTTTCCCAGAAGGCAAGATTCACATTCATCATTCGATGTTTGGTCGAACGATTCCAAAATCCCATCCACTTGGAGTTTGGTGATGCGTTTCTTGCTAATGTGACCAAGACGACAGTGCCACAGACACAACTTATCCAAACCATCTTTGGATTGAGTCGATTCAACATTATAGATTGAACTTCTATTTTCTCTTATACTTATACTGGTCTCATAAATACCATGACATGGGTTAGCCTTAAAATAAAAAGCATATCATCTTTATAAACAAGGATTGATCCATTATCAAACCCAAAATGAAAACCATCTTTATATAAAGCATAAAATGAAATGATGTTTCTGGCCATATCAGCCGAGTAGCAACAATCAAAGAAAACCATAGATAATCCAGACGAAAAAGAAAGCTCATAATTCCCAATCGTGTCAACGGCAGCAATCTGCTTGTTTCCCATGATCAGGTCCAGCTCCCCACGTCTCAGCTTCCTACTTCTTTTTAGTCCCTGCACATTAGTACAAATGTGAGTACCACATCCTGTGTCCAATACCTAGGAATTAGAAGCAGAAGTACTATAGAGTTCAATCATTTACTTACCTGAAGTTCCTACTCCATTAGCCTTCAGCTTCCTAAGCTCCTCCGGATATTTAGGAAAGTTACGCCTCTAATGTCCTACCTCCTTACAGTGAAAGCATACAACATCCTCAGGAGTCTTTGATTGAGGTATATCAGATTGAGCTTTCCCTTTGTCTTTCGCCTTGGGGTTGGGGTTGGGCTAGATAGCCTTTTTTCCCTTGCCTTTTGCAGGGACAACCTTTTTCTTCTTAACACCTCATTCACTGACCGTTTTCTTCTTTACACCTCCTTCATTGATCATCAGTGTCGGGGCAGCAGGCTTGGACTTGGTCATGTTGGACTCCGCAGTCTTAAGCATGCCATGGAACTCCATTGTGGTTTTCTCTAAGTTGTTCATATTATAGTTCATAATGAACTGTTCATACAAACCGGTCAGCGAGCTTAAGATGAAATTTGTTGCAAGCTCCTGACCAAAGGGAAAACCTAGACGCTCAAGCTAGTCGAGGTACGATTTCATTTTCAGAACATGTACACTGACACTACTACCCGGGGCCATTATACATTCTACCAGAGCTTTGACATTGTCATATCTTTCTTGCCTAGCCTTCTGTTGGAACATGTCTTTCAGCTGGTTGTTCATGTCGTACGCCCCAAGGCTTTCCATACCCTTTTGGAGTTTAGAACCATGGTCGCCAACATTAGGCAAGCAACCTCGTTTGATTCGGCTAGACGTTTTTCATATTTGTCCCGAATCGCCCGAGATGCTTCGGCAGCAGGTGCCTCAGGGAGTGGTTCCTCAATGGCCCTCTGCTTCTTTTCCATCCTTAGAACAATTCTCAGGTTTCGAAGCCAGTCCATGTAGTTCAAGCTTGTCCTTTTCACGGAGACATTTCTAACAGAAGTTTGAAATCGATGAATTCGTGTTATTTGACATCTATTAAAAGACAAAACATTGTTTTAGTGATTTGAATGATCTTCGTTAAAACAAATATATTACCTAGTTGCTTAAAACAAAGCTAAGATCCATATTTCACATCCACTTACGACGGGTTTTCCGTGGATCGTAATTCGAAGCTATTTAGGTAGGTAACCATTTTACCAATTTCATCTCTATGAAACTTTTAGATTCTTGCGGGATTCATTGACATCCATTATCACGAGTCCATATTGTAAATCAACCATACTAAGACACATGACATCTGACCCAAGACTCTCGGATATCGCGAATGTCACAAACATTATCCCTAACATCTAACCGACGCGTTGGCTTTAGCCCTTTCCCCACACCAATAGATTATTAGTTTAAATGCGTGCCTTAAATGGGTAGCGTGTGATTTACATTAAAAAAACGGGTTTTTGTTGTTCTTAGTTAAAACATTTTTAACTGTTTTCATTTTAGCAAATTTCGTTTTAACCATTTTAAAAGTTTACTGTAAATCCAATTTTATCCATTTGCCAAACTGCACTTGCAAGTTTTTATTAACTCTTTAATTAAAATTATTGTGTTTCAAAAATATTTTTTAGATTATCTATCATGCAAAACCTAGATAATAAATAAATAAACAAAACACAACCACATGCAAGTAACTGTAATATTTGCCTCAAACCTATGCGTTTTCCCATGAGCCACCACGAGAAAAACTTGGTCAAACTAAGGACTAACAACCATAAGAGATGTTGTCCCGGCTCCCACTAGACTCGCCATTTTCTTCAATGCTCGAGTGGGTCCACACCAAGACTTCAATCTTCATGAATCTTGTCTGTTGTCTTCAGTCTTCTTTTACAATTTTGTAATAAATGAATTCCTATTCTAATCTATACTATTTTACAAATACAAAAAATAGGAAACGACTCGCAGGTAGCGCAAAAAATTACAACCTTTAAAATACCAATCAACAACCAAACATCACGACACATGGTCTAACTGAGGCAAACTATTACCGGGGCCATACAAACACAAATTTTGCATATAAAAGCGATGGAGTGCCAAATCTTTGCAAGAGACAACTCATTGATAAAGACTGATTTCAACATACACTTTTGGCACTTAAAATAAATCAATCTTTGCTTGAACATACAAGCACACTTTATACTTATGCAAGTATGGTTTCATGCCAAAAACCATCCAAACATGAAATAAACAAGTGAATCAAAAGGTTCGGGAAAACACATATATAATAATATCAACAATTAAATTAAGAAATCGTTTTTCATGGTCTTTTCTCGAAAGGTTTCGAAAACCTAGTTTTCTCAAAACCCTACAATTCGAAACTTTAGTTTTAAACACTCTAAGTTTCAAAAAGAAAATCCTTTCCCAAAAGAGAAACTTTAATTTCTAAAACTTCAATTTTATATTTTAAAACCCTAGACTTCCCAAGTAAGAAACTTTTAAGTCTTATAAAACCTAATTTAAGGTTTAAAACCCTAAACGCCCAAAGTAGAAACTTTTGTTTTTATAAAAACTAACATAAATTATTAAAACCCTAAATTTCCAGAATTGGAAACTTTGTTTTTTCATAAAACCTAATTTAAAGTTTTAAAACCCTAAAATTCCAAAAGTGGAAACTTTATGTTTTGAAAACTTCAAATTAAGACTTAAATCTAAAATATCAAAATAGGGAAATATATTGTTTCAAAAAACCCTAATTTCAAAATTTAGGGTTAGAAACCCGAAACATCCAAAATTAGAAACTTTAATGTTGAAAACATCAAAACCAATAAGAAAAGCCTTAGAATTTTCTTTGTGTGTGTTTCATGCATTCAATTTTCCCACTTGAATGTATAACCACGCCCAAAACCATATTCTATATCATAAAAAACGATTCGTTATGTACTTGTACATTGTAACCTGGCTCTGATACCACTGTTGTATTGTGTGTATTACAAAACTTTTATCAAAACAGTGGAAGCATAAAAGTACACACAATCTTCCAGAGATCATGTTACAATAAAATTACAAGTAACATAAAACAAGAAAAGGATTTAGAATGACCTATTATGAAGATGATGAAGAAACCAATAGTAGGATTCTCTCTATCTGGAGCATACCCCAAAGATGTAGTTGTATGTAGCAAGAAACTGTCTCCTTTCTCTTCTCTATTCGATCTCCAAAGCCACCAAACTTGAATCACCTTGTGTAGCTAGTCAAGAAAATGGCCAAAATTCCTTGGTATGAATTTTGCACCGTGAATGAGAGAGGAGAGAGTAGAAGTCGATGATTTCAAGAGAGTTAGGAAAAAGTGATTAACCTCCTCTTTAATAATATCACATTTAATTCTCATAATTATCTAGACTAGTTTGACATTATCTAATAATAATTCAATTAGTCTAATAATTATCTAAATTAATTAGATATTATCTAATAACAAGTATGGACTAATTACTAGTTAGTCCCTCTAGTAATTCCATATAACTAAAACACTTTTAATTAATTACTTGTTAAACCCTCTAGAATGTTTTCTTGCTTTTACACAACTAAACTTTGTGTGCGACCCAATAGGCCTCATGCATTTTAGAACCATTACTATTTTGTTGTGTTAAATGGGCATATCTCCAACAGATTCAAGGTTACCACTTTCATTCTATCTGAATTTGAAAAGATTCGAATATATATATCTTTTGGAATTGACGGTTATTAAGATCAATAGGAAGAGAATATTACATGTGGTATTCAAAAATTGTGCATAAATTGAAAAGAGTTTTGATGATCATGATGCTCACAATCATCAAAAAGGCCAGGGGGAGAAATAGCAACAGAAGAAAAGGGGAGAAACTTTTGAATATTTCAATGTCAAGTAAGGAAGTTATATGTCAAAGTCGAGAAGATGTTTCGAGATGATTATAGAGAGATCGATGTTCAAAGATTGTTACAGTTAAAGAGATGAAGATACAAAGTTCAAGAAATTGTTCAAAGTTTGAAATTAAAGCTTCAAAGTTCGAAGATTCAAAGGTCAACGCTGCAAAGACTTCAAATTCATGTTCAAGACTTGGTGACTTTTCAAAGTGTAAGAGAAAGACTTTTCAAATTTGACTAAAGATTCTTCAAAGTCGAAAGTTTGAAGATTGTCAGAGCTTCAAAGTTTAAAGCAGTCAGAATTAAAGTTTTGAAGATCAAGAGTTGAAGATTGTTGTCAATTTTTTTTAAATCTTGAAGATTGTTGTCAATATTAGGGTATAAAATTGTATTCAATATTTATGTAAAAGTCAATGTTGTAATAGTCAAAGAAGTCAAAGTCATGTAAAAAGTCAACTAGATTAGAGTGTTGTTAAGCATAGGTATAAATAGGTTTGCTTTGTTGTTAAGCATGTGGAAAGGAACTTAATGGTAATATTCTTGAGAGAGTTTATTGAGAGCATTCTAGAGAGAGAAAGTTTACCATTCTTATGTAAAACTCTAAATTGTTCAAGATCAATGAATATGATGTTGATTACCTAATAGATCTGGTTTTAACATGAATGTTCTGAGTAGGGGCATTGGAAAAAGGAACTGCCCGGTTCTGATTGTGAAGGCAAATAAGGAGAAGGCTTAGGGAGTCGGACCTTCAGGTATGTATACCATCGAATTATTCAATTCTGATTATGATTCTTGGGTATTGGACACCGGATGTGGGACTCATATTTGTTCCTCTTTGTAGGGACTATGACGTAAGAGGCAGCTAAGGCCAGGACAATTGGAGCTCAAGATGGGTAATGGGACAGGAGTGGATGTTGTGTCTCAAGGTGATTATGATATGATCCATCCCAATGGTCTGTCTATGAAACTTTATGATTGTCTTTACGTTCGTAGTATCGTGAGAAACATTGTTTCAGTTGCACATATGAGACGAGATGGATTTGTCTAAATTTCTTGACGATAATTCTATTCCTGCATGTTTCCATGGGATTCCATATTTTATTCCTACGCCAGTTAATGGAATTTATGAAATAGATGTTCGTAATAGTCTTAATTCTGAATCGATGTATAATGTGAATGCTAAAAGGCAAAAGCAATATTTGAGCCAAGCATACTTGTGGCATTGCCGCCTTGGCCATATAAATAAGAACGCATTGCCAAGCTCTAAGTGGATGGTATCTTGGATTCAACTGATGATTCATTTAATTATTTGTGTCTTATTTATTAGGCAAGATGACTTAAGCGCCTTTCAGAGGAAAGCCCGAGAAAGGAAATGAGTTGTTGGGAGTGATATATACTAATGTATGTGGGCCTTTCAACCCAGCCACAAGAAATGGTTGTTACTACTTCATTACATTTACTGATGATTTCAGTAGATATGGATATGTTTATCTAATGAAACACAAATCTGAAAGCTTTGAGATTTTCAAAGAGTTTCAGAATGAAGTAGAGAACCAACTTGGCAAAATGATAAAAGCCCTTCGGTCTGACCGAGGTGGTGAATATATGAGCCAAGAATTCACCGATCATCTTAGAGAGTGTGGCATAATCTCACAACTCACTCCCCATAGTCAATACACATTCTCATTGTGTCATCCTTCTTAAAAAAGAAGACATAAGCTCCCCAAGGCGATGAACTCAATCTCATAAATCCATTCTCAAGAAGGTCTTGAAGTTGCGCCATCATCTCTTGCATCTCGGATGGAGCTAATCATTAAGGAGCTCTAGAGAACGGAGCTGCTCCCGGGCCTCGATCTATCTGAAATTCCACTTGATGGTTGAGTGGAAAACTAGGCAAAGTCATCCGGAAACACATCAAAAAACTCGTGCACCACCTTTACGTCCTTAAGCTTCTTCTTCTCGAGTTTGGCATCTATCACATATGCCAAAAAGGATGAACATCCCTTCACCAAACACTTGCATGCTTTAGCCATGGTGATGACCGCCACATTACTTTTTCTCCATTCGCCATAAATCATTACTACATAACAGTCCAAAATCGTGATTCAGATTAACTTGTTTGAACACAAAATTTCGGCTTGGTTTTTCGTCAACCAATCCATTCCGCCCACTACGTCGAATCTAGCAATCAACATGGCATCAAATTGACCGGAAACTCCCTTCTCTCGATCTGAAGGGTACGACCCTTCAATATGTCATGAATTATTACTTAACCACAATTAGCTATTTATAACACTACGACATCTTCTAAACTACTAGTAGACATAGAAAGCTTTTGGCAAAAAGAATCCAATACGAAAGACAAACTTGCACCTGAATCAAACAACACACACAAGTACGAAGTTTTGGAGAAACGTACTCGATGCCATGTCAGGCGATGCTTTTGCCTCCTCAGTTGTCATTTGAAAAGCTCGACCTAAAATCCTCGGAGGGTTATCTCTCTTCTCCAACCTACCACCCGTATTCAACTTCGGGCAATCTCTCTTGACGTGTCCCGGTGCCTTACACTCGAAACAAATAACTCCCTTAATTAGGAAGTCTCTTATGGGTGATCAGTCTTCCCACATTTGGAATAAGGAATGGGGTTTGAATTACAAGTGTCGTGATGCTTGCTTCGACACTTTTAACCCCACCCCGCCTCACGATGGTTGTCAAAATTTCTTCCTCTCATTAATGGTCGTGACCTCTTGAGAGGTCCGGGATTTCTCTACCATCTTCTCTTCTCTCCTACTGGCGCTCTCACTTCCTTTACCCGCGCGTAGACGTCTTCCATAACCTGAGCTTCCTCTATTTCCTCACTGAGGGTAAAGGCTTTGGACATGCAAATCATCAATATCATGTCCGACGGTAGGCCTTTATGATAGGTCTTGATCTTTTCCTTTTCAGTCGGGGCGACATGCCCCACCAAGCCTAGCTTCTCCATAAAAAACTTCTGGTTGTACTCCCTCACCGACATGTTTCCCTTCTTGAGGGTTCAAAACTCTACTTCAATGTGGTCCATCGCCAACTCATTGCAATATTCCTCCATTACTTTTTCCTTGAATGTAGCCCATGATAACCTTGCCAAAAACTGTGGCCTCAATAGTAGACTTAGTGACAATCCAACAAGTGAGTGTTAGGGCCAAACCTTACCCTTTGGCCTTCATCACATTCACTTGCTTCGAAGGCTTGCTCTACTCATCGGATCTAGTTCATGCAGACGACTGGATCATCTGACCCGACAAACTCTGGTGGTTTGCTACACAAGAATGACTTGTAGGAGCAAGTCCTCCCACCTCACCTTGTGTCATTTATTACAAGCTCATTAGTTCGGATCGCATATTCGGTACCCCCGGACCCCGGAACTATCACGTTCTCGACAACCGTTTCGTGCCTTCGGTTTCTAACATCTTTGTCCTTCATCATCTTCATGTAGAACTCTTCTTGATTGGCCATGGCCGCATTCATCGCTTGCATCATGTTGGCCATCATTTCTGTTTCGGGGGTCACTTCTTCCATGACCGGGTTTGAGAAAGCCAGCTTGACCCTTGGTATGTGCTTCGGCCCCCCGCCCAATATATTGGGTCTAGGCAGTTCCGTAGTTGCATTAACCCTTTCCGTTACAGAGGCTATAGACACGATCTCCTCATGACCGTCCGTCAACGTTCGTGGTCTGCCTCGAGTATTAACCATTATCAACTGTCATCCACACGAGAAGGGAGGCAAGAAATAGGCTATAAGAATTAAAAATATAGAAACGTAATACTACATTCATCAATCATCATAACAATAGTAAGTCAAGCATGCTCACGTGACAACACTTTCATAATAACATTAGCTACGTGATATTATAAATAATGTTACATTTGTCATGGAATGGAATTCAAACCCTTCATTGTTGGTCCCGAAGGGTTATACAAGTTTGTAGAAGGGGGGTTGAATACAAACACACGATTTTTACTTTCTAAATTGTTTATTGATATAATCAAACAATTTACAACTTGTTGCGGAATAAGATTAAGGATTAACCTAATCTAAACAAGTTAAGAACACTAAGTTTCTTGCACTAGAATTAAGACAGAAAGGAGATAAGAATACTACGAATAATATTCTAACACTAAGAGAGAAAGAAAAAGATGGTCGAGCAATTCAAATCTGAAGTAGGGTTCTTCTTATATACTGCATGCATTTAATGCATGGCAGTATTACTTTACACGTGGCAGCAGCTGAGTGGTTGCATGTTTTGACCTTTGTAGACAACCTTAGTAGCCGCATGGTGTACAGTGTAGAATCAGAGTTGGTTGTACGATTCTGGACAGAAGGGATGTCCGTTCTGACATTTCGTACGGAGACGTGCAAGGGGAAAGACAAAAGAAACTTGTAGAGTAGACCTCATGATCAGCGTTCGTTGAACAGTACTTTATCAGCGAGTGATAAAGCTCAGGGATTGCTGAAGTCTTCTACTTGATACTTCACGTTGAGTGGAAAATTCTGTGACTTCGCTGATATCCGCATCAGTTCATTAGTAGACTTGTCACTGGTTCTTGGGCTTGATCTTCGACTTCAGCGTAGAACCTTTGTTGACGTGAAACTTGTTTTCAGGGATCATAAGTAAACAACTAAACTATCAGCGATCACCAAAAGTACTGAACAGGCTCAGAGCTTTATAGTGAACAGTGTTCGCTGAATATTAAACTTAAAGAGCGAGAGTTCTTATCAGCGGTACTGTAGAGTCATAGTACTTATCAACGATAGTGAAACTCCAATACATATTGTCTACTTACAATTTTCACTAAGTGTTTCTTAAAGGGTCATTATCAAATCGCTGAGGGTTTGGATCAACAATCTCCCCCTATTTGATTATGACATAGCAACAAAGAAAATAGCTATGTATGAAAACATAAGGATAAAAAGAACTCATAAAATATTTGTCCCTTTTACTGTTTTCTGGGATCTTTTGAGTACTGATGGAGTAAAGTACATTCGCTGAAATTTTTCTTTAAACTTCGTATAAGGTTACAAAGGGAAGTGGAAAAATTACAAGTACAACAAATAAATTTACATGTACAAAAGATGTAAACAGTTAAGGATAGAAGAATTACAAGGAAATCCTATCAGCCATAAGGTTCTTCCTTAACGAGAAGTTCATCAAGGGTCTTTGTTGTAGGGATCATCCAGTCAGGGACAGTTTCTCCCTGATTTCTTCTTTTTTGTGCTTCTTTGAAGATCAGGGGCTTGAGATATCGTGCCTGAAGATCGCGTCTGAATTCACACCAATAGATGAGATCCCTGAGTTGTTCGATGGGAGTGATGGGAAGCTCAGAGATGCGTTGAAAGCGTTGTCCTCCATCATAGTCGTGAAAGAAGATACCATAAGGTTCGCTTATGACTTTTCCAGGGATGAAGCGTTCACCAGGAGGCAGGGAGGTGTCAAGCGCTGAAAGGTCAGGTTCAGGACCAAGTACTTCATCGCGTGAGAAACCAATACATGTTTCGTTTCAGATAGGAGGACCTGAATCTGAAGGTTTTAACTTTTTCTTTGCAGATGCCCTTCTTTGTTGAGTTGCAAGAGGAGTGGGAGGAGGAATATCCACAGCAGAAGAAACCAAGTCGATCTGTCGATTTAGAAGTTTTTCGACATGATCCTTGAATTTAGAACGTGAGCGCTGAATGGCTATTCTGATCTCCAACCATTCAGAGAGACCGTACTTCGTGATAGCATCAGCATAGAAGGATTCCGTTGTACCGTTTACTCTGAATATCTCGACCTCAACAATTGGAACTTTGATGGTCGATCTTCCAGTGATGTGTACCTTGTTAATTCTGGCAGCCCGATATCGAAAGTGTACTTTCTCTTTGCACCATGTCAAGGTAGATTGACATACCTTGGTCTTTTCTTCGATAATCTTCTGGGCGTCTTCCCACAACTGACGTTGGACTTCGATGGGAGTTCTTTTCAGTGCGGGGTCTTTCACAGATTGTTGGGCAAGCTGAATGGCGAGAGCCTTATCTTTTTCTTCAGCTTCCTTTCTTTCAGCGAGTAACCTTTCAGCTCTGAGGTGATCAGCGAATTCTTTCTTTGATAACCTGTACTTTTTAGTACTTTTTAGGAACAGGGACTTTGTCACGAGGAAGGATGATTCGCTGATCCTCAAGCTTCTGGATCATTTCTTCTCTCTTTTCTGATCCTCTTCACTTAGCTTTTGAGGAGCCAAGGAAGGTCTGTTTTTGTGAGAGAGCAACTGTTCTTTAGGTTCATCGGTCTCAGTGATTAAATCCAAGACCAGGATTATTTCTTCAGCACTTGTGGCTGGGATTATTGTTGGTGCAGCAGGAGAACTTTCAACTGGATCCTCAAGCAGGGGAGAGGACTCGCTGAAACACAACGATTGTTTAAGTAAGAAGAGTTGGGGAAGAAAAAGATAGAGAAAAGATTATGGTTAAGTGTATAGAGGATTTATGGAGAGGAGAGCTGAGATTGAGAAGGGATAGAGGAGGGATGCAGAGTAAGGGAAGAAGAGATATTGTACCTGGCTTTATTTGTAGGATAGACAGATTGCCTTCTGCAGCGAGGCCTTTGTTTTTGCCTTTATCAGCTTCAGATGCTGCAGGTTTTGTCTTAGTCATCTCCCCTGATGGTTCTTTGATGATAACCCCTTTTTGAGCTGTGCATTGTTGATAGGCTGGACGTAGAAAAAGTCATCATCATCGTCATCATCATCGTCATCATCATTTTTATGAGTTGATGATGGTTCGTTGTCAGAGATGTCGACACCTTCATCGTCTTCAGCTTCTTCTTCATCAGATTCGACCTCGTCAGCATAAGGTTCGGTCACATCAGCAACAGCTTCATCATGTTGCTCTTCGAGTTGCTCCCCCTCAGATACAGAGGGAGGTTTCTCAGTTTTCAACTCCCTAAGGTTGTCCAGTGGAAGTAGCAGCAGCATCAGTCTCCCCCTCAGCATTATGGGAAAGACCTTCATCGATCTTCTCCCCCTCTTCCACATGATGAGTAGGGGAGGTAACGGATTGTTCAGCAGCAACAACAGTCATAGGATCACTGTTTTCCAGGCCAGTGATTCCCATGAAGGTTTCAATTACTGCGATTCTGTCTTCTAGGCCAGAAACAGCAGGATTGAGGCTTTAAAGATCCTCTCGATCAGCATGAGTGAAGTGAGAAGGGGCGCAAGTTGGGGCATTCAGGCGATCGAGTACTTGCTGAAGGAGATCCTTGACCGTGGAGACTTCACCCTTGAGAGAACCAACCTCTGTCTTCAATGATATGACTTCATTGGACAGAGTGGTGAAGTTTGTTGCGAGGGGGGTGTTGGTGAGGTTGAGATCGTTGACGACTATGGAGTTGGCAGCGAGAGTAGTAGCAAATTGAGCAATGCTACCTTCTACCTTCTCCATATCAGCACCGGAGGCTTTCTTATCAACAACCTCGGTCAGTCTTTTGAGATTCTCCCCAACGTCTGTAACCGCTAAAGAGTTGGTGGAGAGAGTGGTGTTGTAAGAATCCACCTTTGTCACCAGATCATTCAGGGAGCGTTGAATATCTCCCAAATTAGGACCTGTAACAGTAAATAACTTATAAACAGAGGAAAGCTCAGAAGTTTAGGGTTGAGAGAGAGGAGTGTGTATGGTTTTGTGTATACCTGCAGGCGGGTTGGCGAAGTTGTCGAAATCTCGTAGACCTGAGTAGTGTTCCATGACGCCTTCGAGAGTGCCTTGGCGCATGGAGGTGCCTGCAGATCCTATATTTGCATCCATCATCATATGTAGAGTATCAGCAGCTGAATCATGTATGATGACGAGCGTTCCAGAGAACGGAGGGAAAACTGGAGGAGTGTCCAAAGATTGAGTTGGAGGAACAACGGTTGAGAAGAGGGATTTGGTTCGAGGTTCAGCGATGGATTCGCTGAGAAATACTTCTTCAGTCCTTAGGGGGCTGAAGGAGGGGGTTCATTTCCAAGTTTATAACCTCAGTGTTTAGAGACGCTGAGGTCGGGATGGAAGGGGTGGCTGTGTCAGCTGTGGCAGAGCGTACCACGAAACTATCCAGCGACTCTTGTAGAAAATGAGTCGTGGAGTCTTCAGCATGTGAATGCTTAGGGGGTAGCTCCTTGGTTTTCTTGATCCTTTCGGAATCAAGTTGGGAAGTAGAGTGTTTCCTTTTACGAGAAGGAGTGGAGGGTGCAGCCTGGGTATCAGCGGTGGGGATTTCCACTGAGGTGGCCGCAGAAGTAGAAGAAGGAGGAGTAAGAATAGATAAGAGAGTAGAGAGACGTACCTCGTTTGGCATGGGGCTTAAGTCGAGCACCTTAGGGCCAACCTGAGAGAGTCTCATATCACCCTCTTTTGGGTATTTGTCCCCAATTCCTTTAAAAAATACGGCGCTGATGAACCGGGGGTATGGAACGCATGTTGGTCTGTCAGCCATATCCACTTTGAACACCAAATCGTCGTAGATGATCGACGCCCAGTCAACATGGAGACCTTTCAGCAATGCATATCCCATGGCTTGCTGAGGTTGAGCGGCTTGATCAGAGGAGCCGGTTTTCGCTGTCATGCAGCTTATCAGATGAGCGAAGATGAAGTTCATCTCGCTGGGCATCTTTGATTTCTTGATCAGGGTCAGCTTCTTCTCAGGCTTTTTATCCCTCCATGTGTCCCATGTGTAACCCATTGCATCAAAGAATGCAGCGATTGCTTCCCTATCAGTTGGTTTTTGTGGTTTGGGAGAGGAACAAAGCGTTTTTCTTTAGTGCACGCCTGATAATAGCAGGGTTGATTTTGGTGGTGCAAAATTTGGTGTCATAGAGGATGGTATCAACGAGTTTTGTTGGGTCTTTAGGTGAAGGAACCTGAGCTCGTCTGGCAGTATACCAGAACTGAGCTAAAAGGAATTTATGGGCAGGGGGTGCAGTAGTTAGGGCTGTAGATAAGCAGCGGGTTTTGAGAAAATTCACAGCATCATCCAGATGTGTGACTTGCTTTTTCTGAGCAAAATCGAAAAGCGCATAGTGGTTGTTGTGTTGGAATGTAACCTTATCAAGTTTAAACTTGACCTGAGGAGCCTTGGTGAGAACCACTTTCTCAGCAGTAGTAGGGGTTTTAGCAGAAGAAGCTTCAGAGGATGCCATTTCCGTGTAACACATAAAACCACGAAGAAGATGAACAAAAATGTCTTAATGTGGAAAGATTTTCCAATAAGATGTTGAGTTTTGTCCATTTCATTCAGACCAAAGATGTCTTAATGAAGATTAGGGTTTTCCTAGTTTTGGTAAAGATTTAAAAACTAGTGAATGCCTTATTTTCCAGATTCCTTTTGAGATAGGGATTCTGGAAAAACATATGAAGAACAAGTTTAAGATTTTAGTTTTAAACTTGAGGAACAACCATGAAGGTTGTGTTCATAAAATCATGAAAAGAAAATGATTTCATTTTAAAAAGGTTTCTTTTGTTTGATCTGTTAAGAATAAGAATAAGATCAAAAACAAGTTAATGTACGAGAATAGTGAGAATATTAACCTTTGTTGTCGAAGAGGAAGATGAACAGTTTCTGGAAACAAATGTTCAAAATGCAACAGTAATTCTTTTCTTGAAAAAGAAGTTGTTCGCGTAAAGGAAAAATATAAACTCGAATGGGTTTATATAGTGAGAAGTAGAGAGAGAAAAACTATGAGCGGGAAAAGTTTTTCATGATGACACGGACACGTGTTTGCATTTGATTGGATGGAAAACGAAACGTGCAAACGTGTGTTAGAAAAAGAACGTGCCATGGTTTATCTGTTTGATTACGTCATAAACGTCCTTTCATATTTTAGGATGTCTCTGAGGTTTTTGAAAGCTCATGGACACTTTTGAAAACATGAAGCACTGAATAGAAATATCAGTGTTGGTTTTTAGAAATTTCAAAGTAGTACTGAAAGGAAGAGATATTCAGCGATGTAATTTGTTTTTGAAATCTTGCATTTATAAGCGAAAGTCAGCGAGTAAAGAAAACATACCTTGATATCAGCGAATCAATTTTGTTCAGAGAGAAGGTGATAAAAATGGGTTATACAAGTTCATTGATATCGCTGGTCAAATGTGAACCGCTGAAGATTTTACTCTTCAAAGTTCAGCATTCCAAGCTCGCTGATGAGAAAGTTGAATCTTGTCTCATCAAGAGGTTTGGTAAAAAGATCAGCTAACTGAAAGTCAGTTGGGATAAAAATAAGTTCTATATCACCATTCATCACATGATCTCTGATAAAATGATACCTGATTTCGATGTGTTTGGTCTTTGAGTGTAGCACTGGATTATTGGCTATAGCGATGGCACTAGTGTTGTCGCAATAGATTGGAATTTTCGAGAGCTGAAGGTCATAGTCCAGTAGTTGATTTCTCATCCATAAGACCTGAGAACAACAGCTTCCAGCAGCTACGTACTCGGCTTCAGCGGTTGAGGTGGACACTGGGTTTTGCTTTTTACTTGTCCAACTCACCAGCTTTCCACCCAGAAGCTGACAGCCTCCTGTGGTGCTTTTCCTATCCATTTTGCAACCTGCAAAATCACTATCTGAATAGGCGATTAGTCAAACCCTGAGTCTATAGGATACCAAAGACCTAGGTTGGGAGTACCCTTAAGGTAATGAAAGATTCGCTTTACAGCGATCATATGAGATTCCTTAGGTTCCGCTTGATATCGTGCACACAAACAGGTTGCGTACATAATATCAGGTCGACTAGCTGTAAGATACAGAAGAGAGCCGATCATCCCTCGGTACGTCGTGACATTAACAGATATTCCAGAAGAATCCTTGTTTAGTGTCAGCGGCGGTGCCATAGGGGTTTTCATAGCTGAACTCTGAGTTAAATCAAATTTTTTCAGCATATCTTTAACATACTTTCCCTGATTAATGAAAGTTCCCTTTTCATTTTGTTTTATCCGAAGACCAAGGAAATATGTTAGCTCACCCATCATACTCATTTTATACTCTGCTTTCATCCTTTCAGAGAAATGAGTACAAAGGTCAGGGTTAGTAGAACCAAATATAATATCATCGACATATATTTGAACAAGAATGATATGACCTTTTACTTTCCTAAAAAATAGAGTCTAATCGGTTTTACCACGCTCAAATTTTTCAATATGGAGATAAGTAGAGAGAGTGTCATACCATGCACGTGGAGCTTGCTTTAAGCCATATAGTGCCTTATCCAGTTTATAAACATAACCTGGATTCTTAGGATCTGAGAATCCTGGAGGTTGTTCCACGTAGACTTCTTCATTCAGCTTTCCGTTGAGGAACGCTGACTTGACATCCATTTGATACACTTTGAAGTCTTTGTGTACAGCGTAAGCTAAGAATAGACGAATAGCTTCTAGTCTTGCAACTGGGGCGAACGTTTCGTCGTAATCTATACCTTCCTCTTGTCTGTATCCCTGAGCAACAAGAAGAGCCTTGTTGCGGGTTACAGTTCCATGTTCATCCAACTTGTTTCGATAGACCCATTTAGTGCCTATCACTGACTTGTCAGATGGACGAGGAACAAGCTTCCAAACTTTGTTTCTTTCAAATTCAGTCAGCTCTTCTTGCATAGCACTGACCCAGTTCGGATCTTGGAGGGCATCATATGTTTTCTTTGGTTCAATCAGAGAAATAAAGTTAACAAATAAACAAATGTTACCTGCACTTCGTCAAGTATGAACACCAGCGTTTGGATCACCAAGAATTTGATCAATAGGGTGATTTATTGTCCATCGCTGAGCCGGAGCATGAGTTGCTGACTCAAACTGAACTGGAGGTGCTGAAGATGAAGCTTCAGAAACTTCTGGTGTATCAGCCAAGAGAGGAATATGTGCAGATGTCATTTCATTCACTGATTGCTGAGAAGTAGATGGTATGTCTGAGACATTAGGTTCAGAGGCAGGCATAGTGTTTAAAGGAATAGCTGAGACCCATGAAGTTTCAGCTTCACTAGTCTGCATGTTTGGAATGACAGTAGGACCATCATCTTCTGCGGTATGAGTATGAGGAGTGGGAACATCTTCTAAATCACCAAGATGAGAAAACATCCATTGATTCAGTTCTTCAGTATCAGCAGAAGGTTTAGAGTTCGTTGAACGGGATTCGTCAAAGGTGACGTGGATAGTTTCTTCAACAGCCTGTCTTCTTCAATTGAAGACTCTGAAGGCTTTGGAGATTGAAGAATATCCAAGAAAGATTCCATCATCAGCCTTAGGATCAAACTTTCCAAGGGCATCTCTGTTGTTCAGTATGAAACACTGACATCCAAAGATGTGAAGAAAGCTGATTGAAGTCTTTCTCCCATGAAAAAGTTCATAGGTTGTCTTTTTGAATCTTTTGACTATCAGCGACCTGTTTTGAGTAAAACAAGCAGTGTTGACAGCTTCTGCCCAAAACCGAGTAGGCATGTGAGAATCGCTGAGCATTGAACGTGCAGCTTCTATGATAGTTCGATTTCTTCTTTCAGCGACTCCATTTTGTTGCGGTGTTCTCACTGAAGAGAAATTGTGAAAAATACCTTTACTTTCAAAGAAGGAATCAAGAGAACTGTTTTTGAATTCAGTCCCATGATCACTCCTTATTGAGCGAACGGTCATGTTGTTCAGGACTTCCATTTTCCTGACAAAGGTGACGAGTTCTTCAGGGGTGTCACTCTTAGAACGGAGAAACATAACCCAGGTATAGCGAGAGAATTCATCAACTATGACCAATGTATATTTCTTTCCAGCGATGGATTGTTTGTTAACAGGGCCAAACAAATCCATATGGAGAAGTTGTAGAGGAGATGTCACTAAGGAGACTTGCTTTGGTATGCTTGCCTTTCTCACACGCTGAACATAAGGACTCTTTGGCGTATGAGTGTTGAGGTAGACCAGTGACTAACTCTTTAGAGGAAAGAGTATTCAGTGTCTTGAAGTTGAGATGTGAGAGCCTCTTATGCCATAAGCGTCATATGAGACTTTTGAGAAGAAACAGGAGTTCTCAGTGATTGTAGAGTCCATGTTTATAACGTAAACATTTTCCATATACGATAACCACTGAGAGCTATCTTCTCCTTTTTGTCAGTGACAAAGCAGGATTCCTTAGTGAAAATCACTTTGTTATCCTTGTCACAAAGCTGACTGATGCTTAGAAGATTATGCTTCAGTCCTTCAACATATGCAACTCTTCCAAAGGTTGTTGTACCATTAGAGAGTACACCAAACCCTCGGGTATAGCCTTTTCCATTTCCACTGAAAGTCACAGAGGGACCCTTCTCTTCCTTATACTCAGTGAACAGGTTCTTCTTTCCAGTCATGTGTCTAGAGTATCAGCTATCGAGATACCAGATACCCTTCTTAACCTGCAAACAAAGGAAGATTAGTTTGACTTGGGCACCCATTTCATCATGTGTACACACTTGTCAGTGGGGGTAGAAGAGGTGGAAGGTTCGGCGGTCTACGCAGCATTTGAAGATTCAGCTTTGTTTTCAGTCTTCACTTTGGTTAATTTCTTAACCTCAGTGGTCTTCTTTGCCTTGGGGGCATTGATCTTCACCTTAGCTATCTTTTCAGCTTTGGTGGCTGTAGGACACTTACTAGCAATATGATTTGTAAGTCCACAGTGATAACATTTCATATAACTAAAAGTAGTTTTAGGACCATTTGCATGTTGAGCCGTTAATTTCAAATGAGCAGGGCCAGCACCAAGTATACCCTTGGCATTGGAAATAGGAGGAACTATCAGTTCTTCAGATTTCTTACCAATAATATCCACATTAATTCTAGGAGTAGATCGCTGAATAAATCCAGGGATCTTATTCTTAGAAGTAGAGGGATAAGTTACTTATGCTTTAGAAGCATTCATCTTAGGTACAAAGGTACCCTTCTGATGTTTTGGATAAATAATTTTCTCTTTACCTTTAGAAGTTAAGGTAGAGATTTCCTCAGGAATAGGAGGTTTTACCCAGCTCAAATTTTTCAATATGGAGATAAGTAGAGAGAGTGTCATACCATGCACGTGGAGCTTGCTTTAAGCCATATAGTGCCTTATCCAGTTTATAAACATAACCTGGATTCTTAGGATCTGAGAATCCTGGAGGTTGTTCCACGTAGACTTCTTCATTCAGCTTTCCGTTGAGGAACGCTGACTTGACATCCATTTGATACACTTTGAAGTCTTTGTGTACAGCGTAAGCTAAGAATAGGCGAATAGCTTCTAGTCTTGCAACTGGGGCGAACGTTTCGTCGTAATCTATACCTTCCTCTTGTCTGTATCCCTGAGCAACAAGACGAGCCTTGTTGCGGGTTACAGTTCCATGTTCATCCAACTTGTTTCGATAGACCCATTTAGTGTCTATCACTGACTTGTCAGATGGACGAGGAACAAGCTTCCAAACTTTGCTTCTTTCAAATTCAGACAACTTTTCTTGCATAACACTGACCCAGTTCGGATCTTGGAGGGCATCGTCTGTTTTCTTTGGTTCAATCAGAGAAATAAAGTTAACAAATAAACAAATGTTACCTGCACTTCGTCAAGTATGAACACCAGCGTTTGGATCACCAAGAATTTGATCAATAGGGTGATTTATTGTCCATCGCTGAGCAGGAGCATGAGTTGTTGACTCAAACTGAACTGGAGGTGCTGAAGATGAGGCTTCAGCAACTTCTGGTATATCAGCCAAGAGAGGAATATATGCAGATGTCATTTCATTCACTGATTGCTGAGAAGTAGATGGTATGTCTGAGACATTAGGTTCAGAGGCAGGCATAGTGTTTAAAGGAATAGCGGAGACCCATGAAGTTTCAGCTTCACTAGTCTGCATGTTTGGAATGACAGTAGGACCATCATCTTCTGCGGTATGAGTATGAGGAGTGGGAACATCTTCTAAATCACCAAGATGAGAAAACATCCATTGATTCAGTTCTTCAGTATCAGTAAAAGGTTTAGAGTTCGTTGAACGGGATTCGTCAAAGGTGACGTGGATAGTTTCTTCAACAGTCTGTCTTCTTCAATTGAAGACTCTGAAGGCTTTGTAGATTGAAGAATATCCAAGAAAGATTCCATCATCAGCCTTAGGATCAAACTTTCCAAGGGCATCTCTGTTGTTCAGTGTGAAACACTGACATCCAAAGATGTGAAGAAAGCTGATTGAAGGCTTTCTCCCATGAAAAAGTTCATAGGCTGTCCTTTTGAATCTTTTGACTATCAGCGACCTGTTTTTAGTAAAACAAGCAGTGTTGCCAGCTTCTGCCCAAAACCGAGTAGGCATGTGAGAATCGCTGAGCATTGAACGTGCAGCTTCTATGATAGTTCGATTTCTTCTTTCAGCGACTCCATTTTGTTGCGGTGTTCTCACTGAAGAGAAATTGTGAAAAATACCCTTACTTTCAAAGAAGGAATCAAGAGAACTGATTTTGAATTCAGTCCCATGATCACTCCTTATTGAGCGAACGGTCATGTTGTTCAGGACTTCCATTTTCCTGACAAAGGTGACGAGTTCTTCAGGGGTGTCACTCTTAGAACGGAGAAACATAACCCAGGTATAGCGAGAGAATTCATCAACTATGACCAATGTATATTTCTTTCCAGCGATGGATTGTTTGTTAACAGGGCCAAACAAATCCATATGGAGAAGTTGTAGAGGAGATGACACTAAGGAGACTTGCTTTGGTCTGCTTGCCTTTCTCACACGCTGAACATAAGGACTCTTTGGCGTATGAGTGTTGAGGTAGACCAGTGACTAACTCTTTAGAGGAAAGAGTATTCAGTGTCTTGAAGTTGAGATGTGAGAGCCTCTTATGCCATAAGCGTCATATGAGACTTTTGAGAAGAAACAGGAGTTCTCAGTGATTGTAGAGTCCATGTTTATAACGTAAACATTTTCCATATACGATAACCACTGAGAGCTATCTTCTCCTTTTTGTCAGTGACAAAGCAGGATTCCTTAGTGAAAATCACTTTGTTATCCTTGTCACAAAGCTGACTGATGCTTAGAAGATTATGCTTCAGTCCTTCAACATATGCAACTCTTCCAAAGGTTGTTGTACCATTAGAGAGTACACCAAACCCTCGGGTATAGCCTTTTCCATTTCCACCGAAAGTCACAGAGGGACCCTTCTCTTCCTTATACTCAGTGAGCAGGTTCTTCTTTCCAGTCATGTGTCTAGAGTATCAGCTATCGAGATACCAGATACCCTTCTTAACCTGCAAACAAAGGAAGATTAGTTTGACTTGGGCACCCATTTCATCATGTGTACACACTTGTCAGTGGGGATAGAAGAGGTGGAAGGTTCGGCGGTCTACGCAACATTTGAAGATTCAGCTTTGTTTTCAGTCTTCACTTTGGTTAATTTCTTAACCTCAGTGGTCTTCTTTGCCTTGGGGGCATTGATCTTCACCTTAGCTATCTTTTCAGCTTTGGTGGCTGTAGGGCACTTACTAGCAATATGATTTGTAAGTCCACAGTGATAACATTTCATATAACTAAAAGTAGCTTTAGGACCATTTGCATGTTGAGCCGTTAATTTCAAATGAGCAGGGCCAGCACCAAGTATACCCTTGGCATTGGAAATAGGAGGAACTATCAGTTCTTCAGATTTCTTACCAATAATATCCACATTAATTCTAGGAGTAGATCGCTGAATAAATCCAGGGATCTTATTCTTAGAAGTAGAGGGATAAGTTACTGATGCTTTAGAAGCATTCAACTTAGGTACAAAGGTACCCTTCTGAGGTTTTGGATAAATAATTTTCTCTTTACCTTTAGAAGTTAAGGTAGAGATTTCCTCAGGAATAGGAGGTTTTGAAGAGGAACACTGAGAGGATGAAGTGTCAGGGATAGAGGATACGAACATTCCAAACTTAAGCATGGAATGATCAGTGGTTGGTTCTGGAGTATCAGCTTTGTAACCAAGACCACGTTTATCACTCAGGGGAATCTGAGACTTTATTATCTCAGTGATCGTTGTTGAGGATTTATACCATCCATCAACAGTAGCTTTTTCAGCTTTTAATGCAGCGATAGCTTCTTCTCGTTCGATTTTGACTAGCTGATTTATATGAACTTGATCTTTAAAATCTTCTTCAATTTTAGAAAGCTTTTCTATTTGAAGGTGACAGTTTTTAAGTTGTTCAGCGAGATCAATATTTTGATTTTCAACAACAGTTTTGCCATTCATGGCGTCATATAAACTCATAGTCAGGAGATCGATCTTTCGAAGACTATCAGCTTCATCAATATTTGAAATATTGGTAAAGAAGGAAGGTGATACCTTGGTAGCAGAGGTTGAAGCAGAGGGAATGTCAGAATTTTCTTCCTTATCTTCAAGTTTGGCCATGAGACAGAGATTGGCTTCATCATCATCTTCTGAGTCAGATGATTCTTCTTCGTCAGAGGCAGCCCAATCATAGCCTTTACCTTTCTTCTTAAAGCCTTTCAGCTTTGCGTACCTTTCTTTAAGCTTTTGATACTTGTCATCTCTAGACCTGGGGTTAGAGGATTTCTTGGAGAAAGCTGAGGGTTTATAGACTTTCTTTGACCTGCACTCGCTAGCAAAATGTCCTATCTTTTCGCAGTTATAGCAAGTAGCAGTAGCCTTATCAATAGGGGTTGATGATCTAGGCTTGTCAGTAATAGCAAGAGGTTTGTTCTTTCTGAAATTTTTCTTTTTGGCGAATCTCCTGAATTTATTAGAAAGGAGAGTCATAGATTCATCAAGATCTGAAGAGTCAGGATCTGATAAGCATTCAGAGTTAGTCTCCAACTCAGTGATGGTAACAGTTGATCGCTGAGTGGAAGGTGACTCTGAGATTAAAGCAACAGGGGTGCTTTTGGAATCTTTTACAAGATTCTTCTTAAGATGACTCGATTGCTCATTATTAAGCATCGTGCCATATAAGGTAGAAAGAGTCATAGATTTAAGATCCTTTGACAACTTGAGACACATTGAATAACTGTCCCAGCTTTCAGGTAAAAATTCTAGGAACTTTGTCAGAAGTTCAAAGTTAGAATATTCCTTACCAACGGTTTTCAGATCTATAATTAAACAGTTAAAACGTTGATGTACTTCAAAGAGAGATTCATTCTTACCACAAATGAAGCTTTCGTACTGTCTTACAAGGTTGATCTTTCGTGAGTCCTGGACTTCAGACGTACCTTCATATTGAACACAGATTGTGTCCCACATGGATTTAGAGGTTTTCAGGTTCATGACGGAATGGTAGACTTCGTCAGGAAGAGCCATGGAAAGAATGGATCTAGCTTTGGTGTCGAGAGCCACTTTCTTCTTATCTTCATCAGTCCACATATGAATTTCCTTTGGAATCAATCTTTCTGGAATAGCAGCTCTATTCTCAGCGGCTGGAACTTCAGGATCAATTCTGACAGGGATATATGGACCATTTTCGATGTAATAAGGTATAGTTGGGTCTACACCTTCTAAGAAGAGTATCATCCTATTTTTCCATAGATTAAAATTATCTCTGGATCATCTAGGGGGTTTAGCAAGAGAACCATTATCAATATAGTTAGTGTTTGTGTTGGTAGCCATTTTAAGAAATAGCAAGGAAGAGAAAAGATTAGTATAAACAATATCTTGTTTATGAGATTAAACAAATCTGCTCTGATACCACTTGTTGGTCCCGAAGGGTTATACAAGTTTGTAGAAGGGGGGGGGGGGGGGGGGGGTGAATACAAACACACGATTTTTACTTTCTAAATTGTTTATTGATATAATCAAACAATTTACAACTTGTTGCGGAACAAGATTAAGGATTAACCTAATCTAAACAAGTTAAGAACACTAAGTTTCTTGCACTAGAATTAAGACAGAAAGGAGATAAGAATACTACGAATAATATTCTAACACTAAGAGAGAAAGAAAAAGATGGTCGGGCACTTCAAATCTGAAGTAGGGTTCTTCTTATATACTGTATGCATTTAATGCATGGCAGTATTACTTTACACGTAGCAGCAGCTGAGTGGTTGCATGTTTTGACCTTTGTAGACAACCATAGTAGCCGCATGGTGTACAGTGTAGAATCAGAGTTGGTTGTATGATTCTGGAAAGAAGGGATGTCCGTTCTGAATTTCGTACGGAGACGTGCAAGGGGAAAGACAAAAGCAACTTGTAGAGTAGACCTCATGATCAGCGTTCGTTGAACAGTACTTTATCAGCGAGTGATAAAGCTCAGCGATTGCTGAAGTCTTCTACTTGATACTTCACGTTGAGTAGACAATTCTGTGACTTCGCTGGTATCCGCATCAGTTCATTAGTAGACTTGTCGCTGGTTCTTGGGCTTGATCTTCGACTTCAGCGTAGAACCTTTGTTGACGCGAAACTTGTCTTCATGGATCATAAGTAAACAACTAAACTATTAGCGATCACCAAAAGCACTGAACAGGCTCAGAGCTTTATAGTGAACAGTGTTCGCTGAATATTAAACTTAAAGAGCGAGAGTTCCTATCAGCGGTACTGTAGAGTCATAGTACTTATCAGCGATAGTGAAACTCTAATACATATTGTCTACTTACAATTTTCACTAAGTGTTTCTTAAATGGTCATTATCAAATCACTGAGGGTTTGGATCAACATTCACATATGCCAAGGGAATGGAATTCAAATCCTTCACATATGCTAAGGAATGATCAAATCCCTCAACCGTGGAATGCGGTGGAATCTAATCAATTCATTCTGCGAACGAAACATCAGTAAGGAATTTGTCATTCCAATTCCATCAAATTCATTTAAATCCTGCAAACCAAACAACCCCTAACGGGGCGTTTGGTTCGCAAAATGGAATTTAATGGGATTGGAATCCATCGAATGAAATTGACTTTGAAGGAATTGAAATGGAATTTGATGAAAGTTGACCGTGCGTTTGGTTAGTAGGAATTCAATTCCTTCACTTAAGCTAAGCAATGATGAATTCCTTAAAATTGTGAAATTCAATGGAATTCAAATTCCTTCACTTAAGCCCGACAATGATGAATTTCTTAAATTGAGAAATTCAATGGAATTCAAAGGATTCCATCATTTTCATCATGTGAACCAAACATAGGATTTGAAATTTGGTCAAATGAATTTGTCATTCCAATTCAATCAAATTCCTTTGAATTATGTGAACCAAGCAGCCTCTAAGAATTCACTAAGGTAGTCTGACACAGACAATTGAGGAACAACGATGAACCATTGAGGCATGGACCGAGTTACTATGGTTGTTAGGATTAAACAATTATTATCAATCAAAATTCGGATTTGTAAATCTACCATATAAGAATTTAGGAAAATAAAAAAACAAGATAATTAAAATTTTAAAAATCAATAATCAAAAATCAAAATATGTTATATTAATTAGTAATAAACAATTAAAAAAATAAGTCAGTAAAGTACAATATTACCATGGTAAACGACTTCTAACATCGCATACCAACCTTGTTTAGATAGTTGGTAAAATGCTACCAACCAATTAAATTAAATTCATACCAACTATATTGATATGTTTGGCATTAGAATTGATTAGTTTGTCTTGGTACAAAACGGCACCCCTAATCCATATAATTTCTTACGTAATTAAACATCTGCAGCCACAAATTATTTCTATTGATTCATAAAACATGGCATACCCAAATCATAGACGTTGCAATTCTATTTACCCAAGAGAAGAAAGAAACTAGAAAAGACATTGAATAGATCTCCGAAACCTGAATAGTGATTTCCTAAATGCAAACGTTGACATCAAAGCAAGCGTTGCTTCCCCGTTACTGAATCAACAATAGAATTGTATCCTGCTCAATCAAGAAAACAGAAACAAGATAGCAACAAAAAACCAATTGCCAAAATGGGTAGGTTTAGTGAGAAGTTGAGGTTAACGTAAGAACTAGTTATCAACCGTTCGATAAATGGATGCACATTAGGATGAGATGCATTGGATCAATTTCTTTCTAAGTGGCAGTTCATTTCATGGCATTTGATTAAAACTGATTAATGGTTCAAATCCACTTCTCACGGTTCTCACGTTAACCTCAACTTCTGACACGATCCTTCGCCTTGCCAAAATAAACTCGAGATACTATTTGTTACACGCTAAGCTTAAACAAGGCAACAAAAGCTTCAAAACAATGAAACGATACAAACTTCAACTTTAAAGTCTAACAAGCTACTTATTTTGATTTTGTTTTCAAATTCAAAATCAATATTTATCCGCTTGCTATCAAGAATATTGCGATTGTCAAACCATGAATTTTGAGGTTGAATATTAGGAGGCATTTGGTTCATTAGAAGTGGAATGACCATATTCCATTCCATCCATTGGTTCACTTAGGGGGCGTTTGGTTCGCACAATGTTTTTGGATCGAATGGAATCTGTTAAAGAAATTTGACTTTGAAGGAATTGGAATGGAATATTAGCAAGTTTGACTGGTTGTTTTGTTGACATACATTGGAATTGGAATCTGTTAAAAGAATTGGAATTTGTATGTTTGGTTTACATAATGTAGCTTTGGAATTGGAATTAAATATTTGTAAATGACCAAAATGCCTTTTTGAAAATTTGAACCATCGGTGATGGTCGGCGGTGGTTCAGAACGTTGGTGGCCGACCGTGGCTCAGATGTGTGGTCAACGGTGGTGGTCGGCATTGGTTCAGATGGATGGTGGTCAACGGTTGTTCAGATCGGTGGTGGTCGATGGTGGTTCCGAACGGTGGTGGTTGGTGATGGCTCAGATAGGTGGTGGCTGGCTGACTATGGTTCAAAACGGTGGTGGTCGGTGGTGGCTCAGATGGGTAGTGGTCGGCGGTGGTTCGGATCTATGGTGGTCGAAGGTGGATCAGATCGGTGGTGGTCGGCGGTGGTTCAGACCGGTGGTGGTCGGTGGTGGTTCAGATCGGTGGTGGTCGGCGGTGGTTCAGATCGGTGGTGGTCGGCGGTGGTTCAGATCGGCGGTGGTCGACGATGGTTCATATGGGTCTGGGTAAATCAAGTATGGAAGATGAGGATAGTTTTGTCTTTTTGAGAAAATGGGGTGGAATGAAATTAAATTCCTTCTCATTTGTGATAGGAATGACCAAATCCATGAATGATGGAATGTGTGGAATTCAATTCCATTCCATAGGCAACCAAACGTCTGAATGGAATTTGGTCAATGGAATTGATCATTCCAATTCCTTCCAATTCCATCGGAATCATGTGAACCAAACGCCCCCTTAGAAGCATTTGGTTTGACGAAATATTTTTGTAAAAGTTGGATTTCGAGAAAGGATTCGAAATCTTTGGTGTGTTTGGTTTGTAGAATTTGAAATGAAATTGAATTTCATTCTTTATAGATAATTTATTAAATCAAATTATATATATATATATATATATATATAATTAAATTATCTTTTATCAATTGATTATTACAAAACTAATGTTTTTAAACATTTTTTTGAACATTATTACAAACAAATCCTATGAAATACCGCAAAATACCAACAATCCATTGGATTTCTAAATCCAATGTTTGTGGGATTTCAATGAAATCGCATGATTACAACTCGGAACTTTCCTTTAAACCAAACATGGGATTGGAATGGAATTCAATTTCAAATCCAATCCAATCCTAAGTGCCCGTTTTGTTTGCAGGATTTGGAATTGGATTCCATTCCAATCCCACGTTTGGTTCGAAGGATTCTTGCATTTTAAATCCCACAAACATAGGATTTTGAAATTCCACGGGGGGTTGGTATTTCACGGGATTTCGTAGTATTAGTATGTAATAATGTTTTAAAATATGTTAAAAACATTTGCTTTGTAATAATGAATTAATAAAAAGGTAAATCAATTACTTTTATAATTTGTTTTTATAGATTATTCATAGTGAATGGAATTCAATTCCATTCCAAAATCTACAAACCATAGATTCTAATTCCTTCCAATTCCAGATCCAAATCCCTCATATTCCAAATCCTTCCACGAAATCCAGATCCCTCAAAACCATTCCATCAAACCAAAAGCCACCTTAGGGTTGGAATGGGATGTTTCAAATGGATTTGAAATCCATAAATGAAAGAATTGTCCATTCCTTCAATGTACTCGAGGATTTCAATTCCATGGAGACTAAAAAGACTATTTTACCCTACCGCCAACACCGCCGCTGACCACCACAGTTGCAATTTCAGTTATCGAAATACTTACACAAAATGATTGATTTGACCACAAAAGTCAAAGCATCATCTTTAATGATGGAGTGAAGAAAACATATCAAGAACACAAACGGAAAAAGGTAAAAGAAAGATCAATAACATACCAGGCCCAATAGCAAGAGCAGTTTTTGACCCTGCTGAAACCTGTGTTAAACAAACAAAAAACACACTCAAAAATCACAAAGATCACGTTTACCCTTATATCCTACTCTGTGAGGGATTTACTGGGTTCATTTGGTCTGAAGGGGCTCTATGTTTACCTCTTAATAGTTCTATTAAGAGGCAACCTCTGAATCGCTAAGAGGTGAATCTTGTTTGGCAAAGAAAGTCTATCTCTTAATAGTTCTAAAACCCTCTGAATGACTTTGTATATTGGGTCTCCCTTAACCATTCAGCGCCCTAATTTCATTTTGAACAATTACCAAACAACCATATTTCATTTTACGCTATATCATAAAAGCCTCTTAATCATTCTGACCACTTAATCATCCTACACCAAACCATTCAACAACTGCCAAACAGCCACTTAATCTTTTAGTAGTCAGTTTTTCAATACTCCCTCCTTTCCAAACATAAGGTTCATTTGACTATTACAATCAAAAAAGTCAATTTTAATAATGCAAAATCCTCATATATTTAGCTAAATTAAGAAAAACATATCTATGAACGATATTGGTGTCTTCTTACAAGAAAATATCGATCTTCTAACACAAAAGGATGATGTGAATTTGGGGCTGAATAAAAACAGATTGAGCAGAAACTTACCTGTGTGCGTCCTGCATCAGCTACAACAAAAGTTGGAAGGCCGATTCCGTCTGCGGCTTCCTGCAGCTTATTCCTGATGGAATGTAAATAGGTATAAATAAAAAAGAATACATGAGCAAGAAGATAAATGCATAATCACATGTGAATAATATCACCTGCTTACATTTCTTGTTCATTTTTACATGTTACGACTATTTTTGCCTGCCCGCAGACTTCCCACCGATGCAAAAGATTCCGATGGCTGGAAATTAAAACAAATTTAATTAGAAAATGAATTTAGACACAATTTACTTGAGATAAGAGGAAGAGAAATTGGGAAAAAAAGGGTATGTGAAAGTACTTATTTGGCCTATTTTCATGATTAGAAATGGAAAGTGTAGTGTAGTATGGATTTTGGTATTAATTTGTTTGGGGTGGCTTAACGGGGACAAGTGAGGGTTTCTGGCTTATTCCATATAGCCATTTTAGCTTAATGGCTTAAAGATTAAGGCGTAAAGAAAAACACTCATGTATGGCTGAACGAATAAGCCGCCCATACCATTAAGCTTACTGCACTGTAAATAAACAACCCCTTAGAAGAATAAAGGGATCTAAGACAAACCTTTGCATTAGTTTAGAATATAAACCGGTGGCAGCATCTGCAACTCCAAAAAGAAACCAAAATCAATCAAGTAATTGATAAAAGAAGAAGCCTTCAATTTTGTCAAAATTTCTTACGAGCACATTGAGACGCAATCTTTCCTTGTCCCATCTTTAAGTCTTGTCTAACAACCAGAACCTACAATCAAAACAAATAAAGAAATTAGCAAATATCCAGATTAATATAAAACTCATAGGTTGCTAGGGTTGGGTTCCGGTAATAAGTTGGGGTTAACGTGAGAAGCGTGAGAAATAGTTATCAACCGTTGAATGAGAAATGGCCGCACATTAGGATGGATGCACCGGATCAATTACCTTCTAAGCCGCAATTCATGGGAGGGCATTTGATTAAAAGTGATCAACGGTTCAGATCCACTTCTCACGTTAACTTCAACTTCTCACACGATCCTTCGTCTGTAAGGGCAAATGGACTCATTATTACCTCAAAATCTAAGGATCGTAATACGATACGTTAATGTAATATCCCAAACCCAAAGCAACATGATGATCCAAGAAACCTCTAAATTAAAACTAGAGTGAATTACGGATTTGGTCCTGTGGTCTTTAAAAAATTATGACTAGCGTCCCTAAACTCAATTAATTATGGATATGGTCCTGTGGTCTTCATTTTTGCATTACTAAGGTCCTTGAACCTAACGTCCGTTAGTCAACCTCAGTTTAGTGAAGGGCAAAATCATCCTTTTACCCTTTTTCATATTTTAATATTAATTTTTATCTTTGTCTTTCATCTTTCCCTTTTTTTAATCTTTGTCTTTTCAAAAAACCCATCAGCCACCGCCACGAATTCACCAATCATTACCTTATTTTGCCCCACCTAATAACACCACCACCATCCATGGTCACACACTAAGAGTACAACCATCCACCAACTATGAATGAACACAGATTCAAGAACAACCATCCTCCTTTAAACAATATGAAAATTCTAAATCAAAGAAATCCAAACACAATATCTCCTGATAATCAAGAACCCTAAATCAAACACAAAAACGATATGAAAATTCTAAATCGACAAATCCAAACACAATACCTCAGAGAACCCTAAATCATCTTATAAATCATTGTACAAAATTATGTCCAAACAATAATCCCTAAATCAAATCAAAATAAACAAAATCCCTAAATCCAAACACTAACCCTATTCCTCACAAAACAGCCCTTATCTGATGTGATTGGCCTTACCGTCTCATCCAAATCAGTGCCATTTCTTCAACGACAGAACCCTTCCCAACTCTCGTTCTTCATCCAAATCACCGCCCCAAAACCTTATGAATGTCTTCAACGCAGTTCTCATCCAAATCGGTGCCTCTTCTTTAACACAGGTCACAGTGAGGAAGACGATGGGTGAATATGGCAGAGCTTGCAGGTTACGGTTAGAGGTGCGAGGAGATAACGAAGGTTACTGGTGGAGATGTGAGAGGTTGCAGGTGGAGACATCATGGGTTTGTTTCCGGAAGGGGTGGAGGCAAGGTTTTAAAAGGCGGAATCGAGCCTCGAGGCGTTTTCCCGTTAGGTACGTGAGGTGTAAGCCCCGAGGCGGTGAGGCATAAGCCTCAAAAAATAAATCAATAAAATTAATAAATCCAAACACTTGACCAAAAAAACATAATTTAATATTTCAAAATCAAATAATCAAATTATAAACCCCATACTTTAAACAAAAACAACATAATATGATTAATAATTTAATATCTATAAAGAACATGCAGCAAACAAGAAAATCTTGACAGATAAAAACAATAAAGAACATGCAGAGAAGTTTGAGAATTGAGATCAGAAACCTTACCGGTTGTGAATGAAGCAATAGATAGAGAAACCAAATTGTTGGAGTCTTGATGGAGAGGAGAAGCAAACCAGATTTCCAGAATTCGTAATACTTCAGTTTAGTGTTTTTGATTTCTAGTCTTGAATTGGTCGATCAATTTATAGGAGGAAGAAGGGGTCGATTATTAAGGTAGAAGATATTGATTATAGGTAGAAGATATTGATTATAATTGGAAGATATCAATAAATTATAGCTAGAAGATAATTATTAAGGAGAGAAGATAACCTTATAGAGGCATAAAAGTAGCAATGCTTCAGTTTCCTTTAATAATGGGCTTATTTTTTGGGCTTAATAGTTACTAAAAGTAAAAAATGTGACTGGATTCACGAAGGCTGTGAATCGTCCGCCTCAATATCGCCTCAGTGACCGCCTCAGTGGCAGAGGCGTACGTTCAACCTCCAGTACGAGGGGTGTACGTTTTGGGGCTATTTTTTGCCACCTCGCATTGAGGCACGCCTCAGTGACCGCCTCAGTGCGTTTTTTAAAACCATGGGTGGAGGCGAAGGTAACATTTGCAAGGGGAGGAGGGGAGCGAGGAGGTGGTCGGCGGGAAGGGAGCCAGTGGTGGAGAGGTTGCCGGTTCCACACATATCTCTCTCTCTCTCTCTCTCTCTTATATATATAAACTAATAAATAATATTATTATATAAAGTCAAAATAGGGGTATTTTAGTCTTTTTATCCTTAAGTTAAATCCATAATTAATCGAGTTTAGGAATGCTAGTAATAATTTTTGACATACCACAGGACCCCTGGATCACTTTTAATGTCAAACCTACCCAAAAATCACGCTTGATACGGATATTGATTCCGTGCACCTCATCTTACTGCGGGTGGAGATCCATTCTCAACATAAGTTTCATTATCCGGAACCCAACTCAGCCTCATAAAAGCTCATAATTCACATTCATAACAATATGGAACACAATCTTGCAAAGCAACAAGTTGGTCTACATAACCTCCAAACCAATTATAAATCATGGTTCAAAATATAGTTGACCAATTATGGCCTAGAGCAGGCTCATATTTCAATTGAGAACATACGTGGGAGGCATGTTAGAGCATCTCCAACAGCTTTCTCCAAAACCGAGAAATAAAAAGTCAAAAATCTCCGAAAAAAGAAAATCAACTTCATAACTTCATTCTCTATTTTGAAGATTGCACGATCAATTATATTATTAAAATATTCAATACAACACATAAAATATTGTTTTTCATCAATAAAAAAATATTATTTCTATACCTCTAAATTTGGATATTTTCATCCAACGTGAAGATTTTGGACATCTATTGGAGGAAAAAAAGTCCCCAAAATCTCCAAAATATGGAGACCATTTACAACCGAGAAAGGGCAATTAAGAAATTGTGGTAAACGAAAGTGATGGGAGATGAGGAAAAACAAACCATTTTGAGATTTTCATCAGGGTTATTTGAATTTGATAAGAACCCATTGCTCTTTCTCCTTGTATTACCATTCCTTTTGATGGGTTTTGATAAATCCAATAACATACCAAAGATGAAACCGATTACAAGTCCCGGAATGAAGTTTTCCGGCTGAAAGCTCCTCCGCCCCAACCATCCTCTTCCTCTATCTTGTTTCTGTACCCAAAAATAATCCACCACAAAATAGCGCGTGTTTTAACCAAAAACAACAAGAATAAAGAAATTACAAAGGCATATGAACAAGGGTTTTAAGGGGTATAGGAATTGGTACATTTTTTGATGGCCGAGATTGGTTTCGAAATGAACCCATCATTTGGTATTACTAATTGTTGTCGGAGAGAGAGAGAGAGAAGCAAACCAGTGAGGAAAGAAGACCAGGCGCTGTTTTAGAAATTGGGGCATTTTATCTAAAAACAACTTATCTTAAAAATAGAAAAGTAAAAACTTAAAATTTCTAAAAAAACATTAACTTCATCTACAACATGTACCCGTCCGTTGGTCGGGGTATACGACATGATTTTTATTTAGGTTCAGGTGTAAATTCTTAAGTGTTATTCTATTTTCTAATAATTTTTTAATTCATGTCTACTATTTTCTGCCAATCACGATGTTAATTTCATGGTTTTATATGGTATATAAATTCAATGTCGATATGTATAGAATTCCTAGATACCAGACTTCTCAATGCGATAACATTTGTTTTTCTTAAATTTAAAAAATTTGTTTTTTTTGCAATTTGTTTACAAAATAATATCCAAAATATATGTTAGAACAAACTTGAAAATAAAATCATGTATAAAAATCCACCAACCAAATAGTGCATTCATTGTAGGGTATATGAGTCTCGAAATTTTGCTAAAAAGAATTCAAATTTTGAAGTTTTATGAAAAGTAAACAGAGGTGTCACAGTGTCGATTACTGCTACAAGAACCGGTAACAGTAGAGTTTGGAATTATATTATTGGCACAACGAACAAAGAGAAATAAAGGCAAATAAGTAATCATTAAAGAAGTTGTTGGGTTTTGATGCAATTTGTAACCATTAAATGCAGCAGAAATAAAATATTTTGATTACAAAATATTTAGAAAACTTTTCTAAAAGACAAAACTCAATCAGATCCAATGAAGCATTTAATTAAAACAAATCACACCATAGGGTGTTTAGAATTGTACCTTTTGAGTCTGTTGTGGTTGAACGATCGGAGCACTTAGAAACCAACACAGGTTTCCTCTAACGGTATCCACACACGAACACACGAGTTGCACCAAGTGCTAGCCCAAAAGGAACCCTAATTCTAATATGTGGAAGTGTATAACTCTGATCCAGAGAATCGAATCGGTCAATTGAAAACAACTGACCTGACATCCTATTTATATAGACAGTAAATAGGATTCATGTTTATCTGTAATTATTTGAATTCAAATCATTTGAATTCGAATCATTATCTGAATAATCATATCTATCTAAACAAATAATAATTATTCATATTTACAGATAAAACCCTGTAATTATCATAATTACATTTTACACATATTATTTAGTTATTCTTTCAAGAATAACTATTTAACTGTCAAACATGACTTTAACGAGTTTCTTTCTAATGGAAGCAAACGTATTCTTTTGTGTGCGACCCTTTCGGTTTACATACTCATTGGTAGCAATTCTGTGTGACACGTGTCGTGGGCATATAATAACCTACAATCTCCCACTTGCACACGATACACAGTAACACAGACGGTGGTAAGTGTCTAGCAACACGTCACCGCCCCCAAGGCTATGTAAATGTGCTTTTATCTTCGAGCAATTTGATTGATCCAGTCAATCATGTAGTAGAATCATTTCATTATCCTTTTGCTTCACGATATTTTGTTTTGAACTTAAGGCATAGATCTATCTCATCTTTTATAGTTCAAAGATTATGTTTCTCGATCCCAACATAGTTGATTATACAAGTGTCATTAGTCCAACTAATCCACTTGTTCATGCATGTAAATCAAACTATGTCATCGAGGACCCCATAAATATCTCTCTCATCTTGAGAGGAGCAAATCCCATCTTGCATGTACACGACTACCTACACAATTCGTGTTATACCCAACATAACCCTTATGGCTACCCGGTTAAGGGTAACGTTAGACTATATCAAAGCATAACACTCGTCGTGCATTAGGTCCCAATGCACATCTCGGGTCTGAGGATAAAAGAGTGTTTTACTATCTCAGGACTCACCTTATGACGCCGATCTATGAGGTGATCCTGACCGTGGGTCTTGTCCAACATTTTGTGCACCGACAAACGCATGTGACTCTGGTTGCACCCAGTGCACTTCTAACTTAGACTATGACCAGACTTCACAATGATCTTGATTTATTACCAGTCCCTAGTAATAACTGATCAAGGACGGTTCTAAACAATATGAACATCATATTTTGTTTATGGATACTTAAACATGCTAATAAAGAACACAGTAATGTTTAATGTATATACTCATACCCAGTATGCCATATCACATAGTAGAACATAACTGTTTAATGTTCCAAAAACTTGAAGTCTACTAAAATTATTAACTAAAAAAACTTTAAGCCTATAGAATTATCATGAACATCATGATTGTTCTAACACATAGGGTTTATGAGTAAATTTGCATTTTAAGCTCTCACAACTTATATTACCTCCATTCTATACATACATCTCTTACTCCAATTTTAGTCATCATGGTTGGTTTGGAAACTAGCATCTGTGTATCATAAGACACACGGAGCTCTTTCCTAACCATTGTACAGTAAGAACATGTCTTTAGTTCTTCAGATTTTTTATTACTGTTATACAGTGAGTATCACTTGAGTCTGGCTAAAATCTACTCGTCATGCTTAAGGCATACGAGATGTCTGGTTTTTTAGTACATAAATATGGCGTACATGTTTGAACCAACGGCCGAAGCATGGGAACACCCTCATACGGTTCATGTACTATTGACAAACTTCCTTTCTTGGAACCCTTCATCTTGAAGTGTTTCAAGATCTTGTCAATGTATGTACTTTTGGTTCAATCTAATTAAGCACTTTGATCTATAACAATAGATCTTTACACCAAGGAATTGTCTCTTCTAGATTCTATATCATGAAATACTTCCTTAGTTAGGTTTTTACACCTTCAAGCACTAGGATGTCATTTCTGATGATCTAGAGTACTATTATGCTCCCACTGACCTTCTTGTATATACAAGATTTTAATTTACGAGATGATTGTTCTAATCCATAACTGGACCTTTTGCAACTTGCAATTTTAGGTTTGATGTTTTAAAGCCTTGTTAATTTACGAGATGATTGTTCTAATCATTTTCTAAGAACTCGTTATGGTGCGCAACAAAACTTTTGTTCTCGCTGGATCTTGGATAAAGATGTACATTTCAGACCTTTTACTCAAAGCTTCCCAGAAGCTTCATGTAACACCTTGAAATTCCATTATTATTGTATATTTTGGGAGAACGTTTATCTTATGAGAAGGCGTTATTTTATACAAAATGTATAATTTATATGTTGAAGGGTCAAGGTGTAATTGACCAAAGTATTAAGCGATTTGTGAAAGAATGAATGTTGAGGGTTGATTTTGTTATTTGGCTATAGTTTTGGGGTATTTAAAAGAGAGGTTGGACAAGAGAAAGAAAGAAGAAGGATTGAGCTTTTGATTTCTTGTGATAAGGGTTTTGAAATCATCTTCTTTAATTTCTAAATCAGTTTAGTAATTACAAGTCTGAATCACCTTCCAATAGGCTATTGAATCAGAGGAAAGAAGGATTTTGATTTCTGGATTTTGGTTTCTGGGTCAAAAGCTTCATCATGTGAGTTCATCTCGTTTTGATATAATAGACATCAAAATTGAATGATTCTTGTGTTGTTAACTTGTCTACATGTTTTAGAACTGTTATAATGATGTGTATTGAATTGAGAATGGATCTATTAAGAGTAGTCGATGGTAAAACTGGAACACAGTCGAAGTTACCGGATAAAAATGTGGTATCCGGAAACCCCTGTTCGATGGTATCCGGACGAGACATAGCATCTGATAAGTTTTCTTTCCTGTAGTATCCGATAAAGATTTAGTTTCTGGATAAATAGTTACCGGATGGTATCCGGATTTCTTTAGTTTTCGAACGCTGTCCGGATTTTATATGTTTCCGGTAACATCCGGATAGACTTAGTGTCTGATAAGTTATGATGTCCGGATAGGTTTAGTGTCCGGTAAGTTGTGAGGTCCGGATAGTTGTGGTGTCCGTAAACCTCTGATGACCGGTCACTTCTGATGTCCGGATATAGTTTCTGGATGTGTTATCTGGTTAAGTTTTTCTAAAAACGTTCTGGGGGCGCTGCCCCCAAATGTAACGACCCGGTTTCCCAAACATACAACAAATAACATATATTGCATAACATCGTTACATTCATAAAAGAAAAGTTTCATAATAATTCACATACGGTCCCATAGTCTCGAAACTACAAAATACATAAAAGCTTCCTAATCAACATCAGTCATCAGAAATCGTCCTACTCTTTATCCTTTCCTTTGCCGCTATAATTTCCTCGACCTGGAATACATATTTTTGAAAACAAAATGAGGGTTAGACCAAACGATCTAGTGAGATAATCCTTGTCATTTCAAAATTGTTATAAAACCAATCGTATTAAAATAGTTTATATAAAACCTTTCGTATAAACACACATATATCACACATACTCAAATACCAATCCAGACTCGTGCATCGTGCTCATCCCTTCCACCTTATTCCTCCACAAATGACCATATTAGTTGGTAGCAAGCCAACTAATAAATTATCAACGCCATACTGAAATTACGACCAACAACGCCGTACTGAATTTACGACCAACAACACCACCGGTCCGTACACCGGAACCCGGCAACACACCGACCCTTAGTCCGGCTAAATGTGCACTCGTGTAGTGCAAAGCTTATATAAATAAAATATACATCTCAATATATTCTATTTCAATATAAGCACATATTCACATTATCTGTCACATTCCAAATCATATCTCAATATATCATATTGTCATTTATAAACATATAATCACACCATATATCACCTTTTTAATCCACACATATCCATCCCAGTTTGAAAGCATTTTAAATGTAAAACTCACCTTGATCGCTTACCCAGAAACACTTCCAAGCCTTTTCCAAAAGATTCAGTCTTTCACCCAAAATCCACTGAATCTTAAACGAAATTGGGATGTAAAGCACGATCAAACGAGGTTCACGACGGAGTTGAACGAGCTCGAGTACCTATGTTGTAACATCCCGATTTTTATAACAGTTGATGTTTGGGGTTATTTAATGATTTGAGTAAAAACTATTTGGTAAGATATAGCTTATTATGTGAAGAATTAATTCTAGAGTTTAACCCCGAATAAGTTATGTTATTTGTTTGTGAGGTTATAAGTTAATGTAACACTCTGTTTTTTCAAGTAAGCAGAACTTTTTCCGCCGACCATGGAACTTTAACGTCTACGTTTATTTTCCGTAATCTTAGGCTTAAACAATTATATGTATATGTTCGTGTATATATATATATATATCTGTGAGCATGTGTATATATATATATATATTTGGTTAGGATGAATCCTTCTCCTCCCATGCACAAACCCTACATCCATGCGATTCTATCTCACGAACCATTGTGAACCAAAGAGGACATCGTTAGCTAGAAATCGATTTCGGACAGAACCTGGTGTGCCACTCGGGACATAGACCCGCGAGAATGACCAGGGCATTGTCGCCCTGGCATTGTCGCGACTTGCAGCAAATTCCCGAAATCAAACAGAAACCTGCACTCGAGCAGCGACTTTGACACGCGAGATTGACCAGGGCATTGTCGCCCTGGCATAGTCGCGATCGGGGGTCGGGGCTGCAGATTGAGTCGAGTTTAAAGCTGAGTTTCAGGGTTATTTCTCATATTTTGCTACTGCTCGTTTTCTCTCAAATCCTCTGGCGATTTCTCATTCCTCTTCACCCCTCTCCTCTCTTGAAGCCTCTAATCCCATGGGTGTTAATGGTGATGGTTAGTTGCTAGTTTACCTTCATATTGTGGAGTTCTAAACCTTCAACTCAAGCTCTCAAGAGAAGATCATCCATCCATCAAGCTAGTGTCTTTATTTCTAGGGTTTTGTAACAACCCAGATCCCATATACACAACATATCACATAATGTAACACAACATAGATATAACATACGAACTTCACATTACAAGTACGGTCCCGTAGTCTTTTACAATCGGAAGAAAACCATTCTACTACAATCTTTGTACTATTTACACACATAACATTTAATATTGTGATACAACTGCTAAACAAGCCAAAATCTTCATCTTATAATTCTTCACACAAGCCATCCATCGGTTACTCTAATTACTTGCTCTTACTTGATCCACCACCTGGAATACATATTTTTAAAACAAAATGAGGGTTAGACCTGATGGTCTAAGTGAGAAATCCCTGTTAGTTTAAAAACCATTTATATAAACTTCATTCATATAAATCACGCAACACAATCATATACATCCAATTAAGCTCACATATCCTATACTTTCCCTTCTCATTCCTCCTGGCCATATTAGTTGGTAGCAAGCCAACTAATAATTTACAACGTTGTACAACATCTACAGCCAAACAACGCTATACAGATTCTATAGCCAAACACACCGGTCCTAAACCCGGCCAACGTATTATAACGCATTATAATACTCATGTAAATATAATACCTCACTATATTATAATTCACATATATCACACATATAAACACATAGTCATCAACAATTGCATTCCCAATCCACACATATACGTATTCCAGTTAAAAATGTTTTCAAAGTAAACTCACCTGTCTTGATTATTACACACGCTCGCAAGCTCCTTTCAAAATGATCTTATCTCTTATCACGACTCCACGGAATCTGAAACAAGTTAAGATACATACATCGCTTTACTAACCAACACATAAAGCCTAACAATTTCCTATCATCAACTGTCTCATTACACTGCACTTAACCCACTACCGGGACTACACAGGGTACCGGGACTTATACAGTACCGGGACTCTTCAGTACCGGGAGTTCCTATACCGGGAGTTCACATTACCGGAACTCTACACTACCGGAAGTCTACTATACCGGGACTCACAATACCGGGACTCACATTACCGGGACTCACATTACTGGGACTCACATTACCGGGAGTCTCCTATACCGGGACTCACATTACCGGGAGTCTTCCGGGATTTCACCGGGACTCTCAAGAACATAGTCGGTTTCCATTTACCCAGAAATCGATTGAAATCCAATCAAGTCGTGAATTTAGAAATTCTAAACCGATAGAAGTCTAATACTACTGATTATGAACACAAATTGTAAAGAAACTTACCTCCAATTCGATTCCAGCACAATCAATTGAAGCCCTATCCGTACGTTTTCTTCCTCTGCTTCTTTTTCTCTCAAAACGTACACACACATACACACTTTCTGAATAAGGAAAGTGGTAACCTGAATATTTAAGATATTTAAGTATCAATCTTCCACTTTTGGCTGAAATTATATAATAAGTACCAAAACACCCTTGAACTTATAACTTATCTCATACTTATCCTAAATATCAAATCTTAAGGTTACATAATTTAACTGATAGGGAATTTATCTAACTGAATTACCCGGGGTATTACATCATCTCCCCCTTAAAAGAATTCCGTCCCGGAATTCAGTTAAGCAAAAAGATGAGGGTATTTGGCTCTCATTTCTGATTCGGATTCCCACGTAGCATCCTGACCTCTATGATGCCTCCACTGAACTTTCACTTGCCTGATCTCCTTATTCCGCAACACTTTAACTTTATGATCAACTATAGCTTCCGGTTCTTCCACATAATTCAATCTTTCATCGACTTGTATTTCTGGTAGGGAGACCGACTGATCTGGAGTAACCAAACACTTTCGGAAGTTCGATACGTGAAATGCGTTATGAATCATGCTCAACTCCGGCGGAAGATCTAATCGGTAAGCTACTTCACCGATCCTTTCTGTAATTGCAAATGGTCCGATATATCTCGAGCTAAGTTTACCTTGTCGTCCAAATCGGATGACTCCTTTCCACGGTGAAACCTTTAACATTACGAAATCCCTGATTTGAAATTCCAAAGGCTTTCGACGTCGGTCAGCGTAACTTTTCTGTCTGTCTTGAGCCACTTTCAATCGTTCACGAATCTGAGTAACCTTATCGGTGGTTAACTGAACTATTTTCGGTCCCGCTAACTGTTTCTCTCCCACTTCGTTCCAACACAGAGGCGTTCGACATTTCCTACCATACAGTACTTCAAACGGTGCCGCTTGTATGCTGGAATGATAACTGTTATTGTAAGCGAATTCAATCAACGGTAAATGTTTATCCCACGATCCCCCAAAATCAACAATGCAAGCCCGGAGCATATCTTCTAAGGTCTGAATCGTTCGTTCACTCTGACCATCTGTTTGAGGATGATACGCCGTACTTAACTTTATCTGTGTCCCCATTTCCCTTTGAAAACTTCTCCAGAATCTTGAAGTAAAACGACTATCACGATCAGAAATGATCGAGATTGGAACTCCATGTCGAGTTACTATTTCGTTAATGTATAACTTAGCTAATCGTTCCATCGAATCGGTTTCCTTTATCGGTAGAAAGTGTGCAGACTTTGTCAATCTATCGACGATCACCCAAATAGAATCAAATCCTTTTGGAATTCTTGGTAGCTTCGTGATGAAGTCTGTGGTAATCTACTCCCACTTCCACATAGGTATTTCTAGCCGTTGTAGTTGACCAAACGGCTTTTGTTGTTCGATCTTTACTTTCTTACAAGTATCATATCTTTCCACATACTGAGCAATCCCTCTTTTTATCCCCGGCCACCAATAGAATTGCTTTAGGTCTTTATACATCTTGTTTGTACCTGGGTGAATAGAGAAACGAGATTGACGAGCTTCTTGTAAAACACGATCACGTAACCCACCCAAACGAGGTACCCACACTCTGTTTCCCAGACACAATAACCCACGATCATTTGTTACTAGCAATGCTGACATCCCCGCTAACCGTTCTGATTTCAAATGTTCATCTTGATAAGCCTCCACTTGACACTTCTGCAATTCGTCAAATATGTTGGGTAGGAGTTCAGTTCATAGCGAAATAACTTTTATTGTCCCACTCCTTTCTTGACGACTCAATGCATCTGCTACCACATTTGCCTTTCCCGGATGATAAAGGATTTCACAGTCATAATCATTCAGCAATTCCAACCATCTTCTTTGTCTCATATTTAGTTCCTTCTGATCAAAGAGATGTTGGAGACTTTTATGATCGGTATAAATCTGACATTTGGAACCATACAGATAATGTCTCCAAATCTTTAACGCGAAAACGACTGTTGCAAGCTCCATGTCGTGCGTAGGATACTGCCTTTCATGATCCTTTAATTGACGAGAAACATAAGCAATAACTTTCCCACGCTTCATAAGCACACATCCCAACCCCAATTTGGATGCATCACTATAAACCACAAAGTCTTCCGAACCTTCAGGTAGTGATAGAATCGGCGCGCTGCACAGTTTCTCTTTCAATATCCGGAATGCCTCGTCTTGTTCTGCTTTCCATTCAAATTTCAGGTTCTTCCGGGTCAGCTTAGTCAAAGGCGTTGCGATACGAGAGAAGTCTTTTATGAATTTCCGATAGTAGCCGGCTAAACCCAGAAAACTACGTACTTCGGTTGCTGTCTTCGGCGGTTCCCACTTTCAACTGCTTCCACTTTCATCGGATCAACTTGTATACCTTTCTCAGAAACCACGTGCCCCAGAAATTGAACTTTCCGCAGCCAGAATTCACATTTAGAAAATTTTGCATACAACTTTTCCTTCTTCAGTAGCTCCAGAACCAAACGAAGATGTTGCGCATGCTCTTCCTTGGATCGGGAATAGATAAGGATATCATCGATAAATACAATAACGAATTTATCGAGATACGGCTTACATACCCGATTCATTAAATCCATAAAGGCAGCTGGAGCGTTCGTCAGTCCAAACTGCATCACTAAGAATTCATGATGACCATACCTTGTTCGAAAAGCAGACTTTAAAACGTCTTCTTCTTTAACTTTCAACTGGTGATAACCGGACCTTAGATCAATCTTGGAGAAATAGCAAGCTCCAACTAACTGATCGAAGAGGTCATCAATTCGAGGTAGCGGATACTTGTTCTTTATCGTGCGCTTATTCAGTTCTCGGTAGTCGATACACATTCTCATCGAACCATCCTTCTTTTTCACAAATAACACTGGTGCTCCCCACGGTGAAGAACTAGGTCTGATGAAGCCTTTATCGGATAGGTCTTGCAGTTGTGCCATCATCTCTTTCATCTCTGGAGGTACCAAACGATACGGTGCACGGGCTACAGGAGTGGCTCCAGGAACCAGGTCTATACCGAACTCTACTTGTCTAACGGGTGGAAGACTATTCAAGTCTTCGGGGAATACTTCAGGGAATTCACTAACAATAGGGATATCTTCCTTCCTATTCTTTTCTGTGTTAATATCTATCACATAAACCAAGTAACTCTGACAACCCTTATTAACACACCTACGTGCTTTTATTATCGATATAAGACAGGACTGATGATGCCTACGATCACCATAAATCACTACCGGTCCCCTCTCAGGTAATACAACATTTATTAACTTCTTATCACACACTATGTTAGCCTGATTCTCGGCTAACCAGTCCATTCCCACTACTACGTCAAACTCTATCAAAGTTATAGGAAACAGTTGTATAGGCACTCCACACCCCTCTATATTTATCACACAACCATCAAATACTTCTCTAACCGACACTTGGTTATCATTTGCAGTATCTACTAATAGAGCATGTTCTAACATTTTAGGTTTCAAACACAAGCAAGCAGCAAATGTAGGTGACACAAACGATCGGTTTGCACCGGAATCAAACAACACCTTAGCACGTGTAGAGTTTATCAAAAATGTATCTGTGACCACATCCGGGGTTTCCTCCACTTCTTTCTCAGTCATTTGAAATGCACGACCCCTGATTACTGGCGGTTCCAGTCTTGGTATTACTGGTTTAACATTGTTGCCCCGTACAATACCCTATCTTCATCCGCACACTTGCTTGTTTTGAAAATGGCTTCTATTTCCTTCATCCATCTCATTGCTTTCACTGGATCCCGATCCCCTGAGAATGTAGGAGGTTGCAACTAAGAAACATCTTGTGATAAATCCCAAATCTCTAGCAATAAGTTATGAATGTAATGAGAGAGAATCTAGAGAGCAAATGTGTCATCCATGTATTGATCTCAAAGGATTACAAAAGGTTTCTAAAAGATTACAAAAGCTTACTAACAAATGAACTAGACAAGCCTATTTATACCCATAACATACAAAGTATAAAGGCACAGCTAACAAATACAGTACATTGACTTTACAGTAAATCTTGAATACAACAATGCTCTAACATCTTGTAATCACATTTTCTTATTACCGGTAAGACCGTAGGGGTGATTGGCAATTCGACTTCAGGTTCCGGATCTGGTCTATCAGCTTCATTATTACGACTTTGTTCAAACATTGTTTGTATGCTATCCTGCAGTCTTCCCATTTCTGCCATTAGATCAGCCCTGGTAACGAACTCTGTACTATTTGGCTGGACTCTGCCTCCGGCTCGACCTCCAGCTCTACCCCCAGTTCTACCCCCGACTCTGCCCCCTGTTCTGCCTCCCCTGTCCCCCGTTCCTATTGGCGGATTAGTTCTATTTGGATTTCTTCCTCCTCCTCGATTCGAATTTCGCGTACCGCTTGCCATTCTGTAGATTTAAACAAGATTAATATACACATAAGCACATACTCCGTATAACAAGGTATTCCAGTTCAAACATGTACCTGTAAGATCACAATTACACTGGCCAGGTGTAATATGAAATTACCTTACATGATGTTCCTTCTACCTTTTATACTTAATATCCCGAGGTTCTACAATAATAGGGACATCCTACTTCACATGCAGTTTAAGTCTAGGTACAGATACAAATACCTAAATGCCTTAAGTTAAGGCTCTGATACCATTTGTAACAACCCAGATCCCATATACACAACATATCACATAATGTAACACAACATAGATATAACAAACGAACTTCACATTACAAGTACGGTCCCGTAGTCTTTTACAATCGGAAGAAAACCATTCTACTACAATCTTTGTACTATTTACATACATAACATTTAATATTGTGATACAACTGCTAAACAAGCCAAAATCTTCATCTTATAATTCTTCACACAAGCCATCCATCGGTTACTCTAATTACTTGCTCTTACTTGATCCACCACCTGGAATACATATTTTTAAAACAAAATGAGGGTTAGACCTGATGGTCTAACTGAGAAATCCCTGTTAGTTTAAAAACCATTTATATAAACTTCATTCATATAAATCACGCAACACAATCATATACATCCAATTAAGCTCACATATCCTATACTTTCCCTTCTAATTCCTCCTGGCCATATTAGTTGGTAGCAAGCCAACTAATAATTTACAACGTTGTACAACATCTACAGCCAAACAACGCTATACAGATTCTATAGCCAAACACACCGGTCCTAAACCCGGCCAACGTATTATAACGCATTATAATACTCATGTAAATATAATACCTCACTATATTATAATTCACATATATCACATATATAAACACATAGTCATCAATAATTGCATTCCCAATCCACACATATACGTATTCCAGTTAAAAACGTTTTCAAAGCAAACTCACCTGTCTTGATTATTACACACGCTCGCAAGCTCCTTTCAAAATGATCTTATCTCTTATCACGACTCCACGGAATCTGAAACAAGTTAAGATACATACATCGCTTTACTAACCAAACACATAAAGCCTAACAATTTCCTATCATCAACTGTCCCATTACACTGCACTTAACCCACTACCGGGACTACACAGGGTACCAGGACTTATACAGAACTGGGACTCTTCAGTACCGGGAGTTCCTATACCGGGAGTTCACATTACCGGAACTCTACACTACCGGAAGTCTGCTATACCGGGACTCACAATACCGGGACTCACATTACTGGGACTCACATTACTGGGACTCACATTACCGGGAGTCTCTTATACCGGGACTCACATTACCGGGAGTCTACCGGGATTTCACCGGGACTCTCAAGAACATAGTCGGTTTCCATTTACCCAGAAATCGATTGAAATCCAATCAAGTCGCGAATTTAGAAATTCTAAACCGATAGAAGTCTAATACTATTGATTATGAACACAAATTGTAAAGAAACTTACCTCCAATTCGATTCCAGCACAATCAATTGAAGCCCTATCCGTACGTTTTCTTCCTCTGCTTCTTTTTCTCTCAAAACGTACACACACATACACACTTTCTGAATAAGGAAAGTGGTAACCTGAATACTTAAGATATTTAAGTATCAATCTTCCACTTTTGGCTGAAATTATATAATAAGTACCAAAACACCCTTGAACTTATAACTTATCTTATACTTATCCTAAACATCAAATCTTAAGGTTAAATAATTTAACTGATAGGGAATTTATCTAACTGAATTACCCGGGGTATTACAGGTTTTCCTAAAAACCTTTAGGTGAGTAATCTTAGCATCTATTTCGCATTTTAAGTTAAGATTCACACTTATAACAAGCTAACTCTAAATCCTTACTCGATAAATTAGGGTTCTTCAAGATTTGGGGTTTTCACATTACAAACCCTAATTGGTGAGTTTTTCTCACATACATGCCTTATTTAATTTCTTGTTAAATTATATGAAAGAATTGTAATTATGGTGCGTTTTGATCTTAAATTAGTGTTACCTTACTTATTGCTTGTAATCGTATAAGTATGAATATATACACATATATAAACTTATATATAAACTTATATATATGTATTTGTATTCCTCATGGATGACGACTATATATATATATATATATGTATATATATATATAAGTAAGTGTTATGATTTTTAAAGGTGTGCAAGCATGGGTATAAATATATATATATATATATATATATATAAATATATATTTATATAAATTGGCAATATACCTGTATGAATGTACTTTTAGATAATATAAGTAATTGGGTACACTTCATGATCCGTAAATTAGTCTTAATGAAAGAAGCGTGTTATGGTTTTTTTGTATTATGTATGGACATGACACTTAGTTTACAATATTATGTGGGAACAATTGCCTTACCTTAAAGGTAGTAACGGAATTGGATATATATATATATATATATATATGATTGTGATTTGGAATTGTTAGTCTAACTCCTTGTGCACGAGGATTTAGACCGTTATGGAATATGTGTATATATTGGTTAAGCCATTGGTGGCTACTAGCGGGTATGCAATAAAGGACGTGGGTTCTTGAGGTGTAACTCGTCTAGGATGGATATGCAATATGGTGCCCGTAAGTCCTTCAGGTGTAACTCTACGGAGTATGCAATAAAGGCAATTTATGGTTTGAGGTTGTGATGTCTATATGGCATGGGAACTAAGACCGGGACTTGAGTTGTAATCCATCAACATCGCGGTGACTCCACTCACGTGTTCTTGTCACCAAGATGGGTACGGGTCTCCCCCGTTTGGATCTTTGTCTCTTTATTTTCATGACAGATGTGGATCACAATAACTTGTGGATTTCGGTAATGTGGAGAATGTGTGGAGACGGTACCTTTATTTTTGGCATTGATATAATCCCATTAATATTGCTCGAATATTTAATCTCTATACTTTTGGTCTAACACTTGAGGGTATGTTGTGGATTACAGGTTCCACCTATTGGCGTCTAGATCGTGGCGTTGCCGTCCATGGTTAGGAGCTTGGGAAGGACGGGCTGTTGGAAATCGAGATGAGAGACTTTCGGTAGATATAGAAACACCGGATTAATCTAGATTATCATAAGTTTAGATTAATAGGTTGTTGCGTATTATATCTCAACACTCCTTTATTTGTTCATTGTCCAAGCTACCCCTTGTATTAGGAGTTTTAGTTGGCTTGTGTTTTGAGGTTTAAATTTACCCATTTTTCGGATTTTTCCCTATATTAAATGCTTAAATTTGAGGGCGTTACAAGTTGGTATCAGAGCATTAGTTTAAGTGAACTAGGTATGCTGGTGAGGTACCTAGACTTAAGCTGAGATGAATTAAGTTATGATTCGTGAGATATGGGTAGAAGTAATAAGACGGGATAGTCTTAGAGTCGATGGAAATACGTGAAATTAGTACGGTAACGATGGTAACGAGTATTCTTATGTATAATATGTTCACAATTCCAGTTAGCTACTGTTATTATGAATATATGGTTACACAAGCATACTTGTTTCTAAAGTATTACAGTAACTAATGATCGGTAAAGTACGTTTAGTATGTCTATATTCGTATAACCATTTCTTATGATTATCCCTTTGTGTTATAGCAGAACGAGGGTGAGAATGCCACCAAAGTCCTTCAATTCTTTGGAGGATAGACCAGTAAATGATTGAGGGTTGGAAGGACAACCTGGAACAGGCGGGACTCATGAAAGTCTGCCGAGACAACCTTTAATAGGTAAATTGAAATGTGTAGAGATAGAATGTGAGTTGATTGATCAAGACAGAAATAGTATGAAATGGTTGAGTAGGTGGGCCGTGGAATGCATGTATAGCAAGTGTTACAAGGCTGAGAAGGAGACCACTGGTCGGAAGTAGAGTGTCAATGATAAGTTGCGTGAGTGTAACGATTGACCTTGTTTGGGTGAGTAGCCTTCATTTGCGAGTAGAGTTTTATGTATGGTGTCCTAGTGTGTGTTACATGTGTTTTTCGTGATTTCAAAACAAATGCATAAATAGCAATTTTAGTCGAGGTTGAGTCAGCATGCGCAAGTGTGTATTTAAAGAAAAAGGGCAATTCCATTTGCGGCGCACAATGAAATTTTGAGCTTAGCAATTTGCAAAATACTTCATATTTTACATGAAAAGTTAAATTGTAGCAAAAAGGTCAAGAAGACGTTGGCCAGCAAAACTTTTATAACCAACAAGAGTATTGACTTGATGATATCATATAAAAGAGTGTGAGAACCGACTAGCTTACTTCGTGTCGGTAATCTCTTTCAAACTTTTGTCGTATGAAAAGGTTTTCAGTTGATATATATTACTGTCGTAACAACATCGTTTTGGTTAAGAAGATTAAGTTTTACGGAAAGCTGTATGCAAACGATTCTCGAGATCGTTGTGCAGTACATTGGGGTCATGTGTACCCAAGTGGTTCCAAGTGTTGTTCTTTAAAATGAGAAAATGTGCGAAATGATTTATCTATCGCATTGTCATGCATGAAGGCTATGAACTCACTAGGTCGTAGAGTATTACACAATAAGCTTAGAAAGAACTCCGAGAGTGGAGAGGTGTTGGATAAATTTTGGGAGAATGTTTGTAGTTTTGGAATTTGTGTTCAAGATGAGAGGTTAACGGTGTGAGAGTCGAAAGCGAACTTTAGTGTCGGTTGTATGAGGGTCTGTACCCTTGTTCGGTGACTAGAAATACAGTTGCCGAGGACAGTTGTGTCCGGAGGAAGGACTAGAAGTCATCAAGGTGATGGAATTAGCAACTCGCTATGAGTAGTGTGGTGAGATAGAAAGGAAATATCCTCGACGTCAAATAAGAATTTATGGTGACCTTGTGATATTAACGTTGCACGAATAAATTGGAGATGAAGACGATGGGATGTGAATTGGATCATGATATGTTGGAAGGATTAGGTTCAGTTAAGGACCCTTGTTAAAGGATAGGTTAAGGAAGTATCGACAGGTCGACTATTGACGTTGAAGTCGGCGGTTGTGTAAGGGGTATGAGGTCTTTTGCCTATCACTGGGTGCGGTCTGGGTGCGTCCCGCATATGCCTGTGCGGGCAGGAACAAAACCGTGAGCGGTACCGGTATGCTGTTATGAAGAGGGTATGCGCAAAACGGACGTTGCATATCTTATGAAACACCCCATTTGGGAGTTTGAGTGATTGACGAGTAAATCGCGAGTGAAAGAGGTTTTGGTTAATTTATTGCATAAATGAAAGCTATGTGGTCAAAATACGCTTTTTAAGTTTATTGTGGTGTTGCAATAATTATGATGTGTTATGTGCTTAATTGCATTTTATTTAAATAAGTGTCGGTTTAAGTAATGGTCTTATGGGTGAGGACCGTTTAATGATCTTGTATTCTTAGTGCCTTTGGAACTAATGAACCTTGGTGAATGGTCTACATTGTTAAGTATAAGAGAGTTGCATATACGTGTACATATAGATACATATATGATTTGAATTCATTGGGAAGATAGCAAGGAAGGGGCTGTGAGATTTTTACGTCTCAGAGCGTGTTTTGCATGATGTGAGTTATATGTATTTTAATTGCATTATAATTGAAGTGTACATGATGTGAATACATCGGTTATTTTGAGGTCATGTGTGAATGTTACGTCGTGAATCAGAAGATTAAAAGTTAAAGGACCACCGTGTAAGGGTGTTAGGATAGTGAAGGACTATTGTATTAGATGAGCGTGTTACTTACGGTGTGGATGGTTTATAAAGTTGTTGGAGCATGTGGTTGGTAAGATGGCGTAGTGATATGACTAATATCGGAATAGAATGTCGGAACGGTAGTGGGTGTTTATCCAAAGTGATTTTTGGTTGTGTGAAGGCTAAGCAAGTTTACGTTTTTAAATCATTGGAAGTTTAACAGAGATGATGAGTGTGTTAGCCAAAATGTAGTGTAGTAGAAGCAAAATCCTTAAGGAATGTGAGTTGCTTCTTATGTGAGAAAGAATTGTCTGAGAAAGCATTAATTGAAGATCAAAGAATGTGTAATAACTTGGATGGTGATGTCGTTTCAAGATAACTTGGTTGAATGCTTTAAGTTAGAATTTTGGGTACAACTGTTTAGTTATGTATAGTAATGGGAAAATGTTATCGGCATGTGGAAAAGTTGGGAGAAAGAGAGAAGTAAGGTTTTGAGGGTAGTACTCCACGTTATCATGGAAAGCAATAATAGAAAGATCGGACCTAAGAATGTAGTCATACTACAGGTTCACTGGAATTATCACCCTTGATATACAACACTTTAGTGCTTGGTTGCAATGTGGTCGCGTAGTGCGATAGTGGTGTGAGGAAGTGGTAGCACTTTGTACCGACGAAACGTGTGAGTCAGGGATGTAATGATGGTCTGCCGTAATTATTGAAGTATTCAAAAGTGATAAGTATGCTTGATTTAAAGTATGTGGATTTTCATGTAGTATACATTAATGTTGTTTTGAGACCTGGAGATTTAGTTGTGGTGATGGTGGGGTGAGAGGAGGACTCTTGTTCTTCTCAATCCCATTGGATTTTAGGCAAGTTTTTATACTTCACTTTATTATCGAAGAGAATGTTTACGGTAACCGTTAATCTGTAGTACTTCGTTATGAAGTTTAGTCAAGAGTGTTGGAGTATTCCGCGGATGTAAAGAAGTGCATTGAATGCAATTCTCGGTGTTACGAGGACTGGGCTAAAAGCCTTAGCTGACGATTCTAGAGAAACTGTCCGTTTGGGCTGTAACTATGAGTGGTGGATGTTCGGTGTAAGCATGAGAGAAATGATAACGGTATGGTAGACCAAGAAATAGTCGGATAAGGATTTGATGATAACAGTTACTCTAAAGAGGTTTGTAAATCTAAGTTGGGGAGTGGGTAATGATGAAAGAGGTAAGGTTAAGAAAGATATGAAAAGATGAATCCTTGTTATTTCTGGATTTTCATTTGTGAATTAAGTATGTAAGATTTAAAGTAAAGAGATGTACAAAATGTTTCATGATTGGTATGATGTGATTTCATTTATTAAGGTAAGAAACGATGGTAAGAATAGTTGTTTGGAGAGACTGTAAGGGTTATAGAAAGATCAGTTAAGAAGTTGTGACCTAAGGGTATGGTATTACATCATTGAGGTGTTATTATGACCCTAGAGTTAGAAGAGAATATGAAGATTTAATATCCTCGTTTATTTACCTAGCTTCGATTTCGAGAACGAAATCATTTTCAAGTTGGGGAGTATTGTAACATCCCGATTTTTATAACAGTTGATGTTTGGGGTTATTTAATGATTTGAGTAAAAACTATTTGGTAAGATATAGCTTATTATGTGAAGAATTAATTCTAGAGTTTAACCCCGAATAAGTTACGTTATTTGTTTGTGAGGTTATAAGTTAATGTAACACTCCGTTTTTTCAAGTAAGCAGAACTTTTTCCGCCGACCATGGAACTTTAACGTCTACGTTTATTTTCCGTAATCTTAGGCTTAAACAATTATATGTATATGTTCGTATATATATATATATATATATTTGTGAGCATGTGTATATATATATATATGTATATATTTGGTTAGGATGAATCCTTCTCCTCCCATGCACAAACCCTACATCCATGCGATTCTATCTCACGAGCCATTGTGAACCAAAGAGGACATCGTTAGCTAGAAATCGATTTCGGACAGAACCTGGTGTGCCATTCGCGACATAGACCAGCGAGAATGACCAGGGCATTGTCGCCCTGGCATTGTCGCGACTTGCAGCAAATTCCCGAAATCAAACAGAAACCTGCACTCGAGCAGCGACTTTGACACGCGAGATTGACCAGGGCATTTTCGCCCTGGCATAGTCGCGATCGGGGGTCGGGGCCGCAGGTTGAGTCGAGTTTAAAGCTGAGTTTTAGGGTTATTTCTCATATTTTTGCTACTGCTCGTTTTCTCTCAAATCCTCTGGCGATTTCTCATTCCTCTTCACCCCTCTCATCTCTTGAAGCCTCTAATCCCATGGGTGTTAATGGTGATGGTTAGTTGCTAGTTTACCTTCATATTGTGGAGTTCTAAACCTTCAACTCAAGCTCTCAAGAGAAGACCATCCATCCATCAAGCTAGTGTCTTTATTTCTAGGGTTTTCCTAAAAACCTTTAGGTGAGTAATCTTAGCATCTATTTCGTATTTTAAGTTAAGATTCACACTTATAACAAGCTAACTCTAAATCCTTACTCGATAAATTAGGGTTCTTCAAGATTTGGGGTTTTCACTTTACAAACCCTAATTGGTGAGTTTTTCTCACATACATGCCTTATTTAATTTCTTGTTAAATTATATGAAAGAATTGTAATTATGGTGCGTTTTGATCTTAAATTAGTGTTACCTTATTTATTGCTTGTAATCGTATAAGTATGAATATATACATATATATAAACTTATATATATGTATTTGTATTCCTCATGGATGACGACTACATATATATATATATAGATATATATATATATATATATATATATATATATATATATATATATATATATATATATATATATATATATATATATATATATAAGTAGTTATGATTTTTAAAGGTGTGCAAGCATGGGTATAAATATATATATATATATATATATATATATATATATATATATATATATATATATATATATTTATATAAATTGGAAATATACCTGTATGAATGTACTTTTAGATAATATAAGTAATTGGGTACACTTCATGATCCGTAAATTAGTCTTAATGAAAGAAGCGTGTTATGGTTTTTTTGTATTATGTATGGACATGACACTTAGTTTACAATATTATGTGGGAACAATTGCCTTACCTTAAAGGTAGTAACGAAATTGGATATATATATATATATATATATAAATATGATTGTGATTTGGAATTGTTAGTCTAACTCCTTGTGCACGAGGATTTAGACCATTATGGAATATGTGTATATATTGGTTAAGCCATTGGTGGCTACTAGCGGGTATGCAATAAAGGACGTGGGTTCTTGAGGTGTAACTCGTCTAGGATGGATATGCAATATGGTGCCCGTAAGTCCTTGAGGTGTAACTCTACGGAGTATGCAATAAAGGCAATTTATGGTTTGAGGTTGTGATGTCTATATGGCATGGGAACTAAGACCGGGACTTGAGTTGTAATCCATCAACATCGCGGTGACTCCACTCACGTGTTCTTGTCACCAAGATGGGTACGGGTCTCCCCCGTTTGGAGCTTTGTCTCTTTATTTTCATGACATATGTGGATCATAATAACTTGTGGATTTCGGTAATGTGGAGAATGTGTGGAGACGGTACCTTTATTTTTGGCATTGATATAATCCCATTAATATTGCTCGAATATTTAATCTCTATACTTTTGGTCTAACACTTGAGGGTATGTTGTGGATTACAGGTTCCACCTAGTGGCGTCTAGATCGTGGCGTTGCCGTCCATGGTTAGGAGCTTGGGAAGGACGGGCTTTTGGAAATCGAGATGAGAGACTTTCGGGAGATATAGAAACACCCAGATTCATCTAGATTATCATAAGTTTAGATTAATAGGTTGGTGCGTATTATATCTCAACACTCCTTTATTTGTTCATTGTCCAAGCTACCCCTTATATTAAGAGTTTTAGTTGGCTTGTGTTTTGAGGTTTAAATTTACCCATTTTTCGGATTTTTCCCTATATTAAATGCTTAAATTTGAGGGCGTTACATATGTTAAACTATAAATTGTTATTACTCGAACAACATAAAACTCTCATCATAATCATTCTAATACTGAATTTTGGCTCTAATGGTATCTAAGCAACTTAAATTTCAAAACGGACAACCTGATACGCATTTCGAAAACTATACTCAACACCATGCAGAACCGTACGTGACAGCTCCTAAGCCCCTTCTCTTCGACCGTTTTTCTCATACTTAGAGACCAAACCAGAATATAAGATCTAAATGAAAGCTGTTCTCTGACCTCCTACGGTTCTACTCGAATTGGAATCACCTCATTTGAATCATCGGGTGATTTTATACAGAATTTATAAAAACACAGAAACTGATCCGAGTATGCTACGATCAGTCCAGAAAACACGATATTTTGAGCTATTTAGAGTCAAAAATGGGTTTAAGGCCCTTCATAAGAATTGTAGAACACATTGAGTACCTTTCACCTGTAAAATTTGAGCTCAATCGGACTTACGGTTTGTGAGTTATGCGCTGTCAAAGTACGGACCTATACATACCGTAACGTCCGATTTCCCAACTTTTCGTCATTCACTTTTTACTAACCAAACTTCAACTTTTAGTCAATTAAATATGTTCAAAATACAAATTAACATACTAAACGTCAAAATGGAGCTTAATGATTAATCTCTTAAGCTTAATCATGAAACTTTATTCTCTTAAGCACTTACCCGAACACTTGGTGAGCAACTAACCACATAACCACAAAACTCACCATTTTGATTCTAAACTTTACCCTTTTTAGTCCTACTTCATTTTTGACAAAACCACACATTTCTAAACATATATAACAACATAACTTTGCAATAATACATCATAATCTAAACTTAAACCTGATTGGAAACTAATCTCAAGAACTTAACCAAAAACTTAATAACTTTGGGAGAAAATTATACCTCTACGAAGGATTTGACGAGATGATTCCGAATATGTAATTGTATCTTTGATTCCTTCGGTAGTTTAAGAGTAATTTTAGAGAGAAGATGAGAAATTTGAGAGAGAGAGATGGCGGTGTGTGATGGCGGTGGAGATGAAAATCATAGGGACCAAATGAATGTAGTTTACTCTAATTTGCTTCATATATATATATATATATATATATATATATATATATAGGGAAATGTTCAATAGAGAAGTGCAAATATTTAGAGAAATAGAGAAGTAAAAAAACACGGGACCGTTCATATATGAACGTTCATATATAAACAGTCATATATGAACGTTCATATAACAGTCATATATGAACGTTCATATATGTCCGTTCATATATAAACAGTCATATATGAACGTTCATAAATGAACGTTCATATAACAGTCATATCTGAACGTTCATATGAACGTTCATATATGACTGTTTATATATGAACGTTCATATATGACTGTTTATATATGAACGTTCATATATGAACGGTCCCGTGTTTTTTTACTTCTCTATTTCTCTAAATATTTGCACTTCTCTATTGAACCTAAGGCTATATATATATATATATATTACTTATTTAGTTATTATTATAAATTAATAAACCTTTGGTTAATTGACACTTTTAGCCCCTCAACTATAATTGATTGACAATTTTAAATATGATATATTTCGGAGACGTTAAAGTATACGTTTTTTTAAAGCGGGGTATTACAACATCTCCCCCTTAAAAGAATTCCTTCTTCGGTTAAGCAAAAAGGTACGGTTGCTTTATGCTCACTACTACATCGAGCTCCAATCGAGACTATCGAAATTAACTTAATAAGCACTCCATACCCATCTATATAACAACCATCCAACAATATCTTTTTAACAAAATTAATATCAATATGTCTTTGTTTCACTTTGTGCCTCTTTCAACACCAAGAAAAATCTCATCGTGCCTAATTCAGCATAAAATATCTATTTATTTCACAAGATAAACTCCAATTAAGATGTAGTTCATTTCTTTCTATTAACCATGAATTACCATACATAATAACTTAGCATCAACATCTCAGTAGAATCGTAACACGTCTTATAATAACAATAAATGTCGTTACTTAACAAATCTATAAAATTTTAATCAACCTATCAAAGGCTTAAACATTTATCATGACATTCCAAATCAACTTGTGATGATATTATCACTCCGATCTATAATCATCATCATGTCATTCTCTAAACATAGCCAAATTTCCAACTATAATATTATCACTAAATCAAATTCTTAAACGCAACGGCAAACCCGTCATCATCTCATTGATTTACACATGAGACTTAACATGCCAAGTCAAGCATAGGGTCTAAAACAACTCTTTAACTTAAACAACTCCATAAAGAAAGTTTTTCAACATTAACCTCACTTTACTTAACCGTAAAAAAAAATCATCAACTATTCATATAATAATTATACTACAATTTATACCACAAAGTTTGTCACACGACCATCAAAATGTTTATTGAACATTGCTTTCTTCCTGCTAATCATAACACTAATAATATAAATCCAATGATTACACATATCAACCATATATTCCGTTATATCATAATAAGATCATCCTTCCATTTTCTTTTCCACTTAAAGTCAACTAATAACCCTTTGGCGAACAAGTATGCTATTCTCAATAGCACCCAAACATCAATAATTTCAATCTCATATGAAAATACCACATCTTTAATATAACGGTAACCACCAACTCATTAACGCTAACCACTCAATTTGAAATCATTAGAAATTTATATTCATCATCCAAAATTTCATTATTCATAAAATCTACTACTCAAAGTTGTCTTGGAAACTTAAAACATACACTTTCCATATATGATTTGCTAACAATCACAAGCTTTAGATCAAACACCCACAAAATTTGTAAAATATCTTAACTAGTAATTATACTTTTCTTTTATACTCTTAAGGAATACATATACCCAACATAAGACCATTTTACATATAGTTCTACAATTTCTATATCATCCATCACTTTCTTATTAAATCTAAACCACTTATTCCAATATATCACTTTCACTTCTTCACATTAACATCACATACCCATGATCACTTTTCATTTCTTAAACAAACCTAACACCAAATCCACATCTCTACTTACAATATGAATTCTAACCAAATGGTTCAATCAAAATCCATCATCAAAATATTCCACGGTTGTGTCATGTCCGTTCCTCACAAATAACACTAAATGTCAGACATTTCTCAATTCCCCAATGGTTTTAATCAAACCATTTCCATTTCTATACACTCACTACTTAATTCAAAATCCTGAACTTAATACCAAAAACCGAATCTGACATTTTCATCAATGTCTAATCCAAACAAAATAATCTTGTCAATAAATGCATCACTATTAATGAGAACAGAGAACATGAATCCTTCACTTAAGAAGATCAATAAATATCATAATATCGTAGAACCTTCACTTCTCACTCCAGCATAAACATATTATTTTAGATATAAATCCTAGTCCCTTAATCATTTTTCTTTTCAGTCTAAATTCCCATTCAAAACATTCCATTGGAAAAATTCAGATCATAACACTTTTAGTAATAACAATCTAATGTTATAACTTAACATAAACGCAAAAGTCGATGACCAATCAAAGACTTACACATCTATATGGGCATACAATACTGTTAGCTTCAATCTTCCTAATCATAGAAGTATTTAGAAGTAGTGAAAAATAGGCTAAGTGAAGAAAGCCTCTTACAGAGGCTCTGCCGAACTTACCGAGAGATCAAGGTCGAGAAGCTACAGAAGCGAAAGAGGCGTCCTACAGAAGCTCTGTAATACGCGCAAAGAAGACCAAAGACTCGGAATCCGGTGACACTTCACAGAGCCTATGCGGTCTTCAACAAAGACTTAAAAGATATTTATAATATCTTGCTACTGTTCCTGGACCTGTTCATCAACTTGCATGGCAACGTACCCTGTCCAACTTCAACGTGTCAAAATCTGAGTGGACTCAATAGGGCTTAGTACATAATAGACGTCTGCTGCATTAAATGCAATTCAGCACGTCAAACTGTTCATGCCATCCGTCCAACTATTCATACCATCCATTATGAATAGTAGCTTATGCTTTATGGTCCCCTTAGAGTAGTATATAAGGAAGACTCATGTTGAGTTCTTCCTTATACACACAAAAATAAGAATATCGATCGAACAATCGAATCAAGAAATCAAGAGAGAAAAACATCACAAGAACACATAGCTTAAACACCTTGAGAGTCATATCTGTTTTAAAGCTTTGCTTACTCATTGTTCTTAAATCTGTTCTTGATATATATATATATTCAGTAAACTTTGAGATATTATTTCCTGTTCACTGTTTATTTATATTGTGTTCTAAATCTATTAAACATATCTGTTAGTTCTTCAAATACGCTTCCGCATCAAATATAAATTCGAACTAATAGATCTGACAATCTTGTATAAGCAAAACGGGAACCAACAATTGGTATCAGAGCAAAGCTTGATTTTCAATATCAAGTGATCCTCTTTATTACAAGATTGGTGATAGACATCATTCCTCTTTTAACCTATTCCTCATTTCTAGATTAAAACTCCATTAAAGTGTACTCTGGGAACTGTTCAAACCCAGAAAACTTTCCAGATCATCAGACTCATACTCTTTAATCATTCTATCTTTTCAGAACCTTAACAATGACAAATACAAACAACTTCTTTACTGCTGGTTCACTCACCAAGCCTCCTACTCTCCTACGAGATGAGTATCCTCAATGGAAAATAAGAATGATTCATTTCTTTGAGGGTACTGAAAAAAATCTAGTACAATATCTTTACAACCTTCCTCCTGTTCCCATGATAATAGTACCACGTGTACCAGCTACTGCTGAATCTCCTGAAATCCCTGAACATCAAAAACCGAAGCCAAAAGAAGAATGGTCAAATGAAGATAAGGCAGAAGATGAAGTTGCACAGAAAACAAAAAGAATCCTGATAATGGCTATCCCCAACGAGCTTTTTCAATCCTTAGATGCATGCGAAACTGCGCACGATCTTTGGAAAGAATTAGAAAGACAGTTGGAAGGGGGTGCTAAAACACAGAAGAACCGAAGGGCACAGTACATAAATGAATATCATGCATTCAGAGCCTCTGCAACAGAATCTCTGCAAACGACATACGACAGGTTCAACTCTCTCATAAACAAATGCAGAAAGTCTGGCATTCACAGAACCTCGGAAGAAAATAACGTCATGTTTCTAAAGAGCCTGAATGATGAGTGGCTTCAACTGTCTATGTCTTTAAAAACAAACCAAGTTCTAGACTCATGGACACTCTCTGATCTCTATGAAACACTAGCTGCACAAGTGCCTCAAATAGCACAGGCTAAAACAATAACCATTGCACCATACGCATTGGTTAGTAAATCAACAGAGGCTAAAGAAAGACCAAGAAATGAGAGATCAACAGAGGAGAAGAAGAAGGAGAAGAAGAAGATAGTGATGGTTGATAGCGAAGAAGACGAGCTGATAGAGGAAGAAATAACTCTTGCGTCATTAGCTAAATCATTGGCTCTATTGACAAGAGAGTTCAGAGGTAATCAAAGAAAGTTTGAAAATGACAGATATAGCAGAGACAACCAGAGAGATAGAAGAGATGATGGGAGAAGAGAAGAATCTAATGACCGACAGAGGTCAGATGACAAGGTAGGCCACACACAAGAATGCTACAAATGTGGTAAGCCTGGTCATTATGCAAACGAATGCCGAACAGAGAAAGGTGGAGACCAACAGAAGTCCGACGATCGAACTGGAAACACCTCCCAAGGTTGCTTCAACTGCGGCAAGCCAGGCCATTTCGCAAAAGATTGCAGAAGTAGACAAAATCGCCCACAGAAGGACTCAACTTTTTACAAAAAGAAGGCTGAATATTATGCACAAAAATCCCTAATGGCGAACAAAGGGCATTCTGAAGCAAATAAGGAAGACTTCGAGTCAGACTCTACCTCTGATGATGAATTCACCACCAATGCCCTGTTCTGTGGCATGGCAGAAGTCGACTCCGACACTGACAATGAGGTATCCATTTCAAACTCTACCTCTTGTACTAAATCTGTAGATAATGATTCAATTAAACTTAACATTGAACTGATTGAACTAAAAGAGATAAATGAAAGCATTCAAAAAGGACTCACTTTTAATGAGAGAGAAGTAAGGCTTCTCACTCAAGAAAAAGCCAAATTTTTTGAAGAAAAGGAAAGAGTAGAAAAATATTGGAGAAATAATATAGATCCTTTAAAAAGGCAAATTTCTGAATTAACCTCTGCTTTAAAAATCAAAACAAAAGAGCTTTCAGTTTCTAGGAGTGAAACAACTGACATAAGAGCTCTCAAAGAATACTTTCAAAAAGAGAGAGAAGTACTTTGGCAAGATCTACTCAGAAGAGAAGTTTTACTTAAAAACTATAAAGATGCACAGAAGGTGTATGAGAAAGTAAACTCACAAATTGGAAGACGAGGTATAGGGTACGATGATATTACTCTAGGTGTTGAAGGCAAAAGACTCAAACCTCTGTCTTCTCTGTTTGTGATAGGAAAAACAAATAAACCAATTTTTCCAAACTTACTCTCTGTAAGTAAAAGGGTTAAAATCTCTGAAGAACCTCACTTGAGGAAACATACGAAGATGATCAATGTGTGGTTTGAAAACACAGATTCATCATCTTCAACCTCTGTCAATAGAGGAATCAAACCAAAGAAATATCTGAAAACACAAGATCAGATTGGTATCTTTAAGTTTGGTAAACCAGAGACTCAAACACAGGTCGCTTTTGTCTGTATGATAGATGTCAAAAAGAAATTATCTGCAAAAGCTCCTGAGTTTAAACCCATCTTTTCAGAAGAAAATCTTAAAAGATCAATTGAAAAAGAAATTTTGGAAGTTTTGAAATCAAATGTTTTAGAAAATCTCTGTACATCTTCTATAGATCAAATTCTCGCTGAAGAGATCTCATCTGAAACCTCTGCCATCTATGAAAGTTTTTCTACAGAGGAAGAAAACTCGTACGATACATGCTCAGAAAATCCAGCCTCTGTCGAAGGAGATGACTCAACCTCTGTATATGAGGACGATTCATCTTCTGACGACTCAGAGACTGATTCTAAATCAGGGATACTTCACTGTGACACAGAGGATGTTAAATTCTCCTCTGAGGTTCTTAACAGAACAATTTCTCCAAAAGAGAAAATCACAGAGATACCTATCTGTCCAGATTTTCTCAAAATGTGTATACAGGTCAAAACCTCTACAGAGCTTGATAATTTGAAAAAGGCCTCTGAAAATCCTAAAAGCTCAAAATTTTCAAAATCTTTAAGGCCTGAAGCTAACAAATATCTTTCCTCTGTGACAGTGAAGACAGACGTTCACCACAGAAGAGACTCACAGAAGGCAGGACCTAAACAAGATTTTTGCAAACAACATTCTAGTATTCATAGATCTTCTTGTAATAAGAAATCAAATGTTAAGAAAGAATGTAATGCCTCTGTGGCTCAGTTCAATGAATTCAATGAAAAGTTCAAACAAATCACGTCTCATATTAAATACTGTCATTGTTTTGATCTTATGTTCAAATTAAAAAATCACTTCTCAAGTCAAAATTGCTTACTCTCCACTAAAATTCGAACTCCAAAGTCAAAACCTAGAGAGACACAATCTGATCTTTCTACAAAAGATAAAATGTATTTCAAGAATGCTAAGGCAAACTTGAAAAATTCTAACAATATTGGACCCATATGGATATGGGTACCTAAGTCTCTGTGATTGTCGTACAGAAGCGGTATGTGCCAATTTGGTATCTTGACTCCGGATGCTCAAGGCACATGACTGGCGACAGAAGTTTACTATCCACGTACAAAGAAACACACGATGGTGGATCTGTAACTTTTGGAGACAACAAGAAGGGACACATCAAAGGCTATGGAGTCATACAAAAGGAAAACGTCTCTGTATACAAAGTTGCATATGTGAATGGCCTTAAACACAACCTACTCAGTGTAAGTCAACTCTGTGATACATGATTTGATGTCTTGTTCAAAAGGACTTTCTGCTCTCTGCAAAGTGAAGACACAGGAATGGAACTTCTGTGAGCCGAAAGAAAAGGTGATCTGTATCTGATGAACTTTTGTTCAAAAACCAAGGACAAAGTTTGCCTTGTAGCTTGCGAAAGTAAAGAAGCCTGGTTATAGCATAACAGGTTCTGTCACTTGAACTTTCACACCTTGGATAAACTGGTCAAACTCGAACTAGTTAAAGGTTTGCCTAATGTTAAATTTAATAAGGATCACTTATGTTCTGCCTGTGAAATGGGAAAACTCAGAAAAGCTTCCCACAGAGGCAAAACAGATGTGTCTTGCACTAGGCCTCTGTACATGCTTCATGTCGACCTCTGCGGTCCTATTGCCATACAGAGCCTAGGTGGCAAGAAATATATACTTGTCTTAATTGATGAGTATTTGCGCTTCACATGGGTTGAATTTGTTCGAAAGAAATCGAATGTTCCAATCATCTTGATTAATCTAATGAAAAGAATCCAAGTTCTTTATGAATGCAGAATACAGAAGTTAAGGAGTGACAATGGCACAGAATTTAAAAACTCTGTCATTGAAGCCTATCTTTCTACAAAAGGAATATCACAGAACTTCTCTGCAGCACGCACTCCACAACAGAACGGCGTGGTCGAAAGGAAAAATCGAACGCTCGTGGAGGCCGCAAGAACTATGCTATCAGCATACGGATTACCGATGAACTTTTGGGCAGAAGCAATTTCTACCGCTTGTTACACACAGAATCGGTCAACCATTGTGAAAAGACACATCAAGACTCCTTACGAACTGATCAACAAAAGGCGGCCAAACATCAAGTTTTTTCGTGTGTTTGGATGTAAATGCTTTGTTTTAAACGACAGAGTGTTAGAGCATTGTTGTATTCAAGATTTACTGTAAAGTCAATGTACTGTATGAGTCTATACAGTATTGTGAATGCCTTTATACCTTGTATGTTATGGGTATAAATAGGCTTGTCTAGACCATTTGTTAGTAACACTTCAAAACACTTTAGAAAGATTTTGTAATCTTTTAGAAACCTTTTGTAATCCTTTGAGCTCAATACATGGATGACATATTTGCTCTCTAGATTCTCTCTCACTACATTCATATCTTATTGCTAGAGATCTGGGTTTTCACAATTGGTATCAGAGCAAACAGAAGATTCAAGCAGATTAAAGAGCAAATTGAAGAATTTTTACACTGTTCATCAAGAATTCGGACCAAGAGAAGTTTACTGTTCATCTGAAGTCTTAACATTCAGACATGAAGATTTTCTAGATTTTGAGTTTTTGAATCATTTCTTTGCATCGTTCAACTCGGATTTGGATTCTGAACACATTTAATTCTTGCATAAACATCAAAATCTGCACAGAATTGACAGATCTGATCGATTCTTGAATATTTTTTCAAAAACTTCAAGTTCACTGTTTGGATCTTAATTCGATTAAATTGATCGAATTGTGAATTGTGATCAACAGGAAAAGTGTGCAGATTTCAATTACGAACAATTTGATATAAGATTCATCACAATTGATCAAGAATTGAAGAAGTTATGGCAGATTAAGTGATTTTGAAGTTCGAAGTGCAGAATTCGGATCATTCTTGGTGAATTCGGATCATTCAAAGAGAATTCGGAACATTCATAGAGAATTCGGATTGTTCTTGGCATCATAAGTGTAGAATTCGACTCAAGAAGAATTCGAATTCATAGAATTCGAATCCTATTAGATTCGAATTGTAGAGAATTCGAACCCTTGTGGATTCGAATTGGATGAATTCGAACCCTTATGGATTCGAATTGGATGAATTCGAACCCTTATGGATTCGAATTGGTTGAATTCGAACCTAAGTACATTCGAATTGAGTGAATTCGAACCAAGTTAAGTCCGAATTGGGTGAATTCGAACCAAGTTAAGTTCGAATTGAGTGAATTCGAACCCAGTTACATCCGAATTGAGTGAATTCGAATCCTTCTTCATCCGAATTCATTGAATTCGAACCCTTATTCATCCGAATTCAGTGAATTCGAATCCTTCTTCATCCGAATTCATTGAATTCGAACCCTTATTCATCCGAATTCATTGAATTCGAATCCTTATACATCCGAATTCATTGAATTCGAACCCTTATACATTCGAATTCATTGATTTAAAAAAAAAAAAAGAGTTTTTTGAGAAAAAATTTTATCCCGAAATTTTTCCTATAGTGTATTTCATACACTGTAAGAGCTTTTCAAGAAAAAATTTTATATAATTTTTTTTGTGTATTTTCATACACTGTCTGCTTGATCTTCTGAACGATCAATCTCTAGCAATATTCAAAATGGTTTTACAACAAGTTATTGTTAAAAGCAGTGGTGAAGATTTGAAGCAAACTCTGAAAAAGGAGATTCCTCCAATTGCAAAAGTTTTTGTTAAACCAAATGTAAAGTTGCAACAAGTCATTATAACAGAAACATCTGTTAATTCACATGTATCTGATAAACCAAATAATGAAGTGTTGCAACAAGTCATAATAACAAAAACACCTCCAAAGCCACTTGAAAAAGCTAAGGCAAATAATGGAATTTTGCAACAAGTTATTTTATCAGAAACATCTCCTATATCAGAAACTCCTGTTAAAGATAATGCTTCAAATTCTTCAACTCCTATTTTAAATAAAGCATTGGAAGAAGAAAATGTTGATCTGAAAAGACAAATTTTAGACATTTCTTCTTCAAATGCTAAACTTACTAAAAGAATAACTGATCTTGAAGTTTATATTGCAGATCTTGAAGCAAAGAAAGACAACTCAAGTCTGCACGATCAAATCGAGAATCTTCAAGAGAAAGTAACAACTCTTCAAAAAGAAAATGCCGATTTGAAGAGTAGAGAAGAAAAGAGAGTGAAGTGGAACTTAAAGTTACATGCTCAATTAAAAGAAGTTAAAGATATAGGGAAAATTTTGGACAGTGAAAATGCCGATCTAAAGAGAAAACTGTCTAATTTTTCTTTTGAAGAAAAGAAAGTTTTTGAAGAAAAGAAAGAGACTGAGCTGAAATGTATAAAACTTTCAAAACAAGTTTCAGACTTTGAGAAAGTTTTATTTTTAGAAAAAGACAAGCTCGAAAAAGAAAGAGCTAAATTTGAAACTGAACGAAAATTTTTTGAGATTAAAAGTTCTGAACTTTCCATGAAAATCTCTGAATTAGAAAATCTTTTGGAAAAGGAAAGAAAAGATTTCACGGAAAAGAAAAATCTCTTTGAAAAGGAAAGTAAAACCCTTAAAAAGAAAAATATGGAAATTTTCAAAGAGATTACTGATAAAAGAAGGTTTTTGGAAAAAGATTTTGAATCGGAACGTGTATATTTTGAAGATGTGATTCTGAATCTTACCAAAAGATTATCTGATTTATCAGCTGATATTATGAAGGATCAGTTGATCAAATCTGATCTCCAAAAGAAATTTGATCTAATTTCTAAAGAGAAAAATGTTTTAATAAACAAAGTCAAAGAACTTGAAGACGTCATTTTTAAATTTGATGTCTCAAAGCAGGCCAGTCATAATTCTATCTTTCAGACTCCATTTGTTGATTCAAATGATTCTGAATGTTCTTTTAAAACTGCTTCAAGTTCAAGTTTTAAAAACATTTCTTCTAAACAATTTAATAGATCAACAGATTTCTCAAAAGGTCGGATTCGTTCAACAAATCTCTTCTATAATCCTCTGTATGATAAATCAGATAACAAAACAAAAGTGCCTAAAGTTAATACTTCCAAACCTGAAGAAGTTCCAGTCTTCAAGAGGGTGAAGATGGAATGGAGAGTAAAAGGCACAACAGTTCCAAAGAAAGAAGTGCCAAAATCATCTGTATCCACATCAAATGCCAAGAAGAACAATGCGCCAAAAGGTAAATCTTCTGCTAAACTTAATCCTATTCATTCTGTAAATCATCTGATTAGGTTGGCACATAAGAAAATCTGTTGTTCTTACTGTGGATCAAATGATTTTGTGCATAAAGATTATACTTCTTATTGGTATGGTTCTTACAGTATTCCTTGTAAGAAATCTACACCTAACCCACTAGGACCCAAGTGCCATTGGGTACCAAAATCTGCTTAATCTGTTTTGCAGGTTCTACATGTGTTGTACTGATTTGTAGATACATACCACACACATGACTGAAAACAGAAGAGAAGCGGCGTATTTCTTTGAAGAATATTTGTACCATTAAGGGGGAGACAAATCATGTATGGTTTCTGAATACATCAATTCAGGACCCTTGCTTAAATGTAATTGGCTTTTGGACAAATCAGTTCAAAACCCGTTCTTCAAAGACTATGGCTTCTGAACAATTCAGTTCAGGACCCGTACTTCAAAGACTAAGACTTCTAAACAAATCAGTTTAGAACTCATACTTCTCAGGTGATATCCTTAACTGTCACATTTTTCTGTTACAAGGAACAAGTGGTAAAAGGTAACATTGAATTATATTTTGTTTCTACTGCTTTGAAAACTTGAATCTTTACAAATTTACTTCAACGAGATGAAATTTTCAATTCTCATTCAATGAATTAAATGCGTGCTAAAAGATGATCTTTCAAGAATCTTTGTATTATTTGAGTTAGATTTGCTTCAATTTTCACCTCTGAAATAAATCGAAAGGTAAGCAAAACATGAATGAAATTATGCTGAATGCTCAAAGATATGTGAATCTGGACTTATATAGAATATAATGCTCAAAAAGCCTATTTATCAGAATGATGAATGGAAACGAAAATATGGGGGAAGCACTATGATTAAGAACCAAGTGATTGAGATATCATTCATATTTTGTGATGGAAATTCGAACTTATATAGAATATCATTTAGTTTGAAAGTTTGTGCCTGTGGCCTTTCTGGTTTGGGAGAGTAAGTCCTAAGGGGTGCTCGACACCTAGTCCCTAAGATCAACTGGTCTGGGATCGGCTGACCCAAATCCTGCAATAGAACCAGATAGAAAGCCATGTTTTACTGGTACAAATGGGTTTAAGATATATCGATGTGGCCTTTCTGGTTTGGGAAATTAAGTTCTAAGGGGTGCTTGACACCTAGCACCTAAGGCCAATTGGTCTGGGATCTGCTGACCCAAATCCTGCTATAGAACCAGATAGAAAGTCATGTTTAACGTTGTATCTTATTCTTACTAAACTTTTTGATCAAAAGATGCCAATGAGCACAAAATCAAAAGATGCCAATGTGCACAAATCAAAAGATGCCAATGAGTACAAAAGAAAAGATGCCAATGAGCACACATCTCTTGAAACTTGGGAAAATACAAAGTCGCGATAAACCCATAAATTTGTGAAAATTCTGATTTTGGACAAATAGTGTGAGTAGAGCAAAGTATTCTTATATGTTTAAGAATTGCATACGCTTGATGCTAATCATATTTCGCATGCTAGCACACCAAATAGATTTAATAAAGGGGTTGAAACTGAACGTTTGTAACTTGATATACAATGATGACTTGTTCTTGAATCCAAACACATGCATTTGATTTCATTTTGATAAATCCCAATTCTAGCAATAAGATATGAATGTAGTGAGAGAGAATCTAGAGAGCAAATATGTCATCCATGTATTTAGCTCAAAGGATTACAAAAGGTTTCTAAAAGATTACAAAAGCTTTCTAAAGTGTTTCTAAGTGTTACTAACAAATGGTCTAGACAAGCCTATTTATACCCATAACATACAAGGTATAAAGGCATTCACAATACTGTATAGACTCATACAGTACATTGACTTTACAGTAAATCTTGAATACAACAATGCTCTAACAATCTCCCCCTTTGGATTCAAGATTTAAAAAAAATATGACAGCAGTCTTCAGCTCTTTGTAAAGTCAATCCTCTCAAACAGACACTCTATCAAACCATCTTCAAATAGCTTTATCTCCACTAGTTCACGGTGAACTATATGCTTTGACACTCTTTAAGAACTCAGCTTTGAAGAATCTTCAGTCAAACATGAAAAGTCATTGTCTTTTTCTTTGAAAAGTCAATCTTCTTCAATAAAATCTTCAACAGATTGTCTTCAAGTCTTGAACATGAAATTCCGATCTTTGTATAAAACCATCAATTCGGAACAAGATGAATCAGAAACGATTAGAGTTTGGATCAGAAATATGTGAAACATCCACATTGTTGAATTTTTAGGTGTAAGCGCATTCCGAGAACCACTCAGAACTAAGATAACCAAATTCAGCAACATTTGGACTTCACATTATCCTTCTCCCCCTAATCTTCAGTCTTTGTTCACGAATCATTGACTTGAAAGCTCTTAGACATGAGATATCTTTGACATGAAATTGAATTAAACATTTCTCCCCCTTTTTCGATGAAAGTGAGCATCATTATCATCGAAAACCTTCTTCAATTTCAGTCGTGTCTTTGAGTATTGCTAACAATCTCCTCCTTACAGAATAACCTTGCTCCCCCTCAAAATAAGAATTCTGGAGCAATTTATTTTCTCCCCCTGAAAGTATGCATATATTTCAATAACGTACAGTATTTGAAATTGTAGCACAAATTTTAAAACAAATTTACACAAGGAAAATAACATTCATTGAATTTTATTTTATAACTACAAACATTTGATCATTTGAAAACTTTATAAAAGAAATTCAGCTTAATGAAATTTAACAAATTTTTCAATCAACTGAAATCAAATGCATGTGTTTGGATTCAAGAACAAGTCATCATTGTATATCAAGTTAAAAAATGTTCAGCTTCAACCCCTTTATTAAATCTATTTGGTGTGCTAGCATGGGAAATATGATTAGCTTCAAGCATATGCAATTCTAAAACATATAAGAATATTTTGCTCTACTCACACTATTTGTCCAAAATCAGAATTTTCACAAATTTACGGGTTTATCGCGACTTTGTATTTTCCCCAAGTTTCAAGAGATGTGTACTCTTTGGCATCTTTTAATATTGTGAACATTTGAATCTTTTGATTTTGTGCTCATTGGCATCTTTTGATTTTGTGCGCATTGGCATCTTTTGATTTTGTGCTCATTGGCATCTTTTGATCAAAAAGTTTAGTAAGAATAAGATACACCGTTAAACATGACTTTCTATCTGGTTCTATAGAAGGATTTGGGTTAGCAGATCCCAGACCAGTTGGCCTTAGGTGCTAGGTGTCAAGCACCCCTTAGAACTTAATTTCCCAAACCAGAAAGGCCACATCGATATATCTTAAACCCATTTGTACCAGTAAAACATGGCTTTCTATCTGGTTCTATTGCAGGATTTGGGTCAGCCGATCCCAGACCAGTTGATCTTAGGGACTAGGTGTCGAGCACCCCTTAGGACTTACTCTCCCAAACCAGAAAGGCCACAGGCACAAACTTTCAAACTAAATGATAGTGCAACAATTTTATCTCAATCACTTGGTTCTAAAACATAGTGCTTTGCCCATATTTTCATTTTCATCCATCATTCTGACATATAGGCTTTTTGAGCATTATATTCTATATATATCCAGATTCACATAACTTTGAGTATTCAGCATAATTTCATTCATGTTTTGCTGACCTTTCGATTTATTTTAGAGGTGAAAGTTGAAACAAATCTAACTCAGATAATACAAAAATACTTGTAAAATCATCTTTTAGCACACATTTAATTCATTGAATGAAAATTGAAAATTTTATCTCATTGAATTAAATTTGTAAAGTTTCAAGTTTTCAAATCAGTAGAAACAAATATAATCCAATGTTACCTTTTGCCACTTGTTCCTTGAAACAAAAATATATAGCAGTTAAGGATATTACCTGAGAAGTGTGAGTTCTAAACTGATTTGTTTAGAAGTCTTAGTCTTTAAAGTACGGGTCCTGAACTGAGTTGTTCAGAAGCCATAGTCTTTGAAGAACGGGTTTTGAACTGATTTGTCCAAAAGCCATTGATCTTTGCTCCCCCTTAAGGGTACAAATATTCTTCAAAAAATACGCCGCTTCTCTTCTGTTTTCAGTCATGCGTGTGGTATGTTTCTACAATTCAGTACATCACATGATGAACCTGCAAAACAGATTAAGCAGATTTTGGTACCCAATGGCATTTGGGTCCTAGTGGGTTAGGTGTAGATTTCTTACAAGGAATACTATAAGTACCGTACCAAAAAGAAGTATAATTTTTATGCACAAAATCATTTGATCCACAGTAAGAACAACAAATTTTCTTATGTGCCAAACTAATCAGATGATTTACAGAATGAATAGGATTAGGTTTAGCATAAGATTTACCTTTTGGCGTATTGTTCTTCTTTGCATTTGATGTGGATACAGATGATTTTGGCACATTTTTCTTTGGAACTGTTGTGCCTTTGATTCTCCATTCCATCTTCACCCTCTTGAAGACTGGAACTTCTTCAGATTTGGAAGTATTAATTTTAGGCACCTTTGTTTTGTTATCTGATTTATCAAACAGAGGATTATAGAAGAGATTTGTTGAACGAATCCGACCTTTTGAGAAATCTGTTGATCTATTAAATTGTTTAGAAGAAATGTTTTTAAAACTTAAACTTGAAGCAGTTTTAAAAGAGCATTCAGAATCATTTGAATCAACAAATGGAGTCTGAAAGATAGAATTATGACCAGTCTGCTTTGAGACATCAAATTTAAAAATGACGTCTTCAAGTTCTTTGACTTTGTTTATTAAAACATTTTTCTCTTTAGAAATTAGATCAAATTTCTTTTGGAGATCAGATTTGATCAACTGATCCTTCATAATATCAGCTGATAAACCAGATAATCTTTTGGTAAGATTAAGAATCACATCTTCAAAATATTCACGTTCCGATTCAAAATCTTTTTCCAAAAACTTTCTTTTATCAGTAATCTCTTTGAAAATTTCCATATTTTTCTTTTTAAGAGTTTTACTTTCCTTTTCAAAGAGATTTTTTTTTTCGTGAAATCTTTTCTTTCCTTTTCCAAAAGATTTTCTAATTCAGAGATTTTCACGGAAAGTTCAGAACTTTTAATTTCAAAAGATTTGCGTTCAGTTTCAAATTTAGCTCTTTCTTTTTCGAGCTTGTCTTTTTCTAAAAATAAAACTTTCTCAAAGTCAGAAACTTGTTTTGAAAGTTTTATACAATTAAGTTCAATTATTTCCTTTTCTTTAAGAATCTTCTCTCTCCTGTCTTCAATGCTCTTCAGATCAGCATTTTCCTTTTTAAGAGTTGTTACTTTCTCTTGAAGTTTCTCGATTTGATCGTGCAGACTTGAGTTGTCTTTGTCTTTCTTTGTTTCAAGACCTGCAATATAAACTTCAAGATCAGTTATTCTTTTAGTAAGTTTAGCATTTGAAGAAGAAATGTCTAAAATTTGTCTTTTCAGATTAACATTTTCTTCTTCCAATGCTTTATTTAAAATAGGAGTTGAAGAATTTGAAGCATTATCTTTAACAGGAGATGTTTCTGATAAAATAACTTGTTGCAAAATTCCATTATTTGCCTTAGCTTTTTCAAGTGGCTTTGGAGGTGTTTTTGTTATTATGACTTGTTGCAACACTTCATTATTTGGTTTAACAGATACATGTGAATTAACAGATGTTTCTGTTATAATGACTTGTTGCAACTTTACATTTGGTTTAACAAAAACTTTTGCAATTGGAGGAATCTCCTTTTTCAGAGTTTGCTTCAAATCTTCACCACTGCTTTTAACAATAACTTGTTGTAAAACCATTTTGAATATTGCTAGAAATTGATCGTTCAGAAGATCAAGCAGACAGTGTATGAAAATACACAAAAAAATATATAAAACTTTTTCTTGAAAAGCTCTTACAGTGTATGAAATACACTATAGAAAAAATTTCGGGATAAAAAATTTTCTCAAAAAACTCTTTTTTTTTTTTTTTTAATTCACAAGAATTCGGATGTATAAGGATTCGAAATCACTCAATTCGGACTTAACTTGGTTCGAATTCAATGAATTCGGATGCTTAAGGGTTCGAATTCTATGAATTCGGATGCTTAAGGGTTCGAATTCAATGAATTCAGATGCTTAAGGGTTCGAATTCTATGAATTCGGATGCTTAAGGGTTCGAATTCAATGAATTCGGATGCTTAAGGGTTCGAATTCTATGAATTCGGATGCTTAAGGGTTCGAATTCTATGAATTCGGATGCTTAAGGGTTCGAATTCTATGAATTCGGATGCTTAAGGGTTCGAATTCAACACTTGTAAAAAAATCAAGAACACTCCGAATTCTTCTTTGAATGATCCGAATTCACCAAGAATGATCCGAATTCACCAAGAATGATCCGAATTCACCACTTCGAACTTCAGAATCACTTAATTTGCCATATCTCTTTCAATTCTTGATCAATTTTGATGAATCTTATATCAAAATGCTCGTAATTCAAATCCGCACACTTTTCTTGTTAATCACGATTCACAATTCGGACAATTTAACCAGATTAAGATCCAAACAGTGATTTTGAACTTTTTGAAAAAACTTCAAAAATTGATCAGATCTGTCGATTCTGTGCAGTTTTTGATGTTGATTCAAGAATTAAAGATGATCAGTGATCAATTCCGAGTTCAGTGATGCAAGAAATCGAATCAAAAGATCAAAATTTAAGAAAAATTTATGTCTTAATGATAAGACTTCAGATGAACAGTAAAGAATGAGTGGTCCGAATTCTTGAGCACTTAGTGTAAAATTTCTTCAATTTGCTCTTCAATCTGCTTGAATCTTCTGTTTAGCTCTGATACCAATTGATAAATCCCAATTCTAGCAATAAGATATGAATGTAGTGAGAGAGAATCTAGAGAGCAAATATGTCATCCATGTATTTAGCTCAAAGGATTACAAAAGGTTTCTAAAAGATTACAAAAGCTTTCTAAAGTGTTTCTAAGTGTTACTAACAAATGGTCTAGACAAGCCTATTTATACCCATAACATACAAGGTATAAAGGCATTCACAATACTGTATAGACTCATACAGTACATTGACTTTACAGTAAATCTTGAATACAACAATGCTCTATCAATTTGATTGAAATATTGTTAAAGTTCATTAAGTTGAATTTTCTTTTGTAAAGTTTTCAAATGATCAAATGTTTGTAGTTATAAAATGAAGTTCAATGAATTTTATTTTCCTTGTGTAAATTTGTTTTAAAATTTGTGCTACAATTTGAAATGAATATCGTTATTGAAATATATGCATATTTTCAGGGGGAGAAAACAAATTGCTCCAGAATTCTTACTTTGAGGGGGAGCAAGGTTATTCTCTAAGGAGGAGATTGTTAGCAATACTCAAAGACACGACTGAAATTGAATATGGTTTTCGATGATTATGATGCTCACCATCATCGAAAAAGGGGGAGAAAAGTTTAATTTCAATTTCATGTCAAAGAGCTTTCAAATCAAAGATATTTCAAGTCAAAGATTCGTGAACAAAGACTGAAGATTGGGGAGAAGGATCATGTGAAGTCCAAATGTTGCTGAATTTGGTTATCTTAGTTCTGAGTGGTTATCGGAATGCGCTTACACCTAAAAGTTCAACAATGTGGATGGTTTCACATCTTTCTGATCCAAACTCTAATCGTTTCTGATTTATCTTGTTCCGAATTGATGGTTCTATATAAAGATATGAATTTCATGTTCAAGACTTGTAGACAATCTGTTGAAGATTGTATTGAAGAAGGTTGATTTTTCAAAGAAAAAGACAATGACTTTTCATGTTTGTCTGAAGATTCTTCAAAGCTGAGTTCTTAAAGAGTGTCAAAGCATATAGTTCGCCGTGAACTAGTGGAGATAAAGCTACTTGAAGATGGTTTGATAGAGTGTCTGTTTGAGAAGATTGACTTTACAAAGAGCTGAAGACTGCTGTTATTTTTTTTAAATCTTGAATCCAAAGGGGGAGATTGTTAGAGCATTGTTGTATTCAAGATTTACTGTAAAGTCAATGTACTGTATGAGTCTATACAGTATTGTGAATGCCTTTATACCTTGTATGTTATGGGTATAAATAGGCTTGTCTAGACCATTTGTTAGTAACACTTCAAAACACTTTAGAAAGCTTTTGTAATCTTTTAGAAACCTTTTGTAATCCTTTGAGCTCAACACATGGATGACATATTTGCTCTCTAGATTCTCTCTCACTACATTCATATCTTATTGCTAGAGATCTGGGTTTTCACACAGAGATTCCAGAGGAAAGTTTGAGGTAAAAGCTGACGAAGGCAAATTCATTGGATACTCTGCCACTTCCAAAGCCTACAGAGTATACCTTACAAGATCTCGCAAAATCGTAGAAAGTATCAATGTTTATTTTGATGATTCATTCCAGATGACTTATGAGCAAATCAGTTCAGAACTCGAACTTAAAAGAGAAACCTCTGGCATCTCGCAAACGAAAGAAGACTTGAATCTTCTATTTTTAGAGATGTTCCACGATGACATTGATCCTTCTGTTGGAACCATCAGAGTTTCTGAAGAACCATCCTCTACAGGACAAAATCCTACAGGTATGACTCTAACTGGTCCAAATAATGCTTCATCTTCTTCTATAAATACTACAGATGCAAATGCCGAAGAAGAAAATACAGAAGATGAAACATCAAGAAAAACGACCACAGAAGCTGCTGAAAAACAGACTCCACAATCCACAGAAGAACCAATTACAGAGGAAATTGAGGACCAAGACTATACGTCCTCAGAGGAACAGACTCCACTACCACTCATACCAATCATTCCACAAATGGTAGAATCTTCTACCAAGGTAAGAAGAACGACAGAGGCTATACAAGAAGAAGATCCACAAGAAGCTTCTGAAGAAAGGTTCGATGACATTGATGACCATCTTCCACGCACCACTCAGTGGACAAAAAGCCATCCTCCAAGCCAAATAATTGGAGAACCTTCTGACTCAGTAAAAACCAGGTCTGCCACTGCTAATTTTTGTTTCTTTACAAATTTTATTAGTGTGATAGAACCAAAGAAGATTTCTGAAGCACTAGATGACCCAAACTGGGTAGACGCCATGCAAGAAGAACTTCTGCAGTTTGAGCGTAACAAAGTATGGACTTTAGTACCTCTACCACGAGGGAAACAGACCATTGGGACTAAGTGGGTCTACAGAAATAAGAAGGATGAAGATGGAGTGGTCATCAGAAACAATGCACGATTGGTGGCCAAGGGTTATAGACAAGAAGAAGGCATAAATTACGATGAGACTTTTGCTCCTGTCGCACGGCTCGAATCAATAAGAATATTCTTAGCCTTCGCAGCCCACAGAGGTTTTAAAGTCTATCAGATGGACGTAAAATCAGCTTTTCTCAACGGTGAAATCCAAGAAGAGGTTTACGTAAATCAGCCACCATGGTTTGAAAGCTCAAAGTTCCCAAGGCATGTATACTACCTTGAAAAGGCTCTGTACGGACTGAAACAGGCTCCAAGAGCATGGTACGAACGACTTTCTACCTTTCTTCTAGTCAATGGCTACGACAGAGGTACAACAGATACTACCTTATTCTATAAACGTAAAAACAGTGAAATAATGCTTGTACAAATCTATGTGGACGACATAATTTTTGGGTCTTCTAACACAGAAGAGTGCAAAAGTTTTGAAAAACTCATGCAGAGTGAGTTTGAAATGAGTATGATGGGAGAACTAACATTCTTCCTCGGACTCCAAGTCAAACAAACATCAGAGGGAATTTTTATAAATCAGGCCAAATATGTCTCTGACATTCTTTTCAAGTATTGAAAGTACAGGATCTAATCTTACAATCAATATAGAAAGCAGTAATTGAGAAGTTGTATGATCAAGCCCAATTGTATTCAATGATGAACATAATTACAGATCTAAGAGAGAGAGAATTCTCAAAGATTACAAAGAATGAATACAAAGATATACGGGAAAATCAGTTAGCAAAGTAGTGCTAACCACTCTATTTATACTGTAACGGACATGTTAAAGCTACAGTACAAATAAGAAAGACTAATAAGAACATAACACGTGTCCTAATTAGTTTACTAAATACTATGTAAAGTATGTAGTCATAAGTTCTGAACAGGTTGTTCAGAACTTCTGAACATTCTTCTGATAACGCTTCTCAGAGCTTCTGACTCTTTCTCTCAGAACTCTGACTTCTCTTCTCAGATCTCTGACTCCTCTACTCAGAACATCTGAGTCTTCTTATCAGATCTTCAACACTTGGTTTATTGACAAAACTTTAAATCTAACAATCTCCTCCTTTTTGTCAAATAAACTTGAATTTTGCATCATCCAGTTCTTTCAGAGCAGGAACAATTTTCTGAAGTAGCACATTTCTCATATTAAGCCTCTTATCAATTTTGACAATGATTTCTTGAATAATTTCAACTCGCTGATTGATTACTTCTTGAGTTATGTTTGCTTCCTTCACTTTCAGCATCTTTTTCTCCAAATTGTGCTTTATGATCCTTAAAGTTCCAGAACAGTATTTTGCAGTTTCCTTTGCTCTAAAGAAGATCTTTCCACTTTTGTTTTTCAAAAACACTCCCAAATCTGGAAATTTGTGAACACTTCCAGTCTTTAACACCTTTTTCTGCTCATGATCTGTGTTGGGATTTGCCAGATAAACACATGGCTTTTGTAAATACAGAGCTATTTGGAAATCTGTATAACAGTGCCACCTTAAGATATAGAACATGGCCTCAATCACCACACTTCTTGCCTTCCTTTCATTTCTGTCTTTGCTTGACTCTTTGAAGCATAGAAAGCTGTGTAATCTGTAGAAGTCAACCACTGATAGTTTCTCAAAATCTGTATCAGTAAAGTAATAAACCTTGCCATCTTCTCTCAGAACTACAAAGGATAAGTACTCCATCTTTCTGAATTTCTTAACCTTCAATTCTCTGATTCCAGTGATTAGAAAATCTGAGTAAACAACTTGCTTTGTTTTGCCAAGACATCTTGATTTTTCAGCCAACCAGATCTGAGTCTCCTTAGGTCTATCATAATACACATCCAAGAATTGTACTTCTTTTGGTTTGAAGAACTCAGGCAGATCAAATTCAAGAAAGTACCCATTTAGATCAATGGATATTTCATCTTCTTTGGGTTCAGACTGTTCAGCTTGATCAAAACTAGTTATCTACACATTCTGAGGTGTTGTGTCCTGAACTTCTTCAACTTCATCTAACAGAATTTCATTCACTTCATACTCATCAGGAAACACAAAATCATTATGTAGAATCTTTTTGGGATTCACCTCAGATAGCAACCATTCACTACAGTTTCTGATTTTTCTTCTAAGATCCAACCTTCTCTTCACAGAGTTCATACATCTCTTCTTTAAACTCTCTCTTTCAGTTTCCACACTTACTTCCATTTCAATCAATAACCAATTTAGAGTTGCATCACTGTACTTCACCAACTCTTTTAATCTGAACATTTCAAGCCTTCCGTGAACTGTATATGTGAACCCTTCTGTCTCCATTCCTTCATTCACAAATCCCTTCAAATCTACACCAATTTCTGTTTTCTTTGTGGGAGAACTCAGATTACACTTTTCTTTTCTTCCTTCAATGGCTAATTGGAAATCATACAAGTGTATATTTCTGTCATAGATACCCAGAAGTCTTCTGCATTCAATTTCCATTAAGGCTTCTTCAGTACTGGCAAAGAACTTGACTAGAAAGATCTGATTATCAAGAGTCAATCTGTGAAAATCAAAAGTAGACATGGAAACCTTTGTATTTCTTTCTTTCAGCACTTCCATTCTAACAAACATTAAACCACTGAATTCTTCTTGTTGAAACATCAGAACTTTCTCAATTCTTTTCTGGATATGCAGTTTTGAGTCAGGAACTCTGAATCTGTTAGAAGCTTCTGAGTAGACTATCTGAGCTCTGTCATCCATAAAACCATCAATGTTACTTTCCAAAAGCTCATACTCTCCTTTTGTGTAGTAGAGATTATCATACATTTCCTCAGGAAAAATATCATCATGAAATTGTCTGGCTAATGGCACATCACTTAACTCTAGGATGAAATCACATACAGGTTCTTCTAGTCTCTGCAAGTTAATCTTTGGGATCTCAATTGGTTGTCTGAATACATACTCAGAAGGCATAAAGTAGTCTTTCACTTTCACATACTCTTCTTCTGTATTTAACTCATCACAAAAGTTAAATCTAAACTCATCTTCAAAATCCTGAGTATAATTCACAGTTCTGTCTTCTTCTCCCATTAGATCAATAGGTCTTACCATTTTTATTCCTTGCTGAAATTTTTGAACATTCAAAGCTCTGACTAAATTATTATGCATCATTCTGATCAACTCTTCACTTAACCTCCTTTCTTCTGATTCAGTACTTATCAATTCCTCACTTATCCTTCTTTTGTTATAAACAATGATATCTGTACACCTATTTACCACTGCACTTTCCACTATTTCTTCTGATCTCAATACAGATACTTCAACAGTTTCAGTTTCAACAGAATTTCCTTCCATTTCTGTATCCAAGTTTAATTCCTCTGTTTTATCTGTGTCATTACCATCAATACTCCCCAAATCCATTTCTTCTGTATCTGAGCTATCAATATGAACTATCTGAATCATTTCCTTTAAATTTTCCTGTGTCTGATCTTCTGAACTTTTTGTACTGGCTAAGTGCATATCTGCTATCTCAAAATCTTCTATGCCAATGTCATCATCAGAACTTAACCTCTGTCTTTTCTCCCCCTTTTGATGATCACGAGGTTCATTATCATCAAACTTTCTTTTCAAGTTCTGATTGGAAGTACCTTCAGGTTCAGCTTCTGCAACAGGAACAGGCTCAAGAGGCTTTGAAGTAGAAGCCATTGATACACTCAGTGCTTTCAGTATAGATTCCTGCATACCTTGCATTTGTTTTAACATATCTTTTTGAAAACCAGACATTATATCCATGATCTCCTTTTTGTGAGAATTCAAGGATTTCTTTACATCATCTACTTTGGTTTCAACAGAAATCAACTTTTTCTCCAACACAACTTTCAAATCTGACACCTCATCATTCAAATCCTCCACCTTCTTCTCCAAATTTTCTACTTTTCCCCCCATCTCCATGTTTTGTTTCTGAATCTTTTCAAATTCAGAAGATTCTAACAGTGAACCTGAACCAACGGATGGTCCAGTTTTCATGTGCCCAGAGGGCTCATGGCCTGTAGATAACACAAAGTCATCTTGTACAACAGATGCACGTTTGAATGAGGCTTTTGTAATGTTCACCTCACCAGGACTTCCATCCAATCCTCGACACCCAACATTAGGTATGTCTATGAATGTTGTTTCAGGAATACGAAACTCCTGATTTGTGCAAGTGTGAGAAGGAATTTCAGGCTCAATATGAATAGGACTGTGATATTCAGACTCAATGTGTTGAAAAATAGGTTGGGATTGATCACCTCCCTCCAAATGAGTTTGGGATGGTTCCCCTGATTTGTGTGAAACATTAGCATGTTGAAATGCTTCTGAGTGGGTATGGATGGGTTGTTCAAGATCCACCACTAGGTCCATGGTGTTTGTTTCAATATTGGACACCAAGAGATGTGAACCAATAGCATTTGTGGTAACCTGGCCAAGATTAGCTAGTTCAGAGGCATCTCTTTCTGTTTGAACCTCTGTTGACAATCTCTCATCCTCACCACTCTCATTCTGTTTTTCCTCACCAAGTCTAACCAAGCTCTCAGAATTTTCCCCCTCAAGTCTCTCAGAATGTTCACCCATCTGAACATCCTCCCCCTCTCTAATTCGACTAGACCCCTCACCTCTCTTCTCAGGTTGGTCCTCTTGGGTAGGGATTTGAGGTAATTCAATTCCCATAGAGGTGCAATACGCTTTTAAAATCTCACTCTCCCTTGGAATATAATTCCTAAGTGATTTTGGCAACAATTTATGATTGGGATAGTTTTCAAGTCTTGTTACTGAGGTCATCTTACCCAAATAAAATGTGGGACCATGCTCTTCATTTGTTCTTCTTGAGATTGTTCTGTTTTCCTGCATGACATACCAAATAACAATTTGCCAGTACCTTATATAAGGAATGTATGTTAGTGAAGCATCCTTTGTTTTCCTCTGAATTGCTTTCTGATTCTTCTCAAATGTATTCTTCATGTCTTCCCAAAGTATTAAAGTATAGTCATAATGCCTATTCTTCACTAAACCCTGAAAGATCTGAAGAATTTGTTTAGAACCTTGATCAGCAGAACTATTTTTCCCTGACAAACATTTATTTACCACATGAAAGAAGCAAGCCCAAATAGGTGGTAATTTGTTTCTTCTGAACAAACTGAGAGTCCTCAATCTTTCATTGTATCCTAATTTCATAAATTCAGCTATTAATTCCTCTGTTAGGGGTGAGTCTTCAAAATCTGTCCTTCTTTGTACATCATCTTTCTCTGGTAGATTCAGCATTTCTCTTAGTGCAGAGATAGATAAGGCAAATGTCACTCCTCCAATTTCACACACAAACTTATTATCTTCTAACCTAAGATGTTTCCACCATTGTTGTATGTACTGAACAGGAACATTTTTGCTTCTTGTAAACCATTTTCTATAAGGATGATGTTTGAATAATTCCATGATAATTCTGTGTTCAGGTTTAAATCGACTTTCCTCAAACAATATAACACAGTTATTTTCAGATAATTTCAACCATTCACTTTCAGGAACAACCCTTTCCACGAAAATAGGTCTATCTGACATAATCGACCCTGCAGCACTCTGTTCATGTTCAATATTAATGTTTACCTCATCTACATTTCCTTCTGATTCATTCATTTGTTCATCTTCTTCATCATTTCTTATTGCCTCTTCCTCTACAGCTCTATTCTGTACTTCATCATTATCCGAATCAGATGAATCCATTATCGATTTTGTAGAATGTAGAGAAATTGGACCACTCCTTCGTATTCCAGACATGATTTAAGAAGAAAACAAACTCAAAGAACTCTGGATTTGATTCGTATCTCACTTTTCGCTCTAGAATTTGAAAAGATTTGAAATAGGGATTTTATGACCTATTTAAAATCCGCGAAGTTGAAAGGTTTAACGGAAAAGCGAAATCAATGTTATAACGGAGTCAACACATTTGAAATGCCACAGAGGATTTAAATGAAATGCGTGGCATAATCAAACAAATATGAAGCTGACACGTGTTAGTTGATAGAATTTTGACTCAGGTCAAAGATCTGAATAACACGCTCAGATGTTTTGACTTTCCTTTATCAGATTTCTGATTGTTCTACTCAGAGTTCTGATTCCATAATTCAGAAGAATTTTGCCTTGTAACCAAAATGTCATTTAAAGTCAACTTCTGACAAATATAAAACATCTTGATTATTCAGAAGAGGTTTGAACAGATAGAAACACTTTTTATCATCAAAATTCTGTTCATATTATGATGATTTTCAAAAAAAATCATTTAAAATCTTATATCTGAATATGAAATTTTTTAATTCAGATATAGTTTGAACAACAAAAAATTTATCATTGAAAGCTTGTTCTTCTTAGAATGATCAGAGATAAGAAATGAAAACAAACCTTTTAAGCATCACAAAATGATTTCCAAACAAAATTTTTTTTGATGCTCCCCCTTGACTTGAGCATGCATTTGACTATTTATGATACATAAAGATGAGATAAAAAGATAATAGAAGAAGCATAATCCATACAGTTGAAGTATTTGTATTTCTCAAAAATAAATTTTTGAAAGTTAGATTCCTGAAGTATTGACTCAGAATCTCTGACCTTAAGACTCAGAAGTTCTGAACTCAAGACTCAGAGGTTCTGAACTCAAGACTCAGAAGTTCTGATCTCAGTACTCAGAAGTTCTGAACTTAAGACTCAGAGTTCTGAGTACACTACTCAGACAATTTTACTTAGAAAAATTTAGTATTTTTAAGAAAAACAAATATTTTCAATTAGTCAGATTAAGCATTCCTATTTTACATATGAGAAAAGAGAACCTTTTGTGATCAAGAGTCTTTGTGAACAAGTCAGCCAATTGATACTTTGTATGCACAAAGTGCATCTCTATAGTTCCTTTTTCCACATAGTCCTTTATAAAATGATACCTCACATCTATATGCTTAGTCTTTGAATGTTGAACAGGGTTCTGAGTAATGGCAATTGCACTTTCTGAGTCACAATAGATGGGAATCTTGTTAAGCTGATATCCATAGTCCATGAGTTGTGTTCTCATCCACAATGTTTGAGAGCATGAAGCAGCAGCAGCAACATACTCTGCTTCAGCAGTTGAAGTGGACACACAATTCTGCTTCTTTGATGCCCAACTCACTATTTTATCTCCCAAAAAGTGACAAGCACCAGATGTACTCTTTCTGTCCAACCTACTTCCTCTTCATTAAGTTTGCCATTTAGAAAGGCTGATTTGACATCCATCTGATACACCTTGAAGTTTTTGTGTGCAGCATAGGCCAAAAATATTCTGATTGCCTCTATTCTTGCCACTGGTGCAAATGTCTCATCATAATCAATTCCCTCTTGTTGACAGTATCCCTTAGCAACCAATCTTGCCTTGTTTCTGATGACAACACCTGACTCATCCTTTTTGTTTCTGAACACCCATTTAGTTCCAATAATAGATTTACCTTCAGGCTTTGGAATGAGTCTCCAAACTTTATTTCTTTCAAATTGCAGCAATTCCTCTTGCATTGCTGAAATCCAGTCTGGATCCTCTAGGGCTTCATTAGCTTTCTTTGGTTCAATCACACTTAAGAAACCAGCAAACATTGCTTCATTTGTTGTAGCTGATCTGGTCTTTACTCCTGCTGATGGATCACCTATTACTTGATGAATAGGATGATTTTTAGTCCATTTATTTGCACTAGGGAGTACATCAATCTCTGAATAGTTGTTGTTTGCATCATTCTCATCAATGATTGCTTGTAATTCTGAACTGTCCCCTTGTTCTGATATATGTGTAGGAGTTCCATGTGTGTTTGTATTCTGAGTAATGAAGTCAGACTTCTGAGTAACTTGACCAGAGTTCTGACTACAAGGCTCAGAATTATGATTACAAGGTTCAGAATTCTGAATACATGGTTCAGAATTCTCACTACTTGTATTTATCTGATTTGGACATTCCTTAGATGGACCTTTATCAGAAATTACAGTTGATTGAACTATTTCTGAAGTCTTATTTTTCATCTCTTTGACCATTTTTGGGTTTTCATATTCTGCATAAGAATCAGAAATTAGTTCAATAAAAGCATCCTTAAACAGTAAATTGAGTTCTGAACATATAGGATTAGAGTTTGTATCAGAAGTCATTTTTGTCTTGTTCTGCATGAGTTCTGAACTGTCTTGTTCAGAAGTCCTCATTCTGGCTTCATCAAAAGTTACATTTATGCTCTCCATCATCCTCTTGGTTCTTCTATTGTAGATTCTGAATGCTTTGGAAGTTAAAGAATAACCCACAAAGTATCCTTCATCTGCCTTTTTATCGAATTTGGCAAGATTTTCTCTGTCTCTAAGAACATAGCACCTGCAACCAAAAACATGAAAGAATTTGATTAATGGTTTTCTTTTATTTATCAGTTTATAAGCAGTCTTATTTAATCTCTTATTGATTAAAGTTCTATTATGTGTAAAACAAGTAGTTGCAATTGCTTCAGCCCATAGGAAGGTAGGAAGATTTGCATAAGCCAGCATTGTTCTCGCAGCTTCAACTAGAGTTCTGTTTTTCCTTTCAACAACACCATTTTGTTGAGGAGTTCTGACAGCAGAAAAATTGTGAGAAATCCCAGAATTTTCTAAAAAATTCTGAAGAGTCTCATTTCTGAACTCTGTTCCATTATCACTTCTGATTTTCTGAACTGGAAGTTGTAAGAGAACTTGAATCCTTTTGATAAAATTTATCAATGTAGTAGCAGCTTCTGACTTAGCTCTTAGGAACTCAACCCATGTGTATCTGGAGAATTCATCAACAATCACAAGCATATATTTCTTTCCTCCCATAGATTGAACTGAAATTGGACCACAAAGATCAGTATGAATCATTTCTAATGGTGCTTTGCAAGATGAGTCCATTTTTAATTTGTGAGAACTCTTTTTCATCTTGCCCATTTCACAAGCTGAGCATAATGATTCTTTTTCAAATTTAAGCTTTGGTAAACCTTTAACCAGATGTTTTGCAACAAGATTATTAAGATCTTTGAAATTTAGATGAGAACATCTTCTGTGCCAAAGCCAGCATTCATTTGCAGTTGAATTTGATAAAAGACAAACTGTATTTAATGTTTTCAATTTTGAAAAATTAACTGCAAATAAGTCCATATGTCTTTTGGCCCAGAAGACTTTAACATCATTTTCAGTTAAAATCATGCAACCTGTTATTTGAAACTTGATTTGACAAAGACTGTCTAAAAACTGACTTATGCTGAAAAGATTATGTTGTAATCCTTCAACATAGAAAACCTTTTGGATAGTCAGATCTCCTTTAGTTAAATCCCCATAACCTTTAACTTGACCTTTGCTATTATTTCCACAGTTTACTGCTCCTCCAGCCTTTTCTGTGAAGTTTGATAGAAAAGACTTCTGACCTGTCATGTGTCTTGAAGCTCCTGAATCTAAAAACCACACATGACAGCCCTGCAAAAGGATCAGTTAGTTTTAGGTACCCATTTTGGAATGGGTCCATCTTTGTTAGCTTTGTCATTGGATTTAACATTAGTACCTTTTACTTTCCACTCAAAATCTTTCTTCAAACACCACTTTCCTTGAACTTTTATGAAGTCAGAACATTTTCTGCTTACAAACTTGTTTAATTTCTTTTTGAAAGTTGTAACTTTTGATTTTGCAACATTTTCAACTTTCTTTTCTTTTATCCTTTCTTTCTTCCGAGTCTGAGGAACAGAAATTTTCTTCTTTTCTGTATTCTGAAGAACAGAAATATTTTTCTTTTCTGAATTCTGAATGTCTTTTCTTATGTATGAAACAGAAGTTATTTTGACTAGACATTTATGAGAATATTGGAATGAATCATTTTTACATCTAACACAAACAATATTTTTCTTTGCAAGTGACAATAAATCTGAAACATAGGTCATTTCATTTTTATTGATACTGTTCAGAGTACAATTGCCCTTATTACAAGAATTTCTAGCTTTGAGTTCAGAAGTAGATTTCATTCTAAGCTTCTCAAGATTCCTTTTCAGATCATTCAACTTTGCAAGATCATCTTTCCTTTTGCTTTCTTCTTTTTCTGAAAAATTCAACTCCTTTTTGTTAGAAGAATTAGACGATTCACCTTTTTCATATGTACTTGATTCATTAAAGAATTTATCATTTTCTTTTAGAGCATTAACTTTAAAAAGATCATACTCAGTCTTCAGTTTTTCAAGCTCTGTTATTTTCTGAATAAAAATATTCTTTTCTTTCAAAGCTTCTTCAAGTTTAATATCCACCTCACAGTAATCATTTTTAAGTTCATCATAAGCTTTCCTTAAGTCCTCAAGTTCTTGACTTACAAGATTAAACCTCTTTTCAAGTTCTAAAAATTCATCTGACTTTGTTTCAGAAAATCCAGTTGAATCAGACTTCTGACTACCTGAGTCAGAGTTCTGATTTACAGACTCAGATGTCTGATCTTTAGACTCAGAGTTCTGACTACAAAGTTCAGAATTCTGACTAGAAGTTTCAGACTTCTGATTGACTGTTTCAGAATCTTTACTTGTGTCAAATATGTTCTCAATGTCATGATATGAAAAACTTGGTTGTTTATTTTTGTAGCTGACATTTAAAGAATCATACTTGAATTTAGTATCATTGTATTTTGGCTTCTCATCTGTTGGTTTAGAAATTTCTTTCTTAACCTTTTCTTCTGAAACAACTGACTTTTCTGTTTTAGACTCAGAAATTTTCTCATCTGACTTTTTAGAGTTTGGTCTTTGCAAATTGTCAGAACTTGTTATAGAACTAGCAGGTCTTATGAAAACTTCAACAATTTCTAGGATTTTTGGCTTAGGAACATTGATTGGAGCTCTTTTTAAAGTGACATTTTCTTCCAATCTATTGATCCAAACCCTCAGTGATTTGATAATGACCCTATCTTAAATACTTAGTGAAAATTGTAAGTAAACAATATGTATCAGAGTTTCACTATCGCTGATAAGTACTAAGATCTTACAGTACTGCTGATAGGAACTCTCGCACTTTTAGATTAAACATTCAGCGAACACTGTTCACCATATCGCTGAGTCTGTTCAGTCCTTATGGTGATCGCTGATAAGTTAGTTGTTTACTTATGATCCCTGAAGACAAGATTCACGTCAACAAAGGTTCTACGCTGAAGTCGAAGATCAAGCTCAAGAACCAGCGACAAGTCTCCTAATGAACTGATGCGGATCAGCGAAGACTCAGATTTGTCCACTCAACGTGAAGTATCAAGTACAAGACTTTAGCTATCGCTGAACTTTATCATTCGCTGAATAGTAAATGATAATCGCTGAATCAACGAAAGCTTATCATGAAGTCCTCCGTACAAAGTACTTTTGTCTTAACCTCCCTTGCACGCCACCGTACGAAATGTCAGAAAAGAACCTCCGAAAATCTGAAATCGTACAACCACTCTGATACTACATTGTTCATTCATGCGGCTACTAAGGTTGTCAACAAAGGTCAATGACATGCAACCAATCCGCTGATGACACGTGTAAAGTGTATACTGAATTGCATTAAATGCATGCAGTATATAAAGAGATGAACTCACTTCATTTGAAGTAACTTGCTAACTCTGGACAAGTTCAAATCTCTCTTAAGATAAGATTTTATTAGTAATCTCCTTATCTTTCTTAGTGCAAGAAACCTTAGTGTTCCAACTTGTTTAGATTTAGGTTTATCCTTAATCTTGTTTCCGCAACAAGCTGTAAATTGTTAATGATTTATCAATAAACAATTTAGAAAAGTAAAATAGTGTGTTTGTATTCAACCCCCCCCCCCCCCTTCTACAAACTTGTTTAGGCCTTTCGGGACCAACAAGTGGTATCAGAGCAGATTTGTTTAATCTCATAAACAAGATCTAATCTAAGATATTTCTCTTCCTAGCTATTATCTGAAAATGGCCTCCCACACAAACACAAATTATGTAGACAATGGTTCTTTTGCGCAATCCCCTAAATTCTCCAAAGATAGTTTAAATCTATGGAACGATAGGATGATAATCTCAACTTTTCCTAAAGAATCCTCTAACCCCAGGTATAGAGATGACAGGTATCAAAAGCTGAAGGAGAAGTATGCAAAGCTGAAAAGCTTTAAGAAGAAAGGAAAAGGCCTGATGGCTGACTATGATTGGGCTGCTTCTGATGAAGAAGCCTCATCATCTGATTCTGAAGATGATGAAGCAAATCAATGTCTCATGGCCAAGATTGAAGAAGAGGAAGAAAGTTCAGACATTCCCTCCACTTCAACATCTGCCATTCAGGTATCACCTTCCTTCTTTACCAATATTGTAAATATTGATGAAGCTGATAGTCTCCGTAAAATCGAACTACTGACTAGAAGTTTATACGAAGCCATGAACGGCAAAGCTGTGGTTGAAAACCAAAATCTTGATCTCGCTGAAAAGCTTAAAAATTGCCACCTTCAAATAGAAAAGCTTTCTAAATTTGAAGAAGATTTTAAAGATCAAGTCCATTTAAATCAGCTAGTCAAAATCGAACGAGCGGAAGCTATCGCTGCATTAAAAGCTGAACAAGCTACTGTTGAAGGATGGTGTAATTCTTCAACAAAGATCACTGAGATAATTAAGGCTCAGATTCCTCTGAGTGATAAACGTGGTCTGGGTTATAAATATGATACTCCAATACCAACCACTGAACGTTCAATGCTTAAATTTGGAACGTTCGTATCCTCAATAGCTGACACTTCTTCATCTCAGTACTCCTCGTCGGTTACACCAATCCCTGAGGAAACTCCTACCTCAAAAGGTAAGGAGAAAATGGTTTATTCAAAACCTACCTCTGTCTCTAAAGACAAAGGTAAAGGAATTGTTATTTATCAAAATCCTCAGAAGGGTACTTTAGTACCTAAGCTGAATGCTTCTAAAGCCTTGGTGATTCATTCATCTGGTTCTAGAAATCAGACCTCTGGATCAGTTCAGCGACCTACTCCTAGACTCAGAGTAGATGTCCTTGGTAAGAAATCTGAAGAACTGAATGTTCGTCCTATTTCAAAAACCAATAGTGTACTTGGTGCTGGCATTTCTAATTCCAAATTAAAAGCTCAGCACTCAAGTGGTCCTAGAACAAATTTTAGTTATAGGAAATGTTATCACTGTGGACTTACCGATCATATTGCAAGTAAGTGTCCCACAGCCACCAAAGCTGATAAGATAGCTAAGGTGAAGATAGCACCCAAGAAGACCAAACCAGTTGCAAGTCAGGTCAAGGTGACTCCTACCTCTAAGGTCAAGAAATTGACCAAAGTGAAGAAAGACAAAGCTGAATCTTCAAATGCTGCGAAGACTGCTGAACCCATTCAAACCTCTTCCACTGACAAACACGTATACATGGCGAAGTGGGTACCCAAGCAAAACTAATCTTCCTTTGTATTGCAGGTTAAGAAGGGTATCTGGTATCTCGATAGCGGATGCTCTAGACACATGACTGGAAAGAAAAGCCTGCTCGCTGAATACAAGGAAGAGAAGGGTCCCTCTGTGACTTTCGGTGGAAATGGAAAAGGACACACCCGAGGGTATGGTGTACTTTCAAATGGTACAACATCCTTCAGAAGAGTCGCATATGTTGAAGGGCTGAAGCATAATCTTCTGAGCATCAGTCAGCTTTGCGACATGGATAACAAAGTGATTTTCACTAAGGAATCCTGCTTTGTCTCTGACAAAAAGGAGAAGATAGCTCTCAGCGGTTATCGTTTGGAAAATGTTTACGTTATAAACATGGACTCAACAACCACTGAGAACTCCTGTTTCTTCTCAAAGGCATCTTCTGATGTCAACTGGCTATGGCACAAGAGGCTCTCACATCTCAACTTCAAGACACTGAATACTCTTTCATCCAAAGAGTTAGTCACTGGTCTACCTCAACATTCATACGCCAAAGAATCCTTATGTTCAGCGTGTGAAAAAGGGAAGCAGACCAAGGCAAGCTTTAAGTCCAAGCAAGTTTCCTCAGTGTCATCTCCTCTTCAACTACTCCATATGGATTTGTTTGGCCCCGTTAACAAACAATCCATCACTGGAAAGAAATATACGCTGGTCATAGTTGATGAATTCTCTCGTTACACATGGGTAATGTTTCTCCGTTCTAAGAGTGACACCCCTGAAGAACTCATCACCTTTGTTCGGAAGATGGAAACTCTGAACAATATGACTGTTCGCTCAATAAGGAGTGATCATGGAACTGAATTCAAAAATAGTTCTCTTGATTTCTTCCTTGAGAGCAAGGGTATTTCTCACAACTTTTCGTCAGTGAGAACACCACAACAAAACGGAGTCGCTGAAAGAAGAAATAGAACAATTATTGAAGCTGCACGTTCAATGCTCAGCGATTCTCACCTGCCTACTCAGTTTTGGGCAGAAGCTGTCAACACGGCTTGTTTTACGCAAAACAGGTCGCTGATAGTCAAAAGATTCAAAAAGACAGCCTATGAACTTTTTCATGGGAGAAAGCCTTCAATCAGCTTTCTTCACATCTTTGGTTGTCAGTGTTTCATACTGAACAACAGAGATGCCCTTGGAAAGTTTGATCCTAAGGCTGATGATGGAATCTTTCTTGGATACTCCTCAGTTTCCAAAGCCTTCAGAGTCTTCAACCGAAGAAGACAAACTGTAGAAGAAACTATTCACGTCACGTTTGACGAATCCCGTTCAGCGATCTCTAAACCGAACGCTGATATAGAAGAACTGAATCAATGGATGTTTTCTCATCTTGGTGATTCAGAAGATGTTCCCACTACTCATGCTCATACAACTGAAAATGATGGTCCTACTATCATTCCCAATATGCAGAATAGTGAAGCTGAAACATCTTGGGTCTCAGCTGTTCCTATAAACACTATACCCGCAGTTGATCCAAATGTCTCAGAAATTCCATCTATTTCTCAGCAATCAGTGAATGAAGTGACAAATGCAAGCATTCCTCTCTTAGCTGATAATCCAGAAGTAGCTGAAGCCTCATCTTCAGTTTCTCCAGTTCAGACTGAGTCAGCGACGCATGCTCCGGCTCAGCGATGGACTGTAAATCACCCAATCGATCAAATTCTTGGTGATCCCAACGCTGGTATTCAGACTCGTAGAAGTGCAGGTAATATTTGTTTATTTGTTAACTTTATTTCTCTAACTGAACCAAAGAAAATAGATGATGCCCTCAGAGATCCAAACTGGGTCAGCGCTATGCAAGAAGAGCTGACTGAATTCGAAAGAAACAAAGTTTGGAAACTTGTTCGGAGACCAACTGACAAAACAGTGATAGGCACTAAGTGGGTCTATCGAAACAAGTTGGACGAACATGGTACTGTAACTCGCAACAAAGCTCGTCTTGTTGCTCAGGGATACAGACAAGAGGAAGGCATTGATTATGACGAAACCTTTGCTCCAGTAGCAAGACTTGAATCTATTCGTCTTTTCTTAGCATATGCTGTACACAAAAACTTCACTGTACATCAAATGGATGTTAAGTCAGCGTTTCTAAATGGAAAGCTGAATGAAGAAGTTTATGTGGAACAACCTCCAGGATTCTCAGATCCTAAGCGTCCAGGTTATGTTTATAAGCTGGATAAGGCACTTTATGGCTTGAAGCAAGCTCCTCGTGCATGGTATGACACTCTTTCTACTTATCTCCACCTTGAAAAATTTGAGAGAGGTAAGATTGACAAGACTTTGTTTTTTAGAAAAATAAAAGGTCATATCATTTTAGTTCAAATATATGTTGATGACATTATATTTGGTTCTACTAACCCTGAGCTTTGTACTCGTTTCGCTGATAGAATGAAAGATGAGTATAAAATGAGTATGATGGGTGAACTAACATATTTCCTTGGTCTTCAGATTAAGCAAACTGAAAAAGGAACTTTTATAAATCAGGGAAAGTATGTTAAAGATATGCTGAAGAAATTCGACTTAACTGAAAGTTCAGCTATGAAAACCCCTATGGCACCACCGCTGATACTTGATAAGGACACAAAGGGTGTTCCTGTCAATGTCACGCTGTACCGTGGGATGATCGGCTCACTACTGTATCTTACAGCTAGCCGACCCGATATTATGTTTGCAACATGTCTGTGCGCACGATATCAAGCTGAACCTAAGATATCCCATATGAAAGCTGTAAAGCGAATCTTTCGATATCTTAAGGGTTGTTAGATCTGAAGTTTTGTCAATAAACCAAGTGTTGAAGATCTGATAAGAGGACTCAGATGTTCTGAGTAGAGAAGTCAGAGGTCTGACTGTGAAGACCGAAGTATTGATCAGTGGAAAGAGAAGTCAGATGTCTGATTAGAAGATTCAGATGGTCTGAGTAGAAGACTCAGACAATCTGAGTAGAGGAGTCAGCGATATGAAAGTCAGAAGATCTGAGAAGCTTTATCAGAAGAATGTTCAGAAGTTCTGAACTACCTGTTCAGAACTTATGACAAGATACTTAGTATTTTATAAACTAATTAGGACACGTGTTATGTTCTTATTAGTCTTTCTTATTTGTACTGTAGCTTTAAGATGTTTGTTGCAGTATAAATAGTAGTTAGCTCTATGTTGCTAACTGATTGATTTTTCCCGTATAACTTTGTATTCATTCTCTGTAATCTTTGAGATTCTCTCTCTCATAGATCTGTATTTCTGTTCATCATTGAATACAATTGGGCTTGATCATACAACTTCTCAATTACTGATTTCTATATTGATTGTGAGATTAGATCCTGTTCTTTCAATTGGTATCAGAGCCAATCAACAAACAAATTCGTTCAAGATTGTTATCGCGAAGATCAATTGATAAATTTCTTGAAGATTTCTTGATTCATTCAAAATTCAATTCCGCTGCTAGGGCTAGTTCTTGAATTCTTGTCAATTCTTGAATTACCTGTTACATTTCGATCAAGAAACTCGAATTTGTCTTTCTGTTGAATTTTCTTACAATCATGTCTTCTAAAGAATATCTAGCCATGGGATCTGAAACCAAACCGCCTGTTCTTATACCAGAAGAGTATCAGCAATGGAAAATCCGAATGATCCAATTCCTAGACAACATTGATGAAAACCTTATGATTTCTATTCGAGAAGGTCCAATTGAAGTATACATCGATGTTGCTGCAACCCCTGCTACAGAGACAACTCCAGAAATTCCAGCGACCAGGGTGAAAAAGAGTTATTCCCAATACACAGCTGAACAGAAAAATAGGCATGCTATTGACAAAAGAGCAATTACTTTGATGACTTTGGCTGTCCCAAATGAGGTTCTTAACAGGATTGACAGTGGATCATCAGCTAAAGAAATGTGGGACGAATTGGAAAGGCAAATGTTAGGAACTGTGAGATCTATTCAGGCAAAGTTAAATCAAAGCATAAATGCTTATGAAAGGTTCAAAGCAAAAGAGTCAGAAAGTTTGACACAGACATACAGTAAATTTTGCACTATTCTAAATGACTTGAGAAGAAATGGACTGAAGAAAACAAAATCAGAAATAAATTACAAATTTCTGAACAGTCTAAATTCAGAATGGTCATCATTTGCCATAAGTCTGCAAATGAACAAGGATATGTGTGAAGAAGACTTAAATGATCTATTCTGTGTTCTTAATCAACATGAAGACTCTGTCAAGTTAGTTGTGGAAGAGAAGAAAAATGTTGCTGATCAGTTAGCGTTCTTATCAAAGTCCAAAGCAATCAAAGCACCCAAAAAGATTGCATATCTATCAGAGATACCTAATCTGGAAGAATCTGACAAGGAAGAATGATCAGAAGATGATGAAGATATCAAGATAATGGCTGAGAAACTAGCTTTGTTGACAAATACTTTCAATAAAAGGTATGGGAAGGGTAGATTTCAAGGAAATTATAAGAGAGTTGGGAGTTCAGACTATAAGAAGAAAGAAGACAGAGAAGAAAATAAGTTTGAGAAGAGGATAGAGAGAAGTGAAGAAAACAATGAAGAGAAAGATGAAAGAAAAGAAAAGAATCTGTGTTTCAAATGTGGAAAATCTGGCCACTATGCTAAGGATTGCAGAGTTAAAATTGTGAAAGACTATGAGTACTACACCAAGAAGGCTCAGCTTGCAAAGAAGAGAGATGATAAAATTGCTTTGTTGGCTGAACAGGAGAATTGGTTGTACTATACTTCTGATGAAGATGATCACATCAACTTTCCACAGATGCAGAGCTATATGGCAAAAATGAGGAATGAGGATGATTCTGATTTTGAAGATGCTGATTCTGAGTCATCTGCTGAGGTACATTCTTCACTTGAATTAGAGTTAATGACACAGATTGGTGAAATGAAAACTGAATTTGCTAATCTAAGAAAACAGATAAAAGGAGAAAGAAATTTGGTTAACAAATTCAGAATTGAAAAAGAAGTAATAAAAGAACAATATGAAGAATCTGAGGCTGAGAAACAGAAAGTTAAAGATGAAAATTCTGAATTGATGAAAAGGCTTTCTGAACTAAAAGCTGAATTTTCAAAAATAAAGGATGAAAAAGGTGATTTACAAATAAAATTTGATATGTTATTTGAAGAAAGAAAGAATTTATACACTAAAATTAAAGAATTAGAAGATCTGAATTTGAAAAGGGGTCAGACTCAGCAAACACTAAATCTTTTACTAAACAATGTTAAAGATACAAGATTTTACAACCCAAAGAAGGGATTGGGATTGGAAGAAAATGTCACTTTAAAAAGAGCTCCAATTAACTTGTATGAAAAACTTCAAGTTTCTAAGCCAAATATCCCAGAAATTGTTGAAGTTTTCATAAGACCTGCTAGTTCTATAACAAGTTCTGACAATTTGCAAAGACCAAACTCTAAAAAGTCAGATGAGAAAATTTCTGAGTCTAAAACAGAAAAGTCAGTTGGTTCAGAAGAAAAGGTTAAGAAAGAAGTTTCTAAACCAACAGATGAAAAGCCAAGATATAATGATACTAAATTCAAGTATGATTCCTTAAATGTCAGCTACAAAAATAAACAACCAAGTTTTTCATATCATGACATTGAGAGCATATTTGACACAAGTAAAAATTCTGAAACAGTCAATCAGAAGTCTGAAACTTCTAGTCAGGATTCTGAACTTTGTAGTCAGAATTCTGAGTCTAAAGATCAGACATCTGAGTCTGTAAATCAGAACTCTGACTCAGGTAGTCAGAAGTCTGATTCAACTGGATTTTCTGAAACAAAATCAGATGAATTTTTGCAACTTGAAAAGAGATTTAATCTTGTGAGTCAAGAACTTGAGGACTTAAGGAAAGCTTATGATGAACTTGAAAATGATTTCTGTGAGGTGGATATTAAACTTGAAGAAGCTTTGAAAGAAAAGAATATTTTTATTCAGAAAATAACAGAGCTTGAAAAACTGAAGACTGAGTATGATCTTTTTAAAATTAATGCTTCAAGAGAAAATGATAAATTCTTTAATGAATCAAGTACATATGAAAAAGGTGAATCATCTAATTCTTCTAACAAAAAGAACTTGAATTTTTCAGAAAAAGAAGAAAGCAAAAGGAAAGATGATCTTGCAAAGTTGAATGATCTGAAAAGGGAACTTGAGAAGCTTAGAATGAAATCTACTTCTGAACTCAAAGCTAGAAATTCTTGTAATAAGGACAATTGTACTCTGAACAGTATAAATAAAAATGAAATGATCTATGTTTCAGATTTATTGTCACTTGCAAAGAAAAATCTTGTTTGTGTTAGATGTAAAAATGATTCATTCCAATATTCTCATAAATGTCAAGTCAAAATAACTTCTGTTTCATACATAAGAAAAGATATTCAGAAAGTTTCTGTTTCTCAAAATACAGAAAAGAAGAAAATTTCTGTTCCTCAGACTCAGAAGAAAGAAAAGATAAAAGAAAAGAAAGTTGAAAATATAGCAAAACCAAAAGTTACAACTCTCAAAAAGAATTTGAACAAGCTTGTAAGCAGAAAATGTTCTGACTTCATAAAAGTTCAAGGAAAGTGGTGTTTGAAGAAAGATTTTGAGTGGAGAGTAAAAGGTACTAATGTTAAATCCAATGACAAAGCTAACAAAGATGGACCCATTCCAAAATGGGTACCTAAACCTAACTGATCCTTTTGCAGGGCTGTCATGTGTGGTTTTTAGATTCAGGAGCTTCAAGACACATGACAGGTCAGAAGTCTTTTCTATCAAACTTCACAGAAAAGGCTGGAGGAGCAGTAAACTTTGGAAATAACAGCAAAGGACAAGTCAAAGGTTATGGGGATTTAACTAAAGGGGATCTGACTATCCAAAAGGTTTTCTATGTTGAAGGATTACAGCATAATCTTTTCAGCATAAGTCAGTTTTTAGACAGTCTTTGTCAAATTAAGTTTCAAATAACAGGTTGCATGATTTTAACTGAAAATGATGTTAAAGTCTTCTGGGCCAAAAGACATATGGACTTATTTGTAGTTAATTTTTCAAAATTGAAAACATTAAATACAGTTTGTCTTTTATCAAAATCGACTGCAAATGAATGCTGGCTTTGGCACAGAAGATGTTCTCATCTGAATTTCAAAGATCTTAATAATCTTGTTGCAAAACATTTGGTTAAAGGCTTACCAAAGATTAAATTTGAAAAAGAATCATTATGCTCAGCTTGTGAAATGGGCAAGATGAAAAAGAGTTCTCACAAATTAAAAATGGACTCATCTTGCAAAGCACCATTAGAAATGATTCATACTGATCTTTGTGGTCCAATTTCAGTTCAATCGATGGGAGGAAAGAAATATATGCTTGTGATTGTTGATGAATTATCCAGATACACATGGGTTGAGTTCCTAAGAGCTAAGTCAGAAGTTGCTACTATATTGATAAATTTTATCAAAAGGATTCAAGTTCTCTTACAACTTCCAGTTCAGAAAATCAGAAGTGATAATGGAACAGAGTTCAGAAATGAGACTCTTCAGAATTTTTTAGAAAATTCTGGGATTTCTCACAATTTTTCTGCTGTCAGAACTCCTCAACAAAATGGTGTTGTTGAAAGGAAGAATAGAACTCTAGTTGAAGCTGCGAGAACAATGCTGGCTTATGCAAATCTTCCTACTTTCCTATGGGCTGAAGCAATTGCAACTGCTTGTTTTACACAAAATAGAACTTTAATCAATAAGAGATTAAATAAGACTGCTTATGAACTGATAAATAAAAGAAAACCATTAATCAAATTCTTTCATGTTTTTGGTTGCAGGTGCTATGTTCTCAGAGACAGAGAAAATCTTGCCAAATTCGATAAAAAGGCAGATGAAGGATACTTTGTGGGTTATTCTTTAACTTCCAAAGCATTCAGAATCTACAATAGAAGAACCAAGAGGATGATGGAGAGTATAAATGTAACTTTTGATGAAGCCAGAATGCGGACTTCTGAACAAGACAGTTCAGAACTCATGCTGAACAAGACAAAAATGACTTCTGATACAAATTCTAATCCTATTTGTTCAGAACTCAATTTACTATTTAAGGATGCTTTTAGTGAACTAATTTCTGATTCTTATGCAGAATATGAAAACCCAAAGATGGTCAAAGAGATGAAAAATAAGACTCCAGAAATAGTTCAATCAACTGTAATTTCTGACAAAGGTCCATCAGAGGAATGTCCAAATCTAATACATACAAGTGGTGAAAATTCTGAACCTTGTAATCAGAATTCTGATTCTTGTACTCAGAACTCTGAACAAGTCACTCTGAATTCTGACTTCATTAATCAGAACCCAAACTTGGATATGACTTCTATTCATACATCAGAAAAAGTGGACAGTTCAGAATTACAAGCAATCATTGATGAGAATGATGCAAACAACAATTATTCAGAGATTGATGTACTTCCTATTGCAAATAAATGGACTAAAAATCATCCTATTCATCAAGTAATAGGTGATCCTTCAGAAGGAGTAAAAACCAGATCAGCTACAGCAAATGAAGCAATGTTTGCTGGTTTCTTGAGTGTGATTGAACCAAAGAAAGCTAATGAAGCCTTAGAGGATCCAGACTGGATTTCAGCAATGCAAGAGGAATTGCTTCAATTTGAAAGAAATAAAGTCTGGAGACTCATTCCAAAGCCTGAAGGTAAATCTATTATTGGAACTAAATGGGTGTTCAGAAACAAAAAGGATGAATCAGGTGTTGTCATCAGAAACAAGGCAAGATTGGTTGCTAAGGGATACTGTCAACAAGAGGGAATTGATTATGATGAGACATTTGCACCAGTGGCAAGAATAGAGGCAATCAGAATATTTTTAGCCTATGCTGCACATAAAAACTTCAAGGTGTATCAAATGGATGTCAAATCAGCCTTTCTAAATGGCAAACTTAATGAAGAGGTGTATGTCCATCAACCTGAAGGTTTTGTTGATCCAGAATTCCCTGATCATGTTTATATTTTAGACAAAGCTTTATATGGTCTAAAACAAGCACCACGAGCCTGGTATGACACTCTTACTAAACACCTGTTAGGTTCAGGATTCAAGAAAGGTAAGATTGACACAACTTTGTTTTTAAAGAAACAGGGTAATGATTTGATTCTGATTCAGATTTATGTTGATGACATAATATTTGGTTCTACCAGTCCAGAATTATGTGATAATTTTTCAAAAATCATGTCATCTGAATTTGAAATGAGCATGATGGGTGAACTGAATTTTTTCCTTGGTCTTCAAGTCAAACAACTACCAAAAGGTATTTTCATAAATCAAGGAAATTATGTCAGAGATATTCTGAAAAAGTTCAAAATGTCTGATTGTGCTTCTATGAGAACACCTATGGCAACTAACATAAAGTTAGATGCTGATCTCAAAGGTGTTTCAGCAGATATCAAACTTTATAGAGGCATGATTGGATCATTACTTTATTTGACTGCAAGTAGACCAGATATCATGTTTTCTACCTGTTTCTGTGCTAGATTTCAATCTAACCCGAAAGAATCACATATGTTGGCTGTCAAAAGGATTTTAAGATATCTCAAAGGAACACCTGATCTAGGTTTATGGTATCCAAAAGAAACTGACTTCAAATTGACTGCTTTCACTGATGCTGATCATGCAGGAAGTAGGTTGGACAGAAAGAGTACATCTGGTGCTTGTCACTTTTTGGGAGATAAAATAGTGAGTTGGGCATCAAAGAAGCAGAACTGTGTATCCACTTCAACTGCTGAAGCAGAGTATGTTGCTGCTGCTGCTTCATGCTCTCAAACATTGTGGATGAGAACACAACTCATGGACTATGGATATCAGCTTAACAAGATTCCCATCTATTGTGACTCAGAAAGTGCAATTGCTATTACTCAGAACCCTGTTCAACATTCGAAGACTAAGCATATAGATGTGAGGTATCATTTTATAAAGGACTATGTGGAAAAAGGAACTATAGAGATGCACTTTGTGCATACAAAGTATCAATTGGCTGACTTGTTCACAAAGCCTCTTGATCACAAAAGGTTTTCTTTTCTCATATGTAAAATAGGAATGCTAAATCTGCCTAGTTGAAAATATTTTTTTCTTAAAAATGCTAAATTTTTCTAAGTAAACTTGTCTGAGTAGTGTATTCAGAACTTCTGAGTCTTGAGTTCAGAACTTCTGAGTCTTGAGTTCAGAACTTCTGAGTCTTGAGTTCAGAACTTCTGAGTCTTGAGTTCAGAACTTCTGAGTCTTGAGATCAGAACCTCTGAATCTTAAGGTCAGAGACTCTGAGTCAATACTTCAGCAATCTAACATTCAAAAATTTATTTTTGAGAAATACAAATAACTTCAACTGTATGGATTATGCTTCTTCTATTATCTTTTTATCTCATCTTTATGTATCATTAATAGTCAAATGCATGCTCAAGTCAAGGGGGAGCATCAAAATTCTTTTGGAAATCATTTTGTGATGCTTAAAAGATTTGTTTTCATTTCTAATCTGTTCAAACCTCTTCTGAATAATCAAAATGTTTTATATTGGTCAGAAGTTGATTTTAAAAGACATTTTGGTTACAAGGCAAAATTCTTCTGAGTCATGGAATCAGAACATCTGTGCGTGTTATTCAGATCTTTGACTTGAGTCAAAATTCTATCCACTAACACGTGTCAGCTTCATATTTGTTTGACAATGCCACGTATTTCATTTAAATCCTTTGTGGTATTTCACATGTGTTGACTCCGTTATAACATTGATTTTGCTTTTCCGTTAAACCTTTCAACTTCGCGGATTTTAAATAGGTCTTAAAATCCCTATTTCAAATTTCTTTCAAATTCCAGAGCGAAACGTGAGATACGAATCAAATCCAGAGTTCTTTGAATCTGTTTTCTTCTTAAATCATGTCTGAAATACGAAGAAGTGGTCCAATTTCTCTACATTCTACAAAATCGATAATGGATTCATCCGATTCGGAAAATGATGAAGTACAAAATAGAGTTGCAGAGGAAGGGGCAATAAGAAATGATGAAGAAGATGAACAAATGGATGAATCTGAAGGAAATGCGGATGAGGTAAACATTAATATTGAACATGAACAGAGTGCTGCAGGTTCTATTATGTCAGATAGATCTATTCTAGTGGAAAGAGTTGTTCCTGAGAGTGAATGGTTGAAATTATCTGAAAATAACTGTGTTATATTGTTTGAGGAAAGTCGTTTTAAGCCTGAACACAAAATTATCATGGAGTTATTCAAACATCATCCGTACAGAAAATGGTTTACAAGAAGTAAAAATGTGCCTGTTCAGTACATACAACAATGGTGGAAATATCTTAGGTTAGAAGATAATAAGTTTGTGTCTGAAATTGGAGGAGTGACATTTGTCTTATCTATCTCTGCACTAAGAGAAATGCTGAATCTACCAGAGAAAGATGATGTACAAAGAAGAACAGATTTTGAGGATTTACCCTTAACAGAGGAATTAATAGCAGAGTTTATGAAGTTGGGATACAATGAAGGATTGAGGACTCTCAGTTTGTTCAGAAGAAACAAATTACCACCTATTTGGGCTTGCTTCTTTCATGTGGTAAATAAATGTTTGTCAGGGAAAAATAGTTCTGCTGATCAAGGTTCTAAACAAATTCTTCAGATATTTCAAGGTTTAGTGAAGAATAGGCATTATGACTATACTTTAATACTTTGGGAAGATATGAAGAATACATTTGAGAAGAATCAGAAAGCAATTCAGAAGAAGACAAAGGATGCTCCACTGACATACATTCCCTACATAAGGTACTGGCAAATTGTTATTTGGTATGCCATGCAGGAAAACAGAACAATCTCAAGAAGAACAAATGAAGAGCATGGTCCTACATTTTATTTGGGTAAGATGACCTCAGTAACAAGACTTGAAAACTATCCTAATCATAAACCATTGCCAAAATCACTTAGGAGCTATATTCCAAGGGAGAGTGAGATATTAAAAGCTTATTGCACCTCTATGGGAATTGAATTACCTCAAATCCCTACCCAAGAGGACCAACCTGAGAAGAGAGGTGAGGGGTCTAGTCGAATTAGAGAGGGGGAGGATGTTCAGATGGGTGAACATTCTGAGAGACTTGAGGGGGAAAATTCTGAAAGCTTGGTTAGATTTGGTGAGGAAAAACAGAATGAGAGTGATGAGGATGAGAGATTGTCAACAGAGGTTCAAACAGAAAGAGATGCCTCTGAACCAGCTAATCTTGACCAGGTAACCACAAATGCTATTGGTTCACATCTCTTGGTGTCCAATATTGAAACAAACACCATGGACCTAGTGGTGGAACTTGAACAACCCATCCATACCCACTCAGAAGCATTTCAACATGCTACTGTTTCACACAAATCCGGGGAACCATCCCAAACTCATTTGGAGGGAGGTGATAAATCCCAATTTATTTTTCAACACATTGAGTCTGAATATCACAGTCCTATTCATATTGAGCCTGAAATTCCTTTTGACACTTGCACAAATCAGGAATTTCGTATTCCTGAAACAACATTCATAGACATACCTAATGTTGGGTGTCGAGGATTGGATGGAAGTCCTGGTGAGGTGAACATTACAAAAGCCTCATTCAAACGTGTATCTGTTGTACAAGATGACTGTGTGTTATCTACAGGCCATGAGCTCTCTGGGCACATGAAAACTGGACCATCTGTTGGTTCAGGTTCACTGTTAGAAACTTCTGAATTTGAAAAGATTCAGAAACAAAACAAGGAGATGGGGGAAAAAGTAGAAAATTTGGAGAAGAGGGTGGAGGATTTGAATGATGAAGTATCAGATTTGAAAGTTGTGTTGGAGAAAAAGTTGACTTCTGTTGAAACCAAGGTAGATGATGTAAAGAAATCCTTGGATTCTCACAAAAAGGAGATCGTGGATATAATGTCTGGTTTTCAAAAAGATATGTTAAAACAGATGCAAGGTATGCAGGAATCTATATTTAAAGCACTGAGTGTATCTTTGGCTTCTACTTCAAAGCCTCTTGATCCAGTCCCTATTGCAGAAGCTGAACCTGAAGTTGCTTTTAATCAGAACTTGAAAAGGAAGTTTGATGATAATGATCCTCATGATCATCAAAAGGGGGAGAAAAGACAAAGGTTAAGTTCTGATGATGATATTGGCATAGAAGATTTTGAGATAGCAGACATGCACTTAGCCAATACAAAAAGTTCAGAAGATCAGACACAGGAAAATTTAAAGGAGATGGTTCAGATAGTACAACTTGATAGTTCAGATACAGAAGAAATGGAGTTGGGAAGTATTGATAGTAATGAATCAGATAAAACAGAGGAATTGAACTTGGATACTGAGATGGAAGGAAACTCAGATGAAACTGTAGCTATTGAGGAATCTGATTTGAGAATAGAAGAAATAGTGGAAAGTACAGTGGTAAACAGGTGTACAGATATTGTGGTCTATAACAGTGAAAGGGCAATGGAGTCTGAATCAGAAGAAAGGAGGTTGAATGAAGAATTGATCAGAAGAATGCATAATGAAGTAGTCAGAGCTTTGAGTGTTCAGAAAATTCATAAAGGGATAAAAGTGATAAGACCCATTGATCTAATGGGAGAAGAAGACAGAACTGTGGATTATACTCAGGATTTTAAAGATGATTTTAGGTTTAACTTTTGTGATGAGTTAAATACAGAAGAAGAGTATGTGAAAGTGAAAGACTTCTTTATGCCTTCTGAATATGTATTCAGAAAACCAATTGAGATTCCAAAGATTAAATTGCAAAGACTAGAAGAACCTGTGTGTGATTTCATTCTAGAGTTAAGTGATGTGCCATTAGCCAGACAATTTCATGATGATATTTTTCCTGAGGAAATTTATGATAATCTCTACTACACAGAAGGAGAGTATGAGCTTTTGGAAAGTAACATTGATGGTTTTATGGATGACAGAGCTCAGATGGTCTACTCAGAAGCTTCTAACATGTTCAGAGTTCCTGACTCAAAACTGCATATTCAGAAAAGAATCGAGAAAGTTCTGATGTTTCAACAAGATGAATTCAATGGTTTAATGTTTGTTAGAATGGAAGTACTGAAAGAAAGAAATACAAAGGTTTTCATGTCTACATTTGATTTTCACAGATTGACTCTTGATGATCAGATCTTTCTAGTCAAGTTCTTTGCTAGCACTGAAGAAGCCTTGATAGAAATTGAATGCAGAAGACTTCTGGGTATTTATGTCAGAAATATATACTTGTATGACTTCCAGTTGGCTTTTGAAGAAAGAAAAGAAAAGTGCAATCTGAGTTCTCCCACAAAGAAAACAGAAGTTGATTTGCATGTGAAGGGTTTTGTGAATGAAGGAATGGAGACAGAAGGGTTCACATATATGGTTCACGAAAGACTTGAATTGTTCAGATTAAAAGAGTTGGTGAAGTACAGTGATGCAACTCTGAATTGGTTGTTGATTAGAATGGAAGTAAGTATGGATGCAGAAAAGGAGAGTTTAAAGAAGAGATGCATAAACTGTGTGAAGAGGAGATTGGATTTTAGAAGAAAAATCAGAAACAGTAGTAAATGGTTGCTATCTGAGGTGAATCCCAAAAAGATTCTACATAATGATTTTGTGTTCCCAGCTGAGTATGAAGTGAATGGAATTTTGTCAGATGAAGCTGAAGAAATGCAGAACACAATATCTCAGAATGTGCAGATAACTAGTTTTGATCAAACTAAACAGTCTGAACCAAAAGAAGATGAAATATCCATTGATCTAAATGGATACTTTCTTGAATTTGATTTACCTGAGTTCTTCAAACCAAAAGAGGTACAATTCTTGGATGTGTATTATGATAGACCTAAGGAGACTCAGATCTGGTTGGCTGAAAAATTAAGATGTCTTGGCAAAACAAAGCAAGCTGTTTACTCAGATTTTTTAATCACTGGAATCAGAGAGTTGAGGGTTAAGAAATTCAGAAAGATGGAGTACTTATCTTTTGAAGTTCTGAGAGAAGATGGCAAGGTTTATTACTTTACTGATGCAGATTTTGAGAAACTATCAGTAGTTGACTTCTACAGATTACATAGTTTTCTATGCTTCAAAGAGTCGAGCAAAGACAGAAATGAAAGGAAGGCCAGAAGTGTGGTAATTGAGGCCATGTTCTACATCTTAAGGTGGCACTGCTATACAGATTTTCAAATAGCTTTGTACCTACAAAAGTCATGTGTTTATCTGGCAAATCCCAACACAGATCATGAACAGAAAAAGAATTTAAAGACTGGAAGTGTTCACAGATATCCAGAGTTGGGAGTATTTTTGAAAAACAAAAGTGGAAAGATCTTCTTCAGAGCAAAGGAAACCGCAAAATACTGTTCTGGAACTTTAAGAATCATAAAGCACAATTTGGAGAAAAAGATGCTGAAAGTGAAGGAAGCAAACATGATTCAAGAAGCAATTAATCAGCAAGTTGAGATTATTCAAGAAATCATTGACAAAATTGATAAAAGGCTTAATCTGAGAAATGTGCTACTTCAGAAGATTGTTCCTGCTCTGAAAGAACTGGATGATGCAAAGTTTAAGTTTATTTGACAAAAAGGGGGAGATTGTTAGATCTGAAGTTTTGTCAATAAACCAAGTGTTGAAGATCTGATAAGAGGACTCAGATGTTCTGAGTAGAGAAGTCAGAGGTCTGACTGTGAAGACCGAAGTATTGATCAGTGGAAAGAGAAGTCAGATGTCTGATTAGAAGATTCAGATGGTCTGAGTAGAAGACTCAGACAATCTGAGTAGAGGAGTCAGCGATATGAAAGTCAGAAGATCTGAGAAGCTTTATCAGAAGAATGTTCAGAAGTTCTGAACTACCTGTTCAGAACTTATGACAAGATACTTAGTATTTTATAAACTAATTAGGACACGTGTTATGTTCTTATTAGTCTTTCTTATTTGTACTGTAGCTTTAAGATGTTTGTTGCAGTATAAATAGTAGTTAGCTCTATGTTGCTAACTGATTGATTTTTCCCGTATAACTTTGTATTCATTCTCTGTAATCTTTGAGATTCTCTCTCTCATAGATCTGTATTTCTGTTCATCATTGAATACAATTGGGCTTGATCATACAACTTCTCAATTACTGCTTTCTATATTGATTGTGAGATTAGATCCTGTTCTTTCAAGGGTACAGCGAATCTAGGTCTTTGGTATCCCAAAGATTCAGGATTCGATCTAACTGCCTATTCAGACAGTGATTTTGCAGGTTGCAAAATGGATAGGAAAAGCACCACAGGAGGATGTCAGCTCCTGGGTGGAAAGCTGGTAAGTTGGACAAGTAAGAAGCAAAACTCAGTGTCCACTTCCACAGCTGAAGCTGAGTATGTAGCCGCTGGAAGCTGTTGTTCTCAAGTCTTGTGGATGAGAAATCAACTACTAGACTATGATCTTCAGCTCTCCAAAATTCCAATCTATTGCGACAGCACAAGTGCCATCGCTATAGCAAACAATCCAGTGCTACACTCAAAGACAAAACACATAGAAATCAGATATCATTTTATCAGAGATCATGTGATGAATGGTGATATAGAACTTCATTTTATCCCAACTGATTATCAGTTAGCTGATTTGTTTACCAAACCTCTTGATGAGACAAGATTCAACTTTCTCATCAGCGAGCTTGGAATGCTGAACTTTGAAGGATAAATCTTCAGCGGTTCACATTAAATCAGCGATACGTTTATACACTCTTGTATAGGCTCTCGGATAAGATAAACTTGTACAATCCATTTCATCATCTTCTCTCTGAATAAATTTGGTTAAACTGATATCAAGGTATGTTTTCTCTCTCTGACAAAACGCATGAAAATGCAAGATTTCAAATTCTTTCATCGCTGAATATCTCTTCCTTAACAGCGATACTTTGAAATTTCTTAAAACCTTCACTGATATTTCTATTCAGTGCTTCATATTTTCCAAAGAGTCCCTGAGTTTTTCTTTCAAAACCTCAGAGACAACGAAAGAATGTGAAAGGACAGTTGTGACGTCATTGCAACGGATAACACCAGGCACGCTCTTTTTCTGACACACGTTTGCACGTTTCGTTGTCTATCCAGTCAAATGCAAACACGTGTCCGTGTCATGATGAAAAACTTTCCCGCTCAAGTTTTTCTCTCTCTACTCTCTTTCTATATAAACACTCTCAAAGTTTATATTTGTCTTTTACGCGAATCAATCTTTCTCCGCAAGAAAAGAACCCTGTTGCATTTTGTGCTCTCAATCTTCAAGAACTGTTCATCATCTTCTTCATCAAACTCAAGGTTATTATGTTCTTATCTATTATCAAATGCGAATAACTTGTTTTCGATCTTATCATTGTTTTACACAAGATCAAACAAAAGAACTCAAAAATAAAATCATTTTCTTTCATGGTTTTATAAACACAACCATTTCATGGTTGTTCTTCAAGTTTTAAATCTAAAATCTTAAACTTGTTCTTCTTTCGTATCCATTCTTTTAAGAAACTGGAATACAAGGCTTATGGGTGTTATATTCGTTTTTTTTAAAAAACAAGAAAAACCCTAATCTTCATTAAGACTTTTTTTGTCTGAATGAAATGGACAAAATTCGAAAAATCTTAATGGAAATTTTCTTTCCACATTAAGATAATTCTTATTTGTTAACATCTTTGGTTGAACTGATAATACAGTGAAATGGCAACTTCAAAGCTGAATGTTACCGCTGAGTCCATCTCCGCTGATTCTGAGGAACTGGAAATCACCAAAGCTCCTCAGGTTAAGTTTGAGCTGGATCAACTAGACTGGACAAAGGCAAACAACCTCTCAGCGTTTCTCGAGTTTCCTCCTCGGAAGCAGGTATCCCATCTAGACGACGCTGTAAATCTTTTGAAGAATAGCCCCATCTACACAGCACTGACAATCTCACCTCCTGCCAGTCAGCGTCTATTATCCCAATTCTGGTACTCTGCCAGACACACCGACCTACCCTCCGCCAAAGATCCATCTAAAACCATCGACTGCATACTCAGCGATACTGAGTATGGCACCATCAAGATAACCCCCGCAATAATCCGCAAAGCTCTGAAATTCCCTAACGCTACCTCAGAAAATCCTTTCATTCCATTACCTGACCACAAGAAGCACGCTGACAGGGAAGAAATCATTGCTTTCCTTGATGCGATGGGTTACATCTGGGAGACTGGAAGAGACAAGCTACCTGAGAAGAAGCTGACGCTGATAAAGAAATCCAAGATGCCCAGCGAGATGAACTTCATCTTCGCTCACCTGATCAGCTGCATGACAGCGAAATCCGGATCTTCTGATCAAGCCGCTCAACCTCAGCAGGCCATGGGTTACGCACTGCTGAAAGGTCTCAACATTGACTGGGCCTCCATCATCTATGAAGACCTCATTCAACGTGTTGATTCTGCCGCTGACCGACCAGCATGGGTCCCTTACCCACGATTCATCAGCGCCATCTTTCAATATGGCCTGAAGGACAGCTATCCTGAAGAGGGTGATCTGAAACTCTCTCAGATTGGCCCTAAAGTTCTCGACTTCAAGCCTGTCGCCAACGAGGTACGTCTCTCTACCCTTCTCACTCTACTTAATTCTCCGCTTTCTGTGGCTCCTTCAGCGACAATACCCCTCGCTGATTCCCAGGCCACAAAATCCATTCCTTCTAAGAAAAGGAAACAATCTCTTACCCATCTTGATTCCAAAAGGATTAAGAAAACCAAGGAGCAACCCCAGCAACTCCATGCTGAAGACTCCTCAGCTCATTCTGAAGAGCTGAAGGAAAGTTCTGTGGTACGCTCTGCCACACCAATTCAAGCCATCCCTTCTAAACCTACTTCAGCGTCCTTACACGCTGAGGTTAGAACTTTGGAATCTACCCTACCTTCTTCAGTCTCTCAAAAGACTGATGAAGTACTTCTCAGCGAATCCAACGCTGAACTTGCAACCCAACCCCAATTCTTATCCTTCGATCATCCCTCTATTTCTTTGGACAATCCTCCAGTTAAAGCTGGAGATGCCATCATTCAAGAAGCCGTTGAAGCTTCTCAGCGAATGACGAAGAAAGGACCTGCAGAGATCTCCATCCCTCACGGAACTTTTGAGGGAGATATGGAACACTATGGAGGGACTCGAAACTTTGATGAGTTCGTCAACGCTCCTGCAGGTACAGATCCCACCTTAAACACTGTAACTAAACCTGAAACTTCTGAGCTTTCCTTTGTTCACAAGTACTTATATGTTACAGGTCCTTATTTGGGAGACATCAACCAGTCTCTGAAGTCCATGGAGATGAAACTTACAGATCTCACCACCGGTCTATCAAATAACTCTACAGCTGTAACAAACGCTGGAGAGAATCTGACGAAGCTGACTGCTGTGGTGGAAAAGAAGGCCTCCTCTGATGACATCAAAGACCTTGATAAAACTCTCGCCGACTTTGCCAAAGTGCTCTCCGACATCTACACTGACTACACCAACCTCAAATCGTCAGTTTCCACCGTTTCCAGTGAGGTTACAACGCTGAAGAAATCGGTTGGTACACTCGAAGGTGATATGTCAGTGGTCAAGACCGACTTGGGCTCAGTGAAGACCGACCTTAGTTCTGTCAAGACAATGATCGAGACGCTGGTGAACAAGGCAAACAATCCAGCTCCTACTCCGGCCCCTGCACCTATTTTGGACTCATTCACCGCAGAGGATCGCCAAGAGCTGAAGAAAATCACGCTTGCTATTTATGGCCTAGAAGACAGAATAGCTAAGCTTGAAGGTTGTGTGAAAGTCTCTGGCCCAGAAGACAGAGACAACACCAATGCTGAATCTACCCATTCCTCCCCCGCCCATCATGAGAAAGAGGGGGAGAAGAGCGCTGAACAGGAGAAGAGCGCTGAAGATCAAAATAAGAGCGCTGAAGACCTTTCCCATGATGAATCTATCAGGGGAGAGGGTAATGAAGATCTGATTATTGGACCTCAGGGAGATGAAAACCCTGAGGGAACCGAGAACCTCGCCTCTGTATCTGAGGGGGAGCAACTCGAAGAAGATGCTGAGGAATCCGAAGCAGAAGAAGACGAAGACATCGACATCCCTGAAGCTGAACCATCCTCCTCTCCAAGGAACGATGATGATGATGATGATGAAGATGACGAATTCTTTGTCGTCAAACATGCTCCTCGAAAAGCTCTTAAAGGGATCGTGATAACCGAATCCACAGGGGAGAAGACAAAAACAAAGACAAAGCACTCAGCCTCTGGCGCTGAGAAAAGCAAAGACAAAGGCATCGCTGAAGATGATAATCTGGCGATCCTACTTGCAAAGCCGATTTGTCAGGTACACTAAACTTATTTTTCCTTCCCTGATCATCTCTGAACAATCAGTTATCCATTCCACAAACACCATACACATCCACATTATTTTTTCTATCTTTTCTACCCAAGTTCTTCTACCCAGTTCTTATTTGTAAGATCGCTGCGTTTCAGCTAGTCCTCTCTCCTGTTTGAGGATATCGCTGAAGGATCTACTATTGCGACTTCACCAATAATTCCAGCTACCGCTGAAGACATAATCCCAGTCTTAGATTTAATCTCTGAGACTGATGAACCAGAAGAACAACCTCTCTCGCACAGAAACAGACCTTCCTCAGATCCTCAAAGGCTGAGTGAAGAAGATCAAAAGAGGAGAGAAGAAATGATAAAGCGATTCGAGGATCAGCGAATCATTCTAAGGCGCGATCAACTACCTTCAGTTCCTCCTAAGTTCAGAATTTCAAAAGCTGAATTCCAGGATCATCTCAGAGCTGAACGCCTCATCGCTGAAAGGAAGGAAGCTGAAGATAAAGACAGAGAATACGCCATCAAGCTCACTCAAGAATCTGTCAAAGACCCCAAGCTGAAGCGTATTCCCATTCAAATCCAACGAAAGCTTTGGGAACAAGCCCAGAAGATCGTGGAAAAGAAAGCTGAAGTTTCTCAGACCACCCTGATCTGGTGTAAAGAGAAAATCCACTTCAGATATCGTCCAGCGAAGATCAACAAGGTATTCATCTCTGGAAGAACCTCCATCGGAGTACCTATTGTTGACATCAAACTGTTCAGAGAAGATGGCTCATCTGAAACCTTTCGTGCTGACACTGTAAAAAGGTATGGTCTCTCTGAATGGCTGGAGATGAGGTTAGCTATCCAACCATCACAATCTAAGTACAAGGATCATTTCGAAAAGCTGATAAACAGACAGATCGATTTGATATCTTCTTGTGTGGATATTCCTCCTGTTCCTGATCTAAAGCCGAAAAGAAAAAGGGGCTCACCAAAGAAGAAACGTCAAGATTCAAACTCAGGTCCTGTCATACGAAATGAAACTGGAATTGGTTTCTCTCGCGCTGAAGTACTTGGTCCTGATCCTGATCTATCTGCCCTTGACATCTCATTGCCACCATGTGAACTTTTCGTCCCTGGTAAAGTCATCAGTAATCCTTATGGAATATTCTTTCTTGACTACGACGGACGTAAATGCTTTCAACGGATCGCTGAGCTTCCAATCACTCCAATCGAACAGCTCAGAGATCTCATCTACTGGTGCGACTTCAGAAAAGACATTCAGGCACAACACCTAAAACCCTTGATTTTTGAAGCTGCTCTGAAGCTAAAGAATAAAGGAGAAAAGGTTCATGACTGGATGATTCCAACTGAAAAGACAACCCTTGATGAACTTCTCATTAAGGAAGAACCCTTTGAAGGCTGACAACAATCACCACTTTCTCTATTGTATCAGTCATCCTTCAGTACTTGTAATTTATTTCGCTTGTACATGTAATCTTTCTTATTCATATTGTAACCTGATTCAAAGATTTAAAGAAAGATTTCAGCGAATGTACTTTACTCCATCAGTACTGAAAAGATCCCAGAAAAAAGTAAAAGGGACAAATATTTTATGAGTTCTTTTTATCCTTATGTTTTCATTAAATAGTAATTTTCTTTGTTGCTATGTCATAATCAAATAGGGGGAGATTGTTGATCCAAACCCTCAGTGATTTGATAATGACCCTATCTTAAATACTTATTGAAAATTGTAAGTAAACAATATGTATCAGAGTTTCACTATCGCTGATAAGTACTAAGATCTTACAGTACTGCTGATAGGAACTCTCGCACTTTTAGATTAAACATTCAGCGAACACTGTTCACCATATCGCTGAGTCTGTTCAGTCCTTATGGTGATCGCTGATAAGTTAGTTGTTTACTTATGATCCCTGAAGACAAGATTCACGTCAACAAAGGTTCTACGCTGAAGTCGAAGATCAAGCTCAAGAACCAGCGACAAGTCTCCTAATGAACTGATGCGGATCAGCGAAGACTCAGATTTGTCCACTCAACGTGAAGTATCAAGTACAAGACTTTAGCTATCGCTGAACTTTATCATTCGCTGAATAGTAAATGATAATCGCTGAATCAACGAAAGCTGATCATGAAGTCCTCCGTACAAAGTACTTTTGTCTTAACCTCCCTTGCACGCCACCATACGAAATGTCAGAAAAGAACCTCCGAAAATCTGAAATCGTACAACCACTCTGATACTACACTGTTCATTCATGCTGCTACTAAGGTTGTCAACAAAGGTCAATGACATGCAACCAATCCGCTGATGACACGTGTAAAGTGTATACTGAATTGCATTAAATGCATGCAGTATATAAAGAGATGAACTCACTTCATTTGAAGTAACTTGCTAACTCTGGACAAGTTCAAATCTCTCTTAAGATAAGATTTTATTAGTAATCTCCTTATCTTTCTTAGTGCAAGAAACCTTAGTGTTCCAACTTGTTTAGATTTAGGTTTATCCTTAATCTTGTTTCCGCAACAAGCTGTAAATTGTTAATGATTTATCAATAAACAATTTAGAAAAGTAAAATAGTGTGTTTGTATTCAACCCCCCCCCCCCCCCCTTCTACCAACTTGTTTAGGCCTTTCGGGACCAACACAATCCCAATCCCTTCTTTGGGTTGTAAAATCTTGTATCTTTAACATTGCTTATTAAAAGATTTAATGTTTGCTGAGTCTGACCCCTTTTCAAATTCAGATCTTCCAATTCTTTGATTTTGGTGTATAAATTCTTTCTTTCCTCAAATAACATATCAAATTTTATTTGTAAATCACCTTTTTCATCCTTTATTTTTGAAAACTCAACTTTTAGTTCAGAGATCTTTTTCAACAATTCAGAATTTTCATCTTTAACTTTCTGTTTCTCAGTCTCAGATTCTTCATATTGTTCTTTTATTACTTCTTTTTCAATTCTGAACTTGTTAACCAAATTTCTTTCTCCTTTTATCCGTTTTCTTAGATTAGCAAATTCAGTTTTCATTTCACCAATCTGTGTCATTAACTCTATTTCAAGTGAAGAATGTACCTCAGCAGATGACTCAGAATCAGCATCTTCAAAATCAGAATCATCCTCATGACTCATTTTTGCCATATAGCTTTGCATCTGTGGAAAGTTGATATGATCATCTTCATCAGAAGTGTAGTACAACCAATTCTCCTGTTCAGCCAATAAAGCAATTTCATCATCTCTCTTCTTTGCAAGTTGAGCCTTCTTGGTGTAGTACTCATAGTCTTTCACAATTTTAACTCTGCAATCCTTAGCATAGTGGCCAGATTTTCCACACTTGAAACACAGATTCTTTTCTTTTCTTTCTTCCTTCTCTTCTTTGTTTTCTTCACTTCTCTCTACTCTCTTTTCAAACTTATTTTCTTATCTGTCTTCTTTCTTCTTATAATCTGAACTCCCAACTCTCTTATAATTTCCTTGAAATCTACCCTTCCCATACCTCTTGTTGAAAGTATTTGTCAACAAAGCTAGCTTCTCATCCATTATCTTGATATCTTCATCATCTTCTGATCCTTCTTCCTTGTCAGATTCTTCCAGATTAGGTATCTCTGATAGATATACAGTCTTTTTGGGTGCTTTGATTGCTTTGGACTTTGATAAGAATGCTAACTGATCAGCAACATTTTTCTTCTCTTCCACAACTAACTTGACAGAGTCTTCATGTTGATTAAGAACACAGAATAGATCATTTAAGTCTTCTTCACACATATCCTTGTTCATTTGCAGACTTATGGCAAATGATGACCATTCTGAATTTAGACTGTTCAGAAATTTGTAATTTATTTCTGACTTCGTTTTCTTCAGTCCATTTCTTCTCAAATCATTTAGAATAGTACAAAATTTACTGTATGTCCGTGTCAAACTTTCTGACTCTTTTGCTTTGAACCTTTCATAAGCATTTATGCTTTGATTTAACTTTGCCTGAATAGATCTCACAGTTCCTAACATATGCCTTTCCAATTCGTCCCACATTTCTTTAGCTGATGATCCACTGTCAATCCTGTTAAGAACCTCATTTGGGACAGCCAAAGTCATCAAAGTAATTGCTCTTTTGTCGATAGCATGCCTATTCTTCTGTTCAGCTGTGTATTGGGAATAATTCTTCTTCACCCTGGTCGCTGGAATTTCTGGAGTTGTCTCTGTAGCAGGGGTTGCAGCAACATCGATATACACTTCAATTGGACCTTCTTGAATAGAGACCATAAGATTTTCATCAATGTTGTCTAGGAATTGGATCATACGAATTTTCCATTGCTGATACTCTTCTGGTATAAGAACAGGCGGTTTGGTTTCAGATCCCATGGCTAGATATTCTTTAGAAGACCTGATTGTAAGAAAATTCAACAGAAAGACAAAATCGAGTTTCTTGATCGAAATGTAACAGGTAATTCAAGAATTGCCAAGAATTCAAGAACTAGCCCTAGCAGCGGAATCGATTTTTGAACGAATCAAGAAATCTTCAAGAAATTGATCAATCGATCTTCGCAATCACAATCTTGAATGAATTTGTTTGTTGATTAGCTCTGATACCAATTGAAAGTACAGGATCTAATCTTACAATCAATATAGAAAGCAGTAATTGAGAAGTTGTATGATCAAGCCCAATTGTATTCAATGATGAACAGAATTACAGATCTAAGAGAGAGAGAATTCTCAAAGATTACAAAGAATGAATACAAAGATATACGGGAAAATCAGTTAGGAAACTAGTGCTAACCACTCTATTTATACTGTAACGGACATGTTAAAGCTACAGTACAAATAAGAAAGACTAATAAGAACATAACACGTGTCCTAATTAGTTTACTAAATACTATGTAAAGTATGTAGTCATAAGTTCTGAACAGGTTGTTCAGAACTTCTGAACATTCTTCTGATAACGCTTCTCAGAGCTTTTGACTCTTTCTCTCTGAACTCTGACTTCTCTTCTCAGATCTCTGACTCCTCTACTCAGAACATCTGAGTCTTCTTATCAGATCTTCAACACTTGCTTTATTGAAAAAACTTCAAATCTAACAAGTATAGCCTCTCGGATACCTCTGCAATGAAAACTCCAATGGCCACTGGAAATAAGTTATCCTTAGATCCAGATGGCATCTCTGTAGAATGCACTCTTTATAGAGGCATGATTGGATCTCTGTTATACTTAACTGCAAGCAGACCTGACATTATGCATGCCACATGTCTTTGTGCACGTTATCAAGCTAATCCAAAGAAATCACACTATGATGCTGTGAAAAGAATATTTAGATATCTAAAGGGGACCAAAAATCTCGGTCTCTGGTATCCACAGAACTCTGGTTTTAGTCTTAAAGCTTATACAGATTCAGACTATGGAGGATGCATGCTCGACAGAAAAAGTACCTCTGGGAGTTGTCAATTCCTAGGTGGTAAACTAGTCAGTTGGACCTCCAAGAAGCAAAATTGTGTCTCAACATCCACTGCAGAAGCTGAATACGTTGCTGCTGCAAGCTGTTGTTCTCAGGTTCTATGGATGAAGAATCAGCTAAAAGACTACGGCCACATCCTATTCAAAATACCCATCTTCTGTGATTCCAAAAGTGCCATTGCTATCTCTGCCAATCCTGTGCAACACTCAAAAACCAAGCATATCGATATAAGATACCATTTCTTGAAACATTATGTTGAATACGGTACAATCGAGATGCATTTCGTTCCCACAGAATACCAACTCGGGGACTTATTCACCAAAGCTTTAGACGAGAAAATATTCAATTTCTTGGTAGGTAAGTTAGGAATGATCAATATGACCTGAAAATCCTCTGTAAGTATAGCTTTATCTTCTGTAAATATGTATATATTTCTAATTATTTTTGCTTTAATTAATTTATTTCTGTATGTAAGTTCTCAATCTTAAATAGTTCTTAAAATCACAGAGCTTCTGTAAGTCTACTCAGAACCTCTGACAACCCCTACAGAACCTCTGGAAAATATGACCTATGTTCTATGCAAAACTTATCATTCTTTGATCCAAGCATAGGTCAAGGGGGAGCAAAAGGAAATTACTTAATCTACAGAGGTGATTAGATCAAGGGGAGCAAAAAGGGACCCTGAAATGATCTACAGAGGTAAAACTTTCAAGGGAAAGCCAAAGAAGAATGTCAATGAATCTATATCGACAGAAGTCAGACATCACTGCCGAGAAAAGAAGAACCAAAAGGTATGTCTCTCGTACAAAAGGTTTTTGAAAACAGTTTTCTAGGACACAAATTGTCAAATATGTCCTAAATATACTGAGAATAACATTTCAAAAATCAAAAGCTCAAAAAGTTTCATAAAATTCGAATTAGGAGAAATTTAAGATCATAGAGCTTCTGCTGAGCTCAACAGAGGTTCTGCCAGAAATATGCTCTGTGATCACAAATTAACCCTCTATCGATCTTTTGGAAAGTTATCTCGGAAACCGAATACATACACCATGACCTTCACGAACAAAATTTTTCCATAACAGTTTTCTCGGACACCAACTTTCAAATATGTCCGAAAAACATCTCTTAAAACAGATCAAAAATTGGATGATCAGAAAATTTAATAGAATTTTTGTTATTAGATTTTTTCCTTCATAGAGCTTCTGCTGGCCCTCACAGAGCTTCTGCAAGTTCCCACAGAGCCACAAAACCTCTGCGAGTAAAAACTCTTAACTAAAAATCCTATTGATCCTCTCCAGTGCCTTTGCAAACGTTTTGGTTAAAGAAGAACCCCACAGAAGTCATGATAACAATGAGATATATGAGAAAGGGATAGACATCAAAGATTTTCAAGATCACAGAGCTTCTGTAAACCACAGAAGTTCTGTCAATCTGTTACTTGGGCATTTCTGTAGTAATAACGGTTACTTTTACTGAGAGTGAATCTCATGTGGCTAAGAACAACCCCACGCGCCTAGCATTAATGGGACGCGCACGATGTCCTGTCATCCTCTGACATGGCCTACGTGTCCCATTTTCATTGGGCGTACATGGAACGTTTTATGTGGAAAGTTGAACCCGCCGTTCTAACTCAAGTGCGGATTCCAAATTTTAATCCATTGCCATATATTTTACTCATTCGAATTCTACCGTTTTACCCTCCTATAAAAACCAAGCTTTCCCTCTCATAAACGTTTTACAAACCCTCATTCTTCTCCGGCGAAACCCTGCAAAAACCTGCAAGTATCTTATTCTCATTACCAATGGCTTCATCTTCTCAAGCTATCTCCCCTGCACACTCTCCGGCGAACTCACCAGAACATTCACCTGCTCATTCTGAACATTCAGAAAACCCCAACCTTGCCCAAAATTTTGAACTAGAAGATTCCGGCGATTCAGCAGACTTTTCTCCGACCACACATCTTCAAAACTTCATAGCAAAGGATCACTTCGAAAAGATACTACCAATCAAATCCAACAATTGCTATTTGGTCCCCTCACCCACTGCTTTCGGCGAAGCCCATGCCATTCTTCTAAACATAATGGAAAATCATATCCTCTTCCCTTTACTCTCAAGAACCCCAAAGAAAATTCTAGTTAGATATTTGAACCAGTTTTGGCAAAGTTGCCGATTTGATAAAGATGATTCTCTTATCAAAGGATACATTTCAAGACCCGACAAATCTGAGCATCTGGAAATCAAGTTCAATAGAACAATGTTCTCACTTGAATTCAACCTACCAACAAGGGGTCTTCTTGGATTGAAGAAGTATGCAGAGCAACCAAAAGACGACGAGATCTGTCGTTTCCTAGAAATGCTTGGGTACAACACACCATTGAGGAAGAGAAATGACTTTCGCAGAGGCAGATTACCACCTCTGTGGAACACCTTGTTCTCAATTCTTAACAGATGCCTGACAGGGAAGATAGGCAGTATTGACCAGAGCTCACATAAGATATTAACCATCATGTATGGGGTTTACTATGATCTCCCACTGGATTACGCGACCATAATGATGCAAGAGATCATTAACACCATCGACAGAAAGAACAACACAAGAAGGGTCAAAGAGAACGATTCTAAGTTTCTACCACCTCTGCAATTCCAAAGAATACTGGGAGTTTTGTTCGAACCTCTGTTGCTGATACAGAAATGGCCAATGGAAGGGCCAATTCCCAAACAGTTCCCAATGAACAAAAATATTCCCACTGATCATGTAGATGGCTACACACACTGCAGACCTTTGTCAAAGAAACTTCTGAAGTATGCCTCGAATACAACCCTTAAAAAGGAGTATATACGCGATCATAGAACTCCTAAACCGAGTCCTATGACACCCCCGCGTTTAGGTGTCTCTCTAGGAACAATGATTGCAGAACCTCTTTCGACTCAAGAAGAAAAAGATCACAAATTAGCAAAACACATGGCTATTCAACTTAGCTTCATAGCCAAACGTGAAGAGCTCATGGGAAAGAAGTCCTCTTCAAAATCTTCTGCCTCTACTCCAAAATCAAAAAAGAGGAAAACTGCAGAAGATACCTCTACAAGCGCTGCAGAAGATCAACCTTCACCTCCTCATGCCACAGAAATTGGCTCCTCTGCTCCTCCCTCCTCTCCAAAACTAAAGAAGAAAAGAAAATCAAAAACTACAGAGGAAGGGGCACCAAAACCTAAGAGGAGGAAAACCAAAAAGAAGCATGGTAAATCACTTGAGAAATTGGTTACCATAGAAGAGGAAGCAATCGCAGAAGAAAGAACTGCAGAAGAAGAAGATGCAGAAGTAGAAATGACAGAAGAGGGATATCAATCGCCCCATCAATCCCCAGATCGATTTGCTCACCAAGGAAACTTAAACGATTTCCTACAGAACCCTGACATTGCCAACACTTTAAATACAGCAGGGTGGACGGCACAACCTCTCGACCACCACTCCCCAGAAGAACAATACTTCTCTATTTCCGGCATTGACACACATCTGCAAGAAGATGATCAAACACCCAGAGATCAATCAGCTGAGACACCTATTATTCTACAGAACCCCTTCATTCAGCAAGGATTGGAAGTTCTGTTGGTTCCCAGATTCACGTCGTATCACGATAATGGTAGTTAAATAGACAGCGGAAGCATTTAAATATAAAGCCATTAAAGTGAGTGATTGTATGAGACGATATGTAAACTGTGATATCAAATATAGAACAGGAATATGATAACAAGATCAAATAAGAAACGCTGCTCGTATATTGATAAAGATAACACCAAGAACAAGATCAATGGTGTATCAAGAAATCACAGAGACAATATCGTACGGGATAGTGCTATGAGGATATGAAAGTGTGTGCTTTTACAATTGTGGAAAACTATTCTTCCAAAAGCTTACAATTGTTTGTTCCACTACCTCGCTATATATAGCCTCATAAAGTGTAGACAGTGTACTATCGTACCCTGGAATGACACGTGGAAAGTGTGTCTCCAATCTTTAGGGCATACGTGGAAAGGTGTGGACACGTATCTGACACTTCGGATTTCTACGAGACTTAGGCATAACAGAGGTCTTCACTTCAACAGAGCGTGTTATGACAGAACTCTGTTGGTCTTCGGGTATGAACAGTTCTTCTGTTGATCTTCTGCCAGAGCTCTGTTGAGCTCCGTTGGTTCCACCAGAACTCTGTTGAGTTCTGTTGGTCTTCTTTGTTGGTCTTCTAAGTCTTCTGCTTTATCTCTGTAGGTCTTCTGACTTGGTTTTATTTTCAATACTTTCATTTTACAGATACTTGGAGCTAACAATCTCCCCCTAAGTATTGAAAATAAAAAATTGGAAATGACAAGAGATTGAAAACAAAAGAACAGAGAACTTTACCCTCGGTTACCCTGTGCACTATTCTTTTAAAATTTTACAATAGAAAGAACAAGTGCAATCAAGCGTAATTATCTCCCCTAAGGATTCTGTCGAATCTTCTGATTAGCTCACGGAAGTCAAGCTTCAGATTAATTATGTTGATGAAGGACCTTTGCTGTTCTTCCGGACACTTGTTCCTCGGGAGACTTTGAACTATGTTTTTGAGATATGCTAGCGACTCACTTGTGTACTTATGAGCTTTAGCAGATCTGATGGCTTTCTTTGTCCCTTTCTGTCGGCAGATAAAGACTGGAGGATCTTCAACTACAGTTCCAGTCCTAAAATGTCGATAGCCCTCAAGATCTTCGTTTGGTGGTGCAATCGCCAGTTTCTCAATTTCAAACTCTATGCCTAGCTGAAAATCTGTCTGAGTTCTGAGATTGATGTGCTCTTGCATAGCTAGTTTGACTTCAGGTAAGGCTGTTCTTGCTGGAGTATATCTGTCAGAGAAGTTCAAGCAGTAGGCATGAAGCACAGTTAGATCGTACGGATTTAGAAGGACAAGATCGTTGTCGTTGAAGAATTCGTTCTTTCCTTCTGTTGATTCCACAGTGTACTCATGATAGGTCATTTTGTTGTGCTGGAACTTCTTATGCTTGATGTCTAGGATTCTCTTGATACTGAAGTGTGAGTTGATGTTTCTGTTCAGATTGGACTTGTTTCGGATGAACATCTGCCTTGCTTCAGTAATGGTGTTTATTCTGATTGGGTTAAGGTAAGGATTTATGGGTACGGCATTTGCAGGAATGATATCTCTGTCAGCATAAAGAAATGAAAATACCGTTTCCAAGGCAGGTTTATCGGTGTGTTGGGTGGATGATTCTGGGTTTTGTTCTAGTATCATTGGGTTTGGGTCTTCATGAGTTTCAGCCATAAGAGTATCGATATGAACATATTCTTGAGCAGCTTCTGTTTGGCTTTGTTCATCAGCAGAGATTGGGATTGATCTCTCTGGTTCAGTCCTTGGTGAAGTAGGAGGGGTATCCAGGCAGATAATCTCTGGTGGTTCTTGTGTTGACTCTTCTGTCGGTTTGATGACTCGATTTTTGAACATGTAGTCGAATTCCACCGTAGGTATATCTTCTTCTGTTATCCCCATATCTTCTGTCCCGGCCTCTTCTGTTAATTTCTCTTTGCCTCTTTCAGTAGGCATTTCAGCCTCTCTCTCTTCTTCTTTCTCTGTCTCTGTTTCTTTCTCCTTTTCTTTCTCTTTCTCTGTCTCTTTCTCTTTCTCTTTCTCCTTCTATTTCTCCTTCTCCCCCTTTTGTTGACCCGAGGACTCACCCAAATTACTATCTGATGCAGCATCGTGGAAATCATCATCATCATCAGAGGAGTCTTCATCAGAGAGTCTGGAGACAATGGGTGAGAATTGGTCAACAAACTTACGTCTTTTGCCAGAAGGCTCTCCCTCTGGTGCTTTCTCAGCAGATCGTTTCTGTATGACAGATTGTAAGATTGCATCTGTGAAAGTAGGAACTGCTTTCTTCAAGGTGTCTTCCACTTCTGCTGCAGCACCTCTGATTTCCTCGACTTGGCTCACAAAGTTGAATTTGTGGGAGTCCAGTGATTCCTTCACAAGTGCTTCTGTTGCCTGGGCTTTCATGACAAATTTGGACGAGATTGTCATCATTTTCTTTACGACGTCCCTTCTGAAGTCGCCCATTTGACCGACTGTCATTGGCAAACTGTTTGGGTTGGGGCTGGAGATGTTAAGAGGATCAGCATCTGACGTTGTGGCTTCTTTTATGGATTTCTTAACAGAGTTATCAATGAGCTCTGTCAAGGTTCTGATGTTGGATTCTGATAGGATAACTGTTGGGACTGGCAGAGTTTTGTTCATTTGAGCTGTATGGTTGTCGATCACAAGTCTTTTCAGGTCAGCTACTTCTGTCGATACCTTTGTGTTCTCTTCTGCTCTGACGGTTCTTAGATCTGCTATCTCTGTAGCCAGTCTGCCAATTTCCTCTCCTCTTGTCTGTTCAGCTTCTGTTCTGATCCTTTCAGTGTCAATGTATTTCTGATGAAGTTCGGCATATTTCTCTGACAGTTTCTGCAGTTCGTCTCTGAGAGAAGTATTTTCCTTGAGGATCAGTTCCTCCTTTTGAGAATTGATAAGTTTATACTCATTCAAGGAGTTGTTGATACTATCACAGAAGCTTGTGAACTCTGTTTTTGTGACAGTGTCAACGTGGGTAACCCTGGTACCAACTAATGGATCCAGTTCTGCCTCGAGTTCAGAGGCGCCTGCGTCAAGAGTTGTTTTGATGTTGGCTCTTGCAGGACTTCCACCCGATCCTTGATGTTCCTTTTGAGGGGAATCACCTACAGGTGTTCTGATCAGAAGTTCCTCCTCCAGCTCAGGTTCTGAGGAAGGAAATCTGATATGATGAGAAGCATTTGGATCAAGCAAATGTTTCCCTTGTTCAACTATGGTCTCATACTGTCCCTGAGTCGGACAGATGCTACGTGAGATTACAAAAATCTCGGGTCTATGTTGTGTTCCGACTACATGAGCCACAGAGGCATCATTATGTGTAGGTGACCTGTCGATGTTCTGGGGCGAATGAACATCACTAAAAAGACTAGCTTCCCCAGCTTCGTGCGTACCAGAGGCATGAAGAGTTGCCTCTGATGGGTCTGGCTGGTTAAGGTTCGAGGTGTGCACCTCTGTTTCAATAATCCCTTGGTCTTGATCACCAGGATTAGGTAATGTGGTAGCACTGGGAGTTTGGTTAGGATCTCACACAGATGTGTCAACTTGGACATCTTGTTCTATACTCACATTTCCCTCGGTTTCTAGGGTTTGAGAATTCTCTGGTGAGCTCTCTATCTCATGAATCTCTACACTGCCAGAAGGGTGCGATCTCTCTGTCACCACTTCTGCAGTCTCTTCTGCTCCCTCTTGAACAGTCTCCCTAGGGGATGCTCTGTTCACTACTTCCTCCTCCATTACTCTAGAGGAAGACCCCACTTCGGGTACTCTGTCCTCTGGTCTATTTTCTTCTTCTTCTATTTCCTCACTCGCACTCTCCACAGAAGGCTCAGAACCTAAATATGATGGGGTTCTCACCTCAGGTTCTTGAGGTTGAGCAGCAGTTCTATAGTTTTGGATAGAGATGTGGGTTGGATTGATCAGAGCAAGCATTGTACCTGGAATTCTTCTGATGAAAGGGTAATCTCCTGAAGTTGTTGGTTGGAATCTTGCCATGGTCCAGACAGGAGTAGAACGACCCTGATGTGTCAGTTCCAGTCTGTCGAATGCCCTTCTGATCACCAAACTGATAAAGCGAGGAAACTTGATGGCTTTAAGGGATTTGTGTCTTCCAACTTCTCCACCTCTGGCTAGAGCAGTGGTTTTAGTGTTGACAGCATCTAGAAGTGCGTTGTAGAGGATCCCTGCATAGTTGAAGTTTCTGTTGAAGAACAGACCATACATGATTTCGAGGATTTCAATGCTCGCTTGGTCTTGACTGCCGGATTTACAGGTGAGGGTTCTGTTGAGGGTTGAGAACATGAAATTCCACATTTGTGGTAGATTTTGTCTTCTGAAGGCTCCTATTCTCTCTAACTCTTTATTGTAACCCAAAAACTTCACGAAGTCGAGAAGAACAGCAACAGAAGGTGGTTTCTCATAGGCATCAATACCTAGCTGTCTTTTGGTTTTCATCCCAAAAGTTCTTCTGAGAGTTCTTTCACGAATCCTTATTGTTCCTGATCCTCCACTACCAGAGTTGACACTTCCGACTATTCCGCTTCTGACGCCGTCTTCAATGTATTGGCATGTGGTCCACCATTGTTGGACATATATTGCAGGAAGATGATCGTCAAAGGCTGTTAGGGCTGTAAAAACTTCTGAGTTTCGGAAAAACTCAATATAGATGTGGTAAAGGGGTAAATAGAGTGCTGGATTGGGATCAAAACGGTAGTTGTTATCAGCCAACTCGTATGGTAGAATAACGATGTTATCTATGGGTTCGTTGTTACTGGAATCATCAGAGTTCTGGGGTTGGTTTTGGGGTTCAGCCATTGTTGCAGGTTAGGGTTATTCTTGAGAACCACAAGGTATAGGTTTCTGAGAGGGAAAAAAATGGTTGTTAAGCGTAAGAGTGAAATGGGTTGAAGTTGGGTATTTATACGGGAAACATGTGGGTGGGGAAACAACGTAGGGACTGTAGGCACTTGAGTGTCAGAAAGTGGAACGGCCTGAACAGTGTATCGTGGGAACACCTAGTGGTTTGTCTTTCAATCAGAGGATGCCACGTAAGATTTTTTTCTTACAATCGTAGGACAAGTAAACCGTCACGGTTAGAGATATGCGGGTGACAAGTGGGTGATTTTCAAAGAATGACCCGCATCTCTGCTGACGTGTTTCTGATGACGGGGCAGAGAAACTAACAGAGCTCTGGTGGAGCTCAGTTATTTTTTTTCTCTGTTGAAATGATCTTTTCAACTTTGCTCAGTGACCAATCATGTTTCACCTTTACCCAAAAACATTTTAAAATTCTGTATCTGATGTGAAGAATCAAAGAACAAGGACAGAATTGACCAACAATTTTCAACAGAGATCTGATGAGAAACAACAGAGGCTCTGGTGAGAATATCAGGGTTCTGCTAAGTTCGACTTTCTCAAAAGAATTTCATCAGAACAGGTTTTCCCTCTTTCAAAAAGATTTTTCTTTCAAGATCAAGAGAGCCAAGTCATATGAATTTGAAATCAGATTTTTTTTTTGACTTGCTCCCCTAAAACCATGCATATTTTCTTTTATAAGCTCCCCCTAGAAATATGAGCTTAAAAAAAACTTGCTAAAAGAAATATTTACAGAGATATATACAAACGAATTCACTGGAAGCTTGTTGAAAAAGTATGTTTTACAGAGCTCTGGTGAATGACAGAGGCTCTGTTGAACTATCCTACCCAACTATTTTGACAGATCTCTGGTAGGAACATCAGAGTTCTGTTGAGTGATAAATAGTGTTAGGACATGTTCAGCATACCCAATTTGCTGATTAAGAAGTTAAATCTCCTTTCATCAAGGGCTTTTGTAAAAAGATCAGCAAGTTGGAAGTCTGTTGAAACGAAATACATTTCAATAGTCCCTTTTTCAACATTATCTTTTATGAAGTGATACCTTATATCGATATGCTTGGTCTTTGAGTGTTGAACTGGATTAGCTGTGATTTCTATTGCGCTTTTGGAGTCACACAAAATTGGAATTCTGTCATACTCCAAGCCGTAATCCTTGAGTTGAGTTTTCATCCAGAGAACTTGAGAACAACAACTAGCATCAGCAACGTATTCTGCTTCTGCTGTAGAGGTGGACACGCAGTTCTGTTTCTTGGATGTCCAACTTACTAACTTCTTTCCAAGAAATTGACAGCTACCAGACGTACTCTTTCTGTCGTTCTTGCATCCTCCATAGTCTGAATCTGTATATGCTACAAGCTCGAAACCAGAATTCAGAGGATACCAGAGACCCAAAAATTGAGTCCCTTTCAGATATTTAAATATGCGCTTGACGGCAGAGAAATGCGAAACTTTAGGATTAGCCTGAAATCTAGCACAGAGACACGTTGCAAACATTATATCGGGTCTACTGGCAGTTAAGTACAGAAGTGACCCTATCATACCTCTGTAGTTCTTGACATCTGTTGGTTCACCATTAAGGTCAGGGTCAAGCTTAACTCCAGTGGCAATAGGAGTTTTCATTGAATTTGAGTTGTTAAAATTGTACTTTTTCAAAATGTCAGAGATATATTTGGACTGACTTATGAAAGTCCCTTTGTCGGTTTGTTTTACTTGTAAACCAAGGAAGAAAGAAAGTTCTCCCATCATGCTCATTTTGAATTCACTTTTCATCAAATCCTCAAACTTATCACAGTACTCTTGCCGTGTTGACCCAAAAATAATGTCATCAACATATATTTGTACCAGAAGTATATCGTTCTTGTATCTCCTAAAGAATAGAGTTTTATCGACAGTACCTTTCTCGAAGTGATTAACCAACAGAAAATTGGACAGAGTTTCATACCAGGCTCTGGGAGCTTGCTTAAGCCCATACAGAGCTTTGTCTAGCTTGTAAACGTGGTCTGGAAACTCCGAATTTTCAAAACCAGGTGGTTGCTGGACATAGACTTCTTCTTGTAGTCTGCCATTTAGGAAGGCAGATTTGACGTCCATTTGGTAGACCTTGAAACCCTTGTGAGCAGCATAAGCTAAGAAGATTCTGATTGCTTCTAGCCTAGCCACAGGAGCAAAAGTCTCGTCATAGTCAATTCCTTCTTCTTGACAGTATCCTTTTGCAACCAGACGGGCTTTGTTTCTGATGATAATCCCATCTTCATCATTCTTGTTTCTAAACACCCACTTGGTTCCAATGGCTGATTTGCCTTTTGGGAGTGGAACCAAGGACCAAACTTTATTTCTCTCGAATTCAAGAAGCTCTTCTTGCATAGCTTCGATCCAGTTTGGGTCTTCAAGTGCTTCAGAAATTCTTTTCGGCTCAATCATGCTCAAAAAGTTAACAAAGAAAGCTTCGTTGATTGTAGCCGATCTTGTCTTGACACCATCTTCAGCAGCACCAATTATAAGATGTTGGGGGTGATCCTTAGTCCATTTTGTCATGGGAGCATGGACAACAGGAGGGGTTTGTGCTTCAGATGAGAAAAGACGATCTTCAGCAACAGAGCTCTGAGGGTTGGTGCCAGGGTTCTGTGGCACACAACTCTGAAGAGTGGCCTCATTGCTTTGTGGATTGCCAACAGGGCTCTGCGAAGGTGAACTTTCAAACAGGGAGTTTCTGCCGATATTTGTTAGCAGAGGTGATGATGGCTCTTGTGTAGGTTCTGGTTGTGGTTCCTCGTTTCTCTGAATTATACCTGTAGACAGAGAAGTAGATGGTGAAATATTGGAGGGACCAGTAAGAGTTGTACCTGTCAGATTTTGTTCTGTTGAACTTTGAGCTTGATCTCCTCTGTTGATGTTGACAGAGGAATCATCATCATCATCGAAGAAATCTTCGAATAGGAGATTGATATCTTCTTCCCTTGATTTTGAATAACTAGGCTTCTTCTGTTCTGTTGGTGTCCCCTCTGTTGATTTGCGATCAGAGGTACTTGATGTACTTTCATCAAAGGACACGTTCACGCTTTCTTGAATGACGCGAGTTCTGGTGTTGTAGACTCTGTAGGCTCTAGAGGTCAAGGAATAACCAATAAAGATTCCTTCGTCCGCTTTCTTGTCAAATTTACCCAGCTGTTCTCGGTCGTTCAAGACATAACATTTACACCCAAAAACATGAAAATATTTCACGTTTGGTCTTCTGTTATTGATGAGTTCATAAGGCGTCTTTTTAAATCTTTTCACTATTACAGCTTTGTTTTGAACAAAACAAGCTGTTGAGACTGCTTCTGCCCAGAAGTTGATGGGAAGGACAGAACCGGCCAACATGGTTCTGGCGGCCTCTACCAGAGTTCTGTTCTTTCTCTCCACTACGCCATTCTGTTGTGGAGTTCTGGTAGCTGAAAAGTTTTGGGAAATTCCTTCTTCTGATAGATAAGAATCTATTCGAGTATTTTTGAATTCTGTCCCGTTGTCACTTCTCAACTTTTGCACTTTTAGTCCTAACAGAACCTGTATCCTTCTCAATAAACTTATCAGAATTTCTGGGACATCAGATTTTGCTCTGATGAACTCAATCCAAGTATACCTAGAATATTCATCAATAAGCACAAGAATATACTTCTTGCCAGACAGACTTTGCACAGAGATTGGACCACAGAGATCCACATGAAGCATATGCAAAGGTCTTAAGCAATTGTGATCACTCTTGGTTCTGTGTGAGGATCTTTTCATTTTTCCAAACTCACAAGCAAAGCATAGATGGTCTTTGTCAAATTTCAGCGAAGGAAGACCTTTTACCAAGTTCAATTTCACGAGTTTGTCAAGATTTGAAAAATTTAAGTGAGCAAATCTTTTATGCCAGAGCCAGGCATCTTCTTTGTTCGAAGAGACTAAACAAAGTTTCTCTGTTGTAGTTCCCTGGTTTGGATTAAAATTCATTTTATAAAGATTGCCTTTTCTGTCGGCTCTTAAAAGTTCTTGACCAGACTCAGAAAGTAATAATGAACAAAACTTCTTCCTGAAATTGACATCGAACCCATGATCACAGAGTTGACTTATACTGAGAAGATTATGATTTAATCCTTCAACATAAGCAACTTCGGAAACTGAAACACCACCATTTACCAGAGTACCATAACCTCTAATTTGTCCTCCATTGTCTCCTCCAAAGGTGACCGCACTTCCTTTTTTGTTCTTGAATGAAGTCAACAGCTCCTTATTGCCTGTCATGTGCCTGGAACATCCTGAATCTAGGTACCAGATCTGCACATGAGGCTTCTACAAGACAGATTAGTTTCTTTTAGGTACCCATTGCATGATGGGTCCTTTCTTGTTAGGCTTTGATGGGTTAACAGTCTTTCCTACAAGCTTTACATTCTTTGATGTTGTGCCAGAGGTTTTCTTCTGTGTGGTCTGATCAGTCTTGGGATTTATCATCTTTTGTGACTGATTCAGAACACAGTGAGGTCCATTCATATGATTTTGCAGTTTTCTTAACAGATGAACACAATTGCAATTGATGGAACATGAGGATTGATGCAAGTTGTTATTCAAGAATTGTTTATTAGATGGAGTTTGATTCTGAAAAGCTCTAGGACCATGCATTCTGTTTGAACTATTCTTTGAGACATATTCTCTTTTCTCAAAATTGATCTCTTGATTTCTACCAGAATTGGAAGTATGTCTGTCATTTACTATCCATTTTCCCTTCTGTTCTGGTGTAAATCTGATTGGTTTAAAAGTTGAAACAAAGGTGTTGTTAAGTAAAGTACTTGCCTTCACCTTACCTTTTACTTCTGTTGAGTTAGAAGCAAGAATTCTGAATTCTTTGTTATTAAACTCAGTTACCGGTATAAATCTTGATTGTTTCTTGAAAAATGATATGTCTTCTTTTAAATCAAAGGATCCAGCCGGTATCTGTTTAGGTTTGTGCAAAGCATTTGGTTGAGTACAGAAAATTTGCTCATCTACCTCAGGGTCAGAGTCACTGTCAGAGGCTAGAAAGTCTCTGGTGGCTCTGTTGGAGGTGTTACTCACAGAAACAGGCTTTGTAGAATCAGGTTTTGCAGTTTTAAACCTTCTCAACTTGGGTTTTAAAGCATCAGAAACAGCATTTTCTTTAAGAACTTTCATGAGATCTTCTTCAAAAGATGTTCTTATCGTTTCAGAAGTAGGAGAGAAGACTGGTGCTTCAGGGTTGAGCTTGCTCTGTGGTATTTCAACAGAGGATTCAGCCTCAGAAGTGACAGGCTTCTGTTCCTTGAAAGAATTAAAGTTGAAAATCTCTTTTGGATCCAGACTTTCGACAGAGTTAGGAATTAAGATTCTAGCTCTTCCTTAGATCAAGAATAAACTTTGAAGATGGTTTAAGAACCTTGTCATGATCCAAGGAGTCATAGTTGACATTCCTAAAGTCAAGCCTTTTCGTCCTCTTGTAAACGTCCGAGGTTTTAATTCTTTTGAAAACAGCATTACCAGAGATAACATTCTCTTGGATTTTCCCAGCACAGAAAGTAGTCAACAGAGATGTTTTCTTCTTTCCATTCCAGGGAGCAAGGTCTGAGAAACCAAGACCTTGCGTATCCATCTGAGAATTTATCTTAACATGCACATCCTGTGCATCCTGATACTTTTTGATTTGAAGTTCTTTTCTCTGTAGGGACTGATGTAAGATTTCCCTTTCTTTTTGAAAAAAGTCTTTTAAAGCGACAGAGTTAAGTCTTTCATTCTCAGACTTCATCATTTCTTCGGTTTTCTGTTTTAACAGATTTTCGTACTCTTTAACCTTTTTAGAAAAAAGTACTTTTCTATTTCTGCTGTAAGATCTCTAGCTCAGATTTCTCCTTGAAGATATCTTCCTTTTCTTGTTCCAAGAGAGTTTTCTCTCTCTTGTAGAAGGACAGATCCTTCTGAGCTAGCTTTCTTAGCTCTTTTTCCTCAGAAAGCTTTTGTTTCAGTAATGGAAATTCCTCAGTTAATTGCGAAACATGCATTTCCAGTTCTGAGTCAGACTTGGATTCGGAGGAACATACCTTGGCACTGGGTTTAATGGTCTCCAGCGCTCTGTCGTCTGGCTCTGTTACAGTAAGAGCGAATGCATGAGCTATATCTTCTTCTTCTGTTCTCTCTATTCGTTCTCCAGTCATCCAGTCAACCTCTGTCATACTTTCATCATCTACAGCAACATTGGCTTGCTCTGGTTCATCATCAGAGGATGAGTCAGAGATCCAATTCTCCATCTCGGCGACATAACTCCTTTCTCTGTAGTTGTACTTGTATTTGTTCTTGTAGTAGTCTTGATCTTTTACAAGTTTTCCTCTACAGTTAGCAGAGAAATGGCCAGGTTTGCCACATCTGAAACAACGACCATCGTTTTGGTTGATGGGTTGTGCATCATCAGTCTTTTGTGGACCAGGAGCGTTGTACTTCTGTTGAGGTTGAGGTCTCTGTTCTGTCGGGTTTCTGTTCTGGTGATTCTGTTGAGGTGTAGTATAACTTCTGTCACCTTTTTCTTCTCTTTCGTCACCTTTTTCTTCTCTTTCGTACCTTTTTCTTCTTCCCTTTCTTTTTATCTCTTTTCTTATCTCTGCTAGGGCCATCTCTGTTGAGTTTCTCTTCTGCTGAGTTCTTAGATTCTGAAATCAAAGCGATAGGACCTGCAATGGTGGATTTGCCTTTTTGCTTGACAACATCCTTCTCTTGTGCGGCCAGAGTGCCATACACATCAGTAAGAGACCATGCATCTAAGTCCTGATTAGCTTGTAAAGACATGGACAAATTCAACCATTCATCATTTAAACTTTTCAAAAACAGAACATTGTTATCTTCCTTCGACCTAACAACCCCACACTTTTTACATTTGTTAATCAGAATATTAAATCTATTGTAGGTCTGTTGTAAGGTTTCCTCAGGAAGTGCCTTGAAATCATTGTATTCATTTATACACTGGGTCCTTCTGTTCTTTTGGGTTTTGATACCACCCTCAAGTTGATTTAGAAGTTGATCCCAGATTTCCTTGGCAGTAACACATGAGTCTAGTTCTTGAAATATATCGTTCGGAATGGCCATAATCAGAAGTCTCACTGCTTTAAGGTCATTTTCCATTTTTCTCTTTTCTTCTTCGGTAATCCCAGTGGTTTTGGGTTCGAAGTGAGCAGGAATCTCATCAGTGGTTTCTGTTGCGGGTACACGTGGGACATAAACCATGGGTTGGAATGGTCCATTCGTGACAGATCGCATTAAGTCCTTATCCATTCCATCAAGGAAGTTGACCATCCTAATCTTCCATTGAGGGTATTCATCCCTCAGAAGAGTAGGAGGCTTGGTCAGAGAACCAGCAGTATAAATGGCGTTGATGTTTGCCATTTTTTTGAAAAGAAAACAGAGTATGAGAGTTTCAAATGGTCTATAATGAGAATAAGCTAAAGTATGAGGAACAGTAACCAATGAAATAGTAGAACAGATGTTTTAATCTAGACTGGAAAGCTTAGTATGATATTAAATGAATTGAGAAGATGTAAAATACTTTAAGCAGTAAAACAGAGTATAATGAGGCTTTTAAACACACACACAATCAACAACAGTGAATCAACCTTGGTAGATTGGATGCCTTGATTTGAGCAAATCAAGCAAGCTCTGATACCAATTGTTGGTTCCCAGATTCACGTCGTATCACGATAATGGTAGTTAAATAGACAGCAGAAGCATTTAAATATAAAGCCATTAAAGTGAGTGATTGTATGAGACGATATGTAAACTGTGATATCAAATATAGAACAGGAATATGATAACAAGATCAAATAAGAGACGCTGCTCGTATATTGATAAAGATAACACCAAGAACAAGATCAATGGTGTATCAAGAAATCACAGAGACAATATCGTACGGGATAGTGCTATGAGGATATGACAGTGTGTGCTTTTACAATTGTGGAAAACTATTCTTCCAAAAGCTTACAATTGTTTGTTCCACTACCTCGCTATATATAGCCTCATAAAGTGTAGACAGTGTACTATCGTACCCTGGAATGACACGTGGAAAGTGTGTCTCCAATCTTTAGGGCATACGTGGAAAGGTGTGGACACGTATCTGACACTTCGGATTTCTACGAGACTTAGGCATAACAGAGGTCTTCACTTCAACAGAGCGTGTTATGACAGAACTCTGTTGGTCTTCGGGTATGAACAGTTCTTCTGTTGATCTTCTGCCAGAGCTCTGTTGAGCTCCGTTGGTTCCACCAGAACTCTGTTGAGTTCTGTTGGTCTTCTTTGTTGGTCTTCTAAGTCTTCTGCTTTATCTCTGTAGGTCTTCTGACTTGGTTTTATTTTCAATACTTTCATTTTACAGATACTTGGAGCTAACAAGTTCACAGAAGGAGTCCAAGCCCAGCTTCAGAAGAAATAGGACAAACAAAAGCTCAGTGGAATAGAGATGAAGTAACAGAGACAAGAATGGAGGTCTCAGAGGTAGATTCAGACGAAGAAGAAGCTGTCTGGATACGAAAAGGTCTCTATCATCCACATGTCATGAGGTTATACGACTCTCATCAAATGTATGACTTCTTAGGCACAGAGCAAGGAACTTCAACAGAGGATAGGGTAGAAACATCTGGAGGAAAAGAAAATGTAAAAGAAAAAGATGCCGAAGATGAAGAAGGCACACATCCCTCACCCCCTCCCAGTGCAACCCACACATCTAACTCCGCAGGTCTAGCTGCAGAAGGAGTTATTGAAAAAGAGCAGCACAGCTCGATCCAAACCCAACCCTTCCAGCCAGAAGTCACTCTTTCGACTTCTGCCCCCACAAAAACCGGGGAATCCATTCCTAGGGAGTCTCCTCAAAGAGACTCACCTATAGTTCGTGATCAATCGCCCCAGATCACACTAGAACACCCTACAGAGGAATTCGTTTCCTCTGCCACGCACGAAATAGGCCCAACCCTTCTTTCAGAGAGAAGTAGTGAGCACAACGACGAAGAGACTCTAAACAAGTCTCCGAGTCAACGGAAGGATAATCTAGTACCCACCTCTGAAGTGGATCTAGACAATGTCGTTCACAGAACTTCTGTAGAGTTTGAAGCACTAGATGCTTCTACTCGAAGATCAAATGGAAATCCTTCCACCCCCAACGTACAAACAAGGGTGAACGAAGGTGTCCCAGGAGCAGGGACTCACTCTGGAGACGAATGTGTTCCTCCAGAGGTTACACCAGGGACACAAGTATCAAGGGATGAGTTCCAAATCCTTGTCACCTCTGTGAACCAAACCATGAAAGAGTTGCAAAGCTCTTTCACATCTTTTGTAGAGAAAACATCAACGGCCATGCTGAATCTGAACACCAAAATGGACAATCTGTCCACAGAGGTGAAAACAGCCATCACAGAGATGAAATCTTCTGCTCAAACAACTGCCACAACTACAGCCACTTCTGCTGCTAAAGATTTTGGAATAGCTGCAACTTCTGCATTCAAGGAATCAGTAAAACATTTCCTTGAACAAATGAACAAGCAATCCAACAAATCATAGAGCATCACACCTGCAGAACTACAGAAGGCTCTGCAAAATGTTCAAGAAGAGGCAATGCGCAACACTACAATAATGCAGCCAAAAGACTACATGCCCAGAGCACAGCTAACAGAGCTCGGCCAAAATGTCATAAACCAGGTCACTGAAGTCATTGTCTCCTTCACTACTGCAAATGCCAACTACGTCAAAGAGTTCAGAAAAAGTGTCGGCAGAATGCGCTTCAACACAGAAGCAGAGCTTGCAACTCTTTTTGGCCTCTGTGATGATGTATGTGCGAAGTTGATGGCCGCAGGAGCAGAACTACCAAAGAAACCCAAAGCTTCCTGCAGAGTAGAGGGTACTTCTGATAAAAGTCAGGATGATTCTGATGATGACCATCCTGGTCCATCAGATAATCCTGAGGGGGAGAATATAAGGGAGAAAGCTACGACCAGAGGAATACAAGCTCCACCAATCGCAGCAGAACCAATCAGTCAGGCCCCTCCAGAACAAACCCAAGATCAACAACAAAATCAACAGACCACAAAGACAACACCCATCTCTGTGGAATCAACTCCTGAAGAAACCAATATTCCAGAAGCTGATCAGCATACCACAGAGGCAACAACCACCCCTGTGGTAATCAACTTGGAAAAGAGTCCTTCAACAAAATCAACAGAAAAACCCCAAACCATACCAAGAAGAAAGTCGATTGCCACCAAACCAAAAAGAGCAACGACCTCTGCTTTTTCTATTCTGAGAAAGATGCACAATACAATGTCTGATCGAATGTCGAAGAGAGAAGAAGAAAGGCACAAGTTCACATTAGCTTTCAAAATGGCAAGAAGATTCAATGTCCAATCTTCATCAACAGAAATAGAGCTCACAGAAGAAGTCACCAAAGAACCTCCAACAGAGGTTACAGATCAACTCAAGCCAACAGAACCATCGCCACAAAAGTCCTCTAAAACACAAGTGTCAAAACCTACAGAGGCAACCATCAAGCCAACAGAAGCACCAACCTCCAAACCTACAGAAGAAACAGGTTCTGCACCTCCAAAAGCCAAAGACAAGGGCAAAGCAATACTAACAGAAGAGCCCAAGAAAAAAAAAATCATTGCCCAAGCCTACAGAGAAATTGATGAAGAGCGCATTTGATGCCTTCCAAACTCCAAAGCCTGAAGAAGTTGATTGGGCATATGGATTAAAGCCTCTGTCAGACATTCCTCTAACAGGTAGAGCTGCAGAAGTTGTTCAAAAGATGGAAAGTCTCAGAAGACAAGTACCACAACCTGGTCCAACACATGAAGAGATGGAAGAAGTGGTATACAAATACCTCTACAAACAAACCTTTCAGACCAATGACCCAACAGATCATGTGACAGATTCAAGGATCAGAGAAGAATTTGAGAACATCTTCACAAGGACAAAGCCAAGAACCAAAGCCGATGTTTTCTCAATCCACAAGATAAAAAAGGTAATCTTCTGCAGGTTCTCCTTTACAAGAACCTATCCAAGGGTCAGGTACAATCTTTACAAAGTCAGAAGAGAAGACAATTCAGAAACCACCTTCGCTGATGCTGACCTAAGAAATATCAATCCTTATGATCTACCTGACCTTCTGCAATGGACAAAGGACAACTACAACACAGAGGCAAACACCAGAGCCTATCAAGTGTTAAGAAAAGCAATGAGGGAAAAGCTTCTGATCTTCAGTATGATAGATTTTCAACTGGGAAAGGATCTTGGTCTCAAACATCTAAATTTACGACCACCAGAAGATCGCTACCCACCCGACGCCGTGCCCAAATCTATCATTACAGAACCAAGATTCGGGTTAGTATTTCAAAACCCACAAGGCGAAGTCAAACTGTTTGTATGCATGGACTGTCAGAAGTACGCAACTAGTACTTTGAACAAGTTCAGAGCAAGCCTTGTAAAATACAAAGGTATAGAGAAAATGGATAAAGATGCTGCAGATACTTTCATCAGAGAGATTGATGCCACAATCCGCCTAAGAGAACTCTGCATCAGTTTCTACAAAGAGATCATAAGAATCGGAAGAGACAACAGAAGCTACAACGATTTCAAAGATGCCAAAATATGATTCTCAAACCTCAAATCTCTGCAAACCAAGTCAAAAGATTATCTTTCATTGTACTCAAATGTAAATTGCCTCTGGCATATTTCTGAATGAAAGAACTTTTGAGGTATTGTTTAACCTCTGTCTTATCTAACTTAGCCTAATTAAACTCAAGTTCAATTTTTTATTTTTCACTAATTAGGGGGAGATTGTTAGCTTCAATCTTCCTAATCATAGAAGTATTTAGAAGTAGTGAAAAATAGGCTAAGTGAAGAAAGCCTCTTACAGAGGCTCTGCCGAACTTACCGAGAGATCAAGGTCGAGAAGCTACAGAAGCTAAAGAGGCGTCCTACAGAAGATCTGTAATACGCGCAAAGAAGACCAAAGACTCGGAATCCGGTGAAGACTGCTCTTCTAAGGACCAAACCGCAGAACCTCTGTGACACTTCACAGAGCCTCTGCGGTCTTCAACAAAGACTTAAAAGATATTTATAATATCTTGCTACTGTTCCTGGACCTGTTCATCAACTTGCATGGCAACGTACCCTGTCCAACTTCAACGTGTCAAAATCTGAGTGGACTCAATAGGGCTTAGTACATAATAGACGTCTGCTGCATTAAATGCAATTCAGCACATCAAACTGTTCATGCCATCCGTCCAACTATTCATACCATCCATTATGAATAGTAGCTTATGCTTTATGGTCCCCTTAGAGTAGTATATAAGGAAGACTCATGTTGAGTTCTTCCTTATACACTTTCTTCCTTATACACACAAAAATAAGAATATCAATCGAACAATCGAATCAAGAAATCAAGAGAGAAAAACATCACAAGAACACATAGGTTAAACACCTTGAGAGTCATATCTGTTTTAAAGCTTTGCTTACTCACTGTTCTTAAATCTGTTCTTGATATATATATTCAGTAAACTTTGAGATATTATTTCCTGTTCACTGTTTATTTATATTGTGTTCTAAATCTATTAAACATATCTGTTAGTTCTTCAAATACGCTTCCGCATCAAATATAAATTCGAACTAATAGATCTGACAATTTTAGAGAGAAGATGAGAAATTTGAGAGAGAGAGATGGCGGTGTGTGATGGCGGTGGAGAGGAAAATCACAGGGACCAAATGAATGTAGTTTACTCTAATTTGCTTTATATATATATATATATATATATATATATATTACTTATTTAGTTATTATTATAAATTAATAAAACTTTGGTTAATTGACACTTTTAGCCCCTCAACTATAATTGATTGACAATTTTAAATACGATATATTTCGGAGACGTTAAAGTATACGTTTTTTAAAGCGGGGTATTACAACATCTCCCCCTTAAAAGAATTCCGTCCCGGAATTCGGTTAAGCAAAAAGGTACAGTTGCTTTATGCTCACTACTACATCGAACTCCAATCGAGACTATCGAAATTAACTTAATAAGCACTCCATACCCATCTATATAACAACCATCCAACAATATCTTTTTAACAAAATTAATATCAATATGTCTTTGTTGATCCAAACCCTCAGTGATTTGATAATGACCCTCTCTTATATACTTAGTGAAAATTGTAAGTAAACAATATGTATCAGAGTTTCACTATCGCTGATAAGTACTAAGATCTTACAGTACCGCTGATAGGAACTCTCGCTCTTTTAAATTAAACATTCAGCGAACATTGTTCATCATTAATGCGCTGAGTCTGTTCAGTCATTATGATGATCGCTGATAAGTTAGTTGTTTACTTAGGATCCCTGAAGACAAGTTTCACGTCAACAAAGGTTCTACGCTGAAGTCGAAGATCAAGCTCAAGAACCAGCGACAAGTCTCCTAATGAACTGATGCGGATCAGCGAAAACTCAGATTTGTCCACTCAACGTGAAGTATCAAGTACAAGACTTCAGCTATCGCTGAACTTTATCATCTGCTGAATAGTAAATGATAATCGCTGAATCAACGAAAGCTGATCATGAAGTCCTCCGTACAAAGTACTTTTGTCTTAACCACCCTTGCACGCCTCTGTACGAAATGTCAGAAAAGAACCTCCGAATATCTGAAATCGTACAACCACTCTGATACTACACTGTTCATCCTTACGGCTACTAAGGTTGTCAACCAAGGTCAATGACATGCAACCAACCAGCTGATGACACGTGTAAAGTATATACTGACTTGCATTAAATGCATGCAGTATATAAAGAGATGAACTCACTTCATTTGAAGTAACTTGCTAACTCTGGACAAGTTCATATCTCTTATCTCAAGATAGGTTATTATTAGTAATTTCCTTATCTTTCTTAGTGCAAGAAACCTTAGTGTTCCAACTTGTTTAGATTTAGGTTTATCCTTAATCTTGTCTCCGCAACAAGCTGTAAATTGTTAATGATTTATCAATAAACAATTTAGAAAAGTAAAATCTGTGTGTTTGTATTCAACCCCCCTCCCCCCCTTCTACAAACTTGTATAGGCCTTCGGGACCAACAAGTGGTATCAGAGCGGATTTGTTTAATCTCATAAACAAGATCTAATCTAAGATATTTCTCTTCCTTGCTATTATCTGAAAATGGCCACCAACACAAACACAAATTATATAGACACTGGTTCTCTTGCAAAACCCCCTAGATTTTCCAGAGATAACTTCAACTTATGGAAAAATAGGATGACACTCTTCTTAGAAGGTGTAGACCCTACTATGCCTTACTATCTTGAGAATGGTCCATTCATCCCCGTAAGATTTGATGCTGCAGTTCCAGGCACTGAGAATAGACCTGCTATTCCAGAAAGGCTGGTACCTAAAGAAATCCATCAATGGACTGACGAAGATAAGAAGAAAGTGGCTATAGATACAAAATCCAGATCCATACTATCCATGGCCCTTCCTGACGAAGTCTACCATTCCGTCATGAACCTGAAATCATCAAAAGCCACGTGGGACACAATATGTGTTCAGTATGAAGGAACGTCTGAAGTCCAGGACTCAAGAAAGATCAACCTGGTAAGACAATACGAAAGCTTCATTTCTGGTAAGAATGAAACTCTCTCTGAAGTTCACCAACGTTTTAATTGTTTAATTATAGATCTGAAAACTGTTGGTAAGGAATATTCTAACTTTGAAGTGCTGACAAAGTTTCTAGAATGTTTACCTGAAAGCTGGGACAATTATTCCATGTGTCTCAAGCTATCAAAGGATCTAAGATCAATGACCCTTGCTACCTTATATGGCACGTTGCTGAATCATGAGCAATCTAGCCATCTTAAGAAGAATCTTGTAAAAGATTCCAAAAGAACCCCTGTTGCTTTATTCTCAGAGGAACCTTCTACTCAGCGACCCTCGGTCACTATCACTGAGTTAGAGAGTAACTCTGAAAGGTCATCAGATTCTGATTCTTCAGATGATGATGAATCCTTGGTTCTCCTAACTAAAAAGTTCAGGAGATTCGCCAAAAAGAAAATGTTTAGAAAGAACAAAACTCTTTCCATAGCTGACAAGCCTAAAACATCAGCTTTCGTTGATAAGGCTACTGCTACTTGTTTTAACTGCGAAAAGACAGGTCATTTCGCTAATGAGTGCAGGTCAAAGAAAATCATGAGACCTTCAGCTTTTACAAAGAAATCCTTTGTTCCAAGGAATAAAGATGACAAATACTCAAAGCTGAAGGAGAAGTATGCAAAGCTGAAAAGCTTTAAGAAGAAAGGAAAAGGCCTGATGGCTGACTATGATTGGGCTGCTTCTGATGAAGAAGCATCATCATCTGATTCTGAAGATGATGAAGCAAATCAATGTCTCATGGCTAAGATTGAAGAAGAGGAAGAAAGTTCAAACATTCCCTCCACTTCAACATCTACCATTCAGGTATCACCTTCTTTCTTTACCAATATTGCAAATATTGATGAAGCTGATAGTCTCCGTAAGATCGATCTCTTGACTAGAAGTTTATACGAAGCCATGAACGGCAAAACTGTGGTTGAAAACCAAAATCTTGATCTCGCTGAAAAGCTTAAAACTGCCACCTTCAAATAGAAAATCTTTCTAAAATTGAAGAAGATTTTAACGATCAAGTATATTTAAATCAGCTAGTCAAAATCAAACGAGCAGAAGCTATCGCTGCATTAGAGGCTGAAAAAGCTACTGTTGAAGGATGGTGTAATTCTTCAACAAAGATCACTGAGATAATTAAGGCTCAGATTCCTCTGAGTGATAAACGTGGTCTGGGTTATAAATATGATACTCCAAAACCAACCACTGAACGTTCAACGCTTAAATTTGGAACGTTCGTATCCTTAGTCGCTGACACTTCATCATCTCAGTGCTCCTCGTCCATTACACCAATCCCTGAGGAAACTCCTACCTCCTCAAAAGGTAAGGAGAAAATGGTTTATTCAAAACCTACCTCTGTCTCTAAAGACAAAGGTAAAGGAATTGTTATTTATCAAAATCCTCAGAAGGGTACATTAGTACCAAAGCTGAATGCTTCTAAAGCCTCAGTGACCTACCCCTCTGGATCTAGAAAGCTAATATCTGGATCTATTCAGCGATCTACTCCTAGACTCAGATGGGATGTCCTTGGTAAGAAATCTGAAGAACTGAATGTTCGTCCCATTTCTAAAGCCAATAGTTTACTTGGTGCTGGCACTTCTAATTCAAAATTAAAAGCTCAACATACAAGTGGTCCTAGAACTACTTTTAGTTATAGGAAATGTTATCACTGTGGACTTACCGATCATATTGCTAGTAAGTGCCCCACAGCCACCAAAGCTGAAAAGATAGCTAAGGTGAAGATTGCCCCCAAGGCAAAGAAGACCAACCCTGGTGCAAATCAGGTCAAGGTGAATTCTACCACCGAGGTTAAGAAATTAACCAAAGTGAAGAAAGACAAAGCTGAATCTTCAAATGCTGCGTAGACTGCTGAACCTTCAATTCCAACTACTTCCACTGACAAACGTGTATACATGGTTAAGTGGGTACCTAAGAAAAACTAATCTTCCTTTGTATTGCAGGTTAAGAAGGGTATCTGGTATCTCGATAGCGGATGCTCTAGACACATGACTGGTAAGAAAAGCCTGCTCGCTGAATACAAGGAAGAGAAAGGTCCCTCTGTGACTTTCGGTGGAAATGGAAAAGGACATACCCGAGGGTATGGTGTACTTTCAAATGGTACAACCTCCTTCAGAAGAGTCGCATATGTTGAAGGGCTGAAACATAATCTTCTGAGCATCAGTCAGCTTTGCGACATGGATAACAAAGTAATTTTTACTAAGGAATCCTGCTTTGTCTCTGACAAAAAGGAGAAGATAGCTCTCAGCGGTTATCGTTTGGAAAATGTTTATGTAATAAACATGGACTCAACAACCACTGAGAACTCCTGTTTCTTCTCAAAGGCATCTTCTGATGTCAACTGGCTATGGCACAAGAGGCTCTCGCATCTAAATTTCAAGACACTGAATACTCTTTCCTCCAAAGAGTTAGTCACTGGTCTACCTCAGCATTCATACGCCAAAGAGTCTTTATGTTCAGCGTGTGAAAAAGGGAAGCAGACCAAGGCAAGCTTCAAGTCAAAGCAAGTCTCCTCAGTGTCATCTCCTCTACAACTACTCCATATGGATTTGTTTGGACCTGTTAACAAACAATCTATCGCTGGAAAAAAATATACGCTGGTCATAGTTGATGAATTCTCTCGTTACACATGGGTAATGTTTCTCCGTTCTAAGAGTGTCACCCCTGAAGAACTCATCACCTTTGTTCGGAAGATGGAAACTCTGAACAATATGACTGTTCGCTCAATAAGGAGTGATCATGGAACTGAATTCAAAAACAGTTCTCTTGATTCCTTCCTTGAGAGTAAGGGTATTTCTCACAACTTTTCGTCAGTGAGAACACCGCAACAAAATGGAGTCGCTGAAAGAAGAAATAGAACAATTATTGAAGATGCACGTTCAATGCTCAGCGATTCTCACCTGCCTACTCAGTTTTGGGCAGAAGCTGTCAACACTGCTTGTTTTACGCAAAACAGGTCGCTGATAGTTAAAAGATTCAAAAAGACAGCCTATGAACTTTTTCATGGGAGAAAGCCTTCAATCAGCTTTCTTCACATCTTTGGATGTCAGTGTTTCCTACTGAACAACAGAGATGCCCTTGTAAAGTTTGATCCTAAGGCTGATGATGGAATCTTTCTTGGATACTCCTCAGTCTCCAAAGCCTTCAGAGTCTTCAACCGTAGAAGACAAACTGTAGAAGAAACTATTCACGTCACGTTTGACGAATCCCGTTCAGCGAACTCTAAACCGAACGCTGATACAGAAGAACTGAATCAATGGATGTTTTCTCATCTTGGTGATTCAGAAGATATTCCCACTCCTCATGCTCATCCAGTAGAAGATGATAGTCCCACTATCATTCCAAACATGCAGAACAGTGAAGCTGAAACATCATGGGTCTCAGCTGTTCCTATAAACACTATACCTGCAGTTGATCCAAATGTCTCAGACATTCCATCTATTTCTCAACAATCAGTGAATGAAGTGACAAATGCAAACATTCCTCTCTTAGCTGATAATCCAGAAGTAGCTGAAGCCACATCTTCAGTTTCTCCAGTTCAGACTGAGTCAGCGACGTATGCTCCGGCTCAGCGATGGACTGTAAATCACCCAATCGATCAAATTCTTGGTGATCCCAACGCTGGTATTCAGACTCGTAGAAGTGCAGGTAATATTTGTTTATTTGTTAACTTTATTTCTCTAACTGAACCAAAGAAAATAGATGATGCCCTCAGAGATCCAAACTGGGTCAGCGCTATGCAAGAAGAGCTGACTGAATTTGAAAGAAACAAAGTTTGGAAACTCGTTCGTAGACCAACTGACAAAACGGTGATAGGCACTAAATGGGTCTATCGAAACAAGCTGGACGAACATGGTACTGTAACTCGCAACAAAGATCGTCTTGTTGCTCAGGGATACAGACAAGAGGAAGGCATAGATTATGACGAAACTTTTTCTCCAGTAGTAAGACTCGAATCTATTCGTCTTTTCTTAGCATATGCTGTACACAAAAACTTCACTGTACATCAGATGGATGTTAAGTCAGCGTTTCTGAATGGAAAGCTGAATGAAGAAGTGTATGTGGAACAACCTCCAGGATTCTCAGATTCTAAGCGTCCAGGTTATGTTTATAAACTGGACAAGGCACTTTATGGCTTAAAGCAAGCTCCTCGTGCATGGTATGATACTCTCTCTACTTATCTCCATATTGAAAAATTTGAGAGAGGTAAGATTGACAAAACTCTATTTTTTAGAAAAGTGAAAGGTCATATCATTTTAGTTCAAATATATGTTGATGACATTATATTTGGTTCTACTAACCCTGAGCTTTGTACTCGTTTCGCTGATAGAATGAAAGATGAGTATAAAATGAGCATGATGGGTGAACTAACATATTTCCTTGGTCTTCAGATTAAGCAAACTGAAAAAGGAACTTTTATAAATCAGGGAAAATATGTTAAAGATATGCTGAAGAAATTCGACTTAACTGAAAGTTCAGCTATGAAAACCCCTATGGCACCACCGCTGACACTTGATAAGGACACAAAGGGTGTTCCTGTCAATGTCACGCTGTACCGTGGGATGATCGGCTCACTATTGTATCTTACAGCTAGCCGACCCGATATTATGTTTGCAACATGTCTGTGCGCACGATATCAAGCTGAACCTAAGATATCCCATATGAAAGCTGTAAAGCGAATCTTTAGATATCTTAAGGGTACAGCGAATCTAGGTCTTTGGTATCCCAAGGACTCAGGATTCGATCTAACCGCCTATTCAGACAGTGATTTTGCAGGTTTTAAAATGGATAGGAAAAGCACCACAGTAGGATGTCAGCTCCTGGGTGGAAAGCTGGTAAGTTGGACAAGTAAGAAGCAAAACTCAGTGTCCACTTCCACAGCTGAAGCTGAATATGTAGCCGCTGTAAGCTGTTGTTCTCAAGTCTTGTGGATGAGAAATCAGCTACTAGACTATGATCTTCAGCTCTCCAAAATTCCAATCTATTGCGACAGCACTAGTGCCATCGCTATAGCAAACAATCCAGTGCTACACTCAAAGACAAAACACATAGAAATCATATATCATTTTATCAGAGATCATGTGATGAATAGTGATATAGAACTTCATTTTATCCCAACTGATTATCAGTTAGCTGATTTATTTACCAAACCTCTTGATGAGACAAGATTCAACTTTCTCATCAGCGAGCTTGGAATGCTGAACTTTGAAGGGTAAAATCTTCAGCGGTTCACATTTGATCAGCGATACGGTTATACAATCTTGTATAGCTTTCGGGATAAAATCAACTCATATAATCCATTTCATCATCTTCTCTCTGAATAAACTTGGTTAAATTAATATCCAGGTATGTTTTCTCTCTCTGACAATCGCATGTAAATGCAAGATTTCAAAATAAATTACATCGCTGAATATCTCTTCCTTAACAGCGATATTTTGAAAGTTCCTTAAACCTTCACTGATATTTTCTATTCAGTGCTTCATGTTTTTTAAAAAAAAAGAGTCCTTGAGCTTTCAAAACCTCAGAGACATCCTAAAAGAATGTGAAAGGACAGTTGTGACGTCATTGCAACGAATAACACCAGGCACGATTTCTTTCTGACACACGTTTGCACGTTTCGCTCAAACTTCCAATCAAATGCAAACACGTGTCCGTGTCATGATGAAAACCTTTTCCCGCTCAAGGTTTTCTCTCTCTAAAACTCCCTATATAAACAACTCTTGGTTTATATTTGTCTTTTACGCGAACATTCTTCCTCCGCAAGAAAGAAATTACTGTTGCATTTGTGCTCTCAAAAACCTCAAGAACTGTTCATCATCTTCTTCATCAAAACATCAAGGTTAATATGTTCTTATCTTTTATCAAATGCGTATAACTTGTTTTCGATCTTCTCATTGTTTTAACAAGATCAAACAAAAGAACTTTGTAAAATAAAATCATTTCTTTCATGGTTTTATGAACACAACCATTTCATGGTTGTTCTTCAAGTTTTAAATCTAAATCTTAAACTTGTTCTTCATTCGTATCCAGTTTTCTTTTAGAAACTGGAATACAAGACTTTATGGGTTTTACATTTCATTTCAAAAATCATGAAAAGCCCTAACCTTCATTAAGACATTTATGTCTGAATGAAATGGACAAAATTCGAAACATCTTAATGGAAATTTCTTTCCACATTAAGATAATTCTTAATTGTTAACATCTTTGGTTGAACTGATAATACAGTGAAATGGCAACTTCAAAGATCAATGTCACCGCTGAGTCCATCTCCGCTGACTCTGAGGAAGTGGATATCATCAAAGCCCCTCAGGTAAAGTTCAAGCTGGATCAACTAGATTGGACAAAGGTGAACAACCTCTCTGCGCTTCTCGAGTTTCCTCCTCGAAAGCAAGTCACACATCTGGATGATGCTGTGAATTTCCTGAAAAACTGCTGCATTTCAACAGCCCTGACCATCACACCTCCTGCAAGTCAGCTACTACTATCCCAGTTCTGGTACTCTGCCAGACACACTCAGCTACCCTCCGCCAAAGATCCCTCCAAAACCATCGATTGCATACTCAGTGATACTGAGTATGGCACAATTAAGATAACCCCCGCAATCATTCGAAAAGCCCTGAACTTTCCCAATGCCACCAAAGAAAAACCCTTCGTTCCATTCCCTGACCATAAGAAGCAAGCTGACAAAGATGCCATCATTGCTTTTCTCGACACAATGGGTTACATCTGGGACATTGGAAGGGACAAGAAGCCCGAGAAGAAGCTGACGCTGATAAAGAAGTCCAAAATGCCCAGCGAGATGAATTTCATCTTCGCTCACCTGATCAGCTGCATGACAGCGAAGTCCGGCTCTTCTGATCAAGCCGCACAACCTACGCAAGATATGGGATACGCACTGCTGAAAGGTCTAAACATTGACTGGTCCTCTATTATATATGATGACCTAGTACAACGCGTGGATTCTGCCGCTAACCGACCAGCATGGTTTCCCTACCCCTGTTTCATCAGCGCCATCTTCCAATATGGCCTGAAGGACAGCTATCCTCAAGAGGGTGACCTGAAACTTTCTCAGGTTGGCCCTAAGGTGCTCGATTTCAAACCTGTCGACAATGAGGTACGTCTCTCTACCCTTCTCTCTCTTCTTAACCCTAATTCTTAGACTTCTGTGGCTCCTTCAGCGACAATACCCATCGCTGATACCCCGGCCACGCAATCCTCTCCTTCTAAGAAAAGGAAACACTCTCACACCTCACTTGATTCCAAAAGGATCAAGAAAACCAAGGAGCAACCCCAGCAATCCCATGCTGAAGACTCCTCAACTCATTCTGAAGAGCTGAAGGAAAGTTCCGTGGTACGCTCTGCCACACCCATTCAAGCCATCCCTTCAATCCCGGCTTCAGCGTCTCCAAACGCTGAGTTTAGAAACTTGGAAACTACCCAACCTCCCTCAGTCTCTCAAAAGACTGATGAAGTGATTGTCAGCGATTCCAACGCTGAACTCAGAACCCGAACCCCATTCTTATCCTTTGCTCCTCCCTCCACTTCTTTGGACACTCCTCCAGCTAACACTGGAGATGCCATCATTCCAGAAGCCACCGCTGACGCTTCTCAACAAATGATGAAGAAAGGACCTGCAGAGATCACCATACCTCACCGTACATTCGAAGAGGATATGGAACATTATTCAGGAACTTGCAACTTTGACGAGTTCATCAATCCTCCTGCAAGTACAAATCAACCCATATACACTGTAACTAAACCTGAAACTTCTGAGCTTTCCTTTGTTCACAAGTACTTATGTGTTACAGGTCCTAATTTTGGAGACATCAACGAGTCTCTGAAGTCCGTCGAAACTAAGCTGACTGATCTCACCACCACACTCTCCAACAACTCTACAGCTGTAACAAACGCTGGAGAGAATCTGACGAAGCTGACTACGGTGGTGGAGAAGAAGGCTTCCACATATGACATTAAGGGCCTTGATAAGACGCTCAGCGATTTTTCCAAGGTGCTCTCTGACATCTACACTGACTACACCAGCCTCAAAAACTCAGTTTCGACCGTGTCCAGCGAAGTAACAACGCTGAAGACATCGGTTGGAAAACTCGAGGGTGATATGTCAGCGGTCAAGACCGACTTGGGTTCTGTAAAGACCGACGTTGGTTCTATGAAGATGATGATCGAGACGCTGGTCAACAAGGCAAATAATCCAGCTCCTGCTCCTTCCCCTGCCCCTATTTTGGAATCTTTCACAGCGGCGGATCGCACAGAGCTGAAGAAAATCACGCCTGCTATTTCTGGCCTAGAAGACAGAATAGCAAAGCTTGAAGGTTGTGTGAAAATCTCTGGCCCAGAAGACAGAGATAACACCAACGCTGAGTCTACTCATTCCTCCCCCAATCATGAGAAAGAGGGGGAGAAGAGCGCTGAACATTCCGGTGAGAAGAGCGCTGAAGATCTAAACAAAAGCGCTGAAGATCTGAACAAGAGCGCTGAAGACCTTTCCCATGATGAATCTATCAGGGGAGAGAGGAATGAAGATCTGATCGCTGAAAAACCTCAGGGAGATGAAAACCCTGAGGGAACCGAGAAGCTCGCCTCTGTATCTGAGGGGGAGCAACTCGAAGAAGATGCTGAGGAATCCGAAGCAGAAGAAGATGAAGACATCGACATCCCTGAAGATGAACCATCCTCCTCTCCAAGGAAGGATGATGATGATGATGATGAAGATGACGATGATTTCTTTGTTGTCAAACCTGCTCCTCGAACCAAAGCTCTTAAAGGTATTTCAATAAAAGAACCTTCAGGGGAGAAGACAAAGACAAAGCCCTCAGCCTCTGGCGCTGAGAAAGGCAAAGGCAAAGGCCTCGCTGAAGATGAAAATCTGGCGATCTTGCTTGAAAAGCCGGTTTGTCAGGTACACTAAACTTTACTTATATTCCTTCCCTGAACATCTCTATACACAATCAGTTCTCTACTCCACAACCTCTCTACACATCCACATTCTTTTTCTATCTTTTCTACCCAAGTTCTTCTACCCAGTTCTTATTTGTAAGATCGCTGCGTTTCAGCTAGTCCTCTCCCCTGTTTGAGGATGTCGCTGAAGGTTCTACTATTGCGACTTCACAAATAAAGCCAGCTGCTGCTGATGAAATAATCCCAGTCTTAGATTTGATCTCTGAGACTGATGAACCAGAAGAACAACCTCTCTCGCACAGAAACAGACCTTCCTCAGCTCCTCAAAAGCTGAGTGAAGAGGATCAAAAGAGAAGAGAGGAAATAATAAAGTGATTCGAGGATCAGCGAATCATTCTAAGGCGTGATCAACTGCCTTCAGTTCCTCCTAAGTTCAGAATTTCAAAAGCTGAATACAAGGAACACCTCAGAGCCGAACGCCTTATCGCTGAAAGGAAGGAAGCTGAAGAGAAAGCAAGAGAATACGCCATCAAGCTTACTCAACGATCAATCAAAGACCCCAAGCTGAAAAGAGTTCCCATTGATGTTCAACGTCAGCTCTGGGATGATGCTCAAGACATCGTTAGAGAAAAGACAAAGGTCTCTGATACAACTTTGGAATGGGCTAAACAAATGCTGACCTATCGATCAAGACCATCCAAAATTATCAAAGCCAACATCAGAGGAAAAATGTACGTTGATGTTCCTGTTGTTGAAGTGGATGTCTACAGAGATGACAAAACCAAACAAACCTTCTATGCTGCTACCTTAGAAAAGTTTGGTCTCTCTGAATGGTTAGAAACAAAATTAGCCATTCAGGGATCACGCTCAAAGTTCAAAAGCCATGTCGAAATGATCTTAAACAAACAGATCGACCTGCTCTCATCCTGTGTAGATATTCCTCCTACTCTTCCTCAACCGAAGAAAGCCTCTGCAAAGAAGAAGAAAGTTTCTAACTCAGGTCCAATCATTCGAAATGAAGCAGGTATTGGTTTCTCTCGTGCTGAAGTTCTTGGCCCTGATGCTGATCTTTCAATGCTTGACACCTCCCTACCACCTAGAGAAATTTTCATCCCTGGCACAGTGGTAAGTGATCCATATGGTATATTCTTTTTAGACTATGATGGAAATCCTCACTTTCAACGTGTCTCTGAGCTCCACATCGCTCCAATCGAACAACTCAGAGATCTCGTGCACTGGTGTGAAGTCAGACACGACGTCAAAGCTAGACACCTGAAGCCCTAGATTTTTGAAGCTGCTCTGAAGTTAAAAAATCAAGGAGTAAATGTCCCTGGCTGGATGATCCCCACTGACAAGACCCTTGATGAACTTCTCATTAAGGAAGAACCCTTTGAAGGCTGATATAATCTCCTTTTTCTCTATTGTATCAGTTATCCTTCTGTACTTGTAAATTATTTCGCTTGTACTTGTAATCTTTCTGTTCTTCATTGTAACCTGATTCAAAGTTTTAAAGAAAGATTTCAGCGAACGTACTTTACTCCATCAGTACTGAAAAGATCCCAAAAAACAGTAAAAGGGACAAATATTTTATGAGTTCTTTTTATCCTTATGTTTTCATTAAATAGCAATTTTCTCTGTTGCTATGTCATAATCAAATAGGGGGAGATTGTTGATCCAAACCCTCAGTGATTTGATAATGACCCTCTCTTATATACTTAGTGAAAATTGTAAGTAAACAATATGTATCAGAGTTTCACTATCGCTGATAAGTACTAAGATCTTACAGTACCGCTGATAGGAACTCTCGCTCTTTTAAATTAAACATTCAGCGAACACTGTTCATCATTAATGCGCTGAGTCTGTTCAGTCATTATGATGATCGCTGATAAGTTACTTGTTTACTTATGATCCCTGAAGACAAGTTTCACGTCAACAAAGGTTCTACGCTGAAGTCGAAGATCAAGCTCAAGAACCAGCGACAAGTCTCCTAATGAACTGATGCGGATCAGCGAAGACTCAGATTTGTCCACTCAACGTGAAGTATCAAGTACAATACTTCAGCTATCGCTGAACTTTATCATCTGCTGAATAGTAAATGATAATCGCTGAATCAACGAAAGCTGATCATGAAGTCCTCCGTACAAAGTACTTTTGTCTTAACCACCCTTGCAGGCCTCCGTACGAAATGTCAGAAAAGAACCTCCGAATATCTGAAATCATACAACCACTCTGATACTACACTGTTCATCCTTACGGCTACTAAGGTTGTCAACCAAGGTCAATGACATGCAACAAACCAGCTGATGACACGTGTAAAGTATATACTGACTTGCATTAAATGCATGCAGTATATAAAGAGATGAACTCACTTCATTTGAAGTAACTTGCTAACTCTGGACAAGTTCATATCTCTTATCTCAAGATAGGTTATTATTAGTAATTTCCTTATCTTTCTTAGTGCAAGAAACCTTAGTGTTCCAACTTGTTTAGATTTAGGTTTATCCTTAATCTTGTCTCCGCAACAAGCTGTAAATTGTTAATGATTTATCAATAAACAATTTAGAAAAGTAAAATCTGTGTGTTTGTATTCAACCCCCCCCCCCCTTCTACAAACTTGTATAGGTCTTCGGGACCAACAGTCTTTATTTCACTTTGTGCCTCTTTCAACACCAAGAAAAATCTCATCGTGCCTAATTCAGCATAAAATATTTATTTATTTCACAAGATAAACTCCAATTGAGATGTAGTTCATTTCTTTCTATTAACCATGAATTACCATACATAATAACTTAGCATCAACATCTCAGTAGAATCGTAACACGCCTTATAATAACAATAAATGTCGTTACTTAACAAATCTATAAAATTTTAATCAACCTATCAAAGGCTTAAACATTTATCATGACATTCCAAATCAACTAGTGATCATATTATCACTCTGATCTATAATCATCATCATGTCATTCTCTAAACATAGCCAAATTTCCAACTATAATATTATCACTAAATCAAATTCTTAAACGGAACGGCAAACCCGTCATCATCTCATTGATTTACACATGAGACTTAACATGCCAAGTCAAGCATAGGGTCTAAAACAACTCTTTAACTTAAACAACCCCATAAAGAAAGTTCTTCAACATTAGCCTCACTTTACTTAACCGTAAAAAAAAATCATCAACTATTCATATAATAATTCTACTACAATTTATACCACAAAGTTCGTCACACGACCATCAAAATGTTTATTGAACATTGCTTTCTTCCTGCTAATCATAACACTAATAATATAAATCCAATGATTACACATATCAACCATATATTCCGTTATCTCATAATAAGATCATCCTTCCATTTTCTTTTCCACTTAAAGTCAACTAATAACCCTTTGGCGAACAAGTATGCTATTCTCAATAGCACCCAAACATCAATAATTTCAATCTCATATGAAAATACCACATCTTTAATATAACGGTAACCACCAACTCATTAACGCTAACCACTCAATTTGAAATCATTAGAAATTTATATTCATCATCCAAAGTTTCATTATTCATAAAATTTACTACTCAAAGTTGTCTTGGAAACTTAAAACATACACTTTCCATATATGATTTGCTAACAATCACAAGCTTTAGATCAAACACCCACAAAATTTGTAAAATATCTTAACTAGTAATTATACTTTTCTTTTATACTCTTAAGGAATACATATACCCAACATAAGACCATTTTACATATAGTTCTACAATTTCTATATCATCCATCACTTTCTTATTAAATCTAAACCACTTATTCCAATATATCACTTTCACTTCTTCACATTAACATCACATACCCATGATCACTTTTCATTTCTTAAACAAACCTAACACCAAATCCACATCTCTACTTACAATATGAATTCTAACCAAATGGTTCAATCAAAATACATCATCAAAATATTCCACGGTTGTGTCATGTCCGTTCCTCACAAATAACACTAAATGTCAGACATTTCTCAATTCCCAAATGGTTTTAATCAAACCATTTCCATTTCTATACACTCACTACTTAATTCAAAATCCTGAACTTAATACCAAAAACCGAATCTGACATTTTCATCAATGTCTAATCCAAACAAAATAATCTTGTCAATAAATGCATCACTATTAATGAGAACAGAGAACATGAATCCTTCACTTAAGAAGATCAATAAATATCATAATATAGTAGAACCTTCACTTCTCACTCCAGCATAAACATATTATTTTAGATATAAATCCTAGTCCCTTAATCATTTTTCTTTTCAGTCTAAATTCCCAATCAAAACATTTCATTGGAAAAATTCAGATTATAACACTTTTAGTAATAACAATCTAATGTTATAACTTAACATAAACGCAAAAGTCGATGACCAATCAAAGACTTACACATCTATATGGGCATACAATACCAACTTCTCAACCAACTAATAAACACACCACAATAATCATCAAATAATACCCCTCAACTTAAGTCTAGGCTATTAACAACCTAGTTCCCATAAGCTAATGCAGACAACACTTTCTTGCATTATTTACACCGACCACGAAACATAGATAACAATTGATTTCCACACTTGCCACAACATCACTCTCGCACTTCTACTTTCTTCCACTTTCTTCTCAACATGAAACACGTTTTATTTATTTTTTATTTTTTTCAAGGACAACTCACTAAGAAGTGTTCACTCTAGACCGATCCCACGAGCTAGCTTTCTTTCACTTCTAAATCAATCGCACACACCCAGTTTCAATGATTTCCATATTTAACCGACAATTTCACCACACCTTATACTAGGAATTTAACCAAGTTAATTCGAAATCACACTCAATGTTCGAAACAACCTCACCTCGCACGCTTGCTAATTATAAACTGCCACTATCTTATCCACATCACCCCACACATTTAAACAATATTCTTCTAAATAGCGTCAACAATCACACTTTGTATAATCTACACAACACACTAAATCGTCGCCTTCATGACAATGTCAAAACTTCACATACTACCATTACTCTCCACACATAATCACCACGTTCCACACACTACTATTATTCTTTACACTCAAACCATCACACTCCACACATTAGCAAAATTAGAACAACATTAATTTAGCACACCCATTTTTGTCTCTAACATAATTATCAAATACTTTTCTAATGCAGATAAGCAACAAAAGGATGGAGACACAATGATTGGTTTACACCGAAGTTAAATAGCACTTTAGCACGTGTATAGTTTATAGAAATATACATGTCTTCGTCTCTATCCATACGTCAAGTCCGACTTGTCATTCTGTTGATTGAAACAAGGTTAATATACACATAAGCACATACCCCATATAACAAGGTATTCCGGTTCAAACATGTACTTGTAAGTTCACAATTACACTGGCCAAATGTAATTTGAAATTACCTTACATGATGTTCCTTCTACCTTTTATACTTAACATCCCAAGGTTCTAAAATAATGGGGACATCCTACTTCACATGCAGTTTAAGTCTAGGTATAAATCCAAATACCTAAATCCCTTAAACTAGGGCTCTGATACCATCTGTAACGACCCGGTTTCCCAAACATACAACAAATAACATATATTGCATAACATCGTTACATTCATAAAAGAAAAGTTTCATAATAATTCACATACGGTCCCATAGTCTCGAAACTACAAAATACATAAAAGCTTCCTAATCAACATCAGTCATCAGAAATCGTCCTACTCTTTATCCTTTCCTTTGCCGCTATAATTTCCTCGACCTGGAATACATATTTTTGAAAACAAAATGAGGGTTAGACCAAACGGTCTAGTGAGATAATCCCTGTCATTTCAAAATTGTTATAAAACCAATTTATATAAAACCATTCGTATTAAAATAGTTTATATAAAACCTTTCGTATAAACACACATATATCACACATACTCAAATACCAATCCAGACTCGTGCATCGTGCTCATCCCTTCCACCTTATTCCTCCACAAATGGCCATATTAGTTGGTAGCAAGCCAACTAATAAATTATCAACGCCGTACTGAAATTACGACCAACAACGCCGTACTGAATTTACGACCAACAACACCACCGGTCCGTACACCGGAACCCGGCAACACACCGACCCTTAGTCCGGCTAAATGTGCACTCGTGTAGTGCAAAGCTTATATAAATAAAATATACATCTCAATATATTCTATTTCAATATAAGCACATATTCACATTATCTGTCACATTCCAAATCATGTCTCAATATATCATATTGTCATTTATAAACACATAATCACACCATATATCACCTTTTTAATCCACACATATCCATCTCATATATATAAACATATATATATATATATATATATATATATATATATATATATATATATATATATATATATATATATATATATATATATATATATTCCAGTTTGAAAGCATTTTAAATGTAAAACTCACCTTGATCGCTTACCCAGAAACACTTCCAAGCCTTTTCCAAAAGATTCAGTCTTTCACCCAAAATCCACTGAATCTTAAACGAAATTGGGATGTAAAGCACGATCAAACGAGGTTCACGACGGAGTTGAACGAGCTCGAGTACCTATGTTAAACTATAAATTGTTATTACTTGAACAACATAAAACTCTCATCATAATCATTCTAATACTAAATTTTGGCTCTAATGGTATCTAAGCAACTTAAATTTCAAAACGGACAACCCGATACGCATTTCGAAAACTAAACTCAAGACCATGCAGAACCGTACGTGACAACTCCTAAGCCCCTTCTCTTCGACCGTTTTTCTCATACTTAGAGACCAAACCAGAATATAAGATCTAAATGAAAGCTGTTCTCTGACCTCCTATGGTTCTACTCGAATTGGAATCACCTCATTTGAATTATCGGTTGATTTTATACGGAATTTATAAAAACACAGAAACTGATCCGAGTATGCTACGATCAGTCCAGAAAACACGATATTTTGAGCTATTTAGAGTCAAAACTGGGTTTAAGGCCCTTCATAAGAATTGTAGAAAACATTGAGTACCTTTTAACTGTAAAATTTGAGCTCAATCGGACTTACGGTTTGTGAGTTATGCGCTGTCAAAGTACGGACCTGCACATACCGTAACGTCCGATTTCCCAACTTTTCGCCATTCACTTTTTACTAACCAAACTTCAACTTTTAGTCAATTAAACATGTTCCAAATACAAATTAACATACTAAACGTCAAAATGGAGCTTAATGATTAATCTCTTAAGCTTAATCATGAAACTTTATTCTCTTAAGCATTTACCCGTACACTTGGTGAGCAACTAACCACATAACCACAAAACTCATCATTTTGATTCTAAACTTTACCCTTTTTAGTCCTACTTCATTTTTGACAAAACCACACATTTCTAAACATATATAACAACATAACTTTGCAATAATACATCATAATCTAAACTTAAACCCGATTGGAAACTAATCTCAGGAACTTAACCAAAAACTTAATAACTTTGGGAGAAAATTATACCTCTACGAAGGATTTGACGAGATGATTCCGAATATGTAATTGTATCTTTGATTCCTTCGGTAGTTTAAGAGTAATTTTAGAGAGAATATGAGAAATGTGAGAGAGAGAGATGGAGGTGTGTGATGGCGGTGGAGAGGAAAATCACAGGGACCAAATGAATGTAGTTTACTCTAATTTGCTTCATATATATATATATATTTATTACTTATTTAGTTATTATTATAAATTAATAAAACTTTGGTTAATTGACACTTTTAGCCCCTCAACTATAATTGATTGACAAATTTAAATACGATATATTTCGGAGACGTTAAAGTATACGTTTTTTTTAAAGCGGGGTATTACACCAGACCCCGCAAGGGCGTTGCCCCTTGACCCCATCCGCTAACCGGGTAGCGGAACCCTCGTGTTAAGTTGTCGAAGGGGGGACATTTGAGGATAAGGATACGATAGGTTATCTAGTATTCTTAGCGTTGAGAATATGATACGAGATGTTGCGTGTTTATGTTGTTATGCATATACGCTAGTAAGTGTAATGGATCCATAGGCACTGGTAGTATTTGTAACGTAGAATAGTCATAAAGTAACTTGTAATTCCCGTTGACCTGAAATGATTAATAGGCATAAAGTAACTTGTAATTCCCATTTCGTAAGGTGATGAGAAATGAGGAATAGGCATAAAGTAAATTGTAATTCCCATATCGTATTGTGAGGAGAAATCTTGGAATAGGCATAAAGTAAGTTGTAATTCCTGATTTCTATGGGAAGTAAGAGATAGGCATAAAGTAAATTGTAATCTCTACTTCCACTCCAAGAAATAGGCATAAAGTAAATTGTAATTTCTTGGACATGAGCAATGATCTAGAATCTATAATAATTCGTAGTAGGCTCTCGAACGTGATGATATGACTTACGGAATGTTAGTCATATGCATGGAATCGGGTATGTTCCCATCATTGTAAGATGATTAGATGTACCGTAAGAATGATGGCGTTTATATTGGTTTCCAAAGCTTATAAGTTTTAATTTGAAAATGGATGTTCTCACTAGGCGTAAGCCTAATCGTTTCAAATTAAATTTTCTTACCAGGTACGAGCTCGGGGAAGTAACGGGAAGAGGGACGAGTGATTTTTTGTATTCAACTTTTGGTGATAAGTGGAGAAGTTAGCATATACGAGGATGCTTTTATGAATGGCTTACACAATCAATTTATTCTAATCGTAGTTGTCAGGATTAGATTAATAGGTTGTTTTGATAATTCGAAATGTGTATATGAACCCTCATAGTTAATTCTCTGCCTATGTATAAAAGTTTAGATGAAATTATGATTAACTATGATAAATTTTAAGGTTTAAATATTCCCTGGTTTTTGGACGTTTCACTTCATGCTTATCTCAAGCATTATTACCCCATATTCTCATATATGACAACTTTGGGATCTTCCCAATTCATATTTTGAGAATAGGTTTTATCGGTCCTTGTTGGTTGATGCATAATTTAGTATTGGGTAGTTGTTTCTAGGAAACATCCTTAGAAAACTCTTTTAGGCATATTCGCGAGACTCATGATAGAGTGAATCATGTTCAACATGATTCTATTTCTCCTTTTGACACACCACTAAGATACGGTGTTCCGGGAGAAGTCATTTGGGATACAATCCCAATCTCTAGGATGATCTCTTGGCTTAGATATTCATAACCTCAATCTGAATGAAGCATCCTTATCTTTGCCAAGTATATTCACTACTTCTTTTGAAAATATTTGAAAAATCAAAGCTTTCACATTTCCGTAAACATACCCATATCTACTAGACTTAGTAGAGTGTCATGAAGTAGTGATGACCGTGTCTTGTGACTGAACTTTGAGGCTCACATACATCAGTATGGATAACTCCTATTAGTTCTCGTGACCCCTAAGGGATATCCCTTTGTCATCTTGACCAACAAGATACACATTTATCATGTGAATCATCACATGATTCCAACCCTCCGCCCGTCTGGATTTTGGTTATGTGTTTCTTGTTTAAGTGTCACAAATAGGTCTGACTTAAGCCCCGCTTAATTCATTATTTTGATTTATAATTACAATTATCAATCTGATAAAACATTTATTGAGATAAAAAGAAAATATATTTCTTGAAAACATAAATATAAATTCGGTTTGTTGTAATTTTGAGAAAATGAAACTAAAATCCTAGTAATACTAGGTACAAAACACTTGCTAAGTGTTAATATTAGACCACCTGGAAAGTTCATATCATATGTCCTTTCGAGAAACATCAGTTAACTTAGCTCCATCTGGTTTGGTTTCATCTTCTCTTCACTTCTTATTCCCTGAAAAGTAGTACTGAGATGAGTATCATACTCAATCATGTAATACTTAGTCAGAAGTGAATAAATCAAATGGTAAACATACCTAAAGTTTGGGCTCTATAGGCCTTCTGCTTCTTGATCTCTGCCAATCGGGTTGGACAAGTTTTTATTTGGTGCCCTTCGTAATAACAATTGTACCATACTGCAACCTCAGGAATATTTCATTTGCCCTTATCCGTGCTGGAACTTCCAACATATATTTTACCCTTGGTTATCTCCCCCTTTTCTTGACTATCCCACTTTCAGGTTTGATCATCAAAACCTGATTTGGTTTGATTGAACCCAAATTGGATTTCAAATTCCTCTCAGTAATTTTAAGTAAGCTGTGAAGCTCTGTGAGAGTTTTATTCAAACCTTTGACCCACATCTATTCCTCTCAAATTCCTCTCAACGGACTGCTTGTATATTTTGGATAACGAGTTGAGAACCACATCGATTTCTAACCCTTGACCCAATGATATACTATGGACCCCAACAGAGTGTAACCGTTTTTTGTTAAATCCGAACCATTTAAATTCATCCCAACTTTTAATTTGGGCCGTTTAAAATCATTTTGTATAGTTACGCGGGCTCTCTCGTCAGTTTCATTGCAGGCCACTACTCCCTTGAAACCACTCTCCCTCTCCGTTTCTCACGGGCTCTCGTCAGTCTCCTCCACGATCTCACAAACCTGAAACCACTCTCCCTCTCCGCTTTTTAGTTGGTTTTCTCAAGACACCCAATACATCACTCTATAAATGCTGAGCAAAGATTCCCAATTTCATCTTCATCAATGCAATGCATGCTTTATTGAACAACCATGTTCCATGGTTTGTCTTCAAGAATCACACAATAATTCCAATCCGGGTCCATTTTTGAACAACCATCTTCCATGGAAAAAACACAGATACCCACAAGAAAATCAACACAACATCACCAATCGCAACCTTCAGTAGCCCCATATCTGATATCGAGTGGTGAGTTGGGTTTGGAATGCACCTATTATATAGACACAGACACTTTGGGAGTATAGAAGCATCGATGTTCTCTAAACTCTGAATTCACCATCTAGATTCCAGAAGCATCTCAGTCACTGCAGACGAACTGTTTCGCTTTGTTTATCGTCTCTCTTTTCTGGACATTTGAAGCGCTAATTCCTTTGTGACGGCCACTTCACCGACTCCTGCTAATTCCTTTGCGACGAAGATTGTTGTTAACATAAGGTGGTGTTTCTTCTACTGAATTCAAATTATTGTGCCCATTAATCATTCGCATCTTCAGAATCTCTGTTGCCTTCGTGATTTCCAAATGCTAAGGGTCGTTCTTCTCTGATTCGATCTGCAATTAGGGTTTTATACATTCCATTTCATTGTTCTTCGATTTTGGATGTGGCTTACTCGATGATTGGATTCCCCCACTGGGATTCTATTTCTCCATTTCTAATTTTTCAGTTGGACTTTCTCATCTCGAAGATTTTCACTGTAGTATGGCTTTTTCCATCTATGGTTTTCCAAATAATAGGATAGTAGGATCTGGTTTATGTGTGTTGTGTTCTCATCAAACAAATGGAATCCCATTATAAAGTCATGTCATTTACGCATTTTGGTTTGTCCATTGCTCTTGAGGTTTGAACTCTCTCTTCTAAAAGATTTTTTCTCTTCTCCATATCAAAATCTCAATCTACTCATCTCTCAGTCTCAATTTTTTCATCTTGCCTATTAACTTATCTAGATTTTGTGAAAAATGCGATTTTGTTTACGCTTTTGCAGAATTTCTTCCCCAGGTGACCAAAATTGTTGGAACTTTTTTGGAGCATCAACACCTTTGGTTTGGTAAAAAGCGTGCCTGATGGGAAGTACTCGGTTGAAACACGATTGGCGGGAACTTTAGGTTATCTTGCCTGAATATGCTGGTAAGTATATGATTCTGGTAAGTATGCAAAAACATTTCATAACATTGTCTTTTTTTCAACAGGCATTATGTGACAAGGACAGATCTTCAAAGAAGGAACATCGTTATTGATTCGTGTTGTACGTATTCTTAAATGCAAATATGACAAGTTGAATATATCTTAACTTTCTTCTTCTTTTCATTTACTAGTGAAGGTTCCTGGACTGGGTACTCTTAATAGAAGGTGGAGGTGGAGAATGGTTTAATCGGATTGTTGGTAGAGGCCACTACACCGAGAGGGGTGTCACTGAATCATTATTGAGGTTATTTAGGTGAGAATTATTGTCTTTAATTCAAAATTATTGGTTATGTTTGTTGATTTTTTAAGATTGTGATCAAGTTTGTGGTTTGATTATGATTTTTGGAGATTGTATGATGTTCTACTCGCCGGATAAAGCTGGGTCGAGGTACTGATGCGGGCTGCAGGGCTGATCTGAAGGTGGAAGAGCTCAGTATGACTGTGTGGGCTGCTGTGATGGCTTAATAATGGCTTAATGAAGCATAAACTTGGTGTTCTAGTGGTGATCAGCTCAAGGGCTGAAGGTAATCAAATGAACTAATTTATTGTTCTTTCATAATTGCCATTTTTTGTATGATGTGCAGTTACTTTATTTACCTGTCTTTTGTTAACTGTTGAATTGACCCTCTATTTTTTGGTCTTTCATATATAATACATCTTCCCCTTTTCAATTCTACACTTCATAGTACGATAATAACCTTGGGGCATGCTTTTTGTGGGTAAGGATTTTGTCAAGAATTGGATTTGCATTGCCAATGAGCCGCTAACTAAAGTATTCGTAATTTAGCACACACGTTATACTACTATTTTTTGTTATTTGTGTTTATTTTCCTTTTGCTTCATTGGTTATATATATATATATATATATATATATGTTAGCTTCAATATTCATAATATTAGAAGTATTGAAAAATAGGCTAAGTATAGAAGACTTCGACAGAAGCTCTGCCGAATGATCACAGAAGTTCTACGAGGTATCACCAAAGCTCTGCCGAAGTAAACAAGAAGATCAATCAAGAAACGCCAAGACCAAAGAACGGACTACAGAAGTACTGCTCAAAGAGGACCGAGCCGCAGAACCTCTGTCACCCTTGACAGAGCCTCTGCGGTTTATACTAAAGACTTGGAAGATTTACAAATATCTTTCTACTGTTCCAGGATCCGTTCATCCACTTGTTCCAGGCGTGCCCTGACATCAACTACACGTGTCAAACTCTGATTGGGCTCTGTCAAAATTGGAACATGCGCATTCAATGAACATCGTACCTGCTACTATTCACCCAATCATGTCTACTGTAGATCAGTCCTTATTGTCTAAAGTATGTCCCCTTTAGGAGTAGTATAAATAGAAGGTTCATGTGAACTCTTCTATTAATCTTAACAATCACGAAAATACTCATATATCTTTTAAGCTTTTCACAACACACACACCATTAAACTGCAGATTTCTTGTCAATCCTTTGAAGTTCTTGGTGTTCTTATTATATATCAAATACAGTAATCTTTGAGAAACGTATGTCATTTACTCTTTGCTTTATTTTATATTGTGTGATCTTCTACCTTACATTATCTTTTAGTTCTTAAATACGCTTCCGCACCATACAATCTGAACTAATTGAAAGTTAAGATCATTGTGTTAGCAAAAGGGAACCAACAATTGGTATCAGAGCAAACCTTGATTTTTAATATCAAGGGATCCACTCTAAAACTATGATCTTTGGTAGAAACTTGGATTTTTAACCTATTCTTCATATTAATCAAACAGTTTCTGTTTTTCTGCCATTTTCGATTCATTCGAACTTTGGTAAACTTATAGAATCTGTTATTCTGGTTAAAAACACCATTTTAGTGCTCAGCTTAAAGTTTTTAAGCTTAAAAACTTCATACGAAGCATCCACTTCATACTCTGAAAATCTGCTGTTAAAACCCTTTTTCTGGATAATTTATCTCTCAAAATGACAAATACAAACAACTTCCTCTCTACTGGTTCCTTAACCAAACCTCCCACTCTTCTTATAGAAGAATACCCTCAATGGAAGATTCGAATGATTCACTTCTTTGAGGGTACTGACAAAGAATTGGTTTATTATATACATAATCCTCCTTTCATTCCCATGATAAGTGTACCTCGTGTTCCTAGCACAGATTACACACCTGAAATCCCAGAACACACGAAACCAAATACCCAAGAAAATTGGTCTGATTCTGATTGGGCTAAATACGAAGTTGCTCAGAAAACTAAGAGAATTCTGATCATGGCCATCCCAAGTGACCTTTTCCAGTCCATGGATGCATGTGAATCTGCATATGATATATGGAAAGAACTGGAAAAACAACTAGAAGGAGGAGTCAAAACCCAAAAGAACCGCAGAGCTCAATACATAAATGAATACTATACCATTAAAGCTCTGCCAACCGAATCTCTGCAAACTACGTATGATAGGTTCAACTCTCTAATAAACAAGTGCAAGAAGTTCGGCATCCACAGAACCTCTGAAGAAAACAACGTTATGTTCCTGAAGTCTCTGAATGAAGAATGGATTCAGTTATCTATGTCTCTACAAACAAATCAAGACTTAGATTCCTGGACCCTATCAGACCTCTATGGAACATTAGCAGCACAAGAGCCTCAGGTAGCAAAAACAAAAGGCCAGATCATTGCACCTCTTGCATTGGTTGGAAAGACTACATAGATTAAATAGAAACCAAAGAAAGAGGAAAGAAAGGAGAAGAAGAAGAAAATCATGATGGTAGAAAGTGAAGAAGAAGATGAAGTAGCAGCAGAAGAAGACAAGACCCTGGCCTCGATAGCTAAATCTTTAGCTCTCTTGACTAGGGAATTCAGCAGAGGATACCAGAAGAAATCTGGTAATGAACGATATGAAAGAGAGAATCAAGAAAGAGAACGGTCAAACGACTGAAGTGGTGACCGACAGAGGTCTAGTGACAGAAATGACAGAGGAAATGACCGACAGAGGTCGGAAGACAAAGCTGGCAACACTCCACAGATTCAAGAGTGTTACAAATGTGGTAAGCCAGGCCACTACGCAAATGAATGCCGAACAGAAAGAAGTGGTGACCGACAGAGGTCAGACGACAGAGATGGAAACTCCACACATAACCAAGGATGCTACAACTATGGAAAGCCAGGTCACTTTGCCAACGAATGCAGGAGCAGGTCAAATCGCCCTCAGAGGGATGCAGCTTTCTACAAAAAGAAAGCTGAATACTATGCTCAGAAATCACTAATGGTGAACAAAGAAATATGGGAGTCAGACACATCCTCTGACGAAGGAGAAAAAAAGAATGCTCTATTCTGTGGCATGGCAGAAGTCATCTCCGACTCCGACAGTGAGGTATCCACTTCTACCTCTAACTCTAATACTACAGAAGATGACTTGATTAAACTTAACATTGAATACACTGAAATAAAAAAGACTTGTGAAGATATTCAGAAAAAGCTCACCTTCTATGAGAGAGAAGCTAGACTTCTTACTCAAGAAAAAGCTAAAATCTTTAAAGAAAAGAAAGAAATTGAAATGGACTGGAACAAAAAGACAAATCCTCTAAAAGAAGAGATTTCTGAACTTATTTCATCCTTAAAAACAAAGTCTAAAGAACTAATGGATGTTGAGTGCGACAGAATGAACATCTTTGCTCTTAAAAATTATTTTCAAAAGGAAAGAGAAGTCCTCTGTCAAGATTTACTTAGAAGAGATCTTCAAATTAAAAAAATTCAAGATGCTCAAAAGGTGTATGAAAAAATTAACACACAAATAGGGAGACGGGGAATTGGCTTCCGTGATATAGATCCTTATACCGGAACCAAAAGAAACAAGTCTCTGTCCTCTCTATTTCACATAGGAGATACAAGAAAACCTGGATTTCCAAATATTCTCTCTGTAAGTAAAAGGCAAAAAGTCTATGGGGAACCTCACAAGAGGAAACCTCTGAAGATGACAAATGTGTGGTTTGAAAACACAGATTTGTCATCTTCAATCTCTGTCAAAAGAGAATCCAAACCTAAGAGGTATCTGAAAACTCAAGATCAGATAGGAATCTTCAAGTTTGGTAAACCCGAGACTCAAACTCAAGTTGCATTTGTCTACATGATGAATTCTGAAAAGATATTATCAGCAGAGGCACCTGAGTTCAAGCCAAAAATTACTGAAGAAAAACTTGTTATCTCTGAAGAAAACCTCTGTACATCTTCCAGCGATCAAGATCTCTTTGAATAAAACTTAACAGATACTTCTGTTAACTTAGAAGATAGTTCCTTAGGAAAGGAAGAAAGTGAGTATGACACATGTTCTGAAAGTCCAGCCTCTGTCGAAAGCGAACCAAGTGACTCAACCTCTGTTTATGAGGACGATTCATCCTCTGACGAATCAGAGACTGACTCTAAGTCAGAGATCGGACCTAGTGACACAGAGGTTTTTAAACAAACCTCTGAAGTTCTTAACAGAACTATTCCTCACAAGGAGAAAATCACTGGAATTCCTATCTGTCCAGACTTTTTGGATATCTGCATACAAGCCAAAACCTCTCTTGAGCTTGAAAATTTCAAACAACAGAAGTCAATGTCCACTAAAATTCCAACGAGTTCAAAGATTTTAAAACCCTTAAAATCTGTTAAAGAAGAACTAACATGGCAACAGAAGGGTAAATGGACTAAAATTAACAAATCTTTTTCTTCTGTGATAGTGAAATCTACAGAAGTTCACCACAGAAGGGGAACACAGAAGGCCGCACTCAACAAAGGATTTTGCAAACAACGATCTAGCCTACATAAACCTTCTTGTAATAGAAAGTCTAATGTTAGGATAAATTGTAATGCCTCTGTGCCCCCATTTAATGTATTCAATGAAAAGTTCAAGCAAATCTCTTCGCACATTCAATACTGTCATTGCTTTGATCTTACGTTTAAATTAAACCAACACTTCAAAAGTCCACACTGTCATCTTACTGTACCCAAAGAAAATGATAAATCCAAGGGTAAGAAGAAACAAAATGTTTCTTTAACAGAAGCTAAAACAAAGACCAAGAATGCCAAGGCAAACTTGAAGACCCCTGACAAAACCGGACACATGTGGATATGGGTACCTAAAACTCTCTAATTGTCTTGCAGAAGCAGTATGTGCCGATCTGGTATCTAGACTCCGGATGCTCAAGGCACATGACCGGCGACAGAGATCTTCTATCCACATACAAAGAAAAGAACGATGGTGGATCGGTGACCTTTGGAGACAATAAAAAGGGGTACATCAAAGGCTACGGAGTCATAAAGAAGGAAAATATAACCGTATGCAAAGTTGCATATGTTGATGGCCTTAAACACAATCTTCTCAGTGTTAGTCAACTCTGCGATACGGGATTCGACGTAATGTTCAAAAGAACCTTTTGCTCTCTACAGAGCGAGGACATAGGACTTGAACTTCTGCGAGCCGAAAGAAGAGGAGATCTATATCTCATGAACTTCAATGCAAAGAACAAGAAAGACAAAATCTGCCTTGTTGCATGCAAAAGCGAAGAAGTCTGGTTATGGCACAACAGGTTCTGCCATTTAAACTTTCATACTCATGATAAACTTGTAAAACTTGATCTAGTCAAAGGTCTACCAACCGTTAAATTCAATAAAGATCATCTTTGCTCTGCCTGCGAAATGGGAAAACTCAAAAGAGCTTCCCATAAAGGCAAAACTGATGTATCTTGCACTAGGCATCTGTACATGCTTCATGTCGACCTCTGCGGTCCAATCGCTACACAGAGCCTAGGTGGCAAGAAATATATACTTGTTTTGATCGATGAATTCTCAAGATTTACATGGGTTGAATTTGTCAGAAAGAAATCAGATGTTCCAAACATACTGATAAATTTAATGAAAAGAATCCAAGTTCTGTATGAGTGCAGGATTCAGAAACTGAGAAGCGACAATGGCACAGAATTCAAAAACTCTGTCATTGAAACCTATCTTACAGAAGAAGGAATTTCACAGAACTTCTCTGATGCACGCACCCCACAACAGAATGGCGTGGTCGAACGAAAGAATCGCACGCTTGTGGAAGCCGCCAGAACTATGCTAACCGCATGTGGATTACCAATGACATTTTGGGCAGAAGCAGTATCAACCGCTTGCTATACCCAAAATCGATCAACCATCGTAAAGAGACACATCAAAACACCATATCATTTGATCAACAAAAAACGACCAAACATCAAGTTCTTCCATGTATTTGGATGCATGTGCTTCGTGTTAAATGATAGAGAAGCAAGAGGAAAGTTTGAAGTAAAGGCAGATGAAGGCAAGTTCATAGGATACTTTACAACTTCCAAGGCCTACAGAGTTTATCTTCTGCGGTCTCGAACGATTGTAGAAAGCATAAATGTTTCTTTTGACGACACCTTCCAGAAGACTTCTGAACAAATCAGTTTAGAACTCGGTCTAAAAGGGGAATCCTCTGGCATCTCAAAAACACGAGAATAAGACTTAAATCTTCTATTTCAAGAGATATTCCATGATGATATTGATCCCTCTGCTGGAGCCGTCAGAGCCTCTGGAGAATCACCTTCTGCCAGCCAGAACGAAATAGGTATCTCTCTAACAGATCCCTTAAACAATTCATCTTCTTCTGTAAACCTTACAGATGCAAATGCCGAGGGGGAGCCAACAGAAGATGATACAACAAGGAAAACAACCACATAAGCTACTGAAGAACCAACTCCAGGAACTACAGAGGAACCAATAACAGAGGAACAAGAAGACTCAGTATATACTTCTGAAGAGGAACAAACACCGCCACTCATTCCAATCATTCCACAATCTGTAGGATCAAGCACTGTTAGTGCAATATGTCTTCAAGGTTTTAATATAGAAAGGTCAAAGTCAAAGTCAATGTATTGAGTTGTATTGTGTTGTTTACACCTTGTATTGTGTTTAGTATAAATAGGTTTTGTTGTGTGTTAGTTTAGAGGACTCTTAGAAACACTCTCATTATACATAACTCATATCTTAGAGAGAGAAAGTGCAGAATTCATATCTTGTATACAATGTTATTGATCAATGAGATGACAAATTCACATCTTCTCTATCTTGATTAGATCTTGGTTTAACAATTGGTATCAGAGCACGTTATTGTTGATCTTGGATTAACAATTGGTATCAGATCAGGATCAAGATTCAGAGAAGAATTTCGTTGATCAATCAGTAGATTTTGAGGATTTTTCAAGAGAATTTGATTGATTTTCTTGATTTTTCAAGAAAATCTAATTTTCTTGAAATTTTATCAAATTTTGTTTATTTGTGATCGAATTTGTTCGTGAATTGGTTCTTTGGATTCGTTTTTGTGTGGAGAATAATTCTTATTCAAGAATCGAGACCTAATTCGAAGGATTTCAAAATCAATTTTGCACTTTTCTGAGTTTTTGGTCTGTTCGAGGTTTGCTACTGTTCGATCTTCAAATTTCTGATTCAGAGGTTTTCAGAGGTTTGTGTATGAAGAAGAGGTGGTCGAATTTATATTTCGAACTTATCTGCACAGTTTGATTTCAGATATTTTGAGTTTTAAGTGATTTCTGTCGTTTTTGGAAGAATCTCGCAAGATCTAAACTTTTCGCAACATTCATCCTACTTTTCGCAAGCTTCTTCGATTTGAGTGTTGTTCTTCATTCAAGTCAACATCTCGCATAGCTTTTCGCATCCTTAAGACCCGAATTTTACAGCTTTTCGCAACCCACTGACCCGAAATTCTTACTTTTCGCAACCCACTGACCCGAATTTTAAAACTTTTCGCAAGCTTCTTTTGCGAAAAGTGATCTGTCAGATTTCTTTCAGTGTCCAAGGCTACTTTTCGCAACCGTGTCTTGCGAGTTTCTCCACTTTTCGCAACTGTTGCTTGCGAGTTTTCCCACTTTTCGCAACCTTGGCTTGCGAGTTTCTTACTTCTCGCTTCTTTGAGTTGCGAAATGGGAAAACTCAAAAGAGCTTCCCATAAAGGAAAAATTGATGTATCTTGCACTAGGCCTCTGTACATGCTTCATGTCGACCTCTGCGGTCCAATCGCTACACAGAGCCTAGGTGGCAAGAAATATATACTTGTTTTGATCGATGAATTCTCAAGATTTACATGGGTTGAATTTGTCAGAAAGAAATCAGATGTTCCAAACATACTGATAAATTTAATGAAAAGAATCCAAGTTCTGTATGAGTGCAGGATTCAGAAACTGAGAAGCGACAATGGCATAGAATTCAAAAACTCTGTCATTGAAACCTATCTTACAGAAGAAGGAATTTCACAGAACTTCTCTGATGCACGCACCCCACAACAGAATGGCGTGGTCGAACGAAAGAATCGCACGCTTGTGGAAGCTGCCAGAACTATGCTAACCGCATGTGGATTACCAATGACATTTTGGGCAGAAGCAGTATCAACCGCTTGCTATACCCAAAATCGATCAACCATCGTAAAGAGACACATCAAAACACCATATCATTTGATCAACAAAAGACGACCAAACATCAAGTTCTTCCATGTATTTGGATGCATGTGCTTCGTCTTAAATGATAGAGAAGCAAGAGGAAAGTTTGAAGTAAAGGCAGATGAAGGCAAGTTCATAGGATACTTTACAACTTCCAAGGCCTACAGAGTTTATCTTCTGCGGTCTCGAACGATTGTAGAAAGCATAAATGTTTCTTTTGACGACACCTTCCAGAAGACTTCTGAACAAATCAGTTTAGAACTCGGTCTAAAAGGGGAATCCTCTGGCATCTCAAAAACACGAGAATAAGACTTAAATCTTCTATTTCAAGAGATATTCCATGATGATATTGATCCCTCTGCTGGAGCCGTCAGAGCCTCTGAAGAATCACCTTCTGCCAGCCAGAACGAAATAGGTATCTCTCTAACAGATCCCTTAAACAATTCATCTTCTTCTGTAAACCTTACAGATGCAAATGCCGAGGGGGAGCCAACAGAAGATGATACAACAAGGAAAACAACCACATAAGCTACTGAAGAACCAACTCCAGGAACTACAGAGGAACCAATAACAGAGGAACAAGAAGACTCAGTATATACTTCTGAAGAGGAACAAACACCGCCACTCATTCCAATCATTCCAAAATCTGTAGGATCAAGCACTGTTAGTGCAATATGTCTTCAAGGTTTTAATATAGAAAGGTTAAAGTCAAAGTCAATGTATTGAGTTGTATTGTGTTGTTTACACCTTGTATTGTGTTTAGTATAAATAGGTTTTGTTGTGTGTTAGTTTAGAGGACTCTTAGAAACACTCTCATTATACATAACTCATATCTTAGAGAGAGAAAGTGCAGAATTCATATCTTGTATACAATGTTATTGATCAATGAGATGACAAATTCACATCTTCTCTATCTTGATTAGATCTTGGTTTAACAATTGGTATCAGAGCACGTTATTGTTGATCTTGGATTAACAATTGGTATCAGATCAGGATCAAGATTCAGAGAAGAATTTCGTTGATCAATCAGTAGATTTTGAGGATTTTTCAAGAGAATTTGATTGATTTTCTTGATTTTTCAAGAAAATCTAATTTTCTTGAAATTTTATCAAATTTTGTTTATTTGTGATCGAATTTGTTCGTGAATTGGTTCTTTGGATTCGTTTTTGTGTGGAGAATAATTCTTATTCAAGAATCGAGACCTAATTCGAAGGATTTCAAAATCAATTTTGCACTTTTCTGAGTTTTTGGTCTGTTCGAGGTTTGCTACTGTTCGATCTTCAAATTTCTGATTCAGAGGTTTTCAGAGGTTTGTGTATGAAGAAGAGGTGGTCGAATTTATATTTCGAACTTATCTGCACAGTTGGATTTCAGATATTTTGAGTTTTAAGTGATTTCTGTCGTTTTTGGAAGAATCTCGCAAGATCTAAACTTTTCGCAACATTCATCCTACTTTTCGCAAGCTTCTTCGATTTGAGTGTTGTTCTTCATTCAAGTCAACATCTCGCATAGCTTTTCGCATCCTTAAGACCCGAATTTTACAGCTTTTCGCAACCCACTGACCCGAAATTCTTACTTTTCGCAACCCACTGACCCGAATTTTAAAACTTTTCGCAAGCTTCTTTTGCGAAAAGTGATCTGTCAGATTTCTTTCAGTGTCCAAGGCTACTTTTCGCAACCGTGTCTTGCGAGTTTCTCCACTTTTCGCAACTGTTGCTTGCGAGTTTTCCCACTTTTCGCAACCTTGGCTTGCGAGTTTCTTACTTCTCGCTTCTTTGAGTTGCGAAATGGGAAAACTCAAAAGAGCTTCCCATAAAGGAAAAATTGATGTATCTTGCACTAGGCCTCTGTACATGCTTCATGTCGACCTCTGCGGTCCAATCGCTACACAGAGCCTAGGTGGCAAGAAATATATACTTGTTTTGATCGATGAATTCTCAAGATTTACATGGGTTGAATTTGTCAGAAAGAAATCAGATGTTCCAAACATACTGATAAATTTAATGAAAAGAATCCAAGTTCTGTATGAGTGCAGGATTCAGAAACTGAGAAGCGACAATGGCATAGAATTCAAAAACTCTGTCATTGAAACCTATCTTACAGAAGAAGGAATTTCACAGAACTTCTCTGATGCACGCACCCCACAACAGAATGGCGTGGTCGAACGAAAGAATCGCACGCTTGTGGAAGCTGCCAGAACTATGCTAACCGCATGTGGATTACCAATGACATTTTGGGCAGAAGCAGTATCAACCGCTTGCTATACCCAAAATCGATCAACCATCGTAAAGAGACACATCAAAACACCATATCATTTGATCAACAAAAGACGACCAAACATCAAGTTCTTCCATGTATTTGGATGCATGTGCTTCGTCTTAAATGATAGAGAAGCAAGAGGAAAGTTTGAAGTAAAGGCAGATGAAGGCAAGTTCATAGGATACTTTACAACTTCCAAGGCCTACAGAGTTTATCTTCTACGGTCTCGAACGATTGTAGAAAGCATAAATGTTTCTTTTGACGACACCTTCCAGAAGACTTCTGAACAAATCAGTTCAGAACTCGGTCTAAAAGGGGAATCCTCTGGCATCTCAAAAACACGAGAAGAAGACTTAAATCTTCTATTTCAAGAGATATTCCATGATGATATTGATCCCTCTGCTGGAGCCGTCAGAGCCTCTGGAGAATCACCTTCTGCCAGCCAGAACGAAATAGGTATCTCTCTAACAGGTCCCTTAAACAATTCATCTTCTTCTGTAAACCTTACAGATGCAAATGCCGAGGGGGAGCCAACAGAAGATGATACAACAAGGAAAACAACTACATAAGCTACTGAAGAACCAACTCCAGGAACTACAGAGGAACCAATAACAGAGGAACAAGAAGACTCAGTATATACTTCTGAAGAGGAACAAACACCGCCACTCATTCCAATCATTCCACAATCTGTAGGATCAAGCACTGTTAGTGCAATATGTCTTCAAGGTTTTAATATAGAAAGGTCAAACTCAAAGTCAATGTATTGAGTTGTATTGTGTTGTTTACACCTTGTATTGTGTTTAGTATAAATAGGTTTTGTTGTGTGTTAGTTTAGATGACTCTTAGAAACACTCTCATTATACATAACTCATATCTTAGAGAGAGAAAGTGCAGAACTCATATCTTGTATACAATGTTATTGATCAATGAGATGACGAATTCACATCTTCTCTATCTTGATTAGATCTTGGTTTAACAATTGGTATCAGAGCACGTTATTGTTGATCTTGGATTAACAATTGGTATCAGAGCAGGATCAAGATTCAGAGAAGAATTTCGTTGATCAATCAGTAGATTTTGAGGATTTTTCAAGAGAATTTGATTGATTTTCTTGATTTTTCAAGAAAATCTCATTTTCTTGAAATTTTATCAAATTTTGTTGATTTGTGATCGAATTTGTTCATGAATTGGTTCTTTGGATTCGTTTTTGTGTGGAGAATAATTCTTATTCAAGAATCGAGAGCTAATTCGAAGGATTTCAAGATCAATTTTGCACTTTTCTGAGTTTTTGGTCTGTTCGAAGTTTGCTACTGTTCGATCTTCAAATTTCTGATTCAGAGGTTTTCAGAGGTTTGTGTATGAAGAAGAGGTGGTCGAATTTATATTTCGAACTTATCTGCACTGTTTGATTTCGGATATTTTGAGTTTTAAGTGATTTCTGTCGTTTTTGGAAGAATCTCGCAAGATCTAAACTTTTCGCAACATTCATCCTACTTTTCGCAAGCTTCTTCGATCTGAGTGTTGTTCTTCATTCAAGTCTACATCTCGCATAGCTTTTCGCATCCTTAAGACCCGAATTTTACAGCTTTTCGCAACCCACTGACCCGAAATTCTTACTTTTCGCAACCCACTGACCCGAATTTTAAAACTTTTCGCAAGCTTCTTTTGCGAAAAGTGATCTGTCAGATTTCTTTCAGTGTCCAAGGCTACTTTTCGCAACCGTGTCTTGCGAGTTTCTCCACTTTTCGCAACTGTTGCTTGCGAGTTTTCCCACTTTTCGCAACCTTGGCTTGCGAGTTTCTTACTTCTCGCTTCTTTGAGTTGCGAAATGGGAAAACTCAAAAGAGCTTCCGATAAAGGCAAAACTGATGTATCTTGCACTAGGCCTCTGTACATGCTTCATGTCGACCTCTGCGGTCCAATCGCTACACAGAGCCTAGGTGGCAAGATATATATACTTGTTTTGATCGATGAATTCTCAAGATTTACATGGGTTGAATTTGTTAGAAAGAAATCAGATGTTCCAAACATACTGATAAATTTAATGAAAAGAATCCAAGTTTTGTATGAGTGCAGGAATCAGAAACTGAGAAGCGACAATGGCACAGAATTCAAAAACTCTGTCATTGAAACCTATCTTACAGAAGAAGGAATTTCACAGAACTTCTCTGATGCACGCACCCCACAACAGAATGGCGTGGTCGAACGAAAGAATCGCACGCTTGTGGAAGCCGCCAGAACTATGCTAACCGCATGTGGATTACCAATGACATTTTGGGCAGAAGCAGTATCAACCGCTTGCTATACCCAAAATCGATCAACCATCGTAAAGATACACATAAAAACACCATATCATTTGATCAACAAAAGATGACCAAACATCAAGTTCTTCCATGTATTTGGATGCATGTGCTTCGTCTTAAATGATAGAGAAGCAAGAGGAAAGTTTGAAGTAAAGGCAGATGAAGGCAAGTTCATAGGATACTTTACAACTTCCAAGGCCTACAGAGTTTATCTTCTGCGGTCTCGAACGATTGTAGAAAGCATAAATGTTTCTTTTGACGACACCTTCCAGAAGACTTCTGAACAAATCAGTTTAGAACTCGGTCTAAAAGGGGAATCCTCTGGCATCTCAAAAACACGAGAAGAAGACTTAAATCTTCTATTTCAAGAGATATTCCATGATGATATTGATCCCTCTACTGGAGCCGTCAGAGCCTCTGGAGAATCACCTTCTGCCAGCCAGAACGAAATAGGTATATCTCTAACAGGTCCCTTAAACAATTCATCTTCTTCTGTAAACCTTACAGATGCAAATGCCGAGGGGGAGCCAACAGAAGATGATACAACAAGGAAAACAACCACATAAGCTACTGAAGAACCAACTCCAGGAACTACAGAGGAACCAATAACAGAGGAACAAGAAGACTTAGTATATACTTCTGAAGAGGAACAAACACCACCACTCATTCCAATCATTCCACAATCTGTAGGATCAAGCACTGTTAGTGCAATATGTCTTCAAGGTTTTAATATAGAAAGGTCAAAGTCAAAGTCAATGTATTGAGTTGTATTGTGTTGTTTACACCTTGTATTGTGTTTAGTATAAATAGGTTTTGTTGTGTGTTAGTTTAGAGGACTCTTAGAAACACTCTCATTATACATAACTCATATCTTAGAGAGAGAAAGTGAAGAACTCATATCTTGTATACAATGTTATTGATCAATGAGATGACGAATTCACATCTTCTCTATCTTGATTAGATCTTGGTTTAACAATTGGTATCAGAGCACGTTATTGTTGATCTTGGATTAACAATTGGTATCAGAGCAGGATCAAGATTCAGAGAAGAATTTCGTTGATCAATCAGTAGATTTTGAGGATTTTTCAAGAGAATTTGATTGATTTTCTTGATTTTTCAAGAAAATCTCATTTTCTTGATTTTTCAAGAAAATCTCATTTTCTTGAAATTTTATCAAATTTTGTTGATTTGTGATCGAATTTGTTCGTGAATTGGTTATTTGGATTCGTTTTTGTGTGGAGAATAATTCTTATTCAAGAATCGAGAGCTAATTCGAAGGATTTCAAGATCAATTTTGCACTTTTCTGAGTTTTTGGTCTGTTCGAAGTTTGCTACTGTTCGATCTTCAAATTTCTGATTCAGAGGTTTTCAGAGGTTTGTGTATGAAGAATAGGTGGTCGAATTTATATTTCGAACTTATCTGCACAGTTTGATTTCAGATATTTTAAGTTTTAAGTGATTTCTGTTGTTTTTGGAAGAATCTCGCAAGATCTAAACTTTTCGCAACATTCATCCTACTTTTCACAAGCTTCTTCGATCTGAGTGTTGTTCTTCATTCAAGTCTACATCTCGCATAGCTTTTCACATCGTTAAGACCCGAATTTTAAAACTTTTCGCAAGCTTCTTTTGCGAAAAGTGATCTGTCAAATTTCTTTCAGTGTCGAAGGCTACTTTTCGCAACCGTGTCTTGTGAGTTTCTCCACTTTTCGCAACTGTTGCTTGCGAGTTTTCCCACTTTTCGCAACCTTGGCTTGCGAGTTTCTTACTTCTCGCTTCTTTGAGTTGCGAAATGGGAAAACTCAAAAGAGCTTCCCATAAAGGCAAAACGGATGTATCTTGCACTACGCCTCTGTACATGCTTCATGTCGACCTCTGCGGTCCAATCGCTACACATAGCCTAGGTGGCAAGAAATATATACTTGTTTTGATCGATGAATTCTCAAGATTTACATGGGTTGAATTTGTCAGAAAGAAATCAGATGTTCCAAACATACTGTTAAATTTAATGAAAAGAATCCAAGTTCTGTATGAGTGCAGGAATCAGAAACTGAGAAGCGACAATGGCACAGAATTCAAAAACTCTGTCATTGAAACCTATCTTACAGAAGAAGGAATTTCACAGAACTTCTCTGATGCACGCATCCCACAACAGAATGGCGTGGTCGAACGAAAGAATCGCACGCTTGTGGAAGCCGCCAGAACTATGCTAACCGCATGTGGATTACCAATGACATTTTGGGCAGAAGCAGTATCAACCGCTTGCTATACCCAAAATTGATCAACCATCGTAAAGATACACATCAAAACACCATATCCTTTGATCAATAAAAGACGACCAAACATCAAGTTCTTCCGTTAATTTGGATGCATGTGCTTCGTCTTAAATGATAGAGAAGCAAGAGGAAAGTTTGAAGTAAAGGCAGATGAAGGCAAGTTCATAGGATACTTTACAACTTCCAAGGCCTACAGAGTTTATCTTCTGCGGTCTCGAACGATTGTAGAAAGCATAAATGTTTCTTTTGACGACACCTTCCAGAAGACTTCTGAACAAATCAGTTTAGAACTCGGTCTAAAAGGGGAATCCTCTGGCATCTCAAAAACACGAGAAGAAGACTTAAATCTTCTATTTCAAGAGATATTCCATGATGATATTGATCCCTCTGCTGGAGCCGTCAGAGCCTCTGGAGAATCACCTTCTGCAAGCCAGAACGAAATAGGTATCTCTCTAACAGGTCCCTTAAACAATTCATCTTCTTCTGTAAACCTTACAGATGCAAATGCCGAGGGGGAGCCAACAGAAGATGATACAACAAGGAAAACAACCACATAAGCTACTGAAGAACCAACTCCAGGAACTACAGAGGAACCAATAACAGAGGAACAAGAAGACTCAGTATATACTTCTGAAGAGGAACAAACACCGCCACTCATTCCAATCATTCCACAATCTGTAGGATCAAGCACTGTTAGTGCAATATGTCTTCAAGGTTTTAATATAGAAAGGTCAAAGTCAAAGTCAATGTATTGAGTTGTATTGTGTTGTTTACACCTTGTATTGTGTTTAGTATAAACAGGTTTTGTTGTGTGTTAGTTTAGAGGACTCTTAGAAACACTCTCATTATACATAACTCATATCTTAGAGAGAGAAAGTGCAGAACTCATATCTTGTATACAATGTTATTGATCAATGAGATGACGAATTCACATCTTCTCTATCTTGATTAGATCTTGGTTTAACAATTGGTATCAGAGCACGTTATTGTTGATCTTGGATTAACAATTGGTATCAGAGCAGGATCAAGATTCAGAGAAGAATTTCGTTGATCAATCAGTAGATTTTGAGGATTTTTCAAGAGAATTTGATTGATTTTCTTGATTTTTCAAGAAAATCTCATTTTCTTGAAATTTTATCAAATTTTGTTGATTTGTGATCGAATTTGTTCGTGAATTGGTTCTTTGGATTTGTTTTTGTGTGGAGAATAGTTCTTATTCAAGAATCGAGATCTAATTCGAAGGATTTCAAGATCAATTTTGCACTTTTCTGAGTTTTTGGTCTGTTCGAAGTTTGCTACTGTTCGATCTTCAAATTTCTGATTCAGAGGTTTTCAGAGGTTTGTGTATGAAGAAGAGGTGGTCGAATTTATATTTCGAACTTATCTGCACAGTTTGATTTCAGATATTTTGAGTTTTAAGTGATTTCTGTCGTTTTTGGAAGAATCTCGCAAGATCTAAACTTTTCGCAACATTCATCCTACTTTTCGCAAGCTTCTTCGATCTGAGTGTTGTTCTTCATTCAAGTCTACATCTCACATAGCTTTTCGCATCCTTAAGACCCGAATTTTACAGCTTTTCGCAACCCACTGACCCGAATTTTAAAACTTTTCGCAAGCTTCTTTTGCGAAAAGTGATCTGTCAAATTTCTTTCAGTGGCGAAGGCTACTTTTCGCAACCGTGTCTTGTGAGTTTCTCCACTTTTCGCAACTGTTGCTTGCGAGTTTTCCCACTTTTCGCAACCTTGGCTTGCGAGTTTCTTACTTCTCGCTTCTTTGAGTTGCGAAATGGGAAAACTCAAAAGAGCTTCCCATAAAGGCAAAACGGATGTATCTTGCACTAGGCCTCTGTACATGCTTCATGTCGACCTCTGCGGTCCAATCGCTACACAGAGCCTAGGTGGCAAGAAATATATACTTGTTTTGATCGATGAATTCTCAAGATTTACATGGGTTGAATTTGTCAGAAAGAAATCAGATGTTCCAAACATACTGTTAAATTTAATGAAAAGAATCCAAGTTATGTATGAGTGCAGGAATCAGAAACTGAGAAGCGACAATGGCACAGAATTCAAAAACACTGTCATTGAAACCTATCTTACAGAAGAAGGAATTTCACAGAATTTCTCTGATGCACGCACCCCACAACAGAATGGCGTGGTCGAACGAAAGAATCGCACGCTTGTGGAAGCCGCCATAACTATGCTAACCGCATGTGGATTACCAATGACATTTTGGGCAGAAGCAGTATCAACCGCTTGCTATACCCAAAATAGATCAACCATCGTAAAGAGACACATCAAAACACCATATCATTTGATCAACAAAAGACGACCAAACATCAAGTTCTTCCATGTATTTGGATGCATGTGCTTCGTCTTAAATGATAGAGAAGCAAGAGGAAAGTTTGAAGTAAAGGCAGATGAAGGCAAGTTCATAGGATACTTTACAACTTCCAAGGCCTACAGAGTTTATCTTCTGCGGTCTCGAACGATTGTAGAAAGCATAAATGTTTCTTTTGACGACACCTTCCAGAAGACTTCTGAACAAATCAGTTTAGAACTCGGTCTAAAAGGGGAATCCTCTGGCATCTCAAAAACAGGAGAAGAAGACTTAAATCTTCTATTTCAAGAGATATTCCATGATGATATTGATCCCTCTGCTGGAGCCGTCAGAGCCTCTGGAGAATCACCTTCTGCCAGCCAGAACGAAATAGGTATCTCTCTAACAGGTCCCTTAAACAATTCATCTTCTTCTGTAAACCTTACAGATGCAAATGCCGAGGGGGAGCCAATAGAAGATGATACAACAAGGAAAACAACCACATAAGCTACTGAAGAACCAACTCCAGGAACTACAGAGGAACAAGAAGACTCAGTATATACTTCTGAAGAGGAACAAACACCGCCACTCATTCCAATCATTCCACAATCTGTAGGATCAAGCACTGTTAGTGCAATATGTCTTCAAGGTTTTAATATAGAAAGGTCAAAGTCAAAGTCAATGTATTGAGTTGTATTGTGTTGTTTACACCTTGTATTGTGTTTAGTATAAATAGGTTTTGTTGTGTGTTAGTTTAGAGGACTCTTAGAAATACTCTCATTATACATAACTCATATCTTAGAGAGAGAAAGTGCAGAACTCATATCTTGTATACAATGTTATTGATCAATGAGATGACGAATTCACATCTTCTCTATCTTGATTAGATCTTGGTTTAACAATTGGTATCAGAGCACGTTATTGTTGATCTTGGATTAACAATTGGTATCAGAGCAGGATCAAGATTCAGAGAAGAATTTCGTTGATCAATCAGTAGATTTTGAGGATTTTTCAAGAGTGTTTGATTGATTTTCTTGATTTTTCAAGAAAATCTCATTTTCTTGAAATTTTATCAAATTTTGTTGATTTGTGATCGAATTTGTTCGTGAATTGGTTCTTTGGATTCGTTTTTGTGTGGAGAATAATTCTTATTCAAGAATCAAGAGCTAATTCGAAGGATTTCAAGATCAATTTTGCACTTTTCTGAGTTTTTGGTCTGTTCGAAGTTTGCTACTGTTCGATCTTCAAATTTCTGATTCAGAGGTTTTCAGAGGTTTGTGTATGAAGAAGAGGTGGTCGGATTTATATTTCAAACTTATCTGCACAGTTTGATTTCAGATATTTTGAGTTTTAAGTGATTTCTGTCGTTTTTGGAAGAATCTCGCAAGATCTAAACTTTTCGCAACATTCATCCTACTTTTCACAAGCTTCTTCGATCTGAGTGTTGTTCTTCATTCAAGTCTACATCTCGCATAGCTTTTCGCATCCTTAAGACCCGAATTTTACAGCTTTTCGCAACCCACTGACCCGAAATTCTTACTTTTCGCAACCCACTGACCCGAATTTTAAAACTTTTCGCAAGCTTCTTTTGCGAAAAGTGATCTGTCAGATTTCTTTCAGTGTCCAAGGCTACTTTTCGCAACCGTGTCTTGCGAGTTTCTCCACTTTTCGCAACTGTTGCTTGCGAGTTTTCCCACTTTTCGCAACCTTGGCTTGCGAGTTTCTTACTTCTCGCTTCTTTGAGTTGCGAAATGGGAAAACTCAAAAGAGCTTCCCATAAAGGCAAAACTGATGTATCTTGCACTAGGCCTCTGTACATGCTTCATGTCGACCTCTGCGGTCCAATCGCTACACAGAGCCTAGGTGGCAAGAAATATATACTTGTTTTGATCGATGAATTCTCAAGATTTACATGGGTTGAATTTGTCAGAAAGAAATCAGATGTTCCAAACATACTGATAAATTTAATGAAAAGAATCCAAGTTCTGTATGAGTGCAGGATTCAGAAAGTGAGAAGCGACAATGGCACAGAATTCAAAAACTCTGTCATTGAAATCTATCTTACAGAAGAAGGAATTTCACAGAACTTCTCTGATGCACGCACCCCACAACAGAATGGCGTGGTCGAACGAAATAATCACACGCTTGTGGAAGCCGTCAGAACTATGCTAACCGCATGTGGATTACCAATGACATTTTGGGCAGAAGCAGTATCAACCGCTTGCTATACCCAAAATCGATCAACCATCGTAAAGAGACACATCAAAACACCATATCATTTGATCAACAAAAGACAACCAAACATCAAGTTCTTCCATGTATTTGGATGCATGTGCTTCGTCTTAAATGATAGAGAAGCAAGAGGAAAGTTTGAAGTAAAGGCAGATGAAGGCAAGTTCATAGGATACTTTACAACTTCCAAGGCCTACAGAGTTTATCTTCTGCGGTCTCGAACGATTGTAGAAAGCATAAATGTTTCTTTTGACGACACCTTCCAGAAGACTTTTGAACAAATCAGTTCAGAACTCGGTCTAAAAGGGGAATCCTCTGGCATCTCAAAAACACGAGAAGAAGACTTAAATCTTCTATTTCAAGAGATATTCCATGATGATATTGATCCCTCTGCTGGAGCCGTCAGAGCCTCTGGAGAATCACCTTCTGCCAGCCAGAACGAAATAGGTATCTCTCTAACAGGTCCCTTAAACAATTCATCTTCTTCTGTAAACCTTACAGATCTAAATGCCGAGGGGGAGCCAACAGAAGATGATACAACAAGGAAAACAACCACATAAGCTACTGAAGAACCAACTCCAGGAACTACAGATGAACCAATAACAGAGGAACAAGAAGACTCAGTATATACTTCTGAAGAGGAACAAACACCGCCACTCATTCCAATCATTCCACAATCTGTAGGATCAAGCACTGTTAGTGCAATATGTCTTCAAGGTTTTAATATAGAAAGGTCAAAGTCAAAGTCAATGTATTGAGTTGTATTGTGTTGTTTACACCTTGTATTGTGTTTAGTATAAATAGGTTTTGTTGTGTGTTAGTTTAGAGGACTCTTAGAAACACTCTCATTATACATAACTCATATCTTAGAGAGAGAAAGTGCAGAACTCATATCTTGTATACAATGTTATTGATCAATGAGATAACGAATTCACATCTTCTCTATCTTGATTAGATCTTGGTTTAACAATTGGTATCAGAGCACGTTATTGTTGATCTTGGATTAACAATTGGTATCAGAGCAGGATCAAGATTCAGAGAAGAATTTCGTTGATCAATCAGTAGATTTTGAGGATTTTTCAAGAGAATTTGATTTATTTTCTTGATTTTATCAAATTTTGTTGATTTGTGATCGAATTTGTTCGTGAATTGGTTCTTTGGATTCGTTTTTGTGTGGAGAATAATTCTTATTCAAGAATCGAGAGCTAATTCGAAGGATTTCAAGATCAATTTTGCACTTTTCTGAGTTTTTGGTCTGTTCGAAGTTTGCTACTGTTCGATCTTCAAATTTCTGATTCAGAGGTTTTCAGAGGTTTGTGTATGAAGAAGAGGTGGTCAAATTTATATTTCGAACTTATCTGCCTAGTTTGATTTCAGATATTTTTAGTTTTAAGTGATTTATGTCGTTTTTGGAAGAATCTCGCAAGATCTAAACTTTTCGCAACATTCATCTTACTTTTCGCAAGCTTCTTCGATCTGAGTGTTGTTCTTCATTCAAGTCTACGCCTCGCATAGCTTTTCGCATCCTTAAGACCCGAATTTTACAGCTTTTCGCAACCCACTGACCCGAAATTCTTACTTTTCGCAACCCACTGACCCGAATTTTAAAACTTTTCGCAAGCTTCTTTTGCGAAAAGTGATCTGTCAGATTTCTTTCAGTGTCCAAGGCTACTTTTCGCAACCGTGTCTTGCGAGTTTCTCCACTTTTCGCAACTGTTGCTTGCGAGTTTTCCCACTTTTCGCAACCTTGGCTTGCGAGTTTCTTACTTCTCGCTTCTTTGAGTTGCGAAATGGGAAAACTCAAAAGAGCTTCCCATAAAGGCAAAACTGATGTATCTTGCACTAGGCCTCTGTACATGCTTCATGTCGACCTCTGCGGTCCAATAGCTACACAGAGCCTAGGTGGCAAGAAATATATACTTGTTTTGATCGATGAATTCTCAAGATTTACATGGGTTGAATTTGTCAGAAAGAAATCAGATGTTCCAAACATACTGATAAATTTAATGAAAAGAATCCAAGTTCTGTATGAGTGCAGGATTCAGAAACTGAGAAGCGACAATGGCACAGAATTCAAAAACTCTGTCATTGAAACCTATCTTACAGAAGAAGGAATTTCACAGAACTTCTCTGATGCACGCACCCCACAACAGAATGGCGTTGTCGAACGAAAGAATCGCACGCTTGTGGAAGCCGCCAGAACTATGCTAACCGCATGTAGATTACCAATGACATTTTGGGCAGAAGCAGTATCAACCGCTTGCTATACCCAAAATCGATCAACCATCGTAAAGAGACACATCAAAACACCATATCATTTGATCAACAAAAGACGACCAAACATCAAGTTCTTCCATGTATTTGGATGCATGTGCTTCGTCTTAAATGATAGAGAAGCAAGAGGAAAGTTTGAAGTAAAGGCAGATGAAGGCAAGTTCATAGGATACTTTACAACTTCCAAGGCCTACAGAGTTTATCTTCTGCGGTCTCGAACGATTGTAGAAAGCATAAATGTTTCTTTTGACGACACCTTCCAGAAGACTTCTGAACAAATCAGTTCAGAACTCGGTCTAAAAGGGGAATCCTCTGGCATCTCAAAAACACGAGAAGAAGACTTAAATCTTCTATTTCAAGAGATATTCCATGATGATATTGATCCCTCTGCTGGAGCCGTCAGAGCCTCTGGAGAATCACCTTCTGCCGGCCAGAACGAAATAGGTATCTCTCTAACAGGTCCCTTAAACAATTCATCTTCTTCTGTAAACCTTACAGATGCAAATGCCGAGGGGGAGCCAACAGAAGATGATACAACAAGGAAAACAACCACATAAGCTACTGAAGAACCAACTCCAGGAACTACAGAGGAACCAATAACAGAGGAACAAGAAGACTCAGTATATACTTCTGAAGAGGAACAAACACCGCCACTCATTCCAATCATTCCACAATCTGTAGGATCAAGCAGTGTTAGTGCAATATGTCTTCAAGGTTTTAATATAGAAAGGTCAAAGTCAAAGTCAATGTATTGAGTTGTATTGTGTTGTTTACACCTTGTATTGTGTTTAGTATAAATAGGTTTTGTTGTGTGTTAGTTTAGAGGAATCTTAGAAACACTCTCATTATACATAACTCATATCTTAGAGAGAGAAAGTGCAGAACTCATATCTTGTATACAATGTTATTGATCAATGAGATGACGAATTCACATCTTCTCTATCTTGATTAGATCTTGGTTTAACAATTGGTATCAGAGCACGTTATTGTTGATCTTGGATTAACAATTGGTATCAGAGCAGGATCAAGATTCAGAGAAGAATTTCGTTGATCAATCAGTAGATTTTGAGGATTTTTCAAGAGAATTTGATTGATTTTCTTGATTTTTCAAGAAAATCTCATTTTCTTGAAATTTTATCACATTTTGTTGATTTGTGATCGAATTTGTTCGTGAATTGGTTCTTTGGATTCGTTTTTGTGTGGAGAATAATTCTTATTCAAGAATCGAGAGCTAATTCGAAGGATTTCAAGATCAATTTTGCACTTTTCTGAGTTTTTGGTCTGTTCGAAGTTTGCTACTGTTCGATCTTCAAATTTCTGATTCAGAGGTTTTCAGAGGTTTGTGTATGAAGAAGAGGTGGTCAAATTTATATTTCGAACTTATCTGCACAGTTTCATTTCAGATATTTTGAGTTTTAAGTGATTTCTGTCGTTTTTGGAAGATTCTCGCAAGATCTAAACTTTTCGCAACATTCATCCTACTTTTCGCAAGCTTCTTCGATCTGAGTGTTGTTCTTCATTCAAGTCTACATCTCGCATAGCTTTTCGCATCCTTAAGACCCGAATTTTACAGCTTTTCGCAACCCACTGACCCGAAATTCTTACTTTTCGCAACCCACTGACCCGAATTTTAAAACTTTTCGCAAGCTTCTTTTGCGAAAAGTGATCTGTCAGATTTCTTTCAGTGTCCAAGGCTACTTTTCGCAACCGTGTCTTGCGAGTTTCTCCACTTTTCGCAACTGTTGCTTGCGAGTTTTCCCACTTTTCGCAACCTTGGCTTGCGAGTTTCTTTCTTCTCGCTTCTTTGAGTTGCGAAATGGGAAAACTCAAAAGAGCTTCCCATAAAGGCAAAACTGATGTATCTTGCACTAGGCCTCTGTACATGCTTCATGTCGACCTCTGCGGTCCAATCGCTACACAGAGCCTAGGTGGCAAGAAATATATACTTGTTTTGATCCATGAATTCTCAAGATTTACATGGGTTGAATTTGTCAGAAAGAAATCAGATGTTCCAAACATACTGTTAAATTTAATGAAAAGAATCCAAGTTCTGTATGAGTGCAGGAATCAGAAACTGAGAAGCGACAATGGCACAGAATTCAAAAACTCTGTCATTGAAACCTATCTTACAGAAGAAGGAATTTCACAGAACTTCTCTGATGCACGCACCCCACAACAGAATGGCGTGGTCGAACGAAAGAATCGCACGCTTGTGGAAGCCGCCAGAACTATGCTAACCGCATGTGGATTACCAATGACATTTTGGGCAGAAGCAGTATCAACCGCTTGCTATACCCAAAATCGATCAACCATCGTAAAGAGACACATCAAAACACCATATCATTTGATCAACAAAAGACGACCAAACATCAAGTTCTTCCATGTATTTGGATGCATGTGCTTCGTCTTAAATGATAGAGAAGCAAGAGGAAAGTTTGAAGTAAAGGCAGATGAAGGCAAGTTCATAGGATACTTTACAACTTCCAAGGCCTACAGAGTTTATCTTCTGCGGTCTCGAACGATTGTAGAAAGCATAAATGTTTCTTTTGACGACACCTTCCAGAAGACTTCTGAACAAATCAGTTCAGAACTCGGTCTAAAAGGGGAATCCTCTGGCATCTCAAAAACACGAGAAGAAGACTTAAATCTTCTATTTCAAGAGATATTCCATGATGATATTGATCCCTCTGCTGGAGCCGTCAGAGCCTCTGGAGAATCACCTTCTGCCAGCCAGAACGAAATAGGTATCTCTCTAACAGGTCCCTTAAACAATTCATCTTCTTCTGTAAACCTTACAGATGCAAATGCCGAGGGGGAGCCAACAGAAGATGATACAACAAGGAAAACAACCACATAAGCTACTGAAGAACCAACTCCAGGAACTACAGAGGAACCAATAACAGAGGAACAAGAAGACTCAGTATATACTTCTGAAGAGGAACAAACACCGCCACTCATTCCAATCATTCCACAATCTGTAGGATCAAGCAGTGTTAGTGCAATATGTCTTCAAGGTTTTAATATAGAAAGGTCAAAGTCAAAGTCAATGTATTGAGTTGTATTGTGTTGTTTACACCTTGTATTGTGTTTAGTATAAATAGGTTTTGTTGTGTGTTAGTTTAGAGGAATCTTAGAAACACTCTCATTATACATAACTCATATCTTAGAGAGAGAAAGTGCAGAACTCATATCTTGTATACAATGTTATTGATCAATGAGATGACGAATTCACATCTTCTCTATCTTGATTAGATCTTGGTTTAACAATTGGTATTAGAGCACGTTATTGTTGATCTTGGATTAAAAATTGGTATCAGAGCAGGATCAAGAATCAGAGAAGAATTTCGTTGATCAATCAGTAGATTTTGAGGAATTTTCAAGAGAATTTGATTGATTTTCTTGATTTTTCAAGAAAATCTAATTTTCTTGAAATTTTATCAAATTTTGTTGATTTGTGATCGAATTTGTTCGTGAATTGGTTCTTTGGATTCGTTTTTGTGTGGAGAATAATTCTTATTCAAGAATCGAGAGCTAATTCGAAGGATTTCAAGATCAATTTTGCACTTTTCTGAGTTTTTGGTCTGTTCGAAGTTTGCTACTGTTCGATCTTCAAATTTCTGATTCAGAGGTTTTCAGAGGTTTGTGTATGAAGAAGAGGTGGTCGAATTTATATTTCGAACTTATCTGCACAGTTTGATTTCAGATATTTTGAGTTTTAAGTGATTTCTGTCGTTTTTGGAAGAATCTCGCAAGATCTAAACTTTTCGCAACATTCATCCTACTTTTCGCAAGCTTCTTCGATCTGAGTGTTGTTCTTCATTCAAGTCTACATCTCGCATAGCTTTTCGCATCCTTAAGACCCGAATTTTACAGCTTTTCGCAACCCACTGACCCGAAATTCTTACTTTTCGCAACCCACTGACCCGAATTTTAAAACTTTTCGCAAGCTTCTTTTGCGAAAAGTGATCTGTCAGATTTCTTTCAGTGTCCAAGGCTACTTTTCGCAACCGTGTCTTGCGAGTTTCTCCACTTTTCGCAACTGTTGCTTGCGAGTTTTCCCACTTTTCGCAACCTTGGCTTGCGAGTTTCTTACTTCTCGCTTCTTTGAGTTGCGAAATGGGAAAACTCAAAAGAGCTTCCCATAAAGGCAAAACTGATGTATCTTGCACTAGGCCTCTGTACATGCTTCATGTCGACCTCTGCGGTCCAATCGCTACACAGAGCCTAGGTGGCAAGAAATATATACTTGTTTTGATCGATGAATTCTCAATATTTACATGGGTTGAATTTTTCAGAAAGAAATCAGATGTTCCAAACATACTGATAAATTTATGAAAAGAATCCAAGTTCTGTATGAGTGCAGGAATCAGAAACTGAGAAGCGACAATGGCACAGAATTCAAAAACTCTGTCATTGAAGCCTATCTTACAGAAGAAGGAATTTCACAGAACTTCTCTGATGCACGCACCCCACAACAGAATGGCGTGGTCGAACGAAAGAATCGCACGCTTGTGGAAGCCGCCAGAACTATGCTAACCGCATGTGGATTACCAATGACATTTTGGGCAGAAGCAGTATCAACCGCTTGCTATACCCACAATCGATCAACCATCGTAAAGAGACACATCAAAACACCATATCATTTGATCAACAAAAGACGACCAAACATCAAGTTCTTCCATGTATTTGGATGCATGTGCTTCGTCTTAACTGATAGAGAAGCAAGAGGAAAGTTTGAAGTAAAGGCAGATGAAGGCAAGTTCATAGGATACTTTACAACTTCCAAGGCCTACAGAGTTTATCTTCTGCGGTCTCGAACGATTGTAGAAAGCATAAATGTTTCTTTTGATGACACCTTCCAGAAGACTTCTGAACAAATCAGTTCAGAACTCGGTCTAAAAGGGGAATCCTCTGGCATCTCAAAAACACGAGAAGAAGACTTAAATCTTCTATTTCAAGAGATATTCCATGATGATATTGATCCCTCTGCTGGAGCCGTCAGAGCCTCTGGAGAATCACCTTCTGCCAGCCAGAACGAAATAGGTATCTCTCTAACAGGTCCCTTAAACAATTCATCTTCTTCTGTAAACCTTACAGATGCAAATGCCGAGGGGGAGCCAACAGAAGATGATACAACAAGGAAAACAACCACATAAGCTACTGAAGAACCAACTCCAGGAACTACAGAGGAACCAATAACAGAGGAATAAGAAGACTCAGTATATACTTCTGAAGAGGAACAAACACCGCCACTCATTCCAATCATTCCACAATCTGTAGGATCAAGCACTGTTAGTGCAATATGTCTTCAAGGTTTTAATATAGAAAGGTCAAAGTCAAAGTCAATGTATTGAGTTGTATTGTGTTGTTTACACCTTGTATTGTGTTTAGTATAAATAGGTTTTGTTGTGTGTTAGTTTAGAGGACTCTTAGAAACACTCTCATTATACATAACTCATATCTTAGAGAGAGAAAGTGCAGAACTCATATCTTGTATACAATGTTATTGATCAATGAGATGACGAATTCACATCTTCTCTATCTTGATTAGATCTTGGTTTAACAATTGGTATTAGAGCACGTTATTGTTGATCTTGGATTAACAATTGGTATCAGAGCAGGATCAAGAATCAGAGAAGAATTTCGTTGATCAATCAGTAGATTTTGAGGAATTTTCAAGAGAATTTGATTGATTTTCTTGATTTTTCAAGAAAATCTCATTTTCTTGAAATTTTATCAAATTTTGTTGATTTGTGATCGAATTTGTTCGTGAATTGGTTCTTTGGATTCGTTTTTGTGTGGAGAATTGTAAGTTTCAGGATACACTCTTACAATCAAATATGAACAATTAAGATCGTATTAACAGCAACTGGTCATATGATCTATTAACAATCTATGAATTACAAGATATTACAATGAATTTCTCTCTCAATAGATCTAACAATTTATGCGTAAAGAGTTATCCAAAAGGTTAGCCAAAGATTCAGTTAGCTACAGTTGCTAACTCCTATATATACTGTAGATAATAGCTAAAGCTACAGTACATATGAGAAACAGACTAATAGAACAATTACACGTGTCCTAATTAGTAACTGAATATAACAGATAATATCCCAAGATATGAATTCTGAACATACTTCTGAATAAGCGCTTCAGAACATTTGTCTTCATAGTCAGAAGTTCTGAGTCTCCTACTCAGAACTCTGAACCTTCTAGTCAGAATCCAACACTTAGAATCTTTTTGAGATTTCTCACTCAGAACTTCTGAGTCTTCTACTCAGAACTTCTGAGTCTTCTGAGTCTTCTTTAGTCTTCTTACTCAGAACTCAACACTTGTGTTTTTGACAAAACTCTAGACCTAACAATCTCCCCCTTTTTGTCAAACACACTTGTACTTTTCACCATCAAATTCTTAGAGCAGGAACAATCTTCAGAAGGAGCTCTTCTGAATGTTTTGACAACTTTTGCTCAGAATTCTGAATAATCTGAGTTAACAACTTCTGGTCAGTCTTTAATCAGCAGCAGCAACGATTTCCAAATTGATTTCTGTTATATATTTGCTTTTTCTTTGCTCCCTCTTGAAATGACAATTCTCATCTTCATTTCAGCTTTCATAAGATTTCTTTATAAGAAACAACCGATCAGTTTCCTTTTCCTCTTCTTCTTCTTAAAATAACATTTCTCTCTTTTGTTATTTCTGTACAAAAACCATATCAATCTTCAAAATCTTTAGCTTTTCTCCCCCTAAAGTTTTGGAAAGCAAAATCATCTTCAAAATCTTTAGCTTTTCTCCCCCTTGATTTTCAAAACTTTAGCGATGCTTTTTCTTCGAATGAAGTCTATGCTTTTTCTCCTCCTTAATGAATAACCTTGCTCCCCCTCAAAATAAGAATTCTGGAGCAGTTTGTTTTCTCCCCCTGAAAGTATGCATATATTTCATTAAAATTATTCATTTCAAATATAGTGCTTTAATGAAAACATTTATACAAGGAGAATAAGATTTACTGAACTACACTTAATAACTACTAACATTTGATCATTTGAAAACTTTACAAAAGAAATCCAACTTAATGAAATTTATCAGATTTTCAATCAAATGAAATCAAATGCATGTGTTTGGATTCAAATACAAGTCATCATTGCATATCGAGTTAAAAATGTTCAGTTTCAATCCCTTTATTAAATCTATTTGGTGTGCTTAGCATGCGAAATATGATTAGCTTCAAGCATATGCAATTCTAAAAACATATACGAATACTTTGCTCTACTCACACTATTTGTCCAAAATCAGGATTTTCACAAATTTACAGGTTTATTGCGACTTTGAATTTTCCCAAAGTTTCAAGAGATGTGTGCTCATTGGCATCTTTTAATTTTGTGCTCATTGACATCTTTTAATTTTGTGCTCATTGACATCTTTTAATTTTGTGCACATTGGCATCTTTTAATCAAAAAGTTTAGTAAGAATAAGATACATCGTTAAACATGACTTTCTATCTGGTTCTATAGCAGGATTTGGGTCAGCATATCCCAGACCAGTTGGTCTTAGGTGCTAGGTGACAAGCACCCCTTGGAACTTAATTTCCCAAACCATAAAGGCCACATCGATATATCTTAAACCCATTTGTACCAGTAGAACATGGTTTTCTATCTGATTCTATTGCAGGATTTGGGTCAGCCGATCCTAGACCAGTTGATCTTAGGGACTAGGTGTCGAGCACCCCTTAGGACTTACTCTCCCAAACCAGAAAGGCCACAGGTACAAACTTTCAAACTAAATGATTTTGTATATATATATTGCATCTCAATCACTTGGTTCTAAAACGTAGTACTTCCCCCATATTTTCGTTTCCATCCAACATTCTGACAAATTATGCTTTTTGAGCATTATATTCTATATAAGCCTAAATTTCATAACATTGAGCATTCAGCATAATTTCATTCATGATTTGCTAACCTTTCGATTTATTTCAGAAGTGAAAGTTGAAACAAATATAGCTCAGATAATACAAAAATACTTGTAAAAGCACCATTGACACACATTTTATTCATTGAATGAAAAATAAAAAAATCATATCATTGAATTAAATTGTTAAGATTCAAACATTCAAAGCAATAGAAATAAAACATAATACAATGTTACCTTTCACCACTTGTTCCTTGAAACAGAAAAATATGACAGTTAAGGATATCACCTGAGAAGTATGAGTTCTAAACTGATTTGTTTAGAAGTCTTAGTCTCTGAAGTACGGGTCCTGAACTGAATTATTCAGAAGCCATTGTCATTTAAGTACGGGTTTTGAACTGATATGTTCAAAAACCTAAAACGTTGAATCACGGGTTTTGAACATTATCTTGAAACAATCAGATCAAATTTTGAGTCAATGCTTCCTCTGAAATCAAGATAATCCTGCAAAATCAAGAGATTTTGGTAATCATCTACGATGATTCCTCATTAGTTATCAAAAAAAAAAATTCTGAGTAGTAGAGTCAGAATTCTGATTAGAAGAGTCAGAATTATGAGTAACTTGCTCAAAATTCTAAGTATCAGAGTCAGAATTCTGATTAGTTGAGTCAGAATTCTGAGTAGTAGAGTCAGAACTTCTGAGTAACAGAGTCAGAATTCTGATAAAACTATCCAGAGAAAATGCCTTAGAAAAATGTTTGGATTTTGTGATTTTTGAACATTCTGAACTTCAAATCACCATAACTTGCTCAAAAATCAGAATTTTTCAACCAAAATTTGCAGGGTTGCTTAAAATGTGATTCTGAACACATTCTCTGGAAATGTTTTCTACTAAAAACACTCACATCTATGAGTTCGATAACCTCATAGCAAACAGAACTTTTTCAAAAAAATCTTCAAGATCAACAAATTGATCTATATGAATCAGAAATCCATAATTACATTCAGATCGAGTTTTGGACTGAATTATCCAAAAGTCAATATTCTCAATTTAAGCACAGCATCGGTTTTAAGTCATGTGTCAGTATTATCATTCAACTCTACACATGAATAACCTGCAAAACAGATTAAGTTGTCTTTGGTACCCATATGAACTTGGGTCCAGGTTTGTTAGGTGCAGTGGCATATGCAGATATTCTATAAGAACCATACCAGTGCTGAATAAAATTCTTGTTCACAAAATCATTAGTCCCACAATATGAACAACAAAGTTTCTTTTGTGCAATTCTGACTAATTGATTTACAGAATAAATCACATCAGGTTTAACAAAAGATTTTCTTTGAAATGTATTGTTCTTCTTGACATTTGAATTAGGAACTTTTGATTTTGGCACTTCTTTCTTGGAAGTTGTTCCTTTAACTCTCCATTCCATTTTTATCTTTTTAAAAGAACAATTATAAGATTTATCAATAGCAGAATCATAAAACAGATTAGAAGAACGAATCTGATCTTTTGAACTATGATTTGATTTGTCAACAACTTTCGTTTCAAATTCCCTAAACTTTTTAACATACAAATCAAACCTTGACTGCAAATCAGATTTGGACTTCCTCTCTATCATGATTTTAGTTGATAAATCAGATAATTTCTTAATAAGCCTCCTTATCTCCAAATGAAAAACTTTCTTTTCCTTCTCAAACTCATCTTTTAAGCATTTTTCTTTAAAGCCATTTACCTTCTTCTTTTCAGTCTCTTTCCTTCCATCTTCTAACTCTTTCTCCAACTCATTGATTTTTACAGAAAACTCATTTAACATTCCTGTTTTCTTTTTCTCAAAGCCAATCTTTTCTTTTTGAAAAACATTTTTCTTGCATTCAAACTCTTTTCTTTCTTTTGCAAGAATTTTCTCCAAATCAGAAATTTTCAAAGATAATTCAACAGACTTTGTTTCAAAACCATTCCTCTCAGTTTGAAAGTCTCTTCTCTCTTTCTCAAATTTCACTCTTTCAAGTATAAGAACTTGTTCAAAATCATAGATCTGTTTCAAGAGTTGACAATTTTTCATTTCACATGATTTGATTCTATTTTCAGACTCTGTCAACATCTTTCTTCTAAAATTGCCTTTCTCTTTCAAATCAACATTCTCTTTTTCTAACAACTTTATGTTTTCTTGAACCTTTTCAAAATCCTTTAGAAAATCAGATTTCTCTTTTTGCAAAATCTTTATAACTTTTGCATATTCGTCTTGTTTTGCTTGAAGATTAGCAATCTTGCTTTCAAAATGAACAATCTCAGTTTTTGGTTCAGAAATTGTTTCTTTTGCTTTTACAGGACTTAATTTTTGTAAATTGTCTGAACTGGTTATAGAAATTGCAGGTCTCACAAAAATTTCAATAATCTCAGGCATGATGAAATGACAAATTCGAATATCAACTATGAATTATGATAAAAAATGAGAATCAACACAAATCTAGAACATGCAAGAATTAATCAAATCTGTCACATGCATTTCATCAAACAGTTAGAGTACATGAATTAATGAAATCTTCTTTTCAACAAAAAATTTGAATACTAATCAACATGCAGCAGATATAATCACTTTGATCCAGAAACCAATCAAGAATTTCGAAAACATACCTGTGATCTCTGTTTAATTTCGAGAATTAATCAGCATAGAGAGAAAATCTTTGGATAACTTGATTGTAAGATATCGATTCAACAGAAAGACAAATTCAAATTTCTTGAATCAATGATAGAAACGAATTCAAGAATTGTTAGGAATTCAAGAATTGTTAGCAGCAGCGGAATCAATTGTCGAATTGATCAAGAAACTTCAAGAACGCGATCAAACACACTCTTGGTCGAATTTGTTTGTTGATTGGCTCTGATACCAATTGTAAGTTTCAGGATACACTCTTACAATCAAATATGAACAATTAAGATCGTATTAACAGCAACTGGTCATATGATCTATTAACAATCTATGAATTACAAGATATTACAATGAATTTCTCTCTCAATAGATCTAACAATTTATGCGTAAAGAGTTATCCAAAAGGTTAGCCAAAGATTCAGTTAGCTACAGTTGCTAACTCCTATATATACTGTAGATAATAGCTAAAGCTACAGTACATATGAGAAACAGACTAATAGAACAATTACACGTGTCCTAATTAGTAACTGAATATAACAGATAATATCCCAAGATATGAATTCTGAACATACTTCTGAATAAGCGCTTCAGAACATTTGTCTTCATAGTCAGAAGTTCTGAGTCTCCTACTCAGAACTCTGAACCTTCTAGTCAGAATCCAACACTTAGAATCTTTTTGAGATTTCTCACTCAGAACTTCTGAGTCTTCTACTCAGAACTTCTGAGTCTTCTGAGTCTTCTTTAGTCTTCTTACTCAGAACTCAACACTTGTGTTTTTGACAAAACTCTAGACCTAACAAGAATAATTCTTATTCAAGAATCGAGAGCTAATTCGAAGGATTTCAAGATCAATTTTGCACTTTTCTGAGTTTTTGGTCTGTTCGAAGTTTGCTACTGTTCGATCTTCAAATTTCTGATTCAGAGGTTTTCAGAGGTTTGTGTATGAAGAAGAGGTGGTCGAATTTATATTTCGAACTTATCTGCACAGTTTGATTTCAGATATTTTGAGTTTTAAGTGATTTCTGTCGTTTTTGGAAGAATCTCGCAAGATCTAAACTTTTCGCAACATTCATCCTACTTTTCGCAAGCTTCTTCGATCTGAGTGTTGTTCTTCATTCAAGTCTACATCTCGCATAGCTTTTCGCATCCTTAAGACCCGAATTTTACAGCTTTTCGCAACCCACTGACCCGAAATTCTTACTTTTCGCAACCCACTGACCCGAATTTTAAAACTTTTCGCAAGCTTCTTTTGCGAAAAGTGATCTGTCAGATTTCTTTCAGTGTCCAAGGCTACTTTTCGCAACCGTGTCTTGCGAGTTTCTCCACTTTTCGCAACTGTTGCTTGCGAGTTTTCCCACTTTTCGCAACCTTGGCTTGTGAGTTTCTTACTTCTCGCTTCTTTGAGTTGCGAAATGGGAAAACTCAAAAGAGCTTCCCATAAAGGCAAAACTGATGTATCTTGCACTAGGCCTCTGTACATGCTTCATGTCGACATCTGCGGTCCAATCGCTACACAGAGCCTAGGTGGCAAGAAATATATACTTGTTTTGATCGATGAATTATAAATATTTACATGGGTTGAATTTTTCAGAAAGAAATCAGATGTTCCAAACATACTGATAAATTTATGAAAAGAATCCAAGTTCTGTATGAGTGCAGGAATCAGAAACTGAGAAGCGACAATGGCACAGAATTCAAAAACTCTGTCATTGAAACCTATCTTACAGAAGAAGGAATTTCACAGAACTTCTCTGATGCACGCACCCCACAACAGAATGGTGTGGTCGAACGAAAGAATCGCACGCTTGTGGAAGCCGCCAGAACTATGCTAACCGCATGTGGATTACCAATGACATTTTGGGCAGAAGCAGTATCAACCGCTTGCTATACCCAAAATCGATCAACCATCGTAAAGAGACACATCAAAACACCATATCATTTGATCAACAAAAGACGACCAAACATCAAGTTCTTCCATGTATTTGGATGCATGTGCTTCGTCTTAACTGATAGAGAAGCAAGAGGAAAGTTTGAAGTAAAGGCAGATGAAGGCAAGTTCATTGGATACTTTACAACTTCCAAGGCCTACAAAGTTTATCTTCTGCGGTCTCGAACGATTGTAGAAAGCATAAATGTTTCTTTTGATGACACCTTCCAGAAGACTTCTGAACAAATCAGTTCAGAACTCGGTCTAAAAGGGGAATCCTCTGGCATCTCAAAAACACGAGAAGAAGACTTAAATCTTCTATTTCAAGAGATATTCCATGATGATATTGATCCCTCTGCTGGAGCCGTCAGAGCCTCTGGAGAATCACCTTCTGCCAGCCAGAACGAAATAGGTATCTCTCTAACAGGTCCCTTAAACAATTCATCTTCTTCTGTAAACCTTACAGATGCAAATGCCGAGGGGGAGCCAACAGAAGATGATACAACAAGGAAAACAACCACATAAGCTACTAAAGAACCAACTCCAGGAACTACAGAGGAACCAATAACAGAGGAATAAGAAGACTCAGTATATACTTCTGAAGAGGAACAAACACCGCCACTCATTCCAATCATTCCACAATCTGTAGGATCAAGCACTGTTAGTGCAATATGTCTTCAAGGTTTTAATATAGAAAGGTCAAAGTCAAAGTCAATGTATTGAGTTGTATTGTGTTGTTTACACCTTGTATTGTGTTTAGTATAAACAGGTTTTGTTGTGTGTTAGTTTAGAGGACTCTTAGAAACACTCTCATTATACATAACTCATATCTTAGAGAGAGAAACTGCAGAACTCACATCTTGTATACAATGTTATTGATCAATGAGATGACGAATTCACATCTTCTCTATCTTGATTAGATCTTGGTTTAACAATTGGTATTAGAGCACGTTATTGTTGATCTTGGATTAACAATTGGTATCAGAGCAGGATCAAGAATCAGAGAAGAATTTCGTTGATCAATCAGTAGATTTTGAGGAATTTTCAAGAGAATTTGATTGATTTTCTTGATTTTTCAAGAAAATCTCATTTTCTTGAAATTTTATCAAATTTTGTTTATTTGTGATCGAATTTGTTCGTGAATTGGTTCTTTGGATTCGTTTTTGTGTGGAGAATAATTCTTATTCAAGAATCGAGAGCTAATTCGAAGGATTTCAAGATCAATTTTGCACTTTTCTGAGTTTTTGGTCTGTTCGAAGTTTGCTACTGTTCGATCTTCAAATTTCTGATTCAGAGGTTTTCAGAGGTTTGTGTATGAAGAAGAGGTGGTCGAATTTATATTTCGAACTTATTTGCACAGTTTGATTTCAGATATTTTGAGTTTTAAGTGATTTCTGTCATTTTTGGAAGAATCTCGCAAGATCTAAACTTTTCGCAAGCTTCTTCGATCTGAGTGTTGTTCTTCATTCAAGTCTACATCTCGCATAGCTTTTCGCATCCTTAAGACCCGAATTTTACAGCTTTTCGCAACCCACTGACCCGAAATTCTTACTTTTCCCAACCCACTGACCCGAATTTTAAAACTTTTCGCAAGCTTCTTTTGCGAAAAGTGATCTGTCAGATTTCTTTCAGTGTCCAAGGCTACTTTTCGCAACCGTGTCTTGCGAGTTTCTCCACTTTTCGCAACTGTTGCTTGCGAGTTTTCCCACTTTTCGCAACCTTGGCTTGCAAGTTTCTTTCTTCTCGCTTCTTTGAGTTGCGAAATGGGAAAACTCAAAAGAGCTTCCCATAAAGGCAAAACTGATGTATCTTGCACTAGGCCTCTGTACATGCTTCATGTCGACCTCTGCGGTCCAATCGCTACACAGAGCCTAGGTGGCAAGAAATATATACTTGTTTTGATCGATGAATTCTCAAGATTTACATGGGTTGAATTTGTCAGAAAGAAATAAGATGTTCCAAACATACTGATAAATTTAATGAAAAGAATCCAAGTTCTGTATGAGTGCAGGATTCAGAAACTGAGAAGCGACAATGGCACAGAATTCAAAAACTCTGTCATTGAAACCTATCTTACAGAAGAAGGAATTTCACAGAACTTCTCTGATGCACGCACCCCACAACAGAATGGCGTGGTCGAACGAAAGAATCGCACGCTTGTGGAAGCCGCCAGAACTATGCTAACCGCATGTAGATTACCAATGACATTTTGGGCAGAAGCAGTATCAACCGCTTGCTATACCCAAAATCGATCAACCATCGTAAAGAGACACATCAAAACACCATATCATTTGATCAACAAAATATGACCAAACATCAAGTTCTTCCATGTATTTGGATGCATGTGCTTCGTCTTAAATGATAGAGAAGCAAGAGGAAAGTTTGAAGTAAAGGCAGATGAAGGCAAGTTCATAGGATACTTTACAACTTCCAAGGCCTACAGAGTTTATCTTCTGCGGTCTCGAACGATTGTAGAAAGCATAAATTTTTCTTTTGACGACACCTTCCAGAAGACTTCTGAACAAATCAGTTCAGAACTCGGTCTAAAAGGGGAATCCTCTGGCATCTCAAAAACACGAGAAGAAGACTTAAATCTTCTATTTCAAGAGATATTCCATGATGATATTGATCCCTCTGCTGGAGCCGTCAGAGCCTCTGGAGAATCACCTTCTGCCAGCCAGAACGAAATAGGTATCTCTCTAACAGGTCCCTTAAACAATTCATCTTCTTCTGTAAACCTTACAGATGCAAATGCCGAGGGGGAGCCAACAGAAGATGATACAACAAGGAAAACAACCACATAAGCTACTAAAGAACCAACTCCAGGAACTACAGAGGAACCAATAACAGAGGAATAAGAAGACTCAGTATATACTTCTGAAGAGGAACAAACACCGCCACTCATTCCAATCATTCCACAATCTGTAGGATCAAGCACTGTTAGTGCAATATGTCTTCAAGGTTTTAATATAGAAAGGTCAAAGTCAAAGTCAATGTATTGAGTTGTATTGTGTTGTTTACACCTTGTATTGTGTTTAGTATAAACAGGTTTTGTTGTGTGTTAGTTTAGAGGACTCTTAGAAACACTCTCATTATACATAACTCATATCTTAGAGAGAGAAAGTGCAGAACTCACATCTTGTATACAATGTTATTGATCAATGAGATGACGAATTCACATCTTCTCTATCTTGATTAGATCTTGGTTTAACAATTGGTATTAGAGCACGTTATTGTTGATCTTGGATTAACAATTGGTATCAGAGCAGGATCAAGAATCAGAGAAGAATTTCGTTGATCAATCAGTAGATTTTGAGGAATTTTCAATAGAATTTGATTGATTTTCTTGATTTTTCAAGAAAATCTCATTTTCTTGAAATTTTATCAAATTTTGTTGATTTGTGATCGAATTTGTTCGTGAATTGGTTCTTTGGATTCGTTTTTGTGTGGAGAATAATTCTTATTCAAGAATCGAGAGCTAATTCGAAGGATTTCAAGATCAATTTTGCACTTTTCTGAGTTTTTGGTCTGTTCGAAGTTTGCTACTGTTCGATCTTCAAATTTCTGATTCAGAGGTTTTCAGAGGTTTGTGTATGAAGAAGAGGTGATCGAATTTATATTTCGAACTTATTTGCACAGTTTGATTTCAGATATTTTGAGTTTTAAGTGATTTCTGTCATTTTTGGAAGAATCTCGCAAGATCTAAACTTTTCGCAAGCTTCTTCGATCTGAGTGTTGTTCTTCATTCAAGTCTACATCTCGCATAGCTTTTCGCATCCTTAAGACCCGAATTTTACAGCTTTTCGCAACCCACTGACCCGAAATTCTTACTTTTCCCAACCCACTGACCCGAATTTTAAAACTTTTCGCAAGCTTCTTTTGCGAAAAGTGATCTGTCAGATTTCTTTCAGTGTCCAAGGCTACTTTTCGCAACCGTGTCTTGCGAGTTTCTCCACTTTTCGCAACTGTTGCTTGCGAGTTTTCCCACTTTTCGCAACCTTGGCTTGCAAGTTTCTTTCTTCTCGCTTCTTTGAGTTGCGAAATGGGAAAACTCAAAAGAGTTTCCCATAAAGGCAAAACTGATGTATCTTGCACTAGGCCTCTGTACATGCTTCATGTCGACCTCTGCGGTCCAATCGCTACACAGAGCCTAGGTGGCAAGAAATATATACTTGTTTTGATCGATGAATTCTCAAGATTTACATGGGTTGAATTTGTCAGAAAGAAATAAGATGTTCCAAACATATTGATAAATTTAATGAAAAGAATCCAAGTTCTGTATGAGTGCAGGATTCAGAAACTGAGAAGCGACAATGGCACAGAATTCAAAAACTCTGTCATTGAAACCTATCTTACAGAAGAAGGAATTTCACAGAACTTCTCTGATGCACGCACCCCACAACAGAATGGCGTGGTCGAACGAAAGAATCGCACGCTTGTGGAAGCCGCCAGAACTATGCTAACCACATGTAGATTACCAATGACATTTTGGGCAGAAGCAGTATCAACCGCTTGCTATACCCAAAATCGATCAACCATCGTAAAGAGACACATCAAAACACCATATCATTTGATCAACAAAAGACGACCAAACATCAAGTTCTTCCATGTATTTGGATGCATGTGCTTCGTCTTAAATGATAGAGAAGCAAGAGGAAAGTTTGAAGTAAAGGCAGATGAAGGCAAGTTCATAGGATACTTTACAACTTCCAAGGCCTACAGAGTTTATCTTCTGCGGTCTCGAACGATTGTAGAAAGCATAAATTTTTCTTTTGACGACACCTTCCAGAAGACTTCTGAACAAATCAGTTCAGAACTCGGTCTAAAAGGGGAATCCTCTGGCATCTCAAAAACACAAGAAGAAGACTTAAATCTTCTATTTCAAGAGATATTCCATGATGATATTGATCCCTCTGCTGGAGCCGTCAGAGCCTCTGGAGAATCACCTTCTGCCAGCCAGAACGAAATAGGTATCTCTCTAACAGGTCCCTTAAACAATTCATTTTCTTTTGTAAACCTTACAGATGCAAATGCCGAGGGGGAGCCAACAGAAGATGATACAACAAGGAAAACAACCACATAAGCTACTGAAGAACCAACTCCAGGAACTACAGAGGAACCAATAACAGAGGAACAAGAAGACTCAGTATATACTTCTGAAGAGGAACAAACACCGCCACTCATTCCACTCATTCCACAATCTGTAGGATCAAGCACTGTTAGTGCAATATGTCTTCGAGGTTTTAATATAGAAAGGTCAAAGTCAAAGTCAATGTATTGAGTTGTATTGTGTTGTTTACACCTTGTATTGTGTTTAGTATAAATAGGTTTTGTTGTGTGTTAGTTTATAGGACTCTTAGAAACACTCTCATTATACATAACTCATATCTTAGAGAGAGAAAGTGCAGAACTCATATCTTGTATACAATGTTATTGATCAATGAGATGACGAATTCACATCTTCTCTATCTTGATTAGATCTTGGTTTAACATTTGGTATCAGAGCACGTTATTGTTGATCTTGGATTAACAATTGGTATCAGAGTAGGATCAAGATTCAGAGAAGAATTTCGTTGATCAATCAGTAGATTTTGAGGATTTTTCAAGAGAATTTGATTGATTTTCTTGATTTTCCAAGAAAATCTCATTTTCTTGAAATTTTATCAAATTTTGTTGATTTGTGATCGAATTTGTTCGTGAATTGGTTCTTTGGATTCGTTTTTGTGTGGAGAATAATTCTTATTCAAGAATCGAGAGCTAATTCGAAAGATTTCAAGATCAATTTTGCACTTTTCTGAGTTTTTGGTCTGTTCGAAGTTTGCTACTGTTCGATCTTCAAATTTCTGATTCAGAGGTTTGTGTATGAAGAAGAGGTGGTCGAATTTATATTTCGAACTTATCTGCACAGTTTGATTTCAGATATTTTGAGTTTTAAGTGATTTCTGTCGTTTTTGGAAGAATCTCGCAAGATCTAAACTTTTCGCAACATTCATCCTACTTTTCGCAAGCTTCTTCGATCTGAGTGTTGTTCTTCATTCAAGTCTACATCTCGCATAGCTTTTCGCATCCTTAAGACCCAAATTTTACAGCTTTTCGCAACCCATTGACTCGAAATTCTTACTTTTTGCAACCCACTGACCCGAATTTTAAAACTTTTAGCAAGCTTCTTTTGCGAAAAGTGATTTGTCAGGTTTCTTTCAGTGTCCAAGGCTACTTTTCGCAACCGTGTCTTGCGAGTTTCTCCACTTTTCGCAACTGTTGCTTGCGAGTTTTCCCACTTTTCGCAACCTTGGCTTGCGAGTTTCTTACTTCTCGCTTCTTTGAGTTGCGAAATGGGAAAACTCAAAAGAGCTTCCCATAAAGGCAAAACTGATGTATCTTGCACTAGGCCTCTGTACATGCTTCATGTCGACCTCTGCGGTCCAATCGCTACACAGAGCCTAGGTGGCAAGAAATATATACTTGTTTTGATCGATGAATTCTCAATATTTACATGGGTTGAATTTGTCAGAAAGAAATCAGATGTTCCAAACATACTAATAAATTTAATGAAAAGAATCCAAGTTCTGTATGAGTGCAGGATTTAGAAACTGAGAAGCGACAATGGCACAGAATTCAAAAACTCTGTCATTGAAACCTATCTTACAGAAGAAGGAGTTTCACAGAACTTCTCTGATGCACGCACCCCATAACAGAATGGCGTGGTCGAACGAAAGAATCGCACGCTTGTGGAAGCCGCCAGAACTATGCTAACAGCATGTAGATTACCAATGACATTTTGGGCAGAAGCAGTATCAACCGCTTGCTATACCCAAAATCGATCAACCATCGTAAAGAGACACATCAAAACACCATATCATTTGATCAACAAAAGACGACCAAACATCAAGTTCTTCCATGTATTTGGATGCATGTGCTTCGTCTTAAATGATAGAGAAGCAAGAGGAAAGTTTGAAGTAAAGGCAGATGAAGGCAAGTTCATAGGATACTTTACAACTTCCAAGGCCTACAGAGTTTATCTTCTGCGGTCTCGAACGATTGTAGAAAGCATAAATGTTTCTTTTGACGACACCTTCCAGAAGACTTCTGAACAAATCAGTTCAGAACTCGGTCTAAAAGGGGAATCCTCTGGCATCTCAAAAACACGAGAAGAAGACTTAAATCTTCTATTTCAAGAGATATTCCATGATGATATTGATCCCTCTGCTGGAGCCGTCAGAGCCTCTGGAGAATCACCTTCTGCCAGCCAGAACGAAATAGGTATCTCTCTAACAGGTCCCTTAAACAATTCATCTTCTTCTGTAAACCTTACAGATGCAAATGCCGAGGGGGAGCCAACAGAAGATGATACAACAAGGAAAACAACCACATAAGCTACTGAAGAACCAACTCCAGGAACTACAGAGGAACCTATAACAGAGGAACAAGAAGACTCAGTATATACTTCTGAAGAGGAACAAACACCGCCACTCATTCCAATCATTCCACAATCTGTAGGATCAAGCACTGTTAGTGCAATATGTCTTCAAGGTTTTAATATAGAAAGGTCAAAGTCAAAGTCAATGTATTGAGTTGTATTGTGTTGTTTACACCTTGTATTGTGTTTAGTATAAATAGGTTTTGTTGTGTGTTAGTTTATAGGACTCTTAGAAACACTCTCATTATACATAACTCATATCTTAGAGAGAGAAAGTGCAGAACTCATATCTTGTATACAATGTTATTGATCAATGAGATGACGAATTCACATCTTCTCTATCTTGATTAGATCTTGGTTTAACAATTGGTATCAGAGCACGTTATTGTTGATCTTGGATTAACAATTGGTATCAGAGCAGGATCAAGATTCAGAGAAGAATTTCGTTGATCAATCAGTAGATTTTGAGGATTTTTCAAGAGAATTTGATTGATTTTCTTGATTTTTCAAGAAAATCTCATTTTCTTGAAATTTTATCAAATTTTGTTGATTTGTGATCGAATTTGTTCGTGAATTGGTTCTTTGGATTTGTTTTTGTGTGGAGAATAATTCTTATTCAAGAATCGAGAGCTAATTCGAAGGATTTCAAGATCAATTTTGCACTTTTCTGAGTTTTTGGTCTGTTCGAAGTTTGCTACTGTTCGATCTTCAAATTTCTGATTCAGAGGTTTTCAGAGGTTTGTGTATGAAGAAGAGGTGGTCGAATTTATATTTCGAACTTATCTGCACATTTTGATTTCAGATATTTTGAGTTTTAAGTGATTTCTGTCGTTTTTGGAAGAATCTCGCAAGATCTAAACTTTTCGCAACATTCATCCTACTTTTCGCAAGCTTCTTCGATCTGAGTGTTGTTCTTCATTCAAGTCTACATCTCGCATAGCTTTTCGCATCCTTAAGACCCGAATTTTACAGCTTTTCGCAACCCACTGACCCGAAATTCTTACTTTTTGCAACCCACTGACCCGAATTTTAAAACTTTTCGCAAGCTTCTTTTGCGAAAAGTGATCTGTCAGATTTCTTTCAGTGTCCAAGGCTACTTTTCGCAACCGTGTCTTGCGAGTTTCTCCACTTTTCGCAACTGTTGCTTGCGAGTTTTACCACTTTTCGCAACCTTGGCTTGCGAGTTTCTTACTTCTCGCTTCTTTGAGTTGCGAAATGGGAAAACTCAAAAGAGCTTCCCATAAAGGCAAAACTGATGTATCTTGCACTAGGCCTCTGTACATGCTTCATGTCGACCTCTGCGGTCCAATCGCTACACAGAGCCTAGGTGGCAAGAAATATATACTTGTTTTGATCGATGAATTCTCAAGATTTACATGGGTTGAATTTTTAAGAAAGAAATCAGATGTTCCAAACATACTGATAAATTTAATGAAAAGAATCCAAGTTCTGTATGAGTGCAGGATTCAGAAACTGAGAAGCGACAATGGCACAGAATTCAAAAACTCTGTCATTGAAACCTATCTTACAGAAGAAGGAATTTCACAGAACTTCTCTAATGCACGCACCACACAACAGAATGGCGTGGTCGAACGAAAGAATCGCACGCTTATGGAAGCCGCCAGAACTATGCTAACCGCATGTGGATTACCAATGACATTTTGGGCAGAAGCAGTATCAACCGCTTGCTATACCCAAAATCGATCAACCATCGTAAAGAGACACATCAAAACACCATATCATTTGATCAACAAAAGACGACCAAACATCAAGTTCTTCCATGTATTTGGATGCATGTGCTTCGTCTTAAATGATAGAGAAGCAAGAGGAAAGTTTGAAGTAAAGGCAGATGAAGGCAAGTTCATAGGATACTTTACAACTTCCAAGGCCTACAGAGTTTATCTTCTGCGGTCTCGAACGATTGTAGAAAGCATAAATGTTTCTTTTGACGACACCTTCCAGAAGACTTCTGAACAAATCAGTTCAGAACTCGGTCTAAAAGGGGAATCCTCTGGCATCTCAAAAACACGAGAAGAAGACTTAAATCTTCTATTTCAAGAGATATTCCATGATGATATTGATCCCTCTGCTGGAGCCGTCAGAGCCTCTGGAGAATCACCTTCTGCCAGCCAGAACGAAATAGGTATCTCTCTAACAGGTCCCTTAAACAATTCATCTTCTTCTGTAAACCTTACAGATGCAAATGCCGAGGGGGAGCCAACAGAAGATGATACAACAAGGAAAACAACCACATAAGCTACTGAAGAACCAACTCCAGGAACTACAGAGGAACCAATAACAGAGGAACAAGAAGACTCAGTATATACTTCTGAAGAGGAACAAACACCGCCACTCATTCCAATCATTCCACAATCTGTAGGATCAAGCACTGTTAGTGCAATATGTCTTCAAGGTTTTAATATAGAAAGGTCAAAGTCAAAGTCAATGTATTGAGTTGTATTGTGTTGTTTACACCTTGTATTGTGTTTAGTATAAATAGGTTTTGTTGTGTGTTAGTTTATAGGACTCTTAGAAACACTCTCATTATACATAACTCATATCTTAGAGAGAGAAAGTGCAGAACTCATATCTTGTATACAATGTTATTGATCAATGAGATGACGAATTCACATCTTCTCTATCTTGATTAGATCTTGGTTTAACAATTGGTATCAGAGCACGTTATTGTTGATCTTGGATTAACAATTGGTATCAGAGCAGGATCAAGATTCAGAGAAGAATTTCGTTGATCAATCAGTAGATTTTGAGGATTTTTCAAGAGAATTTGATTGATTTTCTTGATTTTTCAAGAAAATCTCATTTTCTTGAAATTTTATCAAATTTTGTTGATTTGTGATCGAATTTGTTCGTGAATTGGTTCTTTGGATTTGTTTTTGTGTGGAGAATAATTCTTATTCAAGAATCGAGAGCTAATTCGAAGGATTTCAAGATCAATTTTGCACTTTTCTGAGTTTTTGGTCTGTTCGAAGTTTGCTACTGTTCGATCTTCAAATTTCTGATTCAGAGGTTTTCAGAGGTTTGTGTATGAAGAAGAGGTGGTCGAATTTATATTTCGAACTTATCTGCACATTTTGATTTCAGATATTTTGAGTTTTAAGTGATTTCTGTCGTTTTTGGAAGAATCTCGCAAGATCTAAACTTTTCGCAACATTCATCCTACTTTTCGCAAGCTTCTTCGATCTAAGTGTTGTTCTTCATTCAAGTCTACATCTCGCATAGCTTTTCGCATCCTTAAGACCCGAATTTTACAGCTTTTCGCAACCCACTGACCCGAAATTTTTACTTTTTGCAACCCACTGATCCGAATTTTAAAACTTTTCGCAAGCTTCTTTTGCGAAAAGTGATCTGTCAGATTTCTTTCAGTGTCCAAGGCTACTTTTCGCAACCGTGTCTTGCGAGTTTCTCCACTTTTCGCAACTGTTGCTTGCGAGTTTTACCACTTTTCGCAACCTTGGCTTGCGAGTTTCTTACTTCTCGCTTCTTTGAGTTGCGAAATGGGAAAACTCAAAAGAGCTTCCCATAAAGGCAAAACTGATGTATCTTGCACTAGGCCTCTGTACATGCTTCATGTCGACCTCTGCGGTCCAATCGCTACACAGAGCCTAGGTGGCAAGAAATATATACTTGTTTTGATCGATGAATTCTCAAGATTTACATGGGTTGAATTTTTAAGAAAGAAATCAGATGTTCCAAACATACTGATAAATTTAATGAAAAGAATCCAAGTTCTGTATGAGTGCAGGATTCAGAAACTGAGAAGCGACAATGGCACAGAATTCAAAAACTCTGTCATTGAAACCTATCTTACAGAAGAAGGAATTTCACAGAACTTCTCTAATGCACGCACCCCACAACAGAATGGCGTGGTCGAACGAAAGAATCGCACGCTTATGGAAGCCGCCAGAACTATGCTAACCGCATGTGGATTACCAATGACATTTTGGGCAGAAGCAGTATCAACCGCTTGCTATACCCAAAATCGATCAACCATCGTAAAGAGACACATCAAAACACCATATCATTTGATCAACAAAAGACGACCAAACATCTAGTTCTTCCATGTATTTGGATGCATGTGTTTCGTCTTAAATGATAGAGAAGCAAGAGGAAAGTTTGAAGTAAAGGCAGATGAAAGCAAGTTCATAGGATACTTTACAACTTCCAAGGCCTACAGAGTTTATCTTCTGCGGTCTCGAACGATTGTAGAAAGCATAAATGTTTCTTTTGACGACACCTTCCAGAAGACTTCTGAACAAATCAGTTCAGAACTCGGTCTAAAAGGGGAATCCTCTGGCATCTCAAAAACACGAGAAGAAGACTTAAATCTTCTATTTCAAGAGATATTCCATGATGATATTGATCCCTCTGCTGGAGCCGTCAGAGCCTCTGGAGAATCACCTTCTGCCAGCCAGAACGAAATAGGTATCTCTCTAACAGGTCCCTTAAACAATTCATCTTCTTCTGTAAACCTTACAGATGCAAATGCCGAGGGGGAGCCAACAGAAGATGATACAACAAGGAAAACAACCACATAAGCTACTGAAGAACCAACTCCAGGAACTACAGAGGAACCAATAACAGAGGAACAAGAAGACTCAGTATATACTTCTGAAGAGGAACAAACACCGCTACTCATTCCAATCATTCCACAATCTGTAGGATCAAGCACTGTTAGTGCAATATGTCTTCAAGGTTTTAATATAGAAAGGTCAAAGTCAAAGTCAATGTATTGAGTTGTATTGTGTTGTTTACACCTTGTATTGTGTTTAGTATAAATAGATTTTGTTGTGTGTTAGTTTATAGGACTCTTAGAAACACTCTCATTATACATAACTCATATCTTAGAGAGAGAAAGTGCAGAACTCATATCTTGTATACAATGTTATTGATCAATGAGATGACGAATTCACATCTTCTCTATCTTGATTAGATCTTGGTTTAACAATTGGTATCAGAGCACGTTATTGTTGATCTTGGATTAACAATTGGTATCAGAGCAGGATCAAGATTCAGAGAAGAATTTCGTTGATCAATCAGTAGATTTTGAGGATTTTTCAAGAGAATTTGATTGATTTTCTTGATTTTTCAAGAAAATCTCATTTTCTTGAAATTTTATCAAATTTTGTTGATTTGTGATCGAATTTGTTCGTGAATTGGTTCTTTGGATTCGTTTTTGTGTGGAGAATAATTCTTATTCAAGAATCGAGAGCTAATTCGAAGGATTTCAAGATCAACTTTGCACTTTTCTGAGTTTTTGGTCTGTTCGAAGTTTGCTACTTTTCGATCTTCAAATTTCTGATTCAGAGGTTTTCAGAGGTTTGTGTATGAAGAAGAGGTGGTCGAATTTATATTTCGAACTTATCTGCACATTTTGATTTCAGATATTTTGAGTTTTAAGTGATTTCTGTCGTTTTTGGAAGAATCTCGCAAGATCTAAACTTTTCGCAACATTCATCCTACTTTTCGCAAGCTTCTTCGATCTGAGTGTTGTTCTTCATTCAAGTCTACATCTCGCATAGCTTTTCGCATCCTTAAGACCCGAATTTTACAGCTTTTCGCAACCCACTGACCCGAAATTCTTACTTTTTGCAACCCACTGACCCGAATTTTAAAACTTTTCGCAAGCTTCTTTTGCGAAAAGTGATCTATCAGATTTCTTTCAGTGTCCAAGGCTACTTTTCGCAACCGTGTCTTGCGAGTTTCTCCACTTTTTGCAACTGTTGCTTGCGAGTTTTCCCACTTTTCGCAACCTTGGCTTACGAGTTACTTACTTCTCGCTTCTTTGAGTTGCGAAATGGGAAAACTCAAAAGAGCTTCCCATAAAGGCAAAACTGATGTATCTTGCACTAGGACTCTGTACATGCTTCATGTCGACCTCTGCGGTCCAATCGCTACACAGAGCCTAGGTGGCAAGAAATATATACTTGTTTTGATCGATGAATTCTCAAGATTTACATGGGTTGAATTTGTCAGAAAGAAATCAGATGTTCCAAACATACTGATAAATTTAATGAAAAGAATCCAAGTTCTGTATGAGTGCAGGATTCAGAAACTGAGAAGCGACAATGGTACAGAATTCAAAAACTCTGTCATTGAAACCTATCTTACAGAAGAAGGAATTTCACAGAACTTCTCTAATGCACGCACCCCACAACAGAATGGCGTGGTCGAACGAAATAATCGCACGCTTATGGAAGCCGCCAGAACTATGCTAACCGCATGTGGATTACCAATGACATTTTGGGCAGAAGCAGTATCAACCGCTTGCTATACCCAAAATCGATCAACCATCGTAAAGAGACACATCAAAACACCATATCATTTGATCAACAAAAGACGACCAAACATCAAGTTCTTCCATGTATTTGGATGCATGTGTTTCGTCTTAAATGATAGAGAAGCAAGAGGAAAGTTTGAAGTAAAGGCAGATGAAGGCAAGTTCATAGGATACTTTACAACTTCCAAGGCCTACAGAGTTTATCTTCTGCGGTCTCGAACGATTGTAGAAAGCATAAATGTTTCTTTTGACGACACCTTCCAGAAGACTTCTGAACAAATCAGTTCAGAACTCGGTCTAAAAGGGGAATCCTCTGGCATCTCAAAAACACGAGAAGAAGACTTAAATCTTCTATTTCAAGAGATATTCCATGATGATATTGATCCCTCTGCTGGAGCCGTCAGAGCCTCTGGAGAATCACCTTCTGCCAGCCAGAACGAAATAGGTATCTCTCTAACAGGTCCCTTAAACAATTCATCTTCTTCTGTAAACCTTACAGATGCAAATGCCGAGGGGGAGCCAACAGAAGATGATACAACAAGGAAAACAACCACATAAGCTACTGAAGAACCAACTCCAGGAACTACAGAGGAACCAATAACAGAGGAACAAGAAGACTCAGTATATACTTCTGAAGAGGAACAAACACCGCCACTCATTCCAATCATTCCACAATCTGTAGGATCAAGCACTGTTAGTGCAATATGTCTTCAAGGATTTAATATAGAAAGGTCAAAGTCAAAGTCAATGTATTGAGTTGTATTGTGTTGTTTACACCTTGTATTGTGTTTAGTATAAATAGGTTTTGTTGTGTGTTAGTTTAGAGGACTCTTAGAAACACTCTCATTTTACATAACTCATATCTTAGAGAGAGAAAGTGCAGAACTCATATCTTGTATACAATGTTATTGATCAATGAGATGACGAATTCACATCTTCTCTATCTTGATTAGATCTTGGTTTAACAATTGGTATCAGAGCACGTTATTGTTGATCTTGGATTAACAATTGGTATCAGAGCAGGATCAAGATTCAGAGAAGAATTTCGTTGATCAATCAGTAGATTTTGAGGATTTTTCAAGAGAATTTGATTGATTTTCTTGATTTTTCAAGAAAATCTCATTTTCTTGAAATTTTATCAAATTTTGTTGATTTGTGATCGAATTTGTTCGTGAATTGGTTCTTTGGATTCGTTTTTGTGTGGAGAATAATTCTTATTCAAGAATCGAGAGCTAATTCGAAGGATTTCAAGATCAACTTTGCACTTTTCTGAGTTTTTGGTCTGTTCGAAGTTTGCTACTTTTCGATCTTCAAATTTCTGATTCAGAGGTTTTCAGAGGTTTGTGTATGAAGAAGAGGTGGTCGAATTTATATTTCGAACTTATCTGCACATTTTGATTTCAGATATTTTGAGTTTTAAGTGATTTCTGTCATTTTTGGAAGAATCTCGCAAGATCTAAACTTTTCGCAACATTCATCCTACTTTTCGCAAGCTTCTTCGATCTGAGTGTTGTTCTTCATTCAAGTCTACATCTCGCATAGCTTTTCGCATCCTTAAGACCCGAATTTTACAGCTTTTCGCAACCCACTGACCCGAAATTCTTACTTTTTGCAACCCACTGACCCGAATTTTAAAACTTTTCGCAAGCTTCTTTTGCGAAAAGTGATCTATCAGATTTCTTTCAGTGTCCAAGGCTACTTTTCGCAACCGTGTCTTGCGAGTTTCTCCACTTTTCGCAACTGTTGCTTGCGAGTTTTCCCACTTTTCGCAACCTTGGCTTGCGAGTTACTTACTTCTCGCTTCTTTGAGTTGCGAAATGGGAAAACTCAAAAGAGCTTCCCATAAAGGCAAAACTGATGTATCTTGCACTAGGACTCTGTACATGCTTCATGTCGACCTCTGCGGTCCAATCGCTACACAGAGCCTAGGTGGCAAGAAATATATACTTGTTTTGATCGATGAATTCTCAAGATTTACATGGGTTGAATTTGTCAGAAAGAAATCAGATGTTCCAAACATACTGATAAATTTAATGAAAAGAATCCAAGTTCTGTATGAGTGCAGGATTCAGAAACTGAGAAGCGACAATGGCACAGAATTCAAAAACTCTGTCATTGAAACCTATCTTACAGAAGAAGGAATTTCACAGAACTTCTCTAATGCACGCACCCCACAACAGAATGGCGTGGTCGAACGAAATAATCGCACGCTTATGGAAGCCGCCAGAACTATGCTAACCGCATGTGGATTACCAATGACATTTTGGGCAGAAGCAGTATCAACCGCTTGCTATACCCAAAATCGATCAACCATCGTAAAGAGACACATCAAAACACCATATCATTTGATCAACAAAAGACGACCAAACATCAAGTTCTTCCATGTATTTGGATGCATGTGTTTCGTCTTAAATGATAGAGAAGCAAGAGGAAAGTGTGAAGTAAAGGCAGATGAAGGCAAGTTCATAGGATACTTTACAACTTCCAAGGCCTACAGAGTTTATCTTCTGCGGTCTCGAACGATTGTAGAAAGCATAAATGTTTCTTTTGACGACACCTTCCAGAAGACTTCTGAACAAATCAGTTCAGAACTCGGTCTAAAAGGGGAATCCTCTGGCATCTCAAAAACACGAGAAGAAGACTTAAATCTTCTATTTCAAGAGATATTCCATGATGATATTGATCCCTCTGCTGGAGCCGTCAGAGCCTCTGGAGAATCACCTTCTGCCAGCCAGAACGAAATAGGTATCTCTCTAACAGGTCCCTTAAACAATTCATCTTCTTCTGTAAACCTTACATATGCAAATGCCGAGGGGGAGCCAACAGAAGATGATACAACAAGGAAAACAACCACATAAGCTACTGAAGAACCAACTCCAGGAACTACAGAGGAACCAATAACAGAGGAACAAGAAGACTCAGTATATACTTCTGAAGAGGAACAAACACCGCCACTCATTCCAATCATTCCACAATCTGTAGGATCAAGCACTGTTAGTGCAATATGTCTTCAAGGATTTAATATAGAAAGGTCAAAGTCAAAGTCAATGTATTGAGTTGTATTGTGTTGTTTACACCTTGTATTGTGTTTAGTATAAATAGGTTTTGTTGTGTGTTAGTTTAGAGGACTCTTAGAAACACTCTCATTTTACATAACTCATATCTTAGAGAGAGAAAGTGCAGAACTCATATCTTGTATACAATGTTATTGATCAATGAGATGACGAATTCACATCTTCTCTATCTTGATTAGATCTTGGTTTAACAATTGGTATCAGAGCACGTTATTGTTGATCTTGGATTAACAATTGGTATCAGAGCAGGATCAAGATTCAGAGAAGAATTTCGTTGATCAATCAGTAGATTTTGAGGATTTTTCAAGAGAATTTGATTGATTTTCTTGATTTTTCAAGAAAATCTCATTTTCTTGAAATTTTATCAAATTTTGTTGATTTGTGATCGAATTTGTTCGTGAATTGGTTCTTTGGATTCGTTTTTGTGTGGAGAATAATTCTTATTCAAGAATCGAGAGCTAATTCGAAGGATTTCAAGATCAACTTTGCACTTTTCTGAGTTTTTGGTCTGTTCGAAGTTTGCTACTTTTCGATCTTCAAATTTCAGATTCAGAGGTTTTCAGAGGTTTGTGTATGAAGAAGAGGTGGTCGAATTTATATTTCGAACTTATCTGCACATTTTGATTTCAGATATTTTGAGTTTTAAGTGATTTCTGTCGTTTTTGGAAGAATCTCGCAAGATCTAAACTTTTCGCAACATTCATCCTACTTTTCGCAAGCTTCTTCGATCTGAGTGTTGTTCTTCATTCAAGTCTACATCTCGCATAGCTTTTCGCATCCTTAAGACCCGAATTTTACAGCTTTTCGCAACCCACTGACCCGAAATTCTTACTTTTTGCAACCCACTGACCCGAATTTTAAAACTTTTCGCAAGCTTCTTTTGCGAAAAGTGATCTATCAGATTTCTTTCAGTGTCCAAGGCTACTTTTCGCAACCGTGTCTTGCGAGTTTCTCCACTTTTCGCAACTGTTGCTTGCGAGTTTTCCCACTTTTCGCAACCTTGGCTTGCGAGTTACTTACTTCTCGCTTCTTTGAGTTGCGAAATGGGAAAACTCAAAAGAGCTTCCCATAAAGGCAAAACTGATGTATCTTGCACTAGGACTCTGTACATGCTTCATGTCGACCTCTGCGGTCCAATCGCTACACAGAGCCTAGGTGGCAAGAAATATATACTTGTTTTGATCGATGAATTCTCAAGATTTACATGGGTTGAATTTGTCAGAAAGAAATCAGATGTTCCAAACATACTGATAAATTTAATGAAAAGAATCCAAGTTCTGTATGAGTGCAGGATTCAGAAACTGAGAAGCGACAATGGCACAGAATTCAAAAACTCTGTCATTGAAACCTATCTTACAGAAGAAGGAATTTCACAGAACTTCTCTAATGCACGCACCCCACAACAGAATGGCGTGGTCGAACGAAATAATCGCACGCTTATGGAAGCCGCCAGAACTATGCTAACCGCATGTGGATTACCAATGACATTTTGGGCAGAAGCAGTATCAACCGCTTGCTATACCCAAAATCGATCAACCATCGTAAAGAGACACATCAAAACACCATATCATTTGATCAACAAAAGACGACCAAACATCAAGTTCTTCCATGTATTTGGATGCATGTGTTTCGTCTTAAATGATAGAGAAGCAAGAGGAAAGTTTGAAGTAAAGGCAGATGAAGGCAAGTTCATAGGATACTTTACAACTTCCAAGGCCTACAGAGTTTATCTTCTGCGGTCTCGAACGATTGTAGAAAGCATAAATGTTTCTTTTGACGACACCTTCCAGAAGACTTCTGAACAAATCAGTTCAGAACTCGGTCTAAAAGGGGAATCCTCTGGCATCTCAAAAACACGAGAAGAAGACTTAAATCTTCTATTTCAAGAGATATTCCATGATGATATTGATCCCTCTGCTGGAGCCGTCAGAGCCTCTGGAGAATCACCTTCTGCCAGCCAGAACGAAATAGGTATCTCTCTAACAGGTCCCTTAAACAATTCATCTTCTTCTGTAAACCTTACAGATGCAAATGCCGAGGGGGAGCCAACATAAGATGATACAACAAGGAAAACAACCACATAAGCTACTGAAGAACCAACTCCAGGAACTACAGAGGAACCAATAACAGAGGAAGTATATACTTCTGAAGAGGAACAAACACCGCCACTCATTCCAATCATTCCACAATCTGTAGGATCAAGTACTGTTAGTGCAATATGTCTTCAAGGATTTAATATAGAAAGGTCAAAGTCAAAGTCAATGTATTGAGTTGTATTGTGTTGTTTACACCTTGTATTGTGTTTAGTATAAATAGGTTTTGTTGTGTGTTAGTTTAGAGGACTCTTAGAAACACTCTCATTTTACATAACTCATATCTTAGAGAGAGAAAGTGAAGAACTCATATCTTGTATACAATGTTATTGATCAATGAGATGACGAATTCACATCTTCTCTATCTTGATTAGATCTTGGTTTAACAATTGGTATCAGAGCACGTTATTGTTGATCTTGGATTAACAATTGGTATCAGAGCAGGATCAAGATTCAGAGAAGAATTTCGTTGATCAATCAGTAGATTTTGAGGATTTTTCAAGAGAATTTGATTGATTTTCTTTATTTTTCAAGAAAATCTCATTTTCTTGAAATTTTATCAAATTTTGTTGATTTGTGATCGAATTTGTTCGTGAATTGGTTCTTTGGATTCGTTTTTGTGTGGAGAATAATTCTTATTCAAGAATCGAGAGCTAATTCGAAGGATTTCAAGATCAATTTTGCACTTTTCTGAGTTTTTGGTCTGTTCGAAGTTTGCTACTGTTTGATCTTCAAATTTCTGATTCAGAGGTTTTCAGAGGTTTGTGTATGAAGAAGAGGTGTCCGAATTTATATTTCGAACTTATCTGCACAGTTTGATTTCAGATATTTTGAGTTTTAAGTGATTTCTGTCGTTTTTGGAAGAATCTCGCAAGATCTAAACTTTTCGCAACATTCATCCTACTTTTCGCAAGCTTCTTCGATCTGAGTGTTGTTCTTCATTCAAGTCTACATCTCGCATAGCTTTTCGCATCCTTAAGACCCGAATTTTACAGCTTTTCGCAACCCACTGACCCGAAATTCTTACTTTTCGCAACCCACTGACCCGAATTTTAAAACTTTTCGCAAGCTTCTTTTGCGAAAAGTGATCTGTAAGATTTCTTTCAGTGTCCAAGGCTACTTTTCGCAACCGTGTCTTGCGAGTTTCTCCCCTTTTCGCATTTGTTGTTTGCGAGTTTTCACACTTTTCGCAACCTTGGCTTGCAAGTTTCTTACTTCTCGCTTCTTTGAGTTGCGAAATGGGAAAACTCAAAAGAGCTTCCCATAAAGGCAAAACTGATGTATCTTGCACTAGGCCTCTGTACATGCTTCATGTCGACCTCTGCGGTCCAATCGCTACACAGAACCTAGGTGGCAAGAAATATATACTTGTTTTGATCGATGAATTCTCAAGATTTACATGGGTTGAATTTGTCAGAAAGAAATCAGATGTTCCAAACATACTGATAAATTTAATGAAAAGTATCCAAGTTCTGTATGAGTGCAGGATTCAGAAACTGAGAAGCGACAATGGCACAAAATTCAAAAACTCTGTCATTGAAACCTATCTTACAGAAGAAGGAATTTCACAGAACTTCTATGATGCACGCACCCCACAACAGAATGGCGTGGTCGAACGAAAGAATCGCACGCTTGTGGAAGCCGCCAGAACTATGCTAACCGCATGTGGATTACCAATGACATTTTGGGCAAAAGCAGTATCAACCGCTTGCTATACCCAAAATCGATCAACCATCGTAAAGAGACACATCAAAACACCATATCATTTGATCAACAAAAGACGACCAAACATCAAGTTCTTCCATGTATTTGGATGCATGTGCTTCGTCTTAAATGATAGAGAAGCAAGAGGAAAGTTTTTGTTAAGTCTAGAGTTTTGTCAAAAACACAAGTGTTGAGTTCTGAGTAAGAAGACTAAAGAAGACTCAGAAGACTCAGAAGTTCTGAGTAGAAGACTCAGAAGTTCTGAGTAGAAGACTCAGAAGTTCTGAGTGAGAAATCTCAAAAAGATTCTAAGTGTTGGATTCTGACTAGATGGTTCAGAGTTCTGAGTAGGAGACTCAGAACTTCTGACTATGAAGACAAATGTTCTGAAGCGCCTATTCAGAAGTATGTTCAGAAGTTCTGAACAACATGTTCAGAACTTATATCTTAGGATATTTTCTGTTATAATCAGTTACTAATTAGGACACGTGTAATTGTTCTATTAGTCTGTTTCTTATATGTACTGTAGCTTTAGCTATTCTCTACAGTATATATAGTGTTAGCAACAGTTTGCTAACAAATCTTTTGATATAATCTTTGGTGAATCCATTTAGAGAAAAATTCATTGTAATATCTTGTAATTCACAGATTGTTAATAAATCATATGACCAGTTGCTGTGAATACGATCTTAATTGTTCATATTTGATTGTAAGAGTGTATCCTGGACTTTCAATTGGTATCTGAGCCAATCAACAAACAAATTCGTCCAAGAGTGTGTTTGATCGCGTTCTTGAAGTTTCTTGATCAATTCGACAATTGATTCCGCTGCTGCTAACAATTCTTAAATTCCTAAAAATTCTTGAATTCGTTTCTATCATTGATTCAAGAAATTTGAATTTGTCTTTATGTTGAATCGATATCTTACAATCAAGTCATCCAAAGATTTTCTCTCTATGCTGATTAATTCTCGAAATTAAACAGAGATCACAGGTATGTTTGCGAAATTCTTGATTGGTTTCTTGATCAAAGTGATTATATCTGCTGCATGTTGATTAGTATTCAAATTTTTTGTTGAAAAGAAGATTTCATTAATTCATGTACTCTAACTGTTTGATGAAATGCATGTGACAGATTTGATTAATTCTTGCATGTTCTAGATTTTTGTTGATTCTCATTTTTGATCATAATTCATAGTTGATATTCGAATTTGTCATTTCATCATGCCTGAGATTATTGAAGTTTTTGTGAGACCTGCAATTTCTATAACCAGTTCAGACAATTTACAAAAATTAAGTCCTGTAAAAGCAAAAGAAACAATTTCTGAACCAAAAACTGAGATTGTTCATTTTGAAAGCAAGATTGCTAATCTTCAAGCAAAACAAGACGAATATGCAAAAGTTATAAAGATTTTGCAAAAAGAGAAATCTGATTTTCTAAAGGATTTTGAAAAGGTTCAAGAAAACATAAAGTTGTTAGAAAAAGAGAATGTTGATTTGAAAGAGAATGTTGATTTGAAAGAGAAAGGCAATTTTAGAAGAAAGATGTTGACAGAGTCTGAAAATAGAATCAAATCATGTGAAATGAAAAATTGTCAACTCTTGAAACAGATCTATGATTTTGAACAAGTTCTTATATTTGAAAGAGTGAAATTTGAGAAAGAGAGAAGAGACTTTCAAACTGAGAGGAAAGGTTTTGAAACAAAGTCTGTTGAATTATCTTTGAAAATTTCTGATTTGGAGAAAATTCTTGCAAAAGAAAGAAGAGAGTTTGAATGCAAGAAAAATGTTTTTCAAAAAGAAAAGATTGGTTTTGAGAAAAAGAAAACAGGAATGTTAAATGAGTTTTCTGTAAAAATCAATGAGTTGGAGAAAGAGTTAGAAGATGGAAGGAAAGAGACTGAAAAGAAGAAGGTAAATGGCTTTAAAGAAAAATGCTTAAAAGATGAGTTTGAGAAGGAAAAGAAAGTTTTTCATTTGGAGATAAGGAGGCTTATTAAGAAATTATCTGATTTATCAACTAAAATCATGATAGAGAGGAAGTCCAAATCTGATTTGCAGTCAAGGTTTGATTTGTATGTTAAAAAGTTTAGGGAATTTGAAACGAAAGTTGTTGACAAATCAAATCATAGTTCAAAAGATCAGATTCGTTCTTCTAATCTGTTTTATGATTCTGCTATTGATAAATCTTATAATTGTTCTTTTAAAAAGATAAAAATGGAATGGAGAGTTAAAGGAACAACTTCCAAGAAAGAAGTGCCAAAATCAAAGGTTCCTAATTCAAATGTCAAGAAGAACAATACATTTCAAAGAAAATCTTTTGTTAAACCTGATGTGATTTATTCTGTAAATCAATTAGTCAGAGTTGCACAAAAGAAACTTTGTTGTTCATATTGTGGGACTAATGATTTTGTGAACAAAAATTTTATTCAGCACTGGTATGGTTCTTATAGAATATCTGCATATGCTACTGCACCTAACAAACCTGGACCCAAGTTCATATGGGTACCAAAGTCAACTTAATTTGTTTTGCAGGTTATTCATGTGTAGAGCTGAATGATAATACTGACACATGACTTAAAACCGATGCTGTGCTTAAATTGAGAATCTTGACTTTTGGATAATTCAGTCCAAAACTCGATCTGAATGTAATTATGGATTTCTGATTCATATAGATCAATTTGTTGATCTTGAAGATTTTTTTTTTTTTTGAAAAAGGTTCTGTTTGCTATGAGGTTATAGAACTCATAGATGTGAGTGTTTTTCGTAGAAAACATTTCCAGAGAATGTGTTAAGAATCACATTTTAAGCAACCCTGCAAATTTTGGTTGAAAAATTCTGATTTTTGAGCAAGTTATGGTGATTTGAAGTTCAGAATGTTCAAAAATCACAAAATCCAAACATTTTTCTAAGGAATTTTCTCTGGATAGTTTTATCAGAATTCTGACTCTCTTACTCAGAAGTTCTGACTCTATTACTCAGAATTCTGACTCAACTAATCAGAATTTTGAACAAGTTACTCAGACTTCTGACTCTACTACTCAGAATTCTGACTCAACTAATCAGAATTCTGACTCTGATACTTAGAATTTTGAGCAAGTTACTCAGAATTCTGACTCTTCTAATCAGAATTCTGACTCTACTACTCAGAATTTTTTTTGATAACTAATGAGGAATCATCGTAGATGATTACCAAAATCTCTTGATTTTGCAGGATTATCTTGATTTCAGAGGAAGTATTGACTCAAAATTTGATCTGATTGTTTCAAGATAATGTTCAAAACCCGTGATTCAACGTTTTAGGTTTTTGAACATATCAGTTCAAAACCCGTACTTAAATGACTATGGCTTCTGAATAATTCAGTTCAGGACCCGTACTTCAGAGACTAAGACTTCTAAACAAATCAGTTTAGAACTCATATTTCTCAGGTGATATCCTTAACTGTCATATTTTTCTGTTTCAAGGAACAAGTGGTGAAAGGTAACATTGCATTACGTTTATTTCTATTGCATTGAATGTTTGAATCTTAACAAATTTAATTCAATGATATGATTTTTTTTAATTTTCATTCAATGAATAAATGTGTGTCAAAGAGTAATTTTACAAGTATTTTGTATTATCTGAGCTATATTTGTTTCAACTTTCACTTCTGAATTAAATCGAAAGGTAAGCAAAACATGAATGAAATTATGCCGAATGCTCAATGTTATGAAATATATACTTATATAGAATATAATGCTCAAAAAGCCTAAATGTCAGAATGATGGATGGAAACGAAAATATGGGGGAAGTACTACGTTTTAGAACCAAGTGATTGAGATGCATTATATATATATATAAAATTATTTAGTTTGAAAGTTTGTACCTGTGGCCTTTCTGGTTTGGGAGAGTAAGTCCTAAGGGGTGCTCGACACCTAGTCCCTAAGATCAACTGGTATGGGATCGGCTGACCCAAATCCTGCAATAGAACCAGATAAGAAAGCCATGTTCTACTGGTACAAATGGGTTTAAGATATATCGATGTGGCCTTTCTGGTTTGGGAAATTAAGTTCCAAGGGGTGCTTGTCACCTAGCACCTAAGACCAACTGGTCTGGGATATGCTGACCCAAATCCTGCTATAGAACCAGATAGAAAGTCATGTTTAACGATGTATCTTATTCTTACTAAACTTTTTGATTAAAAGGTGCCAATGTGCACAAAATTAAAAGATGTCAATGAGCACACATCTCTTGAAACTTTGGGAAAATACAAAGTCGGAATAAACCTGTAAATTTGTGAAAATCCTGATTTTGGACAAATAGTGTGAGTAGAGCAAAGTATTCTTATATGTTTTAGAATTGCATATTCTTGAAGCTAATCATATTTAGCATGCTAAGCACACCAAATAGATCTAATAAAGGGATTGAAACTGAACATTTTTAACTTGATATGCAATGATGACTTGTATTTGAATCCAAACACATGCATTTGATTTCATTTGATTGAAAAATCTGATAAATTTCATTAAGTTGGATTTCTTTTGTAAAATTTTCAAATGATCAAATGTTAGTAGTTATCAAGTGTAGTTCAGTGAATCTTATTTTTCTTGTATAAATGTTTTCATTAAAGCACTATATTTGAAATGAATAATTTTAATGAAATATATGCATACTTTCAGGGGGAGAAAACAAATTGCTCCATAATTCTTATTTTGAGGGGGAGCAAGGTTATTCATTAAGGAGGAGAAAAAGCATAGACTTCATTCGAAGATAAAGCATCGCTAAAGTTTTGAAAATCAAGGGGAGAAAAGCTAAAGATTTTGAAGATGATTTTGCTTTCCAAAACTTTAGGGGGAGAAAAGCTAAAGATTTTGAAGATTGATATGGTTTTTGGACAGAAATAACAAAAGAGAGAAATGTTATTTTAAGAAGGAGAAGAGGAAAAGAAAACTGATCTATTGTTTCTTATAAAGAAATCTTATGAAAGTTGACATGAAGATGAGAATTGTCATTTCAAGGGGGAGCAAAGAAAAAGCAAATATATAACAGAAATTAATTTGGAAATCGTTGTTGCTGCTGATTAAAGACTGACCAGAAGTTGTTAACTCAGATTATTTGGAAATCAAGTGTGTTTGACAAAAAGGGGGAGATTGTTAAGTCTAGAGTTTTGTCAAAAACACAAGTGTTGAGTTCTGAGTAAGAAGACTAAAGAAGACTCAGAAGACTCAGAAGACTCAGAAGTTCTGAGTGAGAAATCTCAAAAAGATTCTAAGTGTTGGATTCTGACTAGAAGGTTCAGAGTTCTGAGTAGGAGACTCAGAACTTCTGACTATGAAGACAAATGTTCTGAAGCGCCTATTCAGAAGTATGTTCAGAAGTTCTGAACAACATGTTCATAACTTATATCTTAGGATATTTTCTGTTATAATCAGTTACTAATTAGGACACGTGTAATTGTTCTATTAGTCTGTTTCTTATATCTACTGTAGCTTTAGCTATTCTCTACAGTATATATAGTGTTAGCAACAGTTTGCTAACAAATCTTTTGATATAATCTTTGGTGAATCCATTTAGAGAAAAATTCATGGAAATATCTTGTAATTCACAGATTGTTAATAAATCATATGACCAGTTGCTGTGAATACGATCTTAATTGTTCATATTTGATTGTAAGAGTGTATCCTGGACTTTCAGTTTGAAGTAAAGGCAGATGAAGGCAAGTTCATAAGATACTTTACAACTTCCAAGGCCTACAGAGTTTATCTTCTGCGGTCTCGAACGATTGTAGAAAGCATAAATGTTTCTTTTGACGACACCTTCCAGAAGACTTCTGAACAAATCAGTTCAGAACTCGGTCTAAAAGGGGAATCCTCTGGCATCTCAAAAACACGAGAAGAAGACTTAAATCTTCTATTTCAAGAGATATTCCATGATGATATTGATCCCTCTGCTGGAGTCGTCAGAGCCTCTGTAGAATCACCTTCTGCCAGCCAGAACGAAATAGGTATCTCTCTAACAGGTCCCTTAAACAATTCATCTTCTTCTGTAAACCTTACAGATGCAAATGCCGAGGGGGAGCCAACAGAAGATGATACAACAAGGAAAACAACCACATAAGCTACTGAAGAACCAACTCCAGGAACTACAGAGGAACCAATAACAGAGGAACAAGAAGACTCAGTATGTACTTCTGAAGAGGAACAAACACCGCCACTCATTCCAATCATTCCACAATCTGTAGGATCAAGCACTGTTAGTGCAATATGTCTTCAAGGTTTTAATATAGAAAGGTCAAAGTCAAAGTCAATGTATTGAGTTGTATTGTGTTGTTTACACCTTGTATTGTGTTTAGTATAAATAGGTTTTGTTGTGTGTTAGTTTAGAGGACTCTTAGAAACACTCTCATTATACATAACTCATATCTTAGAGAGAGAAAGTGCAGAACTCATATCTTGTATACAATGTTATTGATCAATGAGATGACGAATTCACATATTCTCTATCTTGATTAGATCTTGGTTTAACAATTGGTATCAGAGCACATTATTGTTGATCTTCGATTAATAATTGGTATCAGAGCAGGATCAAGATTCAGAGAAGAATTTTGTTGATCAATCAGTAGATTTTGAGGATTTTTCAAGAGAATTTGATTGATTATCTTGATTTTTCAAGAAAATCTCATTTTCTTGAAATTTTATCAATTTTTGTTGATTTGTGATCGAATTTGCTCGTGAATTGGTTCTTTGGATTCGTTTTTGTGTGGAGAATAATTCTTATTCAAGAATCGAGAGCTAATTCGAAGGATTTCAAGATCAATTTTGCACTTTTCTGAGTTTTTGGTCTGTTCGAAGTTTGCTACTGTTCGATCTTCAAATTTCTGATTCAGATGTTTTCAGAGGTTTGTGTATGAAGAAGAGGTGGTCGAACGTATATTTCGAACTTCTCTGCACAGTTTGATTTCAGATATTTTGAGTTTAAGTGATTTCTGTCGTTTTTGGAAGAATCTCGCAAGATCTAAACTTTTCGCAACATTCATCCTACTTTTCGCAAGCTTCTTCGATCTGAGTGTTGTTCTTCATTCAAGTCTACATCTCGCATAGCTTTTCGCATCCTTAAGACCCGAATTTTACAGCTTTTCGCAACCCACTGACCCGAAATTCTTACTTTTCGCAACCCACTGACCCGAATTTTAAAACTTTTCGCAAGCTTCTTTTGCGAAAAGTGATATGTCAGATTTCTTACAGTGTCCAAGGCTACTTTTCGCAACCGTGTCTTGCGAGTTTCTCCACTTTTCGCAATTGTTGCTTGCGATTTTTCCCACTTTTCGCAACCTTGGCTTGCGAGTTTCTTACTTCTCGCTTCTTTGAGTTGCGAAATGGGAAAACTCAAAAGAGCTTCCCATAAAGGCAAAACTGATGTATCTTGCACTAGGCCTCTGTACATGCTTCATGTCGACCTCTGCGGTCCAATCGCTACACAGAGCCTAGGTGGCAAGAAATATATACTTGTTTTGATCGATGAATTCTCAAGATTTACATGGGTTGAATTTGTCAGAAAGAAATCAGATGTTCCAAACATACTGATAAATTTAATGAAAAGAATCCAAGTTCTGTATGAGTGCAGGATTCAGAAACTGAGAAGCGACAATGGCACAGAATTCAAAAACTCTGTCATTGAAACCTATCTTACAGAAGAAGGAATTTCACAGAACTTCTCTGATGCACGCACCCCACAACAGAATGGCGTGGTCGAACGAAAGAATCGCACGCTTGTGGAAGCCGCCAGAACTATGCTAACCGCATGTAGATTACCAATGACATTTTGGGCAGAAGCAGTATCAACCGCTTGCTATACCCAAAATCGATCAACCATCGTAAAGAGACACATCAAAACACCATATCATTTTATCAACAAAAGATGACCAAACATCAAGTTCTTCCATGTATTTGGATGCATGTGCTTCGTCTTAAATGATAGAGAAGCAAGAGGAAAGTTTGAAGTAAAGGCAGATGAAGGCAAGTTCATAGGATACTTTACAACTTCCAAGGCCTACAGAGTTTATCTTCTGCGGTCTCGAACGATTGTAGAAAGCATAAATGTTTCTTTTGACGACACCTTCCAGAAGACTTCTGAACAAATCAGTTCAGAACTCGGTCTAAAAGGGGAATCCTCTGGCATCTCAAAAACACGAGAAGAAGACTTAAATCTTCTATTTCAAGAGATATTCCATGATGATATTGATCCCTCTGCTGGAGCCGTCAGAGCCTCTGGAGAATAACCTTCTGCCAGCCAGAACGAAATAGGTATCTCTCTAACAGGTCCCTTAAACAATTCATCTTCTTCTGTAAACCTTACAGATGCAAATGCCGAGGGGGAGCCAACAGAAGATGATACAACAAGGAAAACAACCACATAAGCTACTGAAGAACCAACTCCAGGAACTACAGAGGAACCAATAACAGAGGAACAAGAAGACTCAGTATATACTTCTGAAGAGGAACAAACACCGCCACTCATTCCACTCATTCCACAATCTGTAGGATCAAGCACTGTTAGTGCAATATGTCTTCAAGGTTTTAATATAGAAAGGTCAAAGTCAAAGTCAATGTATTGAGTTGTATTGTGTTATTTACACCTTGTATTGTGTTTAGTATAAATAGGTTTTGTTGTGTGTTAGTGTAGAGGACTCTTAGAAACACTCTCATTATACATAACTCATATCTTAGAGAGAGAAAGTGCAGAACTCATATCTTGTATACAATGTTATTGATCAATGAGATGACGAATTCACATCTTCTCTATCTTGATTAGATCTTGGTTTAACAATTGGTATCAGAGCACGTTATTGTTGATCTTGGATTAACAATTGGTATCAGAGCAGGATCAAGATTCAGAGAAGAATTTCGTTGATCAATCAGTAGATTTTGAGGATTTTTCAAGAGAATTTGATTGATTTTCTTGATTTTTCAAGAAAATCTCATTTTCTTGAAATTTTATCAAATTTTGTTGATTTGTGATCGAATTTGTTCGTGAATTGGTTCTTTGGATTCGTTTTTGTGTGGAGAATAATTCTTATTCAAGAATCGAGAGCTAATTCGAAGGATTTCAAGATCAATTTTGCACTTTTCTGAGTTTTTGGTCTGTTCGAAGTTTGCTACTGTTCGATCTTCAAATTTCTGATTCAAATGTTTTCAGAGGTTTGTGTATGAAGAAGAGGTGGTCGAATTTATATTTTGAACTTATCTGCACAGTTTGATTTCAGATATTTTGAGTTTTAAGTGATTTCTGTCGTTTTTGGAAGAATCTCGCAATATCTAAACTTATCGCAACATTCATCCTACTTTTCGCAAGCTTCTTCGATCTGAGTGTTGTTCTTCATTCAAGTCTACATCTCGCATAGCTTTTCGCATCCTTAAGACCCGAATTTTACAGCTTTTCGCAACCCACTGACCCGAAATTCTTACTTTTCGCAACCCACTGACCCGAATTTTAAAACTTTTCGCAAGCTTCTTTTGCGAAAAGTGATCTGTCAGATTTCTTTCAGTGTCCAAGGCTACTTTTCGCAACCGTGTCTTGCGAGTTTCACCACTTTTCGCAACTGTTTCTTGCGATTTTTCCCACTTTTCGCAACCTTGGCTTGCGAGTTTCTTACTTCTCGCTTCTTTGAGTTGCGAAATGGGAAAACTCTAAAGAGCTTCCCATAAAGGCAAAACTGATGTATCTTGCACTAGGCCTCTGTACATGCTTCATGTCGACCTCTGCGGTCCAATCGCTACACAGAGCCTAGGTGGCAAGAAATATATACTTGTTTTGATCGATGAATTCTCAAGATTTACATGGGTTGAATTTGTCAGAAAGAAATCAGATGTTCCAAACATACTGATAAATTTAATGAAAAGAATCCAAGTTCTGTATGAGTGCAGGATTCAGAAACTGAGAAGCGACAATGGCACAGAATTCAAAAACTCTGTCATTGAAACCTATCTTACAGAAGAAGGAATTTCACAGAACTTCTCTGATGCACGCACCCCACAACAGAATGGCGTGGTCGAACGAAAGAATCACACGCTAGTGGAAGCCGCCAGAACTATGCTAACTGCATGTAGATTACCAATGACATTTTGGGCAGAAGCAGTATCAACCGCTTGCTATACCCAAAATCGATCAACCATCGTAAAGAGACACATCAAAACACCATATCATTTGATCAACAAAAGACGACCAAACATCAAGTTCTTCCATGTATTTGGATGCATGTGCTTCGTCTTAAATGATAGAGAAGCAAGAGGAAAGTTTGAAGTAAAGGCAGATGAAGGCAAGTTCATAGGATACTTTACAACTTCCAAGGCCTACAGAGTTTATCTTCTGCGGTCTCGAACGATTGTAGAAAGCATAAATGTTTCTTTTGACGACACCTTCCAGAAGACTTCTGAACAAATCAGTTCAGAACTCGGTCTAAAAGGGGAATCCTCTGGCATCTCAAAAACACGAGAAGAAGACTTAAATCTTCTATTTCAAGAGATATTCCATGATGATATTGATCCCTCTGCTGGAGCCGTCAGAGCCTCTGGAGAATCACCTTCTGCCAGCCAGAACGAAATAGGTATCTCTCTAACAGGTCCCTTAAACAATTCATCTTCTTCTGTAAACCTTACAGATGCAAATGCCGAGGGGGAGCCAACAGAAGATGATACAACAAGGAAAACAACCACATAAGCTACTGAAGAACCAACTCCAGGAACTACAGAGGAACCAATAACAGAGGAACAAGAAGACTCAGTATATACTTCTGAAGAGGAACAAACACCGCCACTCATTCCACAATCTGTAGGATCAAGCACTGTTAGTGCAATATGTCTTCAAGGTTTTAATATAGAAAGGTCAAAGTCAAAGTCAATGTATTGAGTTGTATTGTGTTGTTTACACCTTGTATTGTGTTTAGTATAAATAGGTTTTGTTGTGTGTTAGTTTAGAGGACTCTTAAAAACACTCTCATTATACATAACTCATATCTTAGAGAGAGAAAGTGCAGAACTCATATCTTGTATACAATGTTATTGATCAATGAGATGACGAATTCACATCTTCTCTATCTTGATTAGATCTTGGTTTAACAATTGGTATCAGAGCACGTTATTGTTGATCTTGGATTAACAATTGGTATCAGAGCAGGATCAAGATTCAAAGAAGAATTTCGTTGATCAATCAGTAGATTTTGAGGATTTTTCAAGAGAATTTGATTGATTTTCTTGATTTTTCAAGAAAATCTCATTTTCTTGAAATTTTATCAAATTTTGTTGATTTGTGATCGAATTTGTTCGTGAATTGGTTCTTTGGATTCGTTTTTGTGTGGAGAATAATTCTTATTCAAGAATCGAGAGCTAATTCGAAGGATTTCAAGATCAATTTTGCACTTTTCTGAGTTTTTGGTCTGTTCGAAGTTTGCTACTGTTCGATCTTCAAATTTCTGATTCAGAGGTTTTCAGAGGTTTGTGTATGAAGAAGAGGTGGTCGAATTTATATTTCGAACTTATCTGCACAGTTTGATTTAAGATATTTTGAGTTTTAAGTGATTTCTGTCGTTTTTGGAAGAATCTCGCAAGATCTAAACTTTTCGCAACATTCATCCTACTTTTCGCAAGCTTCTTCGATCTGAGTGTTGTTCTTCATTCAAGTCTACATCTCGCATAGCTTTTCGCATCCTTAAGACCCGAATTTTACAGCTTTTCGCAACCCACTGACCCGAAATTCTTACTTTTCGCAACCCACTGACCCGAATTTTAAAACTTTTCGCAAGCTTCTTTTGCGAAAAGTGATCTGTCAGATTTCTTTCAGTGTCCAAGGCTACTTTTCGCAACCGTGTCTTGCGAGTTTCTCCACTTTTCGCAACTGTTGCTTGCGATTTTTCCCACTTTTCGCAACCTTGGCTTGCGAGTTTCTTACTTCTCGCTTCTTTGAGTTGCGAAATGGGAAAACTCAAAAGAGCTTCCCATAAAGGCAAAACTGATGTATCTTGCACTAGGCCTCTATACATGCTTCATGTCGACCTCTGCGGTCCAATCGCTACACAGAGCCTAGGTGGCAAGAAATATATACTTGTTTTGATCGATGAATTCTCAAGATTTACATGGGTTGAATTTGTCAGAAAGAAATCAGATGTTCCAAACATACTGATAAATTTAATGAAAAGAATCCAAGTTCTGTATGAGTGCAGGATTCAGAAACTGAGAAGCGACAATGGCACAGAATTAAAAAACTCTGTCATTGAAACATATCTTACAGAAGAAGGAATTTCACAGAACTTCTCTGATGCACGCACCCCACAACAGAATGGCGTGGTCGAACGAAAGAATCGCACGCTTGTGGAAGCCGCCAGAACTATGCTAACCGCATGTAGATTACCAATGACATTTTGGGCAGAAGCAGTATCAACCGCTTGCTATACCCAAAATCGATCAACCATCGTAAAGAGACACATAAAAACACCATATCATTTGATCAACAAAAGACGACCAAACATCAAGTTCTTCCATGTATTTGGATGCATGTGCTTCGTCTTAAATGATAGAGAAGCAAGAGGAAAGTTTGAAGTAAAGGCAGATGAAGGCAAGTTCATAGGATACTTTACAACTTCCAAGGCCTACAGAGTTTATCTTCTGCGGTCTCGAACGATTGTAGAAAGCATAAATGTTTCTTTTGACGACACCTTCCAGAAGACTTCTGAACAAATCAGTTCAGAACTCGGTCTAAAAGGGGAATCCTCTGGCATCTCAAAAACACGAGAAGAAGACTTAAATCTTCTATTTCAAGAGATATTCCATGATGATATTGATCCCTCTGCTGGAGCCGTCAGAGCCTCTGGAGAATCACCTTCTGCCAGCCAGAACGAAATAGGTATCTCTCTAACAGGTCCCTTAAACAATTCATCTTCTTCTGTAAACCTTACAGATGCAAATGCCGAGGGGGAGCCAACAGAAGATGATACAACAAGGAAAACAACCACATAAGCTACTGAAGAACCAACTCCAGGAACTACAGAGGAACCAATAACAGAGGAACAAGAAGACTCAGTATATACTTCTGAAGAGGAACAAACACCGCCACTCATTCCACTCATTCCACAATCTGTAGGATCAAGCACTGTTAGTGCAATATGTCTTCAAGGTTTTAATATAGAAAGGTCAAAGTCAAAGTCAATGTATTGAGTTGTATTGTGTTGTTTACACCTTGTATTGTGTTTAGTATAAATAGGTTTTGTTGTGTGTTAGTTTAGAGGACTCTTAGAAACACTCTCGTTATACATAACTCATATCTTAGAGAGAGAAAGTGCAGAACTCATATCTTGTATACAATGTTATTGATCAATGAGATGACGAATTCACATCTTCTCTATCTTGATTAGATCTTGGTTTAACAATTGGTATCAGAGCACGTTATTGTTGATCTTGGATTAACAATTGGTATCAGAGCAGGATCAAGATTCAGAGAAGAATTTCGTTGATCAATCAGTAGATTTTGAGGATTTTTCAAGAGAATTTGATTGGTTTTCTTGATTTTTCAAGAAAATCTCATTTTCTTGAATTTTTTTTTAAATTTTGTTGATTTGTGATCGAATTTGTTCGTGAATTGGTTCTTTGGATTCGTTTTTGTGTGGAGAATAATTCTTATTCAAGAATCGAGAGCTAATTCGAAGGATTTCAAGATCAATTTTGCACTTTTCTGAGTTTTTGGTCTGTTCGAAGTTTGCTACTGTTCGATCTTCAAATTTCTGATTCAGAGGTTTGTGTATGAAGAAGAGGTGGTCAAATTTATATTTCGAACTTATCTGCACAGTTTGATTTCAGATATTTTGAGTTTTAAGTGATTTCTGTCGTTTTTGGAAGAATCTCGCAAGATCTAAACTTTTCGCAACATTCATCCTACTTTTCGCAAGCTTCTTCGATCTGAGTGTTGTTCTTCATTCAAGTCTACATCTCGCATAGCTTTTCGCATCCTTAAGACCCGAATTTTACAGCTTTTCGCAACCCACTGACCTGAAATTCTTACTTTTCGCAACCCACTGACCCGAATTTTAAAACTTTTCGCAAGCTTCTTTTGCGAAAAGTGATCTGTCAGATTTCTTTCAGTGTCCAAGGCTACTTTTCGCAACCGTGTCTTGCGAGTTTCTCCACTTTTCGCAACTGTTGCTTGCGAGTTTTCCCACTTTTCGCAACCTTGGCTTGCGAGTTTCTTACTTCTCGCTTCTTTGAGTTGCGAAATGGGAAAACTCAAAAGAGCTTCCCATAAAGGCAAAACTGATGTATCTTGCACTAGGCCTCTGTACATGCTTCATGTCGACCTCTGCGGTCCAATCGCTACACAGAGCCTAGGTGGCAAGAAATATATACTTGTTTTGATCGATGAATTCTCAAGATTTACATGGGTTGAATTTGTCAGAAAGAAATCAGATGTTCCAAACATACTGATAAATTTAATGAAAAGAATCCAAGTTCTGTATGAGTGCAAGATTCAGAAACTGAGAAGCGACAATGGCACAGAATTCAAAAACTCTGTCATTGAAACCTATCTTACAGAAGAAGGAATTTCACAGAACTTCTCTGATGCACGTACCCCACAACAGAATGGCGTGGTCGAACGAAAGAATCGCACGCTTGTGGAAGCCGCCAGAACTATGCTAACCGCATGTGGATTACCAATGACATTTTGGGCAGAAGCAGTATCAACTGCTTGCTATACCCAAAATCGATCAACCATCGTAAAGAGACACATCAAAACACCATATCATTTGATCAACAAAAGACGACCAAACATCAAGTTCTTCCATGTATTTGGATGCATGTGCTTCGTCTTAAATGATAGAGAAGCAAGAGGAAAGTTTGAAGTAAAGGCAGATGAAGGCAAGTTCATAGGATACTTTACAACTTCCAAGGCCTACAGAGTTTATCTTCTGCGGTCTCGAACGATTGTAGAAAGCATAAATGTTTCTTTTGACGACACCTTCCAGAAGACTTCTGAACAAATCTGTTCAGAACTCGGTCTAAAAGAGGAATCCTCTGGCATCTCAAAAACACGAGAAGAAGACTTAAATCTTCTATTTCAAGAGATATTCCATGATGATATTGATCCCTCTGCTGGAGCCGTCAGAGCCTCTGGAGAATCACCTTCTGCCAGCCAGAACGAAATAGGTATCTCTCTAACAGGTCCCTTAAACAATTCATCTTCTTCTGTAAACCTTACAGATGCAAATGCCGAGGCGGAGCCAACAGAAGATGATACAACAAGGAAAACAACCACATAAGCTACTGAAGAACCAACTCCAGGAACTACAGAGGAACCAATAACAGAGGAACAAGAAGACTCAGTATATACTTCTGAAGAGGAACAAACACCGCCACTCATTCCACTCATTCCACAATCTGTAGGATCAAGCACTGTTAGTGCAATATGTCTTCAAGGTTTTAATATAGAAAGGTCAAAGTCAAAGTCAATGTATTGAGTTGTATTGTGTTGTTTACACCTTGTATTGTGTTTAGTATAAATAGGTTTTGTTGTGTGTTAGTTTAGAGGACTCTTAGAAACACTCTCATTATACATAACTCATATCTTAGAGAGAGAAAGTGCAGAACTCATATCTTGTATACAATGTTATTGATCAATGAGATGACGAATTCACATCTTCTCTATCTTGATTAGATCTTGGTTTAACAATTGGTATCAGAGCACGTTATTGTTGATCTTGGATTAACAATTGGTATCAGAGCAGGATCAAGATTCAGAGAAGAATTTCGTTGATCAATCAGTAGATTTTGAGGATTTTTCAAGAGAATTTGATTGATTTTCTTGATTTTTCAAGAAAATCTCATTTTCTTGAATTTTTTTAAAATTTTGTTGATTTGTGATCGAATTTGTTCGTGAATTGGTTCTTTGGATTCGTTTTTGTGTGGAGAATAATTCTTATTCAAGAATCGAGAGCTAATTCGAAGGATTTCAAGATCAATTTTGCACTTTTCTGAGTTTTTGGTCTGTTCGAAGTTTGCTACTGTTCGATCTTCAAATTTCTGATTCAGAGGTTTTCAGAGGTTTGTGTATGAAGAAGAGGTGGTCGAATTTATATTTCGAACTTATCTGCCCAGTTTGATTTCAGATATTTTGAGTTTTAAGTGATTTCTGTCGTTTTTGGAAGAATCTCGCAAGATTTAAACTTTTCGCAACATTCATCCTACTTTTCGCAAGCTTCTTCGATCTGAGTGTTGTTCTTCATTCAAGTCTACATCTCGCATAGCTTTTCGCATCCTTAAGACCCGAATTTTACAGCTTTTCGCAACCCACTGACCTGAAATTCTTACTTTTCGCAACCCACTGACCCGAATTTTAAAACTTTTCGCAAGCTTCTTTTGCGAAAAGTGATCTGTCAGATTTCTTTCAGTGTCCAAGGCTACTTTTCGCAACCGTGTCTTGCGAGTTTCTCCACTTTTCGCAACTGTTGCTTGCGAGTTTTCCCACTTTTCGCAACCTTGGCTTGCGAGTTTCTTACTTCTCGCTTCTTTGAGTTGCGAAATGGGAAAACTCAAAAGAGCTTCCCATAAAGGCAAAACTGATGTATCTTGCACTAGGCCTCTGTACATGCTTCATGTCGACCTCTGCGGTCCAATCGCTACACAGAGCCTAGGTGGCAAGAAATATATACTTGTTTTGATCGATGAATTCTCAAGATTTACATGGGTTGAATTTGTCAGAAAGAAATCAGATATTCCAAACATACTGATAAATTTAATGAAAAGAATCCAAGTTCTGTATGAGTGCAAGATTCAGAAACTGAGAAGCGACAATGGCACAGAATTCAAAAACTCTGTCATTGAAACCTATCTTACAGAAGAAGGAATTTCACAGAACTTCTCTGATGCACGTACCCCACAACAGAATGGCGTGGTCGAACGAAAGAATCGCACGCTTGTGGAAGCCGCCAGAACTATGCTAACCGCATGTGGATTACCAATGACATTTTGGGCAGAAGCAGTATCAACCGCTTGGTATACCCAAAATCGATCAACCATCGTAAAGAGACACATCAAAACACCATATCATTTGATCAACAAAAGACGACCAAACATCAAGTTCTTCCATGTATTTGGATGCATGTGCTTCGTCTTAAATGATAGAGAAGCAAGAGGAAAGTTTGAAGTAAAGGCAGATGAAGGCAAGTTCATAGGATACTTTACAACTTCCAAGGCCTACAGAGTTTATCTTCTGCGGTCTCGAACGATTGTAGAAAGCATAAATGTTTCTTTTGACGACACCTTCCAGAAGACTTCTGAACAAATCAGTTCAGAACTCGGTCTAAAAGAGGAATCCTCTGGCATCTCAAAAACACGAGAAGAAGACTTAAATCTTCTACTTCAAGAGATATTCCATGATGATATTGATCCCTCTGCTGGAGCCGTCAGAGCCTCTGGAGAATCACCTTCTGCCAGCCAGAACGAAATAGGTATCTCTCTAACAGGTCCCTTAAACAATTCATCTTCTTCTGTAAACCTTACAGATGCAAATGCCGAGGGGGAGCCAACAGAAGATGATACAACAAGGAAAACAACCACATAAGCTACTGAAGAACCAACTCCAGGAACTACAGAGGAACCAATAACAGAGGAACAAGAAGACTCAGTATATACTTCTGAAGAGGAACAAACACCGCCACTCATTCCACTCATTCCACAATCTGTAGGATCAAGCACTGTTAGTCCAATATGTCTTCAAGGTTTTAATATAGAAAGGTCAAAGTCAAAGTCAATGTATTGAGTTGTATTGTGTTGTTTACACCTTGTATTGTGTTTAGTATAAATAGGTTTTGTTGTGTGTTAGTTTAGAGGACTCTTAGAAACACTCTCATTATACATAACTCATATCTTAGAGAGAGAAAGTGCAGAACTCATATCTTGTATACAATGTTATTGATCAATGAGATGACGAATTCACATCTTCTCTATCTTGATTAGATCTTGGTTTAACAATTGGTATCAGAGCACGTTATTGTTGATCTTGGATTAACAATTGGTATCAGAGCAGGATCAAGATTCAGAGAAGAATTTCGTTGATCAATCAGTAGATTTTGAGGATTTTTCAAGAGAATTTGATTGATTTTCTTGATTTTTCAAGAAAATCTCATTTTCTTGAATTTTTTTTAAATTTTGTTGATTTGTGATCGAATTTGTTCGTGAATTGGTTCTTTGGATTCGTTTTTGTGTGGAGAATAATTCTTATTCAAGAATCGAGAGCTAATTCGAAGGATTTCAAGATCAATTTTGCACTTTTCTGAGTTTTTGGTCTGTTCGAAGTTTGCTACTGTTCGATCTTCAAATTTCTGATTCAGAGGTTTTCAGAGGTTTGTGTATGAAGAAGAGGTGGTCGAATTTATATTTCGAACTTATCTGCACAGTTTGATTTCAGATATTTTGAGTTTTAAGTGATTTCTGTCGTTTTTGGAAGAATCTCGCAAGATTTAAACTTTTCGCAACATTCATCCTACTTTTCGCAAGCTTCTTCGATCTGAGTGTTGTTCTTCATTCAAGTCTACATCTCGCATAGCTTTTCGCATCCTTAAGACCCGAATTTTACAGCTTTTCGCAACCCACTGACCTGAAATTCTTACTTTTCGCAACCCACTGACCCGAATTTTAAAACATTTCGCAAGCTTCTTTTGCGAAAAGTGATTTGTCAGATTTCTTTCAGTGTCCAAGGCTACTTTTCGCAACCGTGTCTTGCGAGTTTCTCCACTTTTCGCAACTGTTGCTTGCGAGTTTTCCCACTTTTCGCAACCTTGGCTTGCGAGTTTCTTACTTCTCGCTTCTTTGAGTTGCGAAATGGGAAAACTCAAAAGAGCTTCCCATAAAGGCAAAACTGATGTATCTTGCACTAGGCCTCTGTACATGCTTCATGTCGACCTCTGCGGTCCAATCGCTACACAGAGCCTAGGTGGCAAGAAATATATACTTGTTTTGATCGATGAATTCTCAAGATTTACATGGGTTGAATTTGTCAGAAAGAAATCAGATGTTCCAAACATACTGATAAATTTAATGAAAAGAATCCATGTTCTGTATGAGTGCAAGATTCAGAAACTGAGAAGCGACAATGGCACAGAATTCAAAAACTCTATCATTGAAACCTATCTTACAGAAGAAGGAATTTCACAGAACTTCTCTGATGCACGTACCCCACAACAGAATGGCGTGGTCGAACGAAAGAATCGCACGCTTGTGGAAGCCACCAGAACTATGCTAACCGCATGTGGATTACCAATGACATTTTGGGCAGAAGCAGTATCAACCGCTTGCTATACCCAAAATCGATCAACCATCGTAAAGAGACACATCAAAACACCATATCATTTGATCAACAAAAGACGACCAAACATCAAGTTCTTCCATGTATTTGGATGCATGTGCTTCGTCTTAAATGATAGAGAAGCAAGAGGAAAGTTTGAAGTAAAGGCAGATGAAGGCAAGTTCATAGGATACTTTACAACTTCCAAGGCCTACAGAGTTTATCTTCTGCGGTCTCGAACGATTGTAGAAAGCATAAATGTTTCTTTTGACGAAACCTTCCAGAAGACTTCTGAACAAATCAGTTCAGAACTCGGTCTAAAAGGGGAATCCTCTGGCATCTCAAAAACACGAGAAGAAGACTTAAATCTTCTATTTCAAGAGATATTCCATGATGATATTGATCCCTCTGCTGGAGCCGTCAGAGCCTCTGGAGAATCACCTTCTGCCAGCCAGAACGAAATAGGTATCTCTCTAACAGGTCCCTTAAACAATTCATCTTCTTCTGTAAACCTTACAGATGCAAATGCCGAGGGGGAGCCAACAGAAGATGATACAACAAGGAAAACAACCACATAAGCTACTGAAGAACCAACTCCAGGAACTACAGAGGAACCAATAACAGAGGAACAAGAAGACTCAGTATATACTTCTGAAGATGAACAAACACCGCCACTCATTCCAATCATTCCACAATCTGTAGGATCAAGCACTGTTAGTGCAATATGTCTTCAAGGTTTTAATATAGAAAGGTCAAAGTCAAAGTCAATGTATTGAGTTGTATTGTGTTGTTTACACCTTGTATTGTGTTTAGTATAAATAGGTTTTGTTGTGTGTTAGTTTAGAGGACTCTTAGAAACACTCTCATTATACATAACTCATATCTTAGAGAGAGAAAGTGCAGAACTCATATCTTGTATACAATGTTATTGATCAATGAGATGACGAATTCACATCTTCTCTATCTTGATTAGATCTTGGTTTAACAATTGGTATCAGACCACGTTATTGTTGATCTTGGATTAACAATTGGTATCAGAGCAGGATCAAGATTCAGAGAAGAATTTCGTTGATCAATCAGTAGATTTTGAGGATTTTTCAAGAGAATTTGATTGATTTTCTTGATTTTTCAAGAAAATCTCATTTTCTTGAAATTTTATCAAAATTTGTTGATTTGTGATCGAATTTGTTCGTGAATTGGTTCTTTGGATTCGTTTTTGTGTGGAGAATAATTCTTATTCAAGAATCGAGAGCTAATTCGAAGGATTTCAAGATCAATTTTGCACTTTTCTGAGTGTTTGGTCTGTTCGAAGTTTGCTACTTTCGATCTTCAAATTTCTGATTCATAGGTTTTCAGAGGTTTGTGTATGAAGAAGAGGTGGTCGAATTTATATTTCGAACTTATCTGCACAGTTTGATTTCAGATATTTTGAGTTTTAAGTGATTTATGTCGTTTTTGGAAGAATCTCGCAAGATCTAAACTTTTCGCAACATTCATCCTACTTTTCGCAAGCTTCTTCGATCTGAGTGTTGTTCTTCATTCAAGTCTACATCTCGCATAGCTTTTCGCATCCTTAAGACCCGAATTTTACAGCTTTTCGCAACCCACTGACCCAAAATTCTTACTTTTCGCAACCCACTGACCCGAATTTTAAAACTTTTCGCAAGCTTCTTTTGCGAAAAGTGATCTGTCAGATTTCTTTCAGTGTCCAAGGCTACTTTTCGCAACCGTGTCTTGCGAGTTTCTCCACTTTTGGCAACTGTTACTTGCGAGTTTTCCCACTTTTCGCAACCTTGGCTTGCGAGTTTCTTACTTCTCGCTTCTTTGAGTTACGAAATGGGAAAACTCAAAAGAGCTTCCCATAAAGGCAAAACTGATGTATCTTGCACTAGGCCTCTGTACATGCTTCATGTCGACCTCTGCGGTCCAATCGCTACACAGAGCCTAGGTGGCAAGAAATATATACTTGTTTTGATCGATGAATTCTCAAGATTTACATGGGTTGAATTTGTCAGAAAGAAATCAGATGTTCCAAACATACTGATAAATTTAATGAAAATAGTCCAAGTTCTGTATGAGTGCAGGATTCAGAAACTGAGAAGCGACAATGGCACAGAATTCAAAAACTCTGTCATTGAAACCTATCTTACAGAAGAAGGAATTTCACAGAACTTCTCTGATGCACGCACCCCACAATAGAATGGGGTGGTCGAACGAAAGAATCGTACGCTTGTGGAAGCCGCCAGAACTATGCTAACCGCATGTGGATTACCAATGACATTTTGGGCAGAAGCAGTATCAACCGCTTGCTATACCCAAAATCGATCAACCATCGTAAAGAGACACATCAAAACACCATATCATTTGATCAACAAAAGACGACCAAACATCAAGTTCTTCCATGTATTTGGATGCATGTGCTTCGTCTTAAATGATAGAGAAGCAAGAGGAAAGTTTGAAGTAAAGGCAGATGAAGGCAAGTTCATAGGATACTTTACAACTTCCAAGGCCTACAGAGTTTATCTTCTGCGGTCTCGAACGATTGTAGAAAGCATAAATGTTTCTTTTGACGACACCTTCCAGAAGACTTCTGAACAAATCAGTTCAGAACTCGGTCTAAAAGGGGAATCCTCTGGCATCTCAAAAACACGAGAAGAAGACTTAAATCTTCTATTTCAAGAGATATTCCATGATGATATTGATCCCTCTGCTGGAGCCGTCAGAGCCTCTGGAGAATCACCTTCTGCCAGCCAGAACGAAATAGGTATCTCTCTAACAGGTCCCTTAAACAATTCATCTTCTTCTGTAAACCTTACAGATGCAAATGCCGAGGGGGAGCCAACAGAAGATGATACAACAAGGAAAACAACCACATAAGCTACTGAAGAACCAACTCCAGGAACTACAGAGGAACCAATAACAGAGGAACAAGAAGACTCAGTATATACTTCTGAAGAGGAACAAACACCGCCACTCATTCCAATCATTCCACAATCTGTAGGATCAAGCACTGTTAGTGCAATATGTCTTCAAGGTTTTAATATAGAAAGGTCAAAGTCAAAGTCAATGTATTGAGTTGTATTGTGTTATTTACACATTGTATTGTGTTTAGTATAAATAGGTTTTGTTGTGTGTTGGTTTTGAGGACTCTTAGAAACACTCTCATTATACATAACTCATATCTTAGAGAGAGAAAGTGCAGAACTCATATCTTGTATACAATGTTATTGATCAATGAGATGATGAATTCACATCTTCTCTATCTTGATTAGATCTTGGTTTAACAATTGGTATCATAGCACGTTATTGTTGATCTTGGATTAACAATTGGTATCAGAGCAGGATCAAGATTCAGAGAAGAATTTCGTTGATCAATCAGTAGATTTTGAGGATTTTTCAAGAGAATTTGATTGATTTTCTTGATTTTTCAAGAAAATCTCATTTTCTTGAAATTTTATCAAATTTTGTTGATTTGTGATCGAATTTGTTCGTGAATTGGTTCTTTGGATTCGTTTTTGTGTGGAGAATAATTCTTATTCAAGAATCGAGAGCTAATTCGAAGGATTTCAAGATCAATTTTCCACTTTTCTGAGTTTTTGGTCTGTTCGAAGTTTGCTACTGTTCGATCTTCAAATTTCTGATTCAGAGGTTTTCAGAGGTTTGTGTATGAAAAAGAGGTGGTCGAATTTATATTTCGAACTTATCTGCACAGTTTGATTTCAGATATTTTGAGTTTTAAGTGATTTATGTCGTTTTTGGAAGAATCTCGCAAGATCTAAACTTTTCGCAACATTCATCCTACTTTTCGCAAGCTTCTTCGATCTGAGTGTTGTTCTTCATTCAAGTCTACATCTCGCATAGATTTTCGCATCCTTAAGACCCAAATTTTACAGCTTTTCGCAACCCACTGACCCGAAATTCTTACTTTTCGCAACCCACTGACCCGAATTTTAAAATTATCGCAAGCTTCTTTTGCAAAAAGTGATCTGTCAGATTTCTTTCAGTGTCCAAGGCTACTTTTCGCAACCGTGTCTTGCGAGTTTCTCCACTTTTCGCAACTGTTGCTTGCGAGTTTTCCCACTTTTCGCAACCTTGGCTTGCGAGTTTCTTACTTCTCGCTTCTTTGAGTTAAGAAATGGGAAAACTCAAAAGAGCTTCCCATAAAGGCAAAACTGATGTATCTTGCACTAGGCCTCTGTACATGCTTCATGTCGACCTCTGCGGTCCAATCGCTACACAGAGCCTAGGTGGCAAGAAATATATACTTGTTTTGATCGATGAATTCTCAAGATTTACATGGGTTGAATTTGTCAAAAAAGAAATCAGATGTTCCAAACATACTGATAAATTTAATGAAAAGAATCCAAGTTCTGTATGAGTTCAGGATTAAGAAACTGAGAAGCGACAATGGCACAGAATTCAAAAACTCTGTCATTGAAACCTATCTTACAGAAGAAGGAATTTCACAGAACTTCTCTGATGCACGCACCCCACAACAGAATGGCGTGGTCGAACGAAAGAATCGCACGCTTGTGGAAGCCGCCAGAACTATGCTAACCGCATGTGGATTACCAATGACATTTTGGGCAGAAGCAGTATCAACCGCTTGCTATACCCAAAATCGATCAACCATCGTAAAGAGACACATCAAAACACCATATCATTTGATCAACAAAAGACGACCAAACATCAAGTTCTTCCATGTATTTGGATGCATGTGCTTCGTCTTAAATGATAGAGAAGCAAGAGGAAAGTTTGAAGTAAAGGCAGATGAAGGCAAGTTCATAGGATACTTTACAACTTCCAAGGCCTACACAGTTTATCTTCTGCGGTCTCGAATGATTGTAGAAAGCATAAATGTTTCTTTTGACGACACCTTCCAGAAGCCTTCTGAACAAATCAGTTCAGAACTCGGTCTAAAAGGGGAATCCTCTGGCATCTCAAAAACACGAGAAGAAGACTTAAATCTTCTATTTCAAGAGATATTCCATGATGATAATGATCCCTCTGCTGGAGCCGTCAGAGCCTCTGGAGAATCACCTTCTGCCAGCCAGAACGAAATAGGTATCTCTCTAACAGGTCCCTTAAACAATTCATCTTCTTCTGTAAACCTTACAGATGCAAATGCCGAGGGGGAGCCAACAGAAGATGATACAACAAGGAAAACAACCACATAAGCTACTGAAGAACCAACTCCAGGAACTACAGAGGAACCAATAACAGAGGAACAAGAAGACTCAGTATATACTTCTGAAGAGGAACAAACACCGCCACTCATTCCAATCATTCCACAATCTGTAGGATCAAGCACTGTTAGTGCAATATGTCTTCAAGGTTTTAATATAGAAAGGTCAAAGTCAAAGTCAATGTATTGAGTTGTATTGTGTTGTTTACACCTTGTATTGTGTTTAGTATAAATAGGTTTTGTTGTGTATTAGTTTAGAGGACTCTTAGAAACACTCTCATTATACATAACTCATATCTTAGAGAGAGAAAGTGCAGAACTCATATCTTGTATACAATGTTATTGATCAATGAGATGACGAATTCACATCTTCTCTAACTTGATTAGATCTTGGTTTAACAATTGGTATCAGAGCACGTTATTGTTGATCTTGGATTAACAATTGGTATCAGAGCAGGATCAAGATTCAGAGAAGAATTTCGTTGATCAATCAGTAGATTTTTAGGATTTTTCAAGGGAATTTGATTGATTTTCTTGATTTTTCAAGAAAATCTCATTTTCTTGAAATTTTATCAAATTTTGTTGATTTGTGATCGAATTTGTTCGTGAATTGGTTCTTTGGATTCGTTTTTGTGTGGAGAATAATTCTTATTCAAGAATCGAGAGCTAATTCGAAGGATTTCAAGATCAATTTTGCACTTTTCTGAGTTTTTGGTCTGTTCGAAGTTTGCTACTGTTCGATCTTCAAATTTCTGATTCAGAGGTTTTCAGAGGTTTGTGTATGAAGAAGAGGTGGTCGAATTTATATTTCGAACTTATCTGCACAGTTTGATTTCAGATATTTTGAGTTTTAAGTGATTTCTGTCGTTTTTGGAAGAATCTCGCAAGATCTAAACTTTTCGCAACATTCATCCTACTTTTCGCAAGCTTCTTCGATCTGAGTGTTGTTCTTCATTCAAGTCTACATCTCGCATAGCTTTTCGCATCCTTAAGACCCGAATTTTACAGCTTTTCGCAACCCACTGACCCGAAATTCTTACTTTTCGCAACCCACTGACCCGAATTTTAAAACTTTTCGCAAGTTTCTTTTGCGAAAAGTGATCTGTCAGATTTCTTTCAGTGTCCAAGTCTACTTTTCGCAACCGTGTCTTGCGAGTTTCTCCACTTTTCGCAACTATTGCTTGCGAGTTTTCCCACTTTTCGCAACCTTGGCTTGCGAGTTTCTTACTTCTCGCTTCTTTGAGTTGCGAAATGGGAAAACTCAAAAGAGCTTCCCATAAAGGCAAAACTGATGTATCTTGCACTAGGCCTCTGTACATGCTTCATGTCGACCTCTGCGGTCCAATCGCTACACAGAGCCTAGGTGGCAAGAAATATATACTTGTTTTGATCGATGAATTCTCAAGATTTACATGGGTTGAATTTGTCAGAAAGAAATCAGATGTTCCAAACATACTGATAAATTTAATGAAAAGAATCCAAGTTCTGTATGAGTGCAAGATTCAGAAACTGAGAAGCGACAATGGCACAGAATTCAAAAACTCTGTCATTGAAACCTATCTTACAGAAGAAGGAATTTCACAGAACTTCTCTGATGCACGCACCCCACAACAGAATGGCGTGGTCGAACGAAAGAATCGCACGCTTGTGGAAGCCGCCAGAACTATGCTAACCGCATGTGGATTACCAATGACATTTTGGGCAGAAGCAGTATCAACCGCTTGCTATACCCAAAATCGATCAACCATCGTAAAGAGACACATCAAAACACCATATCATTTGATCAACAAAAGACGACCAAACATCAAGTTCTTCCATGTATTTGGATGCATGTGCTTCGTCTTAAATGATATAGAAGCAAGAGGAAAGTTTGAAGTAAAGGCAGATGAAGGCAAGTTCATAGGATACTTTACAACTTCCAAGGCCTACAGAGTTTATCTTCTGCGGTCTCGAACGATTGTAGAAAGCATAAATGTTTCTTTTGACGACACCTTCCAGAAGACTTATGAACAAATCAGTTCAGAACTCGGTCTAAAAGGGGAATCCTCTGGCATCTCAAAAACACGAGAAGAAGACTTAAATCTTCTATTTCAAGAGATATTCCATGATGATATTGATCCCTCTGCTGGAGCCGTCAGAGCCTCTGGAGAATCACCTTCTGCCAGCCAGAACGAAATAGGTATCTCTCTAACAGGTCCCTTAAACAATTCATCTTCTTCTGTAAACCTTACAGATGCAAATGCCGAGGGGGAGCCAACAGAAGATGATACAACAAGGAAAACAACCACATAAGCTACTGAAGAACCAACTCTAGGAACTACAGAGGAACCAATAACAGAGGAACAAGAAGACTCAGTATATACTTCTGAAGAGGAACAAACACCGCCACTCATTCCAATCATTCCACAATCGGTAGGATCAAGCACTGTTAGTGCAATATGTCTTCAAGGTTTTAATATAGAAAGGTCAAAGTCAAAGTCAATGTATTGAGTTGTATTGTGTTGTTTACACCTTGTATTGTGTTTAGTATAAATAGGTTTTGTTGTGTGTTAGTTTAGAGGACTCTTAGAAACACTCTCATTATACATAACTCATATCTTAGAGAGAGAAAGTGCATAACTCATATCTTGTATACAATTATATTGATCAATGAGATGACGAATTCACATCTTCTCTATCTTTATTAGATCTTGGTTTAACAATTGGTATCAGAGCACGTTATTGTTGATCTTGGATTAACAATTGGTATCAGAGCAGGATCAAGATTCAGAGAAGAATTTCGTTGATCAATCAGTAGATTTTGAGGATTTTTCAAGAGAATTTGATTGATTTTCTTGATTTTTCAAGAAAATCTCATTTTCTTGAAATTTTATCAAATTTTGTTGATTTGTGATCGAATTTGTTCGTGAATTGGTTCTTTGGATTCGTTTTTGTGTGGAGAATAATTCTTATTCAAGAATCGAGAGCAAATTCGAAGGATTTCAAGATCAATTTTGCACTTTTTTGAGTTTTTGGTCTGTTCGAAGTTTGCTACTGTTCGATCTTCAAATTTATGATTCAGAGGTTTTCAGAGGTTTGTGTATGAAGAAGAGGTGGTCGAATTTATATTTCGAACTTATCTGCACAGTTTGATTTCAGATATTTTGAGTTTTAAGTGATTTCTGTCGTTTTTGGAAGAATCTCGCAAGATCTAAACTTTTCGCAACATTCATCCTACTTTTCGCAAGCTTCTTCGATCTGAGTGTTGTTCTTCATTCAAGTCTACATCTCGCATAGCTTTTCGCATCCTTAAGACCCGAATTTTACAGCTTTTCGCAACCCACTGACCCGAAATTCTTACTTTTCGCAACCCATTTACCCGAATTTTAAAACTTTTCGCAAGCTTCTTTTGCGAAAAGTGATCTGTCAGATTTCTTTCAGTGTCCAAGGCTACTTTTCGCAACCGTGTCTTGCGAGTTTCTCCACTTTTCGCAACTGTTGCTTGCGAGTTTTCCCACTTTTCGCAACCTTGGCTTGCGAGTTTCTTACTTCTCGCTTCTTTGAGTTGCGAGTTTCTGACTTGGTTATTTTCAGACGATATTAATAAAAAAAAAGTTTTATAATGAAATTTTTTCTATAGTGTATTTCATACATTTTAAGAGTTTTTCAAAAATAAGTTTTATATAAATTTTTTTCTTTATAAAGATCTTTTAATCGTCAAGGGATCATGAACCGACTTCCAGTGCTGATCAAAGAATCTGATTTTGAACGATGGAGTGTTTCGTTTATCGATTTCATTTCAAGTCGAGAAAATGGTGAATATATGATAAAAACTTTCTCCTAAGGTCCAATGATCATATATAAAATGGAGAATGACTTTACAGAAGAAGAGTATAAAAGAAAGAAAGCTGATAAGGACGCTTCGTACTACTTGATTCTTGTACTTCCACAACACATTTATAAACGCGTTGAAGCTTTCAAAAACAACCCGATGCAGATGTGGAATGAATTAACGAAGTTTATGCATGGATCAAAGGTTGAATTCAAGAGAAAAGAAGAGAAGAAAGTTGAAAGGGAAGATGATAAAGAGAAGATTATCGAGCTTACAAAGAAGTTGCAAGAGATGGAAAATCTTTTGAATATGGAAAGAGAAGATTTCAAGAAAGAAAGAGTGGATCTAATTCAAAGGATTTCGAAACTTGAAATGGCTTTGAAGACAAAGACTAAAGAAATTGAAGACAAGAAAGATGTTGAACTCAAATGTCTAAGACTTTCCAAGCAGAACTCAGATTTTCAGAAAGTCTTATTTCTAGAGAAAGAAAAATTGGAGAAGGAAAGACTTGTGTTTGAAAAGAAAAGGAAAGATTTTAAAGCTATAAATGGAAAGCTGTCAGAGAAAATTTCTGAGCTTCAAAAAGAGTTAGATAAGGACAGTGAAGAGCTTGAAAAGATGAAGAAAGCTGATTTTCAGGCCATGTGCATTAAAGACGATTTTTCTAAAGAGAGGAAGATATTTTGACAGGAAATTCAGAAACTCACAAAGAATTTGGCAGGTTTATCCACAGATATTATGAAAGAGAAGAGGGTTAATTGTGATATTCGGAAGATGCTCGATTTGATGACAAAGGAACGAAATGATTTATTAGACAAAGTGAGGTCATTCAACAAATCCGGAAGCTATTCTGAATGTCCGATTCGATCTTCCAATCTTTTCTACGATCATTCGGTGGATAAGTCTTCCAAATCATTTTCTGATCTTCCTTCCTACAAAAGAATCAACATGCAATGAAGAGTCAAAGGTAAATTTCCTGGAAAAGATGTACCTAAATCATCATTTCCAAATAAGAATTTTACAACGAAAGTTAATTCTTTTGTTAATTCTTATTGCGGAAATAATGATTTGGTTAATAATAATTATGTTCAATATTGGTATGGTACTTACCATTTTCCTTCTTATAGAGCTCCACTTAACGTGTCAGGACCCAAGACTCGTTGGGTACCAAAATCTACTTAATCTGTTTTGCAGATTTAGAGACAAGTGTTGAACTCTCGGAAGATGAAGTACTTGTGCATTCAAGAAGATATTGAACATCACATATTTTCAGGGAGTTTATTATTTTTTTATAAACATGTGATTAATGACAAATCTGTTGGTATTTTGTAGGGGGAGTAAGATAAAAGACAATGGTTTCTAAACACATCAGTTTAGAACCCGGATTTCAAAGTTAATGGCTTTTGAACAAATCAGTTCAAAACCCGCACTTCAACGGTAATGGCTTTTGAACAAATCAGTTCAAAACCCGCACTTCAACGGTAATGGCTTCTGAACACATCAGTTCAGAACCCGTACTTCAAAGGCTATGACTTCTAAACATATCAGTTTAGAACTCGTACTTATCAGGTGATATCCTTTCACTGTCATATCTTTCTATTTTTAGGACATGTGCTTAAAGGTAACATTGTGTTATATTTTATGTCTAATAACGTTGAAAGTTTGAACCTTCACAAATTTAATTCAATGAAGTGAAAATTTCTTCAATTTTTCATTCAATGAATAAAACGTGTGTTAAGGATGATTTTACGAGAATTTTTGTATCGTCGGAGTTATATTTGTTTCTACTTTCGCTTCTGAAATAAGTCGAAAGGTCAGCGAAACATGTTTGAGATTTTGATATAAGTGCAAAATTGTGTAAATCTAGACTTATTTAGAATACAATGCTCACAAAGCCTATTCGTTTTAAACATGAATGGAAACGAAAATATGGGAGAAGCACTACGTTTTTGAACCAAGTGATTGAGATGCTATATTAAAAAATATATATATATATATATATATATATATATATATATATATATATATATATAATAAAATCATTCAGTTTGATAGTCTGTGCCTGTGGCCTATCTGGTTTGGGAGATTAAGTCCCAAGGGGTACTCGTTACCTAGCCCCTAAGATCAACTGATCTGGGATTGGCTGACCCAAATCCTGCTATAGAACCAGGTAGAAAGCCATGTTCTACTGCTACAGATGGGATTAAGGTATATCGATGTAGCCTTTCTGGTTCGGGAGAGTAAGTTCCAAGGGGTGCTTGTCACCTAGCCCCTAAGGCCAACTGGTCTGGGATCGGCTGACCCAAATCATGCTATAGGACCAGTTAAAAAGTTACGTTTACGGTGTATCTTAGTCTTAATAAACTGTTTGATTATAAAAGATGCCAATGAGCACATAATAAAAGTTGCCAATGTGCACAATATGAAAAGATGCCTAAGAGCACACATCTCTTGAAACTTGGGGAAAATACAAAGTCGCGATAAACCTGTAAATTTGTGAAAAATCTGGTTTTGGACAAATAGTGTGAGTAAGAGCAAAGTATTCTTATAGGTTTTAGAGGTGCATTTGCTTGTTGCTAATCATATTTCGCATGCTAGTTCACCAAATAGATTTTATAAAGGGGTTGAAATTGAACTTTTGTAACTCGATATGCGATGATGTCTTGTTTTTGAATCCAAACGCATGCATTTGATTTCACTTGATGGAAATATCTGTTACATTTCATTAAGATGAATTTCTTTTGTTTGGTGTTCAAATGATTAAATGTTAGTAGTTATAAAATGTTGTTCAATGAATTCTATTTTCTTTATATAAGTTTGTTAAAATGTGCGCTTATATGATTTTTATGCAAATTTTCAGGGGGGGAAAATCATCTTGCTCTACAATTCTTATTTTTAGGGGGAGCAAGATCTTTCGCTTATGGGGAGATTGTTCGTGTTTTTCAAGGGGAAGAAATGTTTTTGAAGAGGGAGATTGTCCGTGACTGAAATTGAAAACATTTTCGATGCTCGTGTTGCTCACTTTCATCGAAAAAGGGGGAGAATGTCTACATCAATTTCATGTCAAAGAAAGTTTAAAATCAAAGATTCATTTTAATGTCAACGGGGAGATTTGTAGAAAGAAGACGTCGTTTCAAGAAATGATAGGGGGAGTTTTATTCTTCAAGAGTTTTTAAGAAATCGATTGATCATTTAAGTGATCTCTTTCTTTTGAACTCGCGCGTTTATTAAGATCGACACTGAAGAATGAAATTCTCAAGTCAATGGAAATGGGGAGAATTCTTCAAGACTTTGAGGAAAATCGATTGATCATTCTGTGATCTCTTTTTCTTGAACTTGTGCTTAATTGTATTAAAAATCTTTGTGTGAAGATTCTTATTCTCCTGTTCGAAGAAAGAAGTCCGTTATTTGCCATTTGAAGATTGGATGACGTTTTGACTTTGACAAGCTTTGATGAAGTCCGAAGATTCAAGAAAGCTAAAGCTTGGTGATCGCATTTGTTTAAACCTTGAATCCAAGGGGGAGATTGTTAGTGCAATATGTCTTCAAGGTTTTAATATAGAAAGGTCAAAGTCAAAGTCAATGTATTGAGTTGTATTGTGTTGTTTACACCTTGTATTGTGTTTAGTATAAATAGGTTTTGTTGTGTGTTAGTTTAGAGGACTCTTAGAAACACTCTCATTATACATAACTCATATCTTAGAGAGAGAAAGTGCAAAACTCATATCTTGTATACAATGTTATTGATCAATGAGATGACGAATTCACATCTTCTCTATCTTGATTAGATCTTGGTTTAACAAGCACGAAAGCAAAATATACGTCAGAGGCTACACCAGAACAACAAATAGAAACCTCTGAAGATCAACTTGATGAAATCGATGACCATCTCCTAAGAACAACAAAGTGGACAAAGAGCCATCCTCCAAGTCTTATAATCGGTGAACCTTCTGAAAAGGTAAAAACAAGATCTGCCACTACTAACTTTTGTTTCTTTACAAACTTTATTAGTGTGACCGAGCCAAAAAGGATCTCTGAAGCCCTTGACGATCCAAACTGGGTAGATGCTATGCAAGAAGAGCTTCTACAGTTTGAACGAAACAAAGTCTGGACTTTAGTTCATCTGCCACGAGGAAAACAAGCCATAGGGACTAAATGGGTCTTCAGAAATAAGAAGGATGAAGAAGGAGTGGTCATAAGAAACAAAGCAAGATTGGTGGCCAAGGGATATCTCCAAGAAGAAGGCATAGATTACGATGAAACTTTTGCCCCTGTCGCACGGATCGAAGCCCTAAGAATCTTCTTAGCCTTCGCAGCCCACAGATGTTTTAAAGTATTTCAAATGGACGTAAAATCTGCTTTTCTAAATGGCAAAATCCAAGAAGAAGTATACGTCCAACAACCACCAGGGTTTGAAAGCTCTAAGTACCCAAAATACATGTACTACCTCGACAAAGCTCTGTATGGACTGAAACAGGCTCCAAGAGCATGGTACGAAAGACTTTCTACTTTTCTTCTAGAAAATGGTTACGACAGAGGTACGACGGATACCACTTTGTTTTATAAACGAAAAAGTGATGAAATTATGCTTGTACAAATATATGTGGACGACATAATTTTTAGGTCAACGAAATCAGAAGAGTGCAAAAAGTTTGAAAAACTCATGCAGAGTGAGTTTGAAATGAGTATGATGGGAGAATTAACTTTCTTCCTCGGACTCCAAGTAAAACAATCATCAGAGGGAATTTTCATAAATCAAGCTAACTATGTCTCTGACATACTTTCAAAATACAGTCTCTCTGTTGCCTCTGTAATGAGAACTCCAATGGCCACAGGAAATAAGTTAGACTCAGATCCAAAGGGCATACCTATAGAGTGCACGCTCTACAGAGGAATGATTGGGTCTCTGTTATACTTAACTGCAAGTAGACCTGACATAATGCATGCCACATGTCTTTGTGCAAGATATCAAGCTAACCCAAAGGAATCACATTATAATGCTGTAAAGAGAATCTTCAGATACCTGAAAGGGACCAAAAATCTTGGCCTCTGGTATCCGAAGAACTCTGGTTTTGGTCTTAAAGCTTATATAGATTCAGATTATGGAGGATGCAAGCTCGACAGAAAGAGTACCTCTGGGAGTTGTCAATTCCTAGGTGGTAAACTAGTCAGCTGGACCTCTAAGAAGCAGAACTGCGTATCCACATCTACAGCAGAAGTCGAATACGTTGCTGCTGCTAGCTGTTGCTCCCAGGTTCTGTGGATGAAAACTCAGCTTAAGGACTATGGCCACATCATATTCAAGATTCCCATCTTCTGTGACTCAAAGAGCGCCTTAGCCATCTCTGACAATCCAGTACAGCACTAAAAAACAAAGCACATTGATATCCGTTACCACTTCCTGAAACACCATGTTGAATATGGGACAATCGAAATGCACTTCGTACCTACAGAATACCAGGTTGCAGACTTATTCACCAAGGCACTAGATGAGAAAAGATTTCTTTTCTTGGTGGGTAAGTTGGGAATGATAAACATGAGTTAATACCTCTGTAAGTATAATCTAATCTTCTGTAAATATATACATACATTGCTTTTATTATCTGGTTAATTTATTTCTGAATGTAAATTCTTAATCACCAAGTGTTCTGCACAAAAACAGAGCTTCTGTAGGATTGATCAGAACCTCTGACAGTCTTTACAGAACCTCTAAGAAACTTGATGTATGTCCCATATTACTTATCAAATTTTGACCCAAGCATAGATCAAGGGGAGCAGAAGGAGACCTTGAAATGATCTACAGAAGTTGATCATTCAAGGGGGAGCCAAAGAAGAATTGTGATCAATCACAATCAACAGAGGTCAAGAATTTTGCCGAACAAAGGAAAGTCCAAACGTGAGTATCTCATAAAAAAAATCCTTCAAGAAAACAGTTTTCTAGGACACAAAATTCCAAATATGTCCTAGAAACTTTGCTTATGACATTCCAAAAAGAAAATAATCAAAACGATTGATGAGTCTCTCTTTATGAGAAATTTAAGGTTCCAGAGCCTCTGTTGGGCTCAACAGAGCTTCTGTAAGACAGATCCTCTATGACTACAAATTACATAAGGACTCGATCGATCGTCTTGAATGTCATACAGAAGGTCTCAAGTAAAAAAGGGTTCATATACCACAGAAATTGTGCTAACAAATCAAGATATTTGATGTTTACACGTACGAAATCTTTTTAGAAAACAGTTTTCTAGGACAAAAATTTCCAAAAATTTCCTAGAAACACTGCCAAAGACATTTCAAACTTTAAATAATCAAAAAGATGCATAAATTATAAGTTATGAGAAATTTGAGGTCATAGAGCCTCTGCTGAGCTCAACAGAGGCTCTGCCAGAGAAAATCTCTGATCGTAAATTTACACTTCTTTGATCGATTATGAATGTCTTCTCAAAAAGACCTCTTTTGCACAAATGCACACTTTGAGATTCTCAAAAGGTTGTTGGTCACAGAGCTCATTCCACCAAAGAAACTCTGTTGACCAACAAAGGCTTTTAAAAAGGAGTTACTCGCACATAACCTTATCCAAAACAGTTTTCTAGGACACCAACTTCAAAATATGTCCTAAAACATTTCTTAAAAAGATTAAAAACCTGGATGATCAAAAAGTTTAATAGATTTTTAGTTATGAGAAATTTCCTCTCATAGAGCTTCTGCTAGCTCTGACAGAGCTCCAAAACCTCTGTGAATGAAATTTCTTCTCTAAAATCTATCGATCCTCTCCATGGAATTTTCAACCATTTTTAGTCAAGGTACAACCTACAGAGGAAAGAAAAACAAGGTTTTCAAATCACAGAACTTCTGTAAATCACAGAGCCTCTATCAGTTTTTACTTTGGGCATTTCTGCAATAGTAACGGCTACTTTACTGCTAGTGAATAATATGTGGAGGAAAAGAAACACACTGGCCAAGCATTAATGGGCCTCGCACGACATCAAGTCAGGCTCTGACACTGCTGACGTGTTACATTTTCATTGGACGTACACGGCACACGTTCTCCTGGAAAGTTGAACCCGCCATTCACACTCAAGTACGGACCCCAAAAATTATTCACTTCCATATATTACCTCTTCAGATTCTACCGTTTACTATAAAACCCAAGTTACCCATCCTCACAAAAACTTTACGAACTTACTTTCTTCTCCGGCGAAACCTGCAAATTATCATAACTCTTACTGTACAAAAATGGCTTCCAGTTCCCACGATGCTCAGAACTCTCCTCAACAATCCCCATTACATTCAGAGCACTCACACAACCCTAACGTCGCCGGAAATGCAGAAAAAGAAAACTCCGACGATTCTGCTAATTTTACACCAACCACTCACCTTCAACATTTTCTGACCAAAGAACATTTTGAGGATGTTCTTCCATTAAAATCAAATAACTGCTACCTGGTACCCTCACCAATAGCCTTCGGCGAAGCCCATGCCCTTCTCCTCAACATCATGGAAAACCACATCCTATACCCCCTCCTTTGCAAAACCCCAACCAAAATCCCCGTTCGATATCTGAATCAATTTTGGCAAAGTTGCCGATTTGATTCAGATGATTCTCTGATTAAGGGCTATATTTTGAAGCCAGACAAATCTGCACACCTCGAACTCAAGTTCAACAGAACTATGTTCTCGCTTGAGTTCAACCTACCAACCAGGGGTCTACTTGGAATAAAGAAATATGCCGAGGAACCGACGGACGAGGAACTCTGTCGTTTTGTAGAGATGTTAGGGTATAACACAACCCTAAGGAAACGCAATGATTTCCGCAGAGGAAGACTACCACCTCTGTGGAATACCCTCTTCTCCATCCTGAACCGTTGTCTCACAGGGAAAATTGGCAGCCCTGACCAGAGCTCACACCAGATCCTGACCATCATGTATGGGATCTATTACGATCTTCCACTTGATTATGCCACCATCATGATGCAGGAGATGGTAAATACGATCGACAGAAAGCTTGCAACCCAAAAAGCCAAAACGAATACACCAGGATATCTACCACCTCTGCAATATCAAAGAATTCTAGGAGTCTTATTCGAACCTCTACTTCTTATGGAGAAATGGCCAATGGAAGGGCCAATTGTAAAACTTTTTCCCATGAACAAAAACATTCATACAGAGCATGAAGACGACTATCCTCACTGCAGACCTCTGTCGAAGAATCTTCTGACATATGCCAGAGATAAAGACCTAAAAGAAGAGTATATACGCGTTCACAGGACTCCAGAACCAAGTCCTGTGACACCCCCGCGTTTAGGTATTCCCATAGGTACTAGAGTAGTGGAGAGGATGACAGAAGAAGAATGGGCCAGAGCTTTAGAAAAATATTACTCAGTACAGGATCGGTTCCATGCCCAAAGAGAAGACATATACCCCTCTTCATCCAAGAGAAAAACCTCTGCAACCACACCCCAAAAGAAGAGCAAGAAAAGGAAACCCACAGAGGAAAGTTCAACCTCTGCAGCTCAACCATCTCGACCCCCTGCAACAGAAACATGTTCCTCAGCACCTCCCTCCCCTCCAAAACAAAAGAAACGAAAAACCAAATCCACAGAGGAGGGAGCCCCTAAGCCAAAGAATAGGAGGTCGAAAAAGAAGAAACCCACATCACCTCTGCAGTCCATTGTAGAGGGAGTCGAACAGGAAGAGGAAGACCAAACTATACCTCTGCAACCTCCCTCCCCAATAAACTATGCAGATCTACAGGGAGACTTTAATGTCTTCCTCAACCAACCCGAAATAGCTCACACCTTAGATCCATCATGATGGACCGCATAACCATTGTCTCATGAATCGATAGGAACACCCAACTACACGATAGCCTCAAACTTGGATGAACATGATCAAACTCCTCAGAATAGTCAACATCAGACTCCAGAGGTTCTGCGCAATCCTTTTCTCCATCCAGAGCTTAACACTCAGGAACCAACCCCTACACGCACAGAAGAAGCGACTAGAGTTGAGACCGCAGAAGAAGAGGTCCAAATAAGTGAAACAATAGAGGACATTAGGATAGAAACCACAGAGGTTACTACAGAAAAAGATGCCGCAGAAGTAGAAGGCACACATCCCCAACCCCCTCCTAGTGCAACCCACATATCTGATACCGCCGGTCTAGCGGCAGAGGGTATCATTGAACAAGAGCAACACAGCTCGATCCAAACCCCATCCAGCCAGCCATAGGTTACTCTTTCAACCTCTGTGCCACTTATACCTAGGGAAACCATTCCAGGGGAGTCCTATGTAAAAGACTTACCCGTAGTTCATGGTCATTTGCCCGAGACCACAATCGCACTCCTAACAGAGGCATATGTTGCCTCTGCTACGCACACAACAATAGGGCCCAACCTCCTTTCAAAGAGGAGTAGAGAGCACAAAGACGGAGAGACTCTAGACAAGTCTCCGAGTCAACAGAAGGACATTCCAATACCCACATCTGGAGTGGATTTGGACACCGACCTTCACAGAACTTCTGTAGAGGATGGAACACAAGTTTCTCCTCAAGGATCAGAAGTAAATCCTTCCACCCTCAACGTAAAAACAGGGGTGAACGAATGTGTCCCAGGAACAGGGACTCACTCTGGGGATAGATATGTTCCTCCAGAGGTTACCACTGACTCTCATGTGACAAAGGATGATTTCCAAACCTTTGTAACCTCTGTTAATCAAAAACTACAGGAGTTGCAAAGCTCCTTTTCTAATTTTACAGAGACTTCTTCAGGAGCCATTACAAGATTAAATACCAAAATGGACGCCTTGTCCACAGAGGTACAACAAGCTCTCTCCCAGATTAAGTCTGCTGCCGAATCTTCTGTCACAACCTCTGCCAGAATACATACTGCCGAATTCGAAAGAAGTGCAACCTCTGCATTCAAAAACTTCATCAGGATTTATCTTGAAAAGATGAGGCAACAAGCTGCAAAGAATCCCGACAATACTTGCAGGGTAGAAGGTTCTTAAGAAAGGAGGAAGGATGACCCTAATGATGGTGATGCATCAGGTCATCCTGAGGGGGAGAACCAAACTGAGAAAACAACAGAGGCTACAGCTGCAGAAACTACGACAACCGCAGATCCTGAAACTCAAAATCCCCAACCCAAAGTCAAGGAAACCAACAGAGGCCCACAGAGGAAACACCAGCCTCTGTGGAAACCACCTTTGTCTTTGGAAAAGATGCCCCTACTCAAGAAAAGATCCAGATCTTATCATCTTCCTCCTCAGAAGAACTTTCCATTCCTCCACCAAAAACAATATCCCAACCCAAAACATACCCAAGAAGAAAATCCATTGCCCACAAACCAAGAGGACCAAAACGCTCTGCTACTTATGTTCTAAAAAGAATGAAATTTGTATCTGCTTTCAGAACAGCAAGACGCTTTGATATTCCTCCACAAACCACAACCGAGCTCACAGAAGAACCGTCTACAGAACCCAAATCCCCAATCAAACCAACAGAACCATCACCATCAAAGTCCTCAGAAACTGAAGTGTCAAAAACAACAGAGGCAATCCCCATCATACCCACAGAAACCTCTACACCCATACCAACAGAGGACCAAACCCCCAAACCAACAGAAGCAATCCCAGAAAATCCAAAACAGGCAACAAGTTCTGAGCCTCTCCAAGCCAAAGATAAAGGAAAGGATATCATGACAGAAGAACCGAAGAAGAAAAAGCTAATGTCAGACAACAGAGAAGTTGATGAAGAGCTCATTCGATGCCTTTGTCACTCCTAAACCTGAAGAAGACTGGGCATTCAATTTAGATCATCTGTCAAAAATTCCAATCTTTGATCCAAAAGCAAAAGTAACAGAGGGTAAAGTTACAGAGATAAAACGAGAAATGGATGCTCTGCGAAGACCAATACCACCACCAAGTACATGACATGCAGAAATGGAAGAGGTGGTGTATAGGTATCTCTACAAACAACAAAATCAGAAAAATCCTCTGCCGCACATCGAAGATCCTCAACTCAGAGCTGACCTTGATAACACCTTCACCAGAACAAAGCCAAAAGCAAGGACAGAAGTCTTCTCAGAGTCCAAAATTGAAAAGGTAATTTTAGCAAATTCTCTCAAACAATAACCTTTCCAAATATCAGGTACAACATTTACAAAGTCAAAAGGGAGAACAAGTCCGAAAATCAATTTTCAGATGCCGATATAATGAAATTGAACCCCTACGATCTGCCAGAGCTTCTACTTTGGACGAAAGAAAACTTCGACACCGATGCTAACAGAAGGTCCTATCAAGTATTCAGGAAAGCGATGAGGGAAAAGCTTCTGCTATATAGCATGATAGACTTTCAACTAGGAAGAGATCTTGGAGTCAGAAACCTAAGCCTAAGACCACCAGAGGATCACTGCCCACCTTTTGCCGTACCCAACTCAATCATAACAATACCAAGGTACGGGTTAGTATATAAGGATCCTGCTGGTCAAGTAAGACTTTTTGTGGAAATGGACTGTCAGAAGTATGCAACCAGTACTCTGAACAAGTTCAGATCAATCCTAGAAAAGAACATAGATATTGAGCTTATGGATCGAGAATCAGCAGACAGAATGATCAGAGAAATCGATGCTACAATTGGCTTAAGAGAACTATGCATCAAATTCTATCACGAGCTCAAAGAAGTGGGATTCGACAACAGAAGTTTCAACGACTTCACAAATGCAAATGTCCGAGTCTCATCTACATACCTCTGAAAACTGTAAAATGTCTATGGCATAATTCAAAATGAAAAGAAATGAAATGAATCTTTGAGGTATTGTTTAACCTCTGTCTATTTCTTAGCCTAATCAAGCATAATTCAAAATTTTCATTTTTCAATACTTAGGGGGAGATTGTTAGCTCCAATATTCATAATATTAGAAGTGTTGAAAAATAGGCTAAGTATAGAAGACTTCGACAGAAGCTCTGCCGAATGATCACAGAAGTTCTACGAGGTATCAGCAAAGCTCTGCCGAAGTAAACAAGAAGATGAATCAAGAAACGCCAAGACCAAAGAACGAACTACAGAAGTACTGCTCAAAGAGGACCGAGCCGCAGAACCTATGTCACCCTTGACAGAGCCTCTGCGGTTTATACTAAAGACTTGGAAGATTTACAAATATCTTTCTACTGTTCCAGGATCCGTTCATCCACTTGTTCCAGGCGTGCCGTGACATCAACTACACGTGTCAAACTCTGATTGGGCTCTGTCAAAATTGGAACATGCGCATTCAATGAACATCGTACCTACTACTATTCACCCAATCCTGTCTACTGTAGATCAGTCCTTATTGTCTAAAGTATGTCCCCTTTAGGAGTAGTATAAATAGAAGGTTCATGTGAACTCTTCTATTAAGCTTAACAATCACGAAAATACTCATATATCTTTTAAGCTTTTCACAACACACACACCATTAAACTGCAGATTTCTTGTCAATCCTTTGAAGTTCTTGGTGTTCTTATTATATATCAAATACAGTAATCTTTGAGAAACATATGTCATTTATTCTTTGCTTTATTTGATATTGTGTGATCTTCTACCTTACATTATCTTTCAGTTCTTAAATACGCTTCCGCACCATACAATCTGAACTAACTGAAAGTTAAGATCATTGTGTTAGCAAAAAGGAACCAACAATATATATATATATATATATATATATATATAGATAGATAGATAGATAGATAGATATTGTTACACCATAACCTAAGTTAGCTGATTATATCTCTCCCAAACACAATCAGTGATATCTGTCACACATTCTATTTATGCCAACTTCTATCTTTTAAAATTTCTAAGTTAATCATTTGATTCCATGAAAGGCGTTCCTGGGGTTCATGAACGGGAAGGTTCCACATACAATATTAACTGACCAAACTTTGTGCGTAAGAGAAGCTATAGCGATGGAAATGCCTGTTGCTAAACATGCTTATTGCATCTGGCTAATTGTTGCAAAGTTCCCAGACTGGTTTAATGCTGTTTTAGGAGAACGATACAATGAGTGGAAAGGTGAATTTTATCGACTCTATAATCTGGAGGCTATCGAAGATTTTGAAATAGGTTGGAGAGACAAGTTCAGCCGTTGGGCTGTCCAGATTCAGCCGTAGGCTGCCTGCGGACAGCTGCTGTTGTGGCGTCTGATCTGCTGTTGGTTCAAGGCGTGATGCGGGTCTTGGTCTTCAGGAGTTGCGCTTGGTGGTTTAAGCCTCGCAAACTCACTCCTTGGCGTCGTTTCCTGTTTGATCGACCTTTTTCGCGGTTTTTGGTTAAGTTTTGTTTTGTTTTTCCTGGTTTTGATTGTGGTGTTTTTTGGTTCGTGTTGGCTGTATTGTGACGTTTGTGTTATTTTTGTTGTTGTGGTAATAAAATGTGTGTTGCTGTTCAAATAATAATAATAATAATAATGGGAAGGTGAAAGTATGGGAATAGGCGAAAAGCGTTACATGAAGCTATAATAGGGCTGAAGAAGCAATCCGTAAGGGATATGGGTTTGCGTGTACTTTTGGACGTGACAATCAACTTGATTCCGTCAAAAATCGGTTTCTATGTGGTTGGCAATTTTAATATTAAGGAGCTTCATTTAAGTTTCATGAAAATATTGGAATACACTTACATGGTGCATGTCTATATTAAAACACTATAATTCAGTATCACTAACTATAACAAAAAGGCATACCTCAAATTTTGGTTGATCATTTTATCACATTCATGTTTCTGCGTTTGTCCTTAGATCAATGTTAGTTTGTTATTGTTTTTTTTTATTTAATCTATTTGAAGGTTTTTAGCTCATTGAATTGGACCTGTCAGGCTGTCATCCCCAACATGGTTCATCAAAAACCAACACCAACAATGAACATTGATGCATCTGGTGTGATTAAATAAGAACAACAATCAAGCCAAGCTCATGTCAACTACAAATTCAGTACATTGCATTAGGGATGAGATTGGGACCAGACGGGTACCTAAATGATAGCGAATTAGTTGGTACCCGAAATTTTTGGGAGTAAAAACCGGTACCGAAAATCGTATCGTATGTACCAGTTCGGTTTCGGTTTCAAGCCGAAGGGTACCTAACCGAGAATCAAAGGCACGTGAAAGCCGGTTATAATTTGACTAAGGGTCCGTACCAACGCTTACCCGAGTAAGCGCTCACCCAAGTAAGCGCTCACCCGGGTAAGCGCTTACCGGTAAAATTCAATACTATCACTTACTTATCGGGTAAGATTTTAGTCCACCAAAACAGTATCTTAGGAAACAATTTTTCCGGTAAGCACTAACTGTCGTAAGAGTCTTCGCCATCACTTACCAGGTAAGAATCTCGGTCCTTGTCTTAGCTCACACCGGGTAATATTTTTGGTCCTTACCATATTCATCCGGTAAGGTAATGTGACTTGGTAAGTGCTTACCCAAGTAAGCGTTTGGTAAACGGCCCCTAAGCTTCTTGCTCGATTGAAAAACAACATTTGACAATGATGAAAAAAGTGACCAATCAAATAACTAAATCAAGATTAACGTCATGTTGTATACCCGACCAACGGATGGGTATAACACTAGTAGAAACATGGCTACATGATATCAAGTCAATTCAAAACCATTTCTGTCCCTGCTTCAATCCTTCAATCTCCATATCTTGAGTCATTGATTCAAACATGCATCAATGCAAACACTAGTCGTGCAACCAACAATCAACAAACAACCAGGTGTGCTTAAATTAAATTTACATATAGAAATATGAAAAGATAAGACGATTCAATTGGGGTGTGTATAATTAACTGTCTCATTTATCCAAAATCAGAATAAGAAAGAACCTCACATAAAATACCATAGAATAAGGTATCATTAATTGAGATTCAATATTCCATTCTAAAATGATAGCGAAATGGGGTTCCAAAACAAGTTTTCTTTTTGCTAGACAATGTAAAAGGTTTCATCAAATAAAATGTATCTAATGATGTTTTTAAGGACTGTGAGAAGCTAGCAGGGACTCCAATCACACATTATTATTATCTAGTAACTTGATATTTGGATGATAAACCTTTATTATATATTATCTCTGCCTCCAATAAGTAATAAGGTGCAACACTGCTTGGCATGCATGTTTGTGATAACACCAATTTTTGGTGTTATAGTGGTATTTTTATAGTTTAAATAAAGTTTTTTAGAATTGCTATGTGCCATGAGAAAGCCAAGAAAGTGTGAGAAAAGTAAGTTTTTCCGAGAAAAAGATCGATCACGAGAATCATCTAGAATCCGAGTTTGAAAGTGGTTGGTTGAGAAGTTGTTTCAAACTTTGAAGTAAAAGTCTTGTGTGCAAAACAGTGGCGAAGGTGACTTTGAAGTTTGTTGCTGATCTGAACTGACTTCGCAACTCACCTGAGAGCAGAATCAGGGCTAGTTTTAAGTTGGTTCACTTAAATCAAGTCACTTCACAACTCACCTGAATAGAGCTGGACTTTTTTAATGCCTAAAATTCTAGGGTATGTGCATTCATTCAATCATATCGACTTCTCTCTCCAAGGGGACGACGAAGGACTGATTTGGGGCGATTTTGGCAAGGGGGAAACATCGAATTAAAGCGAGGAAACACCGTGGGAGGAAATTTAAACACCGATTTCTTCCAGATCTTCGTTGGTATTACACAATCAAGGGAGTTTTATGATCCTGGCATTCTTGAGAGAACTTTTCTTTAGATCCATGAACACTTCTACTACTTTGTATGTTAATACCCCCAACATGAACTAATCCTTAGATGTTGGGGGTTGGTTTGATTTTGGTTTGGGCATATGAACATATGATTTGAGACTTTTATCAGTTTTTACTAATTTAATGAAGCATGTGATTTGGGTTTTATTTCTTTTGTGAGTCTGATCAACGTTCATCTGATTTGTTCGTTATCAATTAAGTTTGAGAGAGTTAATTGCTAACTGGAACTAAAATTACATGCCTAAGGTGAGAAATTGGATAGAGATATACCAAGTAAACCTTAGTCCTGTTAAAATCTTGTTCCTAATGTGTTTTGATTTCATGGGTTAAGATCGAGAGATGAAATTCGTGGTTTCAAAACAAAACCCGTTGTTTCTTGAGAAAGAACAATGACGATTTTAGCGATTGGGTATTCATTAAAAGGAAAAATTGGTAATTGTTCCATGTAAGATGTTCATTTGTGATAACCATATGATTTCAAACCTTCAACTGTTTTCTCCATAAAAAGTTCCCCCAAATCGTTATTGTTTGTTCTTGATTTACTTACCTGCAATTTATTATTTTAAAACCAACAACTCATATTTCGGATCGTTCAGTTAATAGTGAATATAGTAATTGTGATACTCAGTTCCTAGTTCCCTTGGTTCGATACTCGTACTTCCAAGTACTTATTACTTGATTCGACCCGTACACTTGCAGTTAGATTAGGGGGGGGGGGGGTGTAAACCCGCCTATCAAGTTTTTGGCGCCGTTGCCGGGGAACTAATTTGCACTGATAGCACTTCCATCTATAAACGCTATTACATTGAACATCTGTTTTTATTTTTATTTACTTTTATTCAGTTTTTGGGTTGCTAATTTTTGTACTTTCATTTTCAGGTACTAATTGGTTTATGCCAAGAAGAACCCGAGGGAAAGGCACAGAACCGATCGATCCAAAGATTGAAAGAACAACTCGCCTATTACGAAAAGCAACCAAAGTCAGAAGACAACTGAGAATGGGCGACGAAATCCCTGTCAACAACCCACCTCCGCCTCCTCCGGCAAGAGTTCCGATGCGGTCATTTGCCAATCCGAATGTGGAAACCGCACGCATGGGCATACAACCTCCAACAACTGGCGTGAATTACTTTGAAATAAAGCCGAGCACGATTGTTATGGTGCAACAACACCAATTTGGAGGAACACTGATAGAAGATCCTCACGGACACGTCCGTGCGTTCGAACGGATATGCAACACTTTCAAGATCAACGAAGTGAATGAGGATGCAATCAAGTTACGTTTGTTCTGCTTTTCACTCAAGGGCAGAGCAGAGACCTGGATAGAAAACCTACCGACATATCTGATCTGAACCTGGGCGGAATTGAAAGCTGTGTTTCTCCAGAAGTTCTTTCCACCGGTTAGGATCGGCCAACTTTTGGCGGACATCACGCATTTCTCTCAATGGGATCAAGAACACTGTATGAAGCATGGGAGAGGTATAAGGACATGCTGAAAAAATGTCCTCATCATGGACTACATGGCTGGGTTGTCATCCAGACATTTTTAGTGGACTTCACCTGCAGTTTAAGAATGATATTACAGCTGCAGCGGGTGGAGCTCTAATGGATAAGTCATACGAGGAAGCATGTGAGTTGATCGAGAACCTGGACGAACACAACTATGCCACTCCGAGATCAGCAGTTAGACGTGTTGCTAGCGTACAAGAGAATGAGGAGTTGAAAGCCATCAAGGCTTAGTTGGCCGCACTCACCAACCAATTGAAAGGGTCTTCTATCCAACCAACATTTATGGTGGAAGAGGGTATGTCGGGGATGGCTCCACCGGTGAACGAACCTGAATAGGTCCAATTCCTACAGAATCGGAACAACCGGCCACGAAACGACCCATTTTCTAATACATACAATGAAGGATGGAAGAGACACCCGAATTTCTAGTGGAGTCAACCACAAGGCCAACCGAAGGAAACCATGGCCCAACAACAACAACATCAATACAGTAACAATTCCAACTTTAATAATTCTTTTCAATCTAACAATGTTTATCGCCCTCCAGGTTACAACCAAAGGAAGTTTGACGAAGGGGAATCTGGGGAGAAGAAACCGGGACTAGATGACATGATGATGAAGTTCATGTCCAAGATGGATAGTACTGTCGAGGGATTAGCCGGTACGGTAAGTACGGTCAAGGCAGCTACTGATCAGAACACGGCTTCGATAAAGCTCCTTGAAAGGCAAGTGGGGTAAATTTCTGAGGCCCTACAAAATCGAGCTCCCGGACAGTTTCCTAGTCAAACTAAGAGGAAACCACGGGAGGACTGCAAGGCCATTCACTTGAGGAGCGGTAAGGAGTTGATCAAAGACCCGACACGAGAATCCTCAACCGAGGACACTAGAGTTAAAGGTAGTGAGGATGAGCCTGTAGATGTGGAAGAGATGAAAGCTGACGAGGAGATAGTGATGGAGGAGCCGCAAAGCGAGGAGAAAAAGAAAGAGCAAGCAAGTGTTCCAAAGCAATCGCCGGTTAAGCCGATCGCACCGAGAGTGCCCTATCTTAACAGACTTAAAGCACATAAGGATGATGTTAATTTCTCTAAATTTCTTGATGTATTTAAAAAGTTACATATTAACATTCCTTTTGCAGATGCTCTGCCACAAATGCCCTCATACGTGAAATTCTTGAAGGATATCCTCTCTAATAAAAGGAAGATTAAGGAGCATGCGACGGTTGCACTCACCGAAGAGTGCAGTGCGATAATCCAGCACAAGCTTCCCCCAAAGCTTAAGGATCCAGGGAGTTTTACTATCCCTGTTCATATAGGAAAATTTGAATTTAGTAAGGCTTTATGTGATCTTGGAGCAAGTATTAATTTGATGCCTTTGTCTATTTTCAGAAAACTCAGACTTGGGGAAGTGCAGCCGACTAACGTGACATTGCAGCTTGTCGATAGATCAATTAAGTACCCGTATGGCGTGATTGAAGACGTGTTGATCAAGGTGGACAAGTTTTATTTCCCGGTTGACTTCGTGGTCCTCGATATGGATGAAGACAAAGAAATACAATTGATCTTTGGCTGACCATTTTTGGCCATGAGAGGAGCTTTAATTGATGTTAATGAAGGCAAACTGACACTCCGAGTGGGCGATGAAGAAGCAGTTTTAATGTTTTTCGGGCAGCTAAACACAGAATGGAATCAGATGAGTGTTACCGAGTGGATGTGGATTCCTTGATTAGAGAAACATGTGGCCTTCATGTTTTTGGTGACCGATTGAAGAATGTCTTAACGGGTACCGATAATGATCCGGGAAGTGAATGTGTTATGCAACTAAATGCATTACCAACTTTTAAGGGCCCACGAAGTCCAATTGTCGAGAGTTTGGGTGCACCAACTCCCAAATCAGAACCTTCATCGAAGATACATCCAAAGCTTGAACTCCAGCCATTACCTTCTCATCTCGAGTATGCTTACTTGGGAAAGGAGGAAACATTACCGGTGATCATCTCATCTCACCTAACTTCGGACAAGAAAGAGAAGTTGCTAAGAGTTCTCCGAGAGCACCAAGCGGCAATTGGGTGGACAATTACGAATCTTAAGGGATTAAGTCCCACCTTTTGCACTCACAGAATCAACCTGGAAGATGGTCACCGTCCACAGCCAACCGCCACCGACACACCCTCTCGATCGCTCAATCTCTCACCTCTCTAAAGCCTCTCCCTTTTGTCCTTTCTCTTGGTCGATTGCAGACCTGCAATCGTCCTCACCATCCCTATCGCTCTCTCTCGCTGCACCACAACCGCCATCCCTCACAGACCTCACTCACGATGTGTTGACCTGCAGATTGATTACCCATCTTCCCTCTGTCAATTTCTCTCACAGACCACAGCCGACCACAACCGACCCCTCACGATTTCATCCCTAGTGCCCATCACAATCGCACTCTACAACCTAGTTCACTCTCTATCTTGATTCCATAGCACGACAGTAACAACACACATCCAGTTCTAATCAATTTTGCTCATAAGAGCCCCAATTGATTTCCGTTTTTCGTTTATGGTCACAATCACACAAGGTAAACCTTCTTCACGCTGTTACTAGATCCAAGTACTTTGTCTGATAGGTGTTTGAGATTGATCTGCGTTGTTAATTTACGAGATAGTCTATTGCCTCTAGAATTCCAACACCTTTTGACCACGCAATTCGGTTCAACTTGGAAAATGATGTTATGAAAAGTAATCAGTGTGTTTGGTTTTTGAATAACTCACCATTCAGCAAAGTTATGCCTACGTACCACTTGCTTTGGTTTAACATGTATGTATGCTTTGTTTCGTACTCCTTTGCCTATTTGTGTGTGGTTCATGGTTTATGCTAAGCCCTAGAGTTGTATGGTTTGATTTGTAGTTCACCGTGTGAGTTAAATTCGTGTGGCATTAGGAGCCTATGAGTGAATGCATTTTGGTCAAAATGTGAAAACATGTCTCGTCCTATGAGTTTTTGCAATGAGGCTGGCATTTTCATCCAAAGTTGCGGCTACTTGCACAATTGTCACTTACTTAGTGAAATCTTGGTATTTTGTTCCTGTACATGTGCAATCTTGGTATGTTGATCTCTTCAATTTTGTACTTGCGGCTTGTTATATTTGATGGCACCATGGTGTTGGTTTTCACACATGTAAACCATTATTGGCTTGGCACTTGATGAGTTCACCTTGATAGGCCAAATCATGCATGAACGGACAAACAAACCTAGGTTTGGGGTTCCGGGTTTTATTCTTTTTGTGATCACACCTTTATCGCTATGCATACCACATGGTCACAAATTCTTGCACCACGGGTACACATGTTCACTTCTACATGCTTTCTTGGTATCTTACTTGTTGATAATTCAAACCTAGGTTAACACCTAGGTTTAGGGTGGGCGTTTTTGGTGGACCTCTTAAAACCTTAGCATGGGCCCAACCTGGGCCTTGGCCTAGGTTTGGGGTGGCCGATTCGCCATCCACTTTCGGTATGCACAAGGTCCAAACCTAGACAAAGGTCTAGGTTTGGGGTTTCTCTTACTATCCTACTGCTACTAATAATTGTAATCTTTATTTTTCAGGAAATGGGGAGAACTAAACCGACCACCACCACACCGAGATGGCCCAAGTACGACATGCTCAAGCCTGCAGAAAAGACAAACCTTCGTTACTGCATTCACCCGAAAATTGAAACACAGAGGGAATTAATGAAGACGAGAGACATATGTGTAGATAGAGGGATTTGCCTCGATGGTTTTCTGGGAGACTCGACGATTCCGTCTACAATTCACAGCTTCGGATGGGAACACTTTTGTGCCACCCGTGGTAACTACGACCCGGATATCATGCGTGAATTTTATGCGGCACTCAATGCGGGAATCTTCAACGAATTTGGAGAGGTGTGTATGGGGGACACAACTATAGTGATCACACACGAAGCAATATGATCATTCTACCATCTGCAACGTTTTGAAGAGTCCGACCTAAGGAACATGCTTGGCGGGGTTCCAAGAATTGAAGGAGTTGAAGATAGAGAAGAAAGAAGTGATTTAATTGCGGGGGGACTAAGGCGCAATGGATACTCTCGATGGACGTCGAACACAAAGCTTAAGAAAAGTGAGCTACGTGTCGACACTGCTTTCTGGATGGTATTCTTAAAAGCAAGTGTCATACCATCCAAGCATACCAATGTGGTCGATTCAGCAGTGACGAGTACTCTTTTTCATTCAGAACGGGATGGCAATGGACATCCCCCAGATCATCAGACTTGAAATTTTAGATGCGGCTAGATCCAAGGATTTAGGAGTATTTCATTTCCCATGCCTTATCACTCACTTTTGTAAATCTGCAGGTATACCATCGCGAGCTCCATGTGAAACCTCAACAGACTTCACGCGCTGCACATACAACTTGCAGGTTACATATTGTGGGAAACTAGAGGTACAAAAGATGCATGCTAGGAGTATCTCCCCATGGCAGTAAGATAGGCCAATAAGCAAACTGCCGCCTCAGATGATGATGATACTGATTATGACCCAGAAGAAATACCTACCCTGCCATCCAGACCGCTGTTGAATGCTTCCAGTCAAGACATGTCCATTCTAACCCGCTTGGAATCGAAGGTTGACTTTGCAATCAAGGAGATACAAGCCTTACGAACGAGTGTTGAGCACATGGAAGCATAAATGGAGAATTAGGGTTCTGGCCAAAGAGACCATACCAGCGAGAGCATCCAGCCTCAAAAGCGCCGCCAAGCACCCGCCTCGTCTTCTAAGAAACCCCAGTACTACCATTCTTATGATCTTGATGATGTCTCTGATTCGATATTTGTTCTTTTACTTTTGGATGTCCGGATGACTGTAATGGTTAACCATACCTTTACTATTCTCACTGCCACTATCGGATACGGGTACTACTTCTAGCTATATCATGATTGTTGCATCTATTTTCTGTCATTAACTTGCCTCACAGTTTCTACAACTCAAAACCAAGCTTGCACATTGGGGACAATGTGTCGGTAAGGTTTGGGGTTGTAGTCCGGGCATACTAATCGGGCATATTGTAGTATTGCACTTTAAATGCACAGGTCTGTCAAGCATAATTTTTTTAGAGGACCATCGGCATCGGAATTCATGAAGCACTTAAGTATAAACGACTTTACATTGTTTTGAGAATCTAAGAACGAAGATATAGTCCTAAAAATGATTGGGAAATTGCATGATTAATGACATTGGTGTAGACCACTCAACAGAGAGATTTGAGCCTAAATGACGTACTTCATTGCGAGGGATTCAAACACATAATTCTGATACACTTTTCGAATTCCTTGTCGTGGTTATAGACTGATCTCGCTATAATATAGCATTGAGTAGCAAAGACGACCATCAGGATATCGGGTAAGGGTATAGTAACCTCATCGTGTGGACCTTAAGAAATGATTCCAGGCATTGTGTGTAATTTTAAGCCCGTATTTATCTATCGCCCCCCTTGACCGATTGTGTGTGCACTTAAGCCCCTTGCAGCCAAACACTCACCTAACTTTTCAGTTCAAATCCCACCATTAAACCCGAGCCAAGAGCCTTAGCCAACCCTTATCCGATAATGTGTCAATCATGACCGAGAATGAATAGGGGAAAGTAGAGCAAGAAAGAAGATGCAGGCCAGTCAGAAAGAGAAAGATATATAAAGAAATTGGGGCATTTTACCTCAAGTGTTAGAAAAGGGGGCAAATGTTGCCCCATTCAAGAAAAAGAGGGCCAATGCTGCCCCGCACATTTTTTTAGAAGAGATACAAATAAATAAGAGGGTCAAAGCGACCCTAGTGATGACAAAAAGGGCCAAGTGATAGAAGAAAAAGTCAGAAAAGTTCATAACTGCTCAGAGATTGACACATTCAGGATTTTTGATCTGTTGTACCCTTCATATCATAGCCATAACCCTAGCCCCATTACAACCCAACAAAAGACCTGGATGATCTTCTGGAATACTATTACTTTTACCGATAGTCCTTGTCTTGTTACTTAATTCCTTCTGATATCACTTCTTTGTGCATTTGTACGTTTTCATGTTTAGTTGCTCATGCTATTATCTCGTGAATTATTGTACATAACCTCCAAATGCATGACAACCTAGGTTCGAGTGTAAAGAGAGTATCCCGTGAGGTAGGGTCGAGGTGAAATCCTCCCCGAAAGTGTGATGACCTAGTTATAATTAGGTATGGTGTCACTGTTCTTAGTTCAATTTTCAATGTTTATGACTTGATTACTTTTGTTGAAGACTGGAAACCGATTACCTCGTCCTCCTACTTTGTTTTAATTGCTTGATAACCAATTGAGTTCCCCGATAAGTATACCCGTCGGTCCTTTGTGAATTTAAAGCTTTGTTTTAATCCGTTTTTATTCTTTTTTACGCTAATTTGCTTGTGGACAAGCAACGCTTGGTTTGGGGTTGTTGATAACACGAACTTTTGGTGTTATTTTCATATCACTTTTCAAGTTATATTGCTTATTTCCATGTAAATTAAGTGGAATTTTTATAGTTTAAATCAAGTTTTTCAGGAATTGATATGTGCCATGAGAAAGCCAAGAAAGTGTGAGAAAAGTAAGTTTTTTTCGAGAAAAGATCGATCACGAGAATCATCAAGAATCCGAGTTTGAAAGTGGTTGGTTGAGAAGTTGTTTCAAACTTTGAAGTAAAAGTCTTGTGTGCAAAACAGTGGCGGGAGTGACTTTGAAGTTAGTTGCTGATCTGAACTCACTTCGCAACTCACCTAAGAGCTGAATCAGTGCTAGTTTCAAGCCGGTTCACTTAAATCAACTCACTTCACACCTCACCTGAACAAAGCTGGACGTTTTTAATGCCTAAAATTCTAGGGTTTGGGCATTCATTCAATCATATCGACTTCTCTCTCCAAGGGGACGACGAAGGACTGATTTAGGGCGATTTTGGCAAGGAGGAAACACCGAATTGAAGCATGGAAACACCATGGGAGGCAATTTAAACACCGATTTCTTCCAGATCTTCGTTGGTATTACACAATCAAGGGAGTTTTATGATCCTAGCATTCTTGAGAGAACTTTTCCTTAGATCCATGAACACTTCTACTACTTTGTGTGTTAATACCCCTAACGTGAACTAATCTTTAGATGTTGGGGGTTGGTTTGATTTTGGTTTGGGCATATGAACATATGATTTGAGACTTTTATCAGTTTTTCCTAATTTAATGAAGCATGTGATTTGGGTTTTATTGCCTTTGTGAGTCTGATCAACTTTCATCTGACTTGTTCGTTATCAATTAAGTTTGAGAGAGTTAATTGCTAACTAGAACTAAAATTACATGCCTAAGGTGAGAAATTGGATAGAGATATACCAAGTAAACCTTAGTCCTGTTAAAATCTTGTTCCTAATGTGTTTTGACTTCATGGGTTAAGATCGAGAGATGAAATTCGTGGTTTCAAAATAAAACCCGTTGTTGCTTGAGAAAGAACAACGACGATTTTAGCGATTGGGTATTCATTAAAAGGAAAATTTGGTAATTGTTCCAGGTAAGATGTTCATTTGTGATAATCATAGGATTTCCAACCCTCAACTCTTTTCTCCATAAAAAGTTCCCCAAAACCGTTATTGTTTGTTCTTGATTTATTTACTTGCAATTTATTATTTTAATACCAACAACTCATATTTCAGATCGTTCAGTTAATAGTGAATATAGTAATTGTGATACTCAGTTCCTAGTTCCCTTGGTTCGATACTCGTACTTCCAAGTACTTATTACTTGATTCGACCCGTACAATTGCGGTTAGATTAGGGGGGTGTAAACCCGCCTATCAGCACCATGGTCCACTTATTATATAGGGCTACAATCACTGTTACCACCAAACTCACCACAATTACTATAAAAAAGATATGATGTAATGCACATACCATCTCATAATTGCTTGTTCTCCTGTAAAATATATAAGAAATAGTTCGTTGATGGTTGCCATAGATTTTTATATCATCAGTCTTTACAAATTAAAATGTCACATTTGAAACAAGATTTATATTTATATTAAAAAAATTGATCATTGTGTGTGTGTATGTGTTTATATATATACATACATATATATATATATATATATGTATATATATATGTATGTATATAAGCCGAACTTGAATTTCACCCAGTTGGTGGTTGTTAAAGGCTTCAAAACCACCTGCCAGATACAACAATACATCAATATACTACTTTCAACCTTTCATTTTTGTCGTAAATCATGTTCTTGATTCTTGGTGCAGGTCTATCTATAGCACCAACGAAATAGCAGAGATCTTACTAGAGAAAGGCCATCGAACATCCGAGCTTATTCAAAACACTACATATCACAAAACAAATAGTAAAGATCCCCAAATTAAAGTAAACAAATTCAAATCGGTTTCAAACAATTTAAGAAACTATCACCAATTGCTTAGCCCTAAAAAACCCCTAAAAACTGTATCATCGATAAATTAAGATGGTTCATCGATAAGTAGCAAATTCATGAATAAGCACTGCAATTTAATGTTTTTCCTATAAAATTAGAGAGAGGAAAGTAGTTCTAGTGAGGTACATTCAAGTTTTTTAAATTCAAGTTCGGCTTATATACATACATATATATATATATATATATATATATATATATATATATATATATATATATATATATATATATATATATGTATATATATATATGTATGTATATAAGCCGAACTTGAATTTCACCCAGTTGGTGGTTGTTAAAGGCTTCAAAACCACCTGCCAGATACAACAATACATCAATATACTACTTTCAACCTTTCATTTTTGTCGTAAATCATGTTCTTGATTCTTGGTGCAGGTCTATCTATAGCACCAACGAAATAGCAGAGATCTTACTAGAGAAAGGCCATCGAACATCCGAGCTTATTCAAAACACTACATATCACAAAACAAATAGTAAAGATCCCCAAATTAAAGTAAACAAATTCAAATCGGTTTCAAACAATTTAAGAAACTATCACCAATTGCTTAGCCCTAAAAAACCCCTAAAAACTGTATCATCGATAAATTAAGATGGTTCATCGATAAGTAGCAAATTCATGAATAAGCACTGCAATTTAATGTTTTTCCTATAAAATTAGAGAGAGGAAAGTAGTTCTAGTGAGGTAAGAATGATTAATTTCTACATTTCAACATCCACTTCGAGTTAAATTACTACAATACAGGCTATAAATTCATGAAATGAAAAGTGAAACCCCACAACAATCAAACACCATAATTCTAATAAATCATAAAATTTCAATTTTAAACCGAAAAATGTTTAGAATTATAAACAATGATTCAAAACACTGAAAAAGTTTGAAAAATACCTGGTTGTTTTTCAAGAGCTTCCTCCTTGATGACTGTAGCTTTAGAATTCAAACCCATAATATCCCTCTCCATTTTTCAAGCTGAAAAATGGATTTCCCGTAAAATAAACGAACTTGGGAATTTATAGATGAAAAACCCAACTACTGGAAAGATATAAACATTAAGGGGATGTTTGGGATTGCTTATTTTAAGGGCTTTTTGACTTATTCCGGTGCCAAACCGGTGATAAGCATTTTCAGTGTTTGGATGAGGAAAAAGAAAACTGATTATACCGGTACCAAACCAGTGATAAACACTTTTCCATTGGTCAAATGATTCTATGACCACAGATTATAATGCAAAAACATTAAGTAAATTGTGTATAAACTGACCAAGAATCAAGGCAGCAGGCACCAAACCACCGGTTTTCGACCGATCAGCTGGGAATCCGTTGTAGTCGACTGCATCGACCACCGTCCAACGCATTTTTCTTTCCTGAAAACATACAAAAACAGTTTGATTTTAGCTAGGGTTTCAAAGGATCAAGATTGGAGTCCCAAAAGATCAAGATTTAGGGTTAATAGAAACTGATGATAATGTTAACCATTGTTTCTTCTTTCAAAGTCACTCTATAAATACCAATAATACATATAGATATGTGTGTGTGTGTGTTGGTCCCGAAGGGTTATACAAGTTTGTAGAAGGGGGGGGGGGGGGGGGGGTTGAATACAAACACATATTTTTATCTTTAAAATTGTTTATTGATATATATCAAACAATTTACAGTTTGTTGCGGAATAAGATCAAGTTAAAAACCTAATCTAAACAAACTATTAGAATCACACAGAATTCTTGCACTAAGAGAGTGTTTTCTTGCACAAAGTATTTCAGCGAAGGAAGCAGCACATCAAAATGAAGTAGGGTTTCCTATTTATACTACATGCATTTAATGCAAGTCAGTACAACTTTACACGTGGCAGCGTCTGGTTGGTTGCATGAATTTGACTTTAGCAAACATCCTTTTTGGCCGTATGATGAACAGTGTAGTTGCAGAGTGGTTTGTACGATCCTGGACAAGGGATGTCCTTCTGACAAATCATACGGGGCGTGCAAGGAGATAAGACAAAAGTTGCTTGTAGAACAAGCTTCATGATCAGCGAACACTAAATGTATCTTTATCACCGAATGATAAAGTTCAGCTCTCGCTGAAGTCTTCTACTTGAAACTTCGCGTGAAATGGTCAAGTCTTGTCTTCGCTGATATCTGCATCAGGTCACTAGTAGACTTAGTCACTCCTTCTTCAGCTTGGTCTTCGATTTCAACTTTGAACTCAGTTGTCGCGAGTCTTGTCTTCAGGGATCATAAGAAAACAATTACAAGATGAACTTTGTTAGCTTCAATCTTCCTAATCATATAAGTATTTAGAAGTAGTGAAAAATAGGCCAAGTGAAGAAAGCCTCTTACAGAGGCTCTGCCGAACTTACCGAGAGATCAAGGTCAAGAAGCTACAGAAGCTACAGAGACGTCCTACAAAAGCTCTGTCATACGCGCAAAGAAGACCAAAGACACGGAATCCGGTAAAGACTGATCTACAAAGGACCATACCGCAGAACCTCTGTAACACTTTACAGAGCCTCTGCGGTCCTCACTAAAGACTTGGAAGATATTTATAATATCTTGCTACTGTTCCTGGACCTGTTCATCAACTTGCATGGCAACGTACCTTGTCCAACTTCAACGTGTCAAACTCTGAGTGGACTCAATAGGGCCTAGTACAACATAGACGTCTGCGGCATTAAATGCAATAAAGCACGTTCAACTATTCATGCCGTCCGATCAATAGTAGCTCATGCTTTATGGTCCCCTTGTAGTAGTATATAAGGAAAACTCATGTTGAGTTCTTCCTAATCGAGAATCAAGAGATAAAAACATCACAAGAACACATAGCTTATACACTTTGAGAGTCATATCTGTTTTAAAGCTTTGCTTACTCACTGTTCTTAAATCTGTTCTTAATATATATATATATTCAGTAAACTTTGAGATATTATTTCCTGTTCACTGTTTATTTATATTATGTTCTAAATCTATCAAACATATCTGATAGTTCTTCAAATACGCTTCCGCATCAAAACATAAACTTGAACTAATAGATCTGATAATCTTGTTTAAACAAAACGGGAACCAACAATTGGTATCAGAGCTTAGCTTGATTTTCAATATCAAGTGATCCTCGTTTGACAACATTATTGATAGATTTCATTTTGTTTTTAACCTACTCTTCATCATAATTAAAAAGGTTTCTGTTTTCCTATCACTCTTTGATTCATTCTGATAGAAATCATTTTTCCAGGTTAGAACACCATTAAAGTAATTCTGGATATTAGTTAGTACCCAGAAATCCTTCCAGATCTTCATACTCATAAATCTTTCATCATATTATCCTTTCTGAACCCCTGAAAAACTCTTACAATGACAAATACCATTAATTTTTTCACTGCTGGCTCATTAACCAAACCTCCTACTCTCCTTCGAGATGAGTATCCTCAATGGAAGATAAGAATGGTTCATTTCTTTGAGGGTACTGAAAAAACTCTCAAACAATATCTTTACAATCCTCCTCCGGTCCCTATGATAACTATGCCACGTGTACCAGCTACTGCTGAATCTCCTGAAATCCCTGAACATCAAAAACCTAAGCCAAAAGGAGAATGGTCAAATAAAGATAAGGCAGGAGATGAAGTTGCACAGAAAACAAAAAGAATATTAATCATGGCTATCCCCAACGAACTTTTTCAATCCTTAGATGCATGCGAAACAGCGCACGGTCTTTGGAAAGAATTAGAAAGACAGTTGGAAGGGGTGCTAAAACACAGAAGAACCGAATGGCACAATACATAAATGAATATCATGCCTTCAGAGCCTCTGCAACAGAATCTCTGCAAACAACATACGACCGATTCAACTCCCTCATAAACAAATGCAGAAAGTCTGGCATTCACAGAACCTCGGAAGAAAAAATAACGTCATGTTTCTAAAGAGCCTGAATGATGAGTGGCTTCAATTGTCTATGTCTTTACAAACAAACCAAGATCTAGACTCATGGACACTCTCTGATCTCTATGGAACACTAGCTGCACAAGAGCCACAAATAGCACAGGCTAAAACACTAACCATTGCACCATACGCATTGGTTAGTAAATCATTAGAGGCTACAGAAAGACCGAGAAATGAGAGAGCAACAGAGGAGAAGAAGAAGGAGAAAAAGAAGATAGTAATGATTGATAGCGAAGAAGACGAGCTGATAGAGGAAGAGATAACTCTTGCGTCATTAGCTAAATCATTGGCTCTATTGACAAGAGAGTTCAGAGGTAACCAAAGGAATTCTGGAAATGACAGATATAGCAGAGACAACCAGAGCGGTAGAAGAGATGATGGAAGAAGAGAAGAATCGAGTGACCGACAGAGGTCAGACTATAGAAATGATTACCAACAGAGGTCGAGCGACAGAAACTACAGAGGAAATGACCGACAGAGGTCAGATGACAAGGTAGGCCATACACAAGAATGCTACAAATGTGGTAAGCCTGGTCATTACGCAAACGAATGCCGAACAGAGAAAGGTGGAGATCAACAGAAGTCCGACGATCGAACTGTAAACACCTCTCAAGGTTGTTTCAACTGCGGCAAGCCAGGCCATTTCGCGAAAGAATGCATAAGTAGACAAAACCGCCCACAGAAGGACTCAGCTTTTTTAAAAAAGAAGGCTGAATATTGTGCGCAAAAAACCCTAATGGCGAACAAAGGGCATTCTGAAGAAAACAAGGAGGACTTCGAGTCAGACTCTACCTTTGATGATGAATTCACCACCAATGCCCTGTTCTGTGGCATGGCAGAAGTCGACTCCGGCACTGACACTGAGGTATCCATTTCAAACTCTACCTCTTGTACTAAATCTGTAGATAATGATTCAATTAAACTTAACATTGAACTGATTGAACTAAAAGAGATAAATAAAAGCATTCAGAAAAGACTCACCTTTAATAAGAGAGAAGTAAGGCTTCTCACTCAAGAAAAAGCCAAAATTTTTGAAGAAAAGGAAAGAGTAGAAAAATATTGGAGCAAAAATGTAGATACTTTAAAAAGGCAAATTTCTGAATTAACCTCTGCTTTAAAAAACAAAACAAAAGAGCTTTCAGTTTCTAGGAGTGAAACAACTGACATAAGAGCTCTCAAAGAATACTTTCAAAGAGAGAGAGAGGTACTTTGGCAAGATCTTCTAAGAAGAGAAGTTTTACTTAAAAACTATAAAGATGCACAGAAAGTGTATGAAAAAGTAAACTCCCAAATAGCAAGACGAGGTATAGGGTAAAGTGATATTACCTTAGGTGTTGAAAATAAAAGACTAAAACCTCTGTCCTCTCTATTTGTTTTGGGAAAAACAAATAAACCAAATTTTCCAAACTTACTATCTGTAAGTAAAAGGGTTAAAATCTCTGCAGAACCTCACTTGAGGAAACATACGAAGATGATCAATGTGTGGTTTGAAAACACAGATTCATCATCTTCAACCTCTGTCAATAGAGGAATCAAACCAAAGAAATATCTGAAAACACAAGATCAGATTGGTATCTTTAAGTTTGGTAAACCAGAGACTCAAACACAGGTCGCTTTTGTCTGTATGATAAATGTCGAAAAGAAATTATCTGCAAAAGCTCCTGAGTTTAAACCCATCTTTTCAAAAGAAAAACTTAAAGAATCAATTGAAAAAGAAATTTTGGAAGTTTTTAAATCAAATGTTTTAGAAAATCTCTGTACATCTTCTATAGATCAAATTCTCGCTGAAGATATCTCATCAGAAACCTCCGCTATCTATGAAAGTTATTCTACCGAGGAAGAAAGCTCGTACGATACATGCTCAGAAAATCCAGCCTCTGTCGAAAGAGATGACTCAACCTCTGTATATGAGTACGATTCATCCTCTGACGACTCGGAGACTGATTCTAAATCAGGGATAGTTCACTGTGACACGGAGGATGTTAAATTCTCCTCTGAGGTTCTTAACAGAACAATTTCTCCAAAAGAGAAAATCACAGAGATACCTATCTGTCTAGATTTTCTCAAAATGTGTATACAAGTCAAAACCTCTACAGAGCTTGATAATCTAAAAAGGCCTCTGAAAATCCTAAAAGCTCAAAATTTTCAAAACCTTTAAAGCAAATTAAAGAGAATCCCACTTGGCAACAAAAAGGAAAAAGGCCTGAAGCTGACAAATATTTTTCCTCTGTGACAGTGAAGAAAGATGTTCACCACAGAAGAGATTCACAGAAGGCAGGACCTAAACAAGACTTTTGCAAACAACATTCTAGTATTCATAGATCTTCTTGTAATAGGAAATCTAATGTTAAGAAAGAATGTAATACCTCTGTGGTTCAGTTCAATAAATTCAATGAAAAGTTCAAACAAATCACGTCTCATATTAAATACTGTCATTGTTTTGATCTTATGTTCAAATTGAATAATCACTTCTCAAGTCCAGATTGCTTACTCTCCACTAAAATTCAAACTCCAAAGTCAGAACCTAGAGAGAAACAATCTGATTTTTCTACAAAAGATAAAATGTATTTCAAGAATGCTAAGGCAAACTTGAAAAATTCTAACAATATTGGACCCATATGGATATGGGTACCTAAGTCTCTGTGATTGTCTTACAGAAGCGGTTTGTGCCAATTTGGTATCTTGACTCCGGATGCTCAAGGCACATGACTGGCGACAGAAGTTTACTATCCACGTACAAAGAAACACACGATGGTGGATCTGTAACTTTTGGAGACGACAAGAAGGGACACATCAAAGGCTATGGAGTCATACAGAAGGAAAATGTCTCTGTATACAAAGTTGCATATGTGAATGGCCTTAAACACAACCTACTCAGTGTAAGTCAACTCTGTGATACAGGATTCGATGTGTTATTCAAAAGAACTTTCTGCTCTCTGAAAAGTGAAGACACAGGAATGGAACTTCTGCGAGCCGAAAGAAGAGGTGATCTGTATCTGATGAATTTTTGTTCCAAGAACAAGGACAAAGTTTGACTTGTAGCCTGCAAAAGTGAGGAAGCCTGGTTATGGCATAACAGGTTCTGTCACTTGAACTTTCACACCCTGGATAAACTGGTCAAACTTGATCTAGTTAAAGGTTTGCCTAATGTTAAATTTAATAAGGATCATTTGTGTTCTGCCTGTGAAATGGGAAAGCTCAGAAGAGCTTCTCACAGAGGCAAACTAGATGTGTCTTGCACTAGACCTCTGTACATGCTTCATGTCGACCTCTGCGGTCCCATTGCCATACAGAGCCTAGGTGGCAAGAAATACATACTTGTCTTAATTGATGAGTATTCGCGATTCACATGGGTTGAATTTGTCCGAAAGAAATCAGATGTTCCAATCATCTTGATTAATCTAATGAAAAGAATCCAAGTTCTTTATGAATGCAGAATACAGAAGTTAAGAAGTGACAATGGCACAGAATTTAAAAACTCTGTCATTGAAACCTATCTTTCTACAGAAGGAATTTCACAGAACTTCTCTGCCGCACGCACTCCACAGCAGAACGGCGTAGTCGAAAGAAAGAATCGAACGCTCGTGGAGGCCGCAAGAGCTATGCTATCAGCATGCGGATTACCGATGAACTTTTGGGCAGAAGCGATTTCTACCGCTTGTTATACACAGAACCGTTCAACCATTGTGAAAAGACACCTCAAGACACCTTACGAATTGATCAACAAAAGGCGGCCAAACATCAAATTTTTCCATGTGTTCGGAAGTAAATGCTTTGTTTTAAACGACAGAGATTCCAGAGTAAAGTTTGAGGTAAAAGCTGATGAAGGCAAATTCATTGGATACTCTGCCACTTCCAAAGCCTACAGAGCATTCCTTACAAGGTCTCGCAAAATCGTAGAAAGCATCAATGTTTCTTTTGATGATTCATTCCAGAAGACTTCTGAGCAAATCAGTTCAGAACTCGGACTTAAAAGGGAAACCTCTGGCATCTCGCAAACGAAAGAAGACTTAAATCTTCTATTTTTAGAGATGTTCCACGACGACATTGATCCCTCTGTTGGAACAAACAAAGCTTCTGAAGAATCATCTTCCATCGGTTAAATTCCTACAGGTATGACTCTTACTGGTCCAAATAATGCTTCATCTTCTTCTATAAATACTACAGATGCAAATGCCGAGGTAGAGACCGCAGAAGATGAAACAACGAGGAAAACGACCACAGAAGCTGCTGAAAATCAAACTTCACAATCCACAGAGGAACCAATTACAGAGGATATAGAGGACCAAGTCTATATGTCCTCAGAGGAACAAACTCCACCACCTCTCATACCAATCATTCCACAAGCTGTAGGATCAACTACAAAGGCACGCACTACTACATAGGCTATACAATAAAAAGAAGAAGAACAACAAGAAGCCTCTGAAGAAAGATTCGATGACATTGGTGACCACCTTCCACGCACAACTAAGTGGACAAAAAGCCATCCTCCAAGCCAAATAATCGGCGAACCTTTTGACACAGTAAAAACCATATCTGCCACTGCTAATTTTTGTTTCTTTACAAATTTTATCAGTATGATAGAACCAAAGAAGATTTCTGAAGCCCTAGATGACCCAAACTGGGTAGACGCCATGCAAGAAGAACTTCTGCAGTTTGAGCGTAACAGAGTATGGAATTTAGTACCTCTGCCACGAGGGAAACAGTCCATTGGGACTAAGTGGGTCTACAGAAATAAGAAGGATGAAGATGGAGTGGTCATCAGAAACAAAGCACGATTAGTGGCCAAGGGATATAGACAAGAAGAAGGCATAGACTACGATGAGACTTTTGCCCCTGTCGCACGACTCGAAGCAATAAGAATATTCTTAGCCTTCGCAGCCCACAGAGGATTTAAAGTTTATCAGATGGACGTAAAATCAGCTTTTCTCAACGGTGAAATCCAAGAAGAGGTTTACGTAAATCAGCCACCAGGGTTTGAAAGCTCAAAGTTCCCAAGGCATGTATACTACCTTGAAAAGGCTCTGTACGGACTGAAACAGGCTCTAAGAGCATGGTACGAACGACTTTCTACCTTTCTTCTAGTCAATGGCTACGACAGAGGTACAACAGATACAACCTTATTCTATAAACGTAAAAACAGTGAAATAATGCTAGTACAAATCTACGTGGACGACATGATTTTTGGGTCTACTAATACAGAAGAGTGCAAAAGTTTTGAAAAACTCATGCAGAGTGAGTTTGAGATGAGTATGAAGGGAGAATTAACATTCTTCCTAGGACTCCAAATCAAACAATCATCAGAAGGAATTTTTATAAATCAGGCCAAATATGTCTCTGACATTCTTTCCAAGTATAGCCTCTCTGATACCTCTGCAATGAAAACTCCAATGGCCACTGGAAATAAGTTATTCTTAGATCCAGATGGCATCTCTGTAGAATGCACTCTTTACAGAGGCATGATTGGATCTCTATTATACTTAACTGCAAGCAGACCTGACATTATGCATGCCACGTGTCTTTGTGCACGTTATCAAGCTAATCCTAAGAAATCACATTATGATGCTGTAAAGAGAATCTTTAGATACCTAAAGGGGACCAAAAGTCTTGGTCTCTGGTATCCACAGAACTCTGGTTTTTGTCTTAAAGCCTATACAGATTCAGACTATGGAGGATGCATACTCGACAGAAAGAGTACCTCTAGGAGTTGTCAATTCCTAGGTGGTAAACTAGTCAGCTGGACCTCCAAGAAGCAGAATTGTGTCTCAACATCTACGGCAGAAGCTGAATACGTTGCTGCTGCTAGCTGTTGTTCTCAGGTTCTGTGGATGAAGACTCAGCTAAAAGACTACGACCACATCCTACTCAAAATACCCATCTTCTGTGATTCCAAAAGTGCCATTGCCATCTCTGCCAATGCAGTGCAACATTCAAAAACCAAGCATATCGATATAAGGTACCACTTCTTGAAATATCATGTTGAATACGGTACAATCGAGATGCATTTCGTGCCCACAGAATATCAACTCGCGGACTTATTCACCAAAGCTTTAGATGAGAAAAGATTCAATTTCTTGGTGGGTAAATTAGGAATGATCAATATGACGTGAAAATCCTCTGTAAGTATAGCTTATCTTCTGTAAATATGTGTATAAATAAATTGCTTTATTTTATTACCTTGATTGATTTCTCTGTATGTAAATTCTCAATCTTAAAATAGTTCTTGATATCACAGATCTTCTGTGGGTCTGCTCAGATCCTCTGATGACCCCTACAGAACCCCTGGAAAACATGACCTATGTTCTATGCAAAACTTATCATTCTTTGATACAAGCATAGGTCAAGGGGGAGCAAAAGAAAATTACTTAATCTAAAGAGGTGATTAGATCAAGGGGGAGCAAAAAGGGTCCCTGAAATGATCTACAAAGGTAAATCTTTCAAGGGGGAGCCAAAGAAGAGTGTCGATGAATCTATATCAACAGAAGTCAGACATCACTGCCGAGAAAAGGAGAACCAAAAGGTATGTCTCTCGTACAAAAGATTTTTGAAAATAGTTTTCTAGGACACAAATTGTCAAATATGTCCTAAAAATACTGTGAATAACTTGTCAAAAATCAAAAGATCAAAAAGTTTCATAAAATTCGAGTTATGAGAAATTTAAGGTCATAGAGCTTCTGCTGAGCTCAACAGAGGTTCTGCAAGAAATATGCTCCGTGATCGCAAATTTAGCCTCTATCGATCTTTGGAAATGCTATCTCGGAAACCGAATACACACACCATGACCTTCTCGAACAAAACTTTTTTCATAACAGTTTTCTCGGACACCAACTTTCAAATATGTCCGAAAAACATCTCTTAAAACAGATCAAAAATTGGATTATCAAAAAGTTAAATAGAATTTTAGTTATGAGATTTTTTCCCTCACAGATCTTCTGCTGGCCCTGACAGACCTTCTGCAAGTTCCAACAGAGCCACAAAACCTCAGAATAAAAATTCTTCACTAAAATCCTATCGATCCTCTCCAATGCCTTTACAAATGTTTTGGTTAAAGAAGAACCTACAGAGTCGTGATAACAATGAGATATAAGGCATGAACTTCAAGTTTTTCAAAATCACAGAGCTTCTGTAAACCACAGCGATTCTGTCAATCTGCAACTTGGGCATTTCTGTAATAATAACGATTACTTTTACTGAGAGTGAAATTCATATGGCTAAGAACAACCCCACGCGCCTAGCATTAATGGGCCGCGCACGACGTCTTGTCATCCTCTGACATGGCCTACGTGTCTCTTTTTCACTGGGCGTACATGGAACGTTTTCTATGGAAAGTTGAACCCGCCGTTCTAACTCGAGTACGGATTCCAAATATTTATCCATTGCCATATATTTTTACTCTTTCGAATTCTACCATTTTACACTCATATAAAACCCAAGCTTACCTTCTCATAAAACCTTTACAAACTCTCATTCTTCTCCGGCGAAACCCTGCAAAAGCTTGCAAGAATACTATTCTTCTTACCAAATGGCTTCATCTTCTCAAGTTATCTCCCCTGCACACTCTCCCGCGAACTCACCAGAACATTCACCTGCTCATTCGGAACATTCAGAAAACCCCCATCTCGCCAAAAATATTGAACAAGAAGATTCCGGCGACACAGCTGACTTTGCTCCGACCACACATCTTCAAAACTTTATAGGAAAGGATCATTTCGAAAAGGTACTGCCAATCAAATCAAATAATTGCTACTTGGTCCCCTCACCCACTGCTTTCGGCGAAGCCCATGCCCTTCTTCTAAACATCATGGAAAATCATGTCCTCTTCCCTTTACTTTCAAGAACCCCAAACAAAATACCTGTTAGGTATTTGAACCAGTTTTGGCAAAGTTGCCGATATGATAAAGATGATTCTCTTATCAAAGGGTACATCTCCAAGCCTGACAAATCTGAGCATTTGGAAATCAAGTTTAATAGAACAATGTTCTCACTTGAGTTCAACCAACCAACAAGGGGTCTTCTTGGACTGAAGAGATATGCAGAACAACCAACAGACGACGAGCTCTGTCGTTTTGTAGAAATGCTTGGGTACAACACCCAACTTAGGAAGAGAAATGACTTCCGCAGAGGCAGACTACCACCTATGTGGAACACCTTGTTTTCAATCCTCAACAGATGCCTTACAGGGAAGATAGGCAGCATTGACCAGAGCTCGCATCAGATTTTAACCATCATGTATGGGGTCTACTACGATCTCCCACTCGATTACTCGACCATCATGATGCAAGAGATAATCAATACGATCGACAGAAAGAACAACACCAAAAGGGTAAAAGAGAACGATCCTAAGTTTCTACCACCTATGCAATTCCAAAGGATATTGGGAGTCCTGTTCGAACCTCTGTTGATGATACAGAACTGGCCAATGGAAGGGCCGACTCCCAAACAGTTCCCAATGAACAAAAACATCCCCACCGATCATACAGATGGCTACACCCACTGCAGACCTCTATCAAAGAAGCTTCTGAAATATGCCACGAACAAAACCCTTAAGTTAGAGTATATACGCGATCATAGGACTCCAAACCCAAGCCCTGTGACACCCCCGCGTTTAGGTGTCCCCCTAGGAACAATGGTTGTAGAACCCCTCTCTACAGAACAAAGAACCAGAAACTAGCAAAACACTTGGCAATCCAACTTAGCTTTATGGCCAAACGTGACGAGCTCATGTCAAAGAAGTCTTCTTCGAAAACCTCTGCCTCTACCCCAAAGACAAAGAGGAGGAAAACTGCAGAAGGCACCTCCACAAGCGCTGCAGAAGATCAACCTTCACCTCCTCATGCCACAGAAATTGGCTCCACTGCTCCTCCCTCTTCTCCAGAACAGAAGAAGAAAAGAAAATTGAAAACCACAGAGGAAGGGCCACCAAAACCAAAAAGGAGGAAGACCAAAAAGAAGCTTGATAAATTGGTTACCATCGCAGAAGAGGAAACAGCAGAAGAAGGAACTACAGAAGAAGAGGTCGCAGAAACCCGGGTCGAAGAAACTGCAGAAGAAGAAGTTGCAGAAGAGGGATATCTATCACCTTATCAATCCCCAGATAGATTCGCTCATCAAGGCAGCTTAAATGATTTTCTTCAAAACCCTGAAATTGCCAACACCCTAAATACAGCTGGGTGGACGGCACAACCACTTGACCACCACACCACAGAAGAACAAGACTTCTCTATCTCTGGAATTGACACCAATCTGCAAGAAGATGATCAAACCCCCAGAGATCAACCATCTGAAACCCCTAATATTCTACAGAACCCATTCATCCAACAGGGACTGGACGTCCATAGAAGGAGTCCAAACCAGGCCTCAGAAGCTGAGTGGAATAGAGATGAGGTTACAGAGGTTTTAGAAAGAATGGAAGGAAAAGAAAAAGAAAAGGAAAAAGATGTCGAAGTTGTAGAGGTCTCAGAGGTAGATTCAGATGAAGAAGAAGCTGACCAAATACGAAAAGGTCTCTATCATCCACATATCATGCAATTATACGACTCTCATCCAATCTACGACTTCTTAGTCACAGAGCCAGGAACTACAACAGATGTTAGGGAAGAAGCACCAAGCCATAGGATAGCGACAGAGACTGAAATGATAAATAATGAAGTAGTGCTTGGATGCCTACCAGAGGAAGAAACAAGAAAAGATGCCGTAGAAGCAGAAGGCACACATCCCTCACCCCCTCCCAGTGCAACCCACACATCTAACTCCGCAGGTCTAGCTGCAGAAGGAGTTATTGAAAAAGAGCAGCACAGCTCGATCCAAACCCAACCCATCCAGCCAGAGGTCACTCTTTCGACTTCTGCGCCCACAGATACCGGGGAATCCATTCCTAGGGAGTCTCCTCAGAGAGACTCTTCTATAGTTCGTGATCAATCGCCCCAGATCACACTAGAACACCCTACAGAGGAATTCGTTTCCTCTGCCACGCACAATTTAGGGCCAAAACTTCTTTCAGAGAGAAGTAGTGAGCACAAAGACGAAGAGACTCTAGATTAGTCTCCAAGTCAACAGAAGAACATTCCGATACCCACCTCTGGAGTGGATTTGGACACTGTTCTTCACAGAACTTCTGTAGAGATCGAAACTCAGGTTTCTTCTCGAAGATCAGAGAGAAATCCTTCCACCCCCAACGTACAAACAAGGGTGAACGAAGGTGTCCCAGGAACAGGGACTCACTCTGGAGAAGGGGTTGTTCCTCCAGAGGTTACACCAGGGACACAAGTATCAAGGGATGAGTTCCAAACCCTTGTCACCTCTGTGAACCAAACCATGAAAGAGTTGCAAAGCTCTTTCACATCTTTTACAGAGACAACATCAATGGCCTTGCTAAATCTGAACACCAAAATGGACAATCTGTCCACAGAGGTGAAATCCGCCATCACAGAGATGAAGTCTTCTGCTCAAACAACTGCCACAACTACAACCACTTCTGCTGCTAAAGATTTCAGAATAGCCGCAACATCTGCATTCAAGGAATCAGTCAAGCATTTCCTTGAACAAATGAACAAGCAATCCAACAAATCAAAGGGCATTACACCTACAGATCTACAGAACGCCCTCAAACACATACAAGAAGAGGCAATGCGCAACACTAAAATGATGCAGCCAAAGGACTACATGACCAGAGCACAGCTAACAGAGCTCGGGCATAATGTCATAAACCAGGTCACAGAAGTCATCGTCTCTTTCACTACTGCAAATGCCAACTACGTCAAAGAATTCAGAAAGAGTGTCGGCAGAGCTTGCAACTCTAATCGGCCTCTATGATGATGTATGTGCGAAGTTGATGGTCGCAGGAGCAGAACTACCAAAGAAACCCAAAGCTTCCTGCAGAGCAGAGGGTACTTCTGATAAGAGTCAGGATGACTCTGATGATGACCATCCTGGTCCATCAGATCATCCTAAGGGGGAGAATATAAGGGAGAAAGCTACGACCAGAGGACTATAAGCTCCACCAATCGTAGCAGAACCAATCAGCCAAGCCCCTCCACAACAAACCAAAGATCAACAAACTCAACAGACCACATAGACAACACCCATCTCTGTGGAATCAACCGCTGAAGAAACCCATGTACCAGAAGCTCAAAAGACCACAAAGGCAACACCCACCTCTGTGGAATTCCCTACCATGTTTGGAGTAGCTTTCAACATCTGTCATCCTCCATAGAAGAAGATCTCCCCTCCCAAACTACAAAACCAAAAGAAAAACCCCAATCCATCCCAAGAAGAAAGTCCATTGCCCACAAACCAAAAAGAGCAACGACCTCTGCTTCTTCTGTTCTAAGGAATATGCACAAAACAATGACTGAACGAATGGCGCAGAGAGAAGAAGAAAGGCACAGGTTCACATTAGCTTTCAAAATGGCAAGAAGATTTGATATCCAACCTTCACCAACAGAAACCAAGCTAACAGAAGAAGTCACCAAAGAACCTCCAACAGAGGTTACAGAGCAAATCAAGCCAACAGAACCAACGCCACAAAAGTCCCCTAAAAACCAAGTGTCAAAACCTACAGAGGCAACCCCCATCATTCCAACAGAAGCACCAACAACCAAACCTACAGAAGCAACAGGTTATGCACCTCAAAAAGCCAATGACAAGGGCAAAGCAATACTGACAGAAGAGCCCAAGAAAAAAAAATCATTGCCTAAGCCTACAGAGAAATTGATGAAAAGCGCGTTTGATGCCTTTCAAACTCCAAAGCCTGAAGAAGAGGACTGGGCATATAGATTGAAGCCTCTGTCAGACATTCCTCTATCAGGAAGAGCTGAAGAAGTTGTTAAAAAGATGGGAAGTCTCAGAAGAGAAGTACCACAACCTGGTCCAACACAAGAAGAAATGGAAGAAGTGGTATACAAATACCTCAATAAACAATCTTTTCAGACCAATCATCCAACAGATCATGTGACAGATCCAAAGATCAGAGAAGAATTTGACAACGTTTTCACCAGGACAAAGCCAAGAACCAAAGCAGACGTCTTCTCAGTCCACTAGATCAAAAAGGTAATTTTCTGTAGATACTCCTTCACCAGAACCTATCCAAGGGTCAGGTACAATATTTACAGAGTCAGAAGGGTAAACAATTCAGAAACCACCTTCGCTGATGCTGACCTAAGGAATCTGAATCCCTATGATCTACCTGACCTTCTGCAATGGACGAAGGACAACTACAACACAGAACCAAACACCAGAGCATATCAAGTGTTGAGAAAAGCAATGAGGGAAAGGCTTCTGATCTACAGTCTGACAGACTTTCAGCTGGGAAAGGATCTTGGTCTCAAACATCTGAACCTACGACCACCAGAGGATCGCTGCCCACCTAACGCCGTGCCCAACTCAATCATTACAGAACCAAGGTTCGGGTTAGTATTTCAAAACCCACAAGGCGAAGTCAAACTTTTTGTGAGCATGGACTGTCAGAAGTACGCAACTAGTACTCTGAACAAGCTCAGAGCAAACCTTGTAAAATACAGAGATACCGAGCAAATGGATAGAGACGCTGCAGATACCTTCATCAGAGAGATTGATGCGACAATACGCTTAAGAGAACTCTGCATCGGTTTCTACAAAGAGATCAGAGAAGTCGGAAGAGACAACAGAAGCTACAATGATTTCAAAGACGCCAAAATATGATTCTCAAACAACCAATCTCTGCAAACCATGTTAAAGTTTATCTTTCATTGTACTCAAATGTAAAATGCCTCTGGCATATCTCTGAATGAAAGAACTTTCGAGGTATTATTTAACCTCTGTTTTATCTAACTTAGCCTAAAAATACTTAAATGTCAAATTTTTATTTTTCACTACTTAGGGGGAGATTGTTAGCTTCAATCTTCCTAATCGTAGAAGTATTTAGAAGTAGTGAAAAATAGGCCAAGTGAAGAAAGCCTCTTACAGAGGCTCTGCCGAACTTACCAAGAGATCAAGGTCAAGAAGCTACAGAAGCTACAGAGACGTCCTACAGAAGCTCTGTCATATGCGCAAAGAAGACCAAAGACACGGAATCCGGTAAAGACTGATCTACAAAAGACCATACCGCAGAACCTCTGTAACACTTTACAGAGCCTCTGCGGTCCTCACTAAAGACTTGGAAGATATTTATAATATCTTGCTACTGTTCCTGGACCTGTTCATCAACTTGCATGGCAACGTACCCTGTCCAACTTCAACGTGTCAAACTCTGAGTGGACTCAATAGGGCTTAGTACAACATAGACGTCTGCGGCATTAAATGCAATAAAGCACGTTCAACTATTCATGCCGTCCGATCAATAGTAGCTCATGCTTTATGGTCCCCTTGTAGTAGTATATAAGGAAGACTCATGTTGAGTTCTTCCTAATCGAGAATCAAGAGATAAAAACATCACAAGAACACATAGCTTATACACTTTGAGAGTCATATCTGTTTTAAAGCTTTGCATACTCACTGTTCTTAAATCTGTTCTTAATATATATATATATATATATATATATATATATACTAGCAGTGTGCCCGTGCAATGCATCGGGTGAGCAAAGTACTTGATTTTTATTGTAAATGAAAAATGAGAAGCCATCGGGTGTGTAGCTTAGTTAGCAAAAGGGATACTAATGAGGTTCAAGTTCGAATCTTACAGGAGACGAGGCTTGAATACCTTCGTTAGCCTCAATCGCTAAGTCAACTTTGAAATTCATCCTCACATGTGGTTGGGAATCTTTGGTTTGATCAAAGGAATGGGAAACATAATGAAAACGAATATGTTGTCTATGGAAATGTATATATTCATCGCATTATGTTACATGTTTTTACAATCCTTTCTCTTTTTAATGTTTGGCGATAAATAAACCCTTGAAATTTTTTGAGATTCTGGAGCAGATCAATTTTGACGGAGCTTATCGATTTCGAGAGTTTGGAGCTGATCAAATGTCGAGTTTGAAGCAGATTGTCTTATGAAATCAAACTCCGACTACCCTAAATCTGTCATATGAAATCAAATTCGATGAGTGTTTGGAGTAGATCAATTTCAATTCCTAAAATAGTATTTTGGACTTTGGATTGAATTGATTTCAAGAGTTCAGAATTGATTGTTTCGTGTTGCCAGGAGTTTGGAATTGATCGCCATTGGGTTTCTTGTCGTAGATGATGGTTTCATGTAGCCGGGAAGAAGGGTGGTGTTCGATGTAGTCGGGTGCTTAGAATTGATGGCCAATCGGTTGTTTGAAGCTATTGCAATTAAATAATCTCAAGTCAAATTCAATGACAAAAGCAAACACATAAAAAATCCAATTAACTTTGCATGGCAACAAAATATTTTAATTTCTAACAACACTTGAAAGTTAAAAAAAATGTTGATAATATCGATCCATTGTAACCGGAACAAATGCTGCTAATACCAATATGACACAACATTTGAACAATATTTTAACTAAAGCTATTTACTTTTCTGTAATATGCCCTTATATTCTTCGTAAATAAGAATATGATTTAACATACCAATCATGTTTGGTCTCCATGAGCAGGAGTTTGTGGGTGTGTCCATCTCAACAAAACTAAAAATGGCAGCAACATCAAAATTAAGTTCAATTCAACACCTGGACATCATCCTCTGGACCTGAAGATATCAACACATCAGTACACCTTATAATTTGAACATTGTAATTTGTAGCCACCATAAATGATAACACCTACGACCAACATCCGAAAAATCCTAACACCCAAAATTAATAACCTTAACATCTGTTTATCCAAGACAAACAATATGGATCCCACCTTAAGCAAACAGACCCGGAAAAAAGAGCTGTCAAGGTTCATCGTGATTCTGTTAATGTTAATAAACACTTTACCGTGTGTGCATGCAGATATTAGACAAATCTATCGGCAAGAGTTGTTTTGTACTTAAAACAAAATACCCCATACTTAAGGTTAATCATCATAAGCAAACAATGTAGCCGAACTTGTTCATCAAAAGAAAAAATCCATTTTAATAGCAAACTCGATTTCAAAAGAAAAAATCAATTTCAATAGCACCAAAATCAAGCAGGTAAGCATGAAGGAGAGAAATCATACCAGGTAGGGTGAGCCAAATCGATCAAGAGCCCGTAATGTTAAAAGAAATTTTGAGCGAGATCGAGAAGCACATTGTGATATAATGCAATTTATACCTCCTACTTTAGAATTGATGTTTGGAAAACTATTTAATAAACCAAATCTTGATGTGAGTGTCAACAATGACACTTGCCACTTGTGGTAATTTCTGCCACTGTTTTAGTTTGCAGATAATACAATAGATAGAACCATGGGCATAAGCCCTTTCTCCACTCAATCTAGAAATATTATAAATATATAATCCAAGATATTGATATACTTCAAATCAAGACATGAATCTGCAACTTTCCTGACTTCCAACAACAAATTAGTACAAGCAAATTTGAACAAAACCCACAAGAATTAAAAGTAAACAAAACGTATTAAACCTCCAACAGATCTGGGTTTTTACACCAGTTACATAATATAAACAAAAATTTAAGTTACTCACCTATGACTTCTTCCTCTTCTTCTGATTCTGGAACCAACAAAAGCTTCTTATTCTTCTTGAGCTGAAGAACTAAAATCTCAATAATATAACTTAAAATTCACACCACGAGAAGAAACTTAACCTTTATTGGGCAGCTTCAATGAGCATCAAGAACCATACCAAAATGAAAGAGTCATGTTTCGCTGAAGAACAGAGGATTTGGCGACTACTAAGCGGATGAAGAACACAATAAACTGAGAAACGTCGAACATTGTCGAGGGTTTGACACAACAAAACCCAATCTTTAGACCCCAAGCCCGGTACACGCATCTGAAGAAACAAACAATAAAATCTTTAATTTCTCATACATAACCTAGAGTGAAAGAAGGAAAAAAGAAACTACAACAGCAGGTTCAGTATAGGAAGCAAACAAGCAAAAATCCTTCTACACACAAACAAACCAAAATCGATAGCAATCGATAGAAAAATCAAGTAAGGAAGAAAACTATTCTAAAACATTTTTCTGATTCTGTAACCAGATCATTATGATGAAAGGAACAAAAACTATCAATTTACTATCATACTCAAAACTGGTGAACAACATAGAGCTAGAGGAGAAGGAGCATAAGCAACGAAAAAACAACAGTTACCGGATTTGTGACGGAAAAGGAGGAACAACGTCGGAGGGAGGAGAGCGACGGGTGGAGAGAGAGCCGGTGAAAAGAGCATCCATTTGAGGATTAGGGATTAGGGCGTGAAAAGCTCTTTTGAAATTTGAATTCAAGTTGGAAACATATAAATCTCAAAAAGTGATTCAGTGATCTGACTTTTGATTTTCCATTGTTTTGGTCAATGGCTTTCTTCAAAGAGAAGGGAAACTCTGAAATTAGATGAAAGATTACACTGTACATACCATACTTGGTTTGTTGAGGCTTGTCTTGGCTTGTACATATCATACACCGTACATACCATACTTGTCTTGTCTTTAAATTATGCATCAACTGTTTGTACATTATGCTTTACATGTTGTAATTAAGAGTTTTTTGAAATTTATGCATAAAATGATTGTAACTTGTGCTTTATGGGTAGTAATTAAGACTTTGGTCTAAACCAATATTAAAGTAGTATATATATATATATATTCAGTAAACTTTGAGATATTATTTTCTGTTCACTGTTTATTTATATTATGTTCTAAATCTATCAAACATATCTGTTAGTTCTTCAAATACGCTTCCGCATCAAAACATAAACTTGACCTAATAGATTTGATAATCTTGTTTAAACAAAACGGGAACCAACAAACTTTCAGCGATCATCAGTGACGCTGAACATGCTCAGGGCTCACTGATGTACAGGTACCACTGAAGTATACATTTAAAGATAGTAGTTTCCCATCAGTGATACTAAACATACTTAGTATATTTTCTTAGATGATGAAACTCTGATACATATTGTTTACTTACATTTTTCACTAAGTGATTCTCAGAGTCATTATCAAATCACTGAAGGGTTTGGATCAACAATCTACCCCTATTTGATGATGACTAAGCAATAAAAGAAAATTGCTAATTTAAAAACATAAGGATAAAAAGGACTCATAAATACGTGTCCTATTTACCATTTTCAGTGATCTTTTCTAGTACTGATGGAGTAAAGTACTTCATTGAAAAGTTTCATTAACTTCGTAAACAAGATTACAAGGGAAGTGGAAAATTTATAAGTACAATGAAAATAATTACAAGGACAAAAAGTTACAAGCTGACAAAAAAAAGAATACGCAAGGTGATTCTGTCAGCTATTCAGGTTCTCCCTTGAAGAGAATTTCATGAAGGGTGTCAGTCTATAGAATCATCCAATCAGGGACCGTTACTCACTGATCCCGTCTTCGTTTGGCTTCACGGTAGATCTGGGGCTTGATGAATCTTCCAAGGAATGAGCGATCACACCAATACAAAAGGTCTATGAGTTGTTCGATAGGAGAAATGGGTAACTCATATATGCGTTGAAAGTATTGGCGACCATAGTAGACAAGAAAGAATATGCCATAAGGTTTACTGACTACCTTTCTAGCTTCGAAATCTTCAGCGGGAGGCAGTGAGATGTCAAGTCCTAAAAGATCAGCATCTGGACCAAGTACAGCTTCACGAGAAAAGTCAACACCGGTCTCGTTCCGTATAACAGGGCCTGAAGATGGAGGAGGTTTTTTTTTGAGCGGTTCGTTTTGGTTTGATGGCTGGAATAGGCAGATCAATAGCTGAGGAGACTTGGTCGATTAGCTTGTTAATAGCATTTTCAACACAAGACTTGTAGCTTGATCGAGATCGCTGAATTGCGAACCGAATTTCCAACCATTCGTTCAGTCCAAGCTTTTCCAACTCTGAAATATAGCAGGTTCTTGACACTCCGTTATTCCTGATCATCTGGACCTCGATGATAGTAGCACCTTTGACAGTTTCCCCCTTAGGTTTACCTATTTTATTCTTGCTGGTAACACTCTGAAGTCGAGTTTCTTCTTACACCAGGCAAGGGTGTTATCGCTGACCTTCCTATTCTCTCTTTCTTTCTTACTAGCATCTTTCAACAGTTGTTGATGGACTTTGAGAGGAAATTTCTTCAGCTGAGGATTCTTTACTGAACGTTTAGCAAGTTCAATAGCAAAGGCCTTATCAGTAAGCTCAGCCTTATGTTGTTCAGCGAGAATCTTCTCAGCCTTGAGAGCTTTAGCGATTTCCCTTGGAGTCAGACAGCTGAGATGGACAGGAATGAGTCGCTGACTTTCGAGATTCTGAATCATCGCTGCTTTCCTTCTTCGTTCATCTTCATCTGACATTTGAGGAGTCAGAGAAGGTCTTTTGGGGTGGGAAAGCAGTTCTTCTTCAGCTTGTACTTCAGTCTCATCCAGAACAGAGACTGGGATTATTTGTTCTTCAGCGTTGAGCGTTGGGATTATTTGCAGTGATGTTGGTGGAGGAACTTCAGTTGTAGCCTCAAGCAGGGGAGAGGACTAGCTGAAACAAAATGATCAATGGAGTTAGATCATTTGAAGGTTTAAGAAAAGATAGAAAAAGGAAAGGCTTAAGTGTTTAGAGGTTTTATGAGGAGTAGGGTAGAAATTGAGAAGGGGTAGAGGAGAGAGGTAGTGTATGGAAAAATATATAGTAACATACCTGACAATTTGGATTTTTGAGGAGTATAGCCAAGTTGTCTTCAGCAAGGCCTTTATTCTTGCCATGCTGCGTCTTCTTAGGAGATTTTGCAGCGGTCCTCTCCCCTGGTTCATTAATAGAGACCCGTTTCAGAACTGGGGCTTTGATAACATCAGGATGAAAAAAGAATGGTGGAATATCATCATCATCGTCGTCATCTGGAGAAAACTTGGATGATGGTTCATCGTTATTAATGTCGACGTCTTCTTCATCTTCTTCTTCTTCCTCCTCATCCTCAGACGGAATTCCACAGTGTTAACTGGGGAATGAGGAGGGTCTTCGCCTCGCTCCCCCTCAGAAGGAGAGGGACTTTCAATGGTTCCCTCAGGATTATCACCTTCCTGAGGGTCTTTCTCTTGGTTTTCTTCCGCCCCCTCAATATTTCAGGGGAACTCTTCAACAATATTATCCCTCTCTTCCACCGAATAGGGGGAGGTAGCAGTGACAGCAACAACAATAGTAGCAACAACAGCAACCTCAGGGCCCCTGTCTTCTTGACCAGGGTGCCTGGAGGTGGAGGTCATTAATATCTCCATAGTGTCCAACCTGGTTTCCAGGTTTAGAATGCGGGATGTATCTAGAATTACAAAGTCCGCTGTCATCCCAGGAGTTTTTGATCATGCTGAGAAAAGTGGGAGACATGGACTGTTGGAGCATCCATCCTTTCTAGGATCTTGGTAAGAAAAGAATTATTGGTAGCGACTTGAGTCGAGAGGTTTCTCACCTCACCTTGAAGCCCATTGAGGATGGTCTTCAGCGTTTTAACCTAGTTGTTGAGGTTGGAGTAGTTAGTGGAGAGTTCAGCGATGGAGGTCTGAAGATTGTTTAGAGAGGTGGTGTTGTTGGTGACAGAGGTAGTCAATTCTTTTACTCCCTCTTGCAGAGAGAAAATATCAGCGGTTGTAGCCTTGTCTGCAAGGGAGTTGGAGACGTCTTTCAGCGAATCACCAGCATCAGTGATGGTGGAGGTGTTTGCTTTGAGATTGGTGGAGAGAATCCACGCTGGCAGCGACGTCTTTAAGGGACTTCTCGATGTTTCCCAAATTAGGAACTGTAAAAGATAAAAACTTATGAGCAAAGGAAAGCTCAAGAGTTTGGGGTTCAGAGAGGGATGAAGAAGTATTTGGGATACCTACTAGGTTTGAGAATTGGTGGATGTCTTTAATACCAGTCCAGTACTCCATGTCATTTTCCATCTCAGATATGGTAGTGACAGGAATACTGGACCCAGCAGGTCCTGAAGTATTCTCCTGCATTGGTCCTCGCAACATTGCAACGTTTGTGTCCGTCAGTTTAAACGGCGGAACCGATTGGGGAATGTTTAGGGCAGGAAAGATGAAAGGAAGAAAAAGAATGGCTGAGATGGGGGTGGTTGCAGGTTCAACGCTGGTTACGCTGGAAACGACCTCCATAGCGCTTTGAGGCGTTGAGGATGTTGGGTTCTCATCCATGAAAGTTTCAGAGAGCGTAGTCTCTAGAACGGTTGTGGAAGAGGTGGCTGTAGCAGATGTGGTGGAGTGGACCACGAAACCATCCAACATTGCCTGTGAAGAGGCCAACATAGAGTCTTGAGCCTGGGGAGGCTGAGGGTGCTCCGTTGAGGTCTTGTTGGACTTATGGGTGTCAAGTGGGGATTGAGAGGGTTTCCTCTTTTTCAGAGAAGCGGTGGTTGCAGCATGGGTCACAGCGGGGGGTTGTACCGCTGCAGGTATAGCGGCAGAAGAAGAAGAAGAATTGGGGCGGAGAAGAGAGAGAAGAGTAGAGAGACTTACCTCGTCGTCGATGGGTTTGAAGTCTGTGACTTTAGGACCAACTTGGGAGAACTTGTAGTCTCCGTTTTGAGGGTATAGGGAGCCGAGAGATATTTGCAAGATGGCTGAGATGAACCTTGGGTAGGGAACAATGGTGGAACATTCAGGCTGGTCGATTCGATCCATCAGGTCTTCAAAGATGAAGCAAGCATAGTCGACATGCAGGCCTTTGAGAAGTACGTAGGCCATAGCGACTTGGGGTTTGCTGGCTTGATTAGTAGATCCAGTCTTTGCCGTCATGCAACTTATGACGTCTGCAAAGATGAAATTGAGTTCGGAGGGCATCTTGTTCTTAAGAACTTTTGTCAGCTTTTTCTCTGGTTCCTTGTTGCGGTTTGTGTCCCAGAGGTAGTTCATTTGATCAAGGAAGTTGATCAGGGTTTGTTTACCTTCAGGGGTATTGGGGTCAGAGAAGGGAACGAAGGGATCGGCCTTGGTGCTTCCAGGCAAGTTCAGTGCTGAGCGAATGATAGCAGGGGAAATGCATCCATGACCCAGTTCGGTTTGGATCCGATTACTGAGTATTCTTTCCTTGACTTTTGGGAGATGGCAGTGGTTCGGTGTGCAGTATACCAGAACTGTTGTAGCAAGTTACGGTGAGCAAGAGGTGTTATGGTCATGGCGGTTGAAAGAGGGCATGTTTTGAGAAAGTTCACTGCATCAGTGAGATGAGGAGCAAGCTTCTTTTTGGGAAACTCCAGCAGGGCATAAGGATTGCTAAAGGCAAAGGTAATCTGGTTCATCTCATGTTTCATGTTTTCAGCCCTGGTCATGGTGGAAGAAGCAGCAGTGGTAGCGGGAATGTTGGAAGATGCCAAGTCTGTTAGAACACAAAGATACAGAAGAAAAGTCTTAAAATGGAAATAGTTATCCAAAATAAGGGTTTTTGAGGTTTTTAGGGTTTTACAGTTTCTTTTTAAGGAAAGAAACTGCAAAAAATGGGTTTTCTAGTTTTAAAGAGGTTTAAAACTAGTGAAAACCATGTTTTCTAGATTCCTTTTAAGGTAAGGGATTATGGAAAAACATATTAAAGTTTAAGTTTAAGTTTAAGATTGTTATTTTAAACTTAAGAGAAAAACTATATTTCAAGTTTTGTCCATAAGATCATGAAGAAGATGATTTTATGTTTGAAAAACGTTTGTTTTGATCTAATGTAACAAGAAATAGGATCAAAACAAGATATATAAAAGATTTAAGATAAGGAGATATGAACATGTATGAGTGAAGGTTGAAGATTCAGGTAACAGGTTTGAATATCAAAAATCCAAGAACAAAATGCTTGAAGATTTCTTGCTTGAGAGAGTTTATGCGCGTAAAAGTTAAAAATATAAACATGAAGTGTTTATATAGTGAGAGTAGAGAGAGAACGTAACGAGCAGGAAGAAATACTCATCATAGCACGTGACACGTCCCACGAAGCTTATTGGACAAGGAATTGAAACGGGCGAACGTGTCAGACGAAAAGTCGTGCTAGGGTTTATCCGTTTGATTACGTCACAATTGTCTTTTCATTTTCAAAAATCCTCCCTGAATGGTTCAGGGACAATTTAAATGAAGGATCACTGAAAAAGAAAATTTCAGTGATGGATTTGTATTTTCAAAAGATCAATGAATTAAAAAAATATCAGCGACCAAATTTATTTGAAAAACAACATACTGAAGTAAACTTCAGCGAATAGGAATAGAAAAACATACCTTAGTATCAACGAATCATTTTATTTAGAGATTAGAGGATGAGTAAGGAGATAAAATTTCTTTTATCACGGATCTAATGCGTTACCACTGAATAATTATTCTTCAAGGTTTAGCATGCCAAGCTCGCTGATGAGAAAGTTGAATCTTGTCTCATCAAGTGGTTTGGTGAAAAGATCAGCTAACTGAAAGTTAGTTGGGATAAAGTGAAGTTCTATATTACCATTCATTACATGATCTCTGATAAATTGATACCTGATCTCGATGTGTTTAGTCTTTGAGTTCAGCACTGGATTATTGGCTATAAAGATGGCACTTGTGCCGTCTCAATAGATTGGAATTTTGGAGAGCTGAAGGTAATAGTCTAATAGCTGATTTCTCATCCATAAGACATGAGCACAACTGCTTCCAGAAGCTACATACTCAGCTTCAGCTGTAGAGGTGGACATTGAACTTTGTTTCTTACTTGTCCAACTTACCAGCTTTCCACCCAGAAGCTGACAGCCTTCTGTGGTGCTTTTTCTATCCAGCTTGCATCCTGCAAAGTCACTATCTGAATAGGCAGTTAGATAGAACCCTGAGTCTTTAGGATACCAAAGACCTAGGTTGGGTGTACCCTTCAGATATCTGAAAATTCGTTTTACAGTTATCAGATGTGATTCTTTGGGTTCAGATTGATATCGTGCACTTAAACAAGTAGCGTACATAATATCAGGACGCTTAGATGTAAGATAAAGAAGAGAGCTGATCATCCCTCGGTACGCAGTGACATTAATAGGCTTCCCTGAAGGATCTTTGTTAAGTGTCAGTGGCGGTGCCATAGGGGTTTTCGTAGCTGAGCTTTGAGTTAAATCGAATTTTTTCAGCATATCTTTGACATACTTACCTTGGTGGATAAACGTACCCTTATCATTCTGCTTGATTTGGAGTCCAAGGAAGTAAGTCAGCTCACCCATCATACTCATCTTATATTCAGATTTCATTCTTTTTGCAAAACGAGTACATAATTCAGGGTTAGTAGAACCAAATATAATGTCATCGACATATATTTGAACAAGAATAATATGACCTTTTACTTTCCTGAAAAATAGAGTGTTATCGATTTTACCACGCTCAAATTTTTTAATAAGGAGAAAGGAGGAAAGAGTGTCATACCATGCACGTGGTGCTTGCTTTAAGCCATATAGTGCCTTATCCAGTTTATAGACATAACCTGGATGCTTAGGATCACCAAATCCTGGTGGTTGTTCGACATAGACTTCTTCGTTCAGCCTTCCATTGAGAAACGCTGACTTGACATCCATTTGAAAAACTTTGAAGTCTTTGTGAACAACATCTGCTAGAAATAGACGAATAGCTTTGAGTTTTGCCACTGGGGCAAAGGTTTCGTCGCAATCTATACCTTTTTCTTGTCTGTATCCCTGAGCAACTAGACGAGCTTTGTTGCGGGTTACAGTTCCATTTTCATCCAACTTGTTTCGATAGACCCACTTAGTGCCTATCACTTATTTGTTAGATGGTCTTGGAACAAGATTCCAAACCTTGTTTCTTTCGAATTCAGTCAGCTCTTCTTGCATAGCGCTGACCCAGTTTGGATCTTTGAGGGCATCATCAACCTTCTTTGGTTCAATTAGTGAAATAAAATTAACATATAAACAAATGTTACCTGTACTACCTTGAGTCTGAACACCTGCGTTTGGATCACCAAGAATTTGATCTATGGGGTGATTTATAGTCCAACGTTGAGCAGGAGCATGATCCGCTAACTCAGAGTGAACTTCTAGAATCACTAAAGAGGAAGCTTCAGCGATGTCATGTAATAGAGGCACGATAGGCAGAACAGATGAAACTTCATTTACTGATTGCTGAGAGGTTGATGGAATATAAGATGATGGTTCAGAAATTGGGATAGTGTTGATTGGAACAGCTGAGACCCAAGATGAGGAAACAACTTCACTTGTCTGCATGCTTGGAATGATGACAGGATCATCATCAGCGGTTGGTGTGTTGACCTGAGGGTCAGGGTTAGGAATAGTTTCTGAAACCCCAAAATGAGAAAACATCCACTGATTAAGTTCTTCGTTATCAGTAGAGGGTCTTGAGTTTGCTGAATGGGATTCATCAAAGGTGACATGAATAGTTTCTTCAACAGTCTGTCTTCTCTTGTTGAAGACTCTGAAGGCTTTGGATATGGAAGAATATCCAAGAAATATTCCGTCGTCAGCTTTGGGATCAAACTTTCCAAGAGTATCTCGGTTGTTTAAGATGAAGCACTGACAACCAAAGATATGAAGAAAGCTGATAGATGGCTTTCTTCCGTGGAAAAGTTCGTAGGCAGTCTTGTTGAATCTTTTTACGATCAGCGATCTATTCTGCATAAAACATGCAGTGACAACTTCTGCCCAGAATTGAGTAGGAAGATGAGAATCGTTGAGCATTGAACGTGTAGCTTCGATGATCATTCGGTTTCTTCTTTTAGCGACTCCATTTTGTTGTAGTGTTCTCACTGAGGAAAAGTTGTGAGAAATACCCTTACTTTCAAATAAGTTATCAAGGGAACTGTTTTTGAATTTAGTTCCATGATCATTCCTTATTGAGCGAATAGTAAAATTGTTCAGGACTTCCATTTTCCTAGCAAAGGACATAAGTTCTTCTGAGGTGTCGCTCTTAGCACGGAGAAACATTACCCAGGTGTAGCGAGAGAATTCGTTCACAATAACCAATGTGTATTTCTTTCCAGCGATGGATTGAATGTTGACAGGGCCAAACAAATCCATGTGGAGAAGTTGAAGAGGAGATGTCACTAAAGAAACTTGGTTTGACTTGAAGCTTGCTTTAGTTTGTTTTCCTTTTTCACACGCTAAACAAAGAGATTCCTTAGCTTATGAGTGTTGAGTAAGACCAGTGACTAACTCTTTTGAAGAAAGAGTATTCAGCGTCTTGAAGTTAAGATGAGAAAACCTTTTATGTGTGACAACTGTCAAATTTACACCTCAGGTTAGAACTGCACTGAATATTTCAGTTATGCACGTCATAGTTCACACAGTGCAATTTTAGCAGTAAACTCAGTACGGTAGGAAAATTTGAGAAATTTTCCCTAGAAACCCCTTAATTTAGGGAATTATCCATAAATCTCATAAAATGCCAACTTAAGCTACATTTACATCACAAGTATATATATAATTAGTAACCTAAATTACTTCAACTATTTTTTACATAAATACTTTAGTTTTATATAATTATTGTGTTATTTAAAATTTAAAAGAAAATACTTCATGTTTTAAAATAAATCAAAAAGACAAGATTAGACATTTTTAATTTAGCAACACCCCCCCCCCCCCCCCCTCACTACCCTCTTTATGTATTTTTATTAAACCATTTTCACTCACTTGCAACTACTCACTCTCTCTCTAAATTCTCTCACACTAGAGTTCTTTCTTTCTCTCTCCATCTTCATCCAAGTATATCCATAAAACTTCAGCCCCTAAACACATCTCCTTCAAGAGATCAAAGTGTTCAAGGTAACTACAAATGTGTTGGAGGAAATCCACACTCTCCCTTTTGTCTAGTTTTCATTTCTTTTCATTTTTCTTATGAATGTTCTTCATCTTCTTCTACATTTCTTTAATCTTGTTAAAAATCATCTCTACACATCTTAATGTTTGTAGATTTACCACCATAACACTTGCATGTTATTAAAAAGGTGGTGAATCCATAATCAAACCCATATTAAGATCAAGGATGGACTTTTAACACACATGCATGTAGTTTTCTTGAAAAATCCATACCCCTTTGGTACAAAGATTTCATGAGTGGATCTTTGAATCCACTAAAAACATGTTTAAACCAACATGCATGAGCTAAAAATACACAATTTTAAGTTGCATGAAGAAGTTCTTGGCATAAACACCAAGCATTCTTCAAAAAGAACCATTTTCAAAGTTTATAAAAGATGAGATGATGGATAGCATGCATGTAGTTTAAATGGTTTAAAAACCTGTTTTAGAACTGAAATTATTTGTATGGGGATGAGTCAAATCGGATTGCATGCAAAAGGAATAAGAATTTCAATTAAAAAGACAAAGAAAAATGCACATGCATAAAGTTTGGTTTTGACAGCTTGCTGCCAGATTCCACATCTCTCTTCAAAAGGTCATATCTCACTCAATAAGACTCCAAATTAAGTGATTCATTTTCTGGAATTTATTTTCATGGGTTAGGATTCAAACCCAAGTGGTTTTACTCAAAAAATCAAAGATTTCGTCTACCAAACAGTCTTCACAAAAACAGTGCGCAAACAGCAAAACTTTCTGCAGTGTTTTACGTCAAGAATTATTTCATGTATTTAACCACCTCTAAAAATTATGAAACTTATGTCAAAAGTTTCCTAACTCATTAAACCACTTGGACATAAAATATCTTGACCTAAATATGCCTAGAAGTTATCCAAAAATGGACATAAAATGACACCAAAATCTGGACAGCAAAGGACAACTTCCTTATTATGATTAAAAGCTAACTCTTGAACCCATTTCATCATTTTTATGATGAAATTGTGGAATATATATATATATATATATATATATATATACTATATATTTATATATTTATGCATTTTATATACTCTAAACCCATTTCATCATTCTTATGATGAAATTGTGGAATATATATATATATACTATATATTTATATATTTATGCATTTTATATACTCTAAACCCTTTTCATCATTTTTATGATGAAATAGTGGAATATATGTAATACCCAGGGTAAGTCCGTTAGATAATTTAACAATAATTTATGATGTTCGGGGTAAGTTCGGAGAAAAATATAAGTTAAGGGTGTTTGGGTCATTAATGAGAAGTTGAAGGTCTAGAAGGTACAAGTTGATTTTTGATATACACCTTAGGCTATCAGGTGTATCTTTATCCAGTTATAGAAAGAGTGTGTATGTGTGCGGGAGTTCTGAAGGCGAAAGAAAGCGAAAGAGGAAACCGTACGAGTAGGGCTTCAATTGATCGGGTTAAGAAGTAATTTGGAGGTAAGTCCTTTACATATTGTGTTTGTAATTATGAATAGAAGATATCTTTCGGTTTAGAGTATTTAATTTCACGTCTTGAATGGATTCCAATCGATTTATGGGTAAATAGAACCGACTGTGTTCTTGAGGACTCCCGGTGAAATCCCGGTATAATCAACTTCCGGTGGAGTCCCGGTAATATGGACTCCCGGTAGTGTGGAATCCCGGTAGTGTGAATTCCCGGTAGAGTTGACTCCCGGTATAACAGACTTCCGGTAGTGGAGAGTTCCGGTAGTGTGAACTCCCGGTATAGGAACTCCCGATACTAAGAGTCCCGGTACTGTATAAGTCCCGGTACCCTGTGTAGTCCCGGTAGTGAGTTAAATACAGTGTGTAATGGAACAGTTGAGGATGGGAAATCGTTAGGCTTTACGTATTTGGTCAGTAAAGCAATTTGTGTATCTTAACTTGTTTCAGATTCCGTGGAATCGTGGTAAAGGATAGGATCATTTTGAAAGAAGCTTACGAACGTGTGAAATAACCAAAACAGGTGACTTTTGCTTTGAAAACACTTTTTAACTGGAATACATACATGTGTGGAGTTGGGAGTGAAACTGTTGATAATTATGTGCTCGTATGTGAATTATAATATAGTGAGGTATTATATTTACATGTGTATTATAAATGTGTTATAATACGTTGGCCGGGTTTAAGACCGGTGTGATTGGCTATAGAACCTGTATAGCGTTGTTTGGCTGTAAATGTTGTGCAGCGTTGTATATTATTAGTTGGCTTGCTACCACTAATATGGCCAGAATGAATGAAAAGCGGAAGCATAATATATGTGAGTTTATTTGGATGTATACGATTGTGTTGCGTGATTTATATGATTAAAGTTTATATAAATGGTTTTTAAACTAACAGGGGTTTCTCACTTAGACCATCAGGTCTAACCCTCATTTTGTTTTAAAAATATGTATTCCAGGTGGTGGATCAAGTAAGGGCAAGTAAGTAGAGTAACCGGTGGATGGCTAGAGAGAAGGACTTTAAGATGAAGCTTTTGACTTGTTTAGTAGTTGTATTGCAACGTTAAATGTTATGCATGTAAATAGTACAGTATTTGGGTTACATATGGTTTTCTTTCAATTGTAAGAGACTACTGGACCGTACATGTAATGTGAAGTTCGTTTGTTATATCTATTTATGTTATATTGTGTGATATGTTGTGTACTTGGGATATGGGGTCGTTACAAATGGTATCAGAGCCTTAGTTTAAGGGATTTAGGTATTAGTATCTGTACCTAGACTTAAACTGCATGTGAAGTAGGATGTCCCTATTATTGTAGAACCTCGGGATACTAAGTATAAAAGGTAGAAGGAACATCATGTAAGGCAATTTCATACTACACCTGGCCAGTGTAATTGTGATCTTACAGGTACATGTCTGAACTAGAATACCTTGTTATATGGGGTATATGCTTATGTGTATATTAACCCTGTTTAAATCCACATAATGGCCAGCGGTACAAGAAATTCGAATCGAGGAGGAGGAAGAAATCAAAACGGAACTAATCCGTCAGTAGGAACCGGGGATAGGGGAGGCAGAATGGGGGGCAGAGTCGGGGGTAGAACTGGAGGTAGAGCTGGAGGTCGAGCCGGAGGCAGAACCTAACAAAATAGTACAGATTTCATTACCAGGGCTGATCTAATGGCAGAAATGGGAAGATTACAAGACAATATTCAAGCTATGATCAACCAAACTCATAATACTGAAACAGAAGGACCAGACCCTACTCATGAAGAGGAGATGCCAATTACCCCTACGGTCTTACCGGTAATGAGAAAATGTGATTACAAAATGTTTCTTAGTTGCAAACCTTCTACGTACTCAGGGGATCGGGATCCAGTAAAAGCAATGAGATGGATGAAGGAAATTGAAGCCATTTTCAAAACAAGCAAGTGTGCGGATGAAGATAGAGTATTGTACGGGGCAGCTATGTTAAAAGGAGATGCATTGTATTGGTGGGAATCTTTTATACATTCTAAAGGATCTGACGTTTATTCTACCCTCTCTTGGGAAGAATTTGTGGTAGCCTACAGGGAACAATTTTGTCCCCAGGCAGCCGTTAAACAACTGGAAGGAGAATTCATGAATTTGCAACAAGGGAACTTATCCGTTCGAGACTATACTGCTAGCTTTTTGGAAAAGTCTCGATTTGCGGAATACCATGTTGCTACGGAGGCGATGAAGACAGAAAGGTTTATCTTTGGGTTGAACTCAGAAGTCAGAAGGTTAGTGACTGCAAAAGGACCCGATACCTTCTGGGGTGCAGTTAATGCCGCGGAGAATGTTGAACGAGATATTAGAAGAGATGTGGGCGATAAAAGTATCGGGAAGAGAAAGTGGGAAGGACCACAATATGATCCGAAGAGGTCCCGATTTCAGAGGTATGATAACCGTCTGCCGTTTCGACCAGCGGAAAGACCATGTCAGAAGTGTAACCGTGTCCACCAAGGAAACTGCCAAGGTGATTTACGAGCATGTTATAAGTGTGGGAAGACTGGACACGTTATTAAGGATTGTAAGGTAACGCGGTTATGTTTCCTATGCAATTCTCCGGATCATCTTCAGTCAAACTGTCCACGGGGAAGGATACAGCAAGGTGGGTCATCGGGCAGGCCAGTGATTGTTAAACCAGTAGTACCAAGACTGGAACCGCCAGTAACCAGGGGTCGCGCATTTCAAATGACTGAGAAAGAAGCGGAGGAAACTCCGGATGTAGTCACAGGTACATTTTTGATAAACTCTACACGTGCTAAGGTGTTATTTTATTCCGGTGCAAACCGATCGTTTGTGTCTCCTGCATTTGCTGCTTGCCTGTGTTTGAAACCTAAAATGTTAGAACATGTTCTATTAGTAGATACTGCAAATGATAATCAAGTGTCGGTTAGTGAAGTGTTTGATAGTTGTGTGATTAGTATAGAGGGGTGTGGAGTGCCTATACGATTGTTCCTATAACTCTGATAGAGTTTGACGTAGTAGTGGGAATGGACTGGTTAGCCGAGAATCAGGCTAATATAGTATGTGATAAGAAGTTAATAAATGTTGTATTACCTGGGAGGGGACCAGTAGTGATTTATGGTGATCGCAGGAATCATCGGTCTTGTCTTATATCAATATTAAAAGCACGTAGGTGTGTTAATAAGGGTTGTCAGAGTTACTTGGCCTACGTGATAGATATTAAGCCGGAAAAGAATAGGATGGAAGATATTCCTATCGTTAGTGAATTCCCTGAAGTATTCCCTGAAGACTTGAACAGTCTTCCGCCTGTTAGACAAGTAGAGTTCGGTATAGACCTGATTCCTGGAGCCACTCCTGTAGCCCGTGCACCGTATCGTTTGGCACCTCCAGAGATGAAAGAAATGATGGCACAACTACAAGACCTATCCGATAAAGGCTTCATCAGACCTAGTTCTTCGCCGTGGGGAGCACCAGTGTTATTTGTGAAAAAGAAAGATGGGTCGATGAGAATGTGTATTGACTACCGAGAATTGAATAAGCGCACGATAAAGAACAAGTATCCGCTACCCCGAATTGATGATCTCTTTGATCAGTTATTTGGAGCTTGCTATTTCTCCAAGATTGACCTAAGGTCCGGTTATCACCAGTTGAAAGTTAAAGAAGAAGACGTTTTAAAGACTGCTTTTCGAACGAGGTATGGTCATCATGAATTTTTAGTAATGCCATTTGGATTGACGAACGCTCCAGCTGCCTTTATGGATTTAATGAATCGGGTATGTAAGCCGTATCTCGATAAATTTGTAATTGTATTTATCGATGATATCCTTATCTATTCTCGATCCAAGGAAGAGCACGCGCAGCACCTTCGTTTGATTCTAGAGCTGCTGAAGAAGGAAAAGTTGTATGCAAAATTTTCTAAATGTAAATTTTGGCTACGGAAAGTACAATTTCTGGGGCACGTGGTTTCTGAGAAAGGTATACAAGTCGATCCGATGAAAGTAGAAGCAGTGGAAAAGTGGGAACAGCCGAAGACAGCAACAGAAGTACGTAGTTTTCTGGGTTTAGCCGGCTACTATCGGAAATTCATAAAAGACTTCTCTCGTATCGCAACGCCTTTGACTAAGCTGACCCGAAAGAATTTGAAGTTTGAATGGAAAGCAGAACAGGACGAGGCATTACGAATATTGAAAGAGAAATTGTGCAGCGCGCCGATTCTATCACTACCTGAAGGTTCTGAAAACTTTGTCGTTTACAGTGATGCGTCTAAACTAGGATTGGGTTGTGTGCTTATGCAGCGCGGAAAGGTTATAGCTTATGCTTCTCGCCAACTGAAGGATCATGAACAGAAGTATCCTACGCACGATATGGAGCTTGCTGCAGTCGTCTTCGCATTAAAGATTTGGAGACATTATCTGTATGGTTCCAAATGTCAGATTTATACTGATCACAAGAGCCTTCAACACCTCTTTGATCAGAAGGAACTAAATATGAGTCAAAGGAGATGGTTGGAATTGCTGAATGATTACGACTGTGAAATCCTTTATCACCCAGGAAAGGCGAATGTGGTGGCAGATGCGCTCAGTCGTCAAGAAAGAAGTGGAACAATAAAAGTTATTTCGCTACGAACTGAACTCCTACCCAACTTATTTGATGAATTGCAGAAGTGTCAAGCGGACGCTTATCATGATGAACATCTGAAATCAGAAAGGTTAGCGGGGATGTCAGCATTGCTGGTAAAAGATGATCGGGGGATATTGTGTCTGGGAAACAGAGTGTGGGTACCTCGATTGGGTGGATTACGTGATCGTGTTTGTTAGGTCTAGAGTTTTGTCAAAAACACAAGTGTTGAGTTCTGAGTAAGAAGACTAAAGAAGACTAAAGAAGACTCAGAAGACTCAGAAGTTCTGAGTTGAAGACAAATGTTCTGAAGCGCTTATTCAGAAGTATGTTCAGAATTCATATCTTGGGATATTCTCTGTTATATTCAGTTACTAATTAGGACACATGTAATTGTTCTATTAGTCTGTTTCTCATATGTACTGTAGCTTTAGCTTTTCTCTACAATATATATAGTGTTAGCAACAGTTTGCTAACTAATCTTTGATATAATCTTTGGTGAATCCATTTAGAGAAAAATTCATTGTAATATCTTGTAATTCACAGTTTGTTAATAAATCATATGACCAGTTGCTGTGAATACGATCTTGAATGTTCATATTTGATTGTAAGATTAGATCCTGGACTTACAATTGGTATCAGAGCTAATCAACAAACAAATTCGTCCAAGAGTGTGTTTGATCGCGTTCTTGAAGTTTCTTGATCAATTCGACAATTGATTCCGTTGCTGCTAACAATTCTTGAATTCCTAACAATTCTTGAATTCGTTTCTATCATTGATTCAAGAAATTTGAATTTGTCTTTCTGTTGAATCGATATCTTACAATCAAGTCATCCAAAGATTTTCTCTCTATGCTGATTAATTCTCGAAATTAAACAGAGATCACAGGTATGTTTTCGAAATTCTTGATTGGTTTCTGGATCAAAGTGATTATATCTGCTGCATGTTGATTAGTATTCAAATTTTTTGTTGAAAAGAAGATTTCATTAATTCATGTACTCTAACTGTTTGATGAAATGCATGTGACAAATTTGATTAATTCTTGCATGTTCTAGATTTGTGTTGATTCTCATTTTTTTATCATCATTCATAGTTGATATTCGAATTTGTCATTTCATCATGCCTGAGATTATTGAAGTTTTTGTGAGACCTGCAATTTCTATAACCAGTTCAGACAATTTACAAAAATTAAGTCCTGTAAAAGCAAAAGAAACAATTTCTGAACCAAAAACTGAGATTGTTCATTTTGAAAGCAAGATTGCTAATCTTCAAGCAAAACAAGACGAATATGCAAAAGTTATAAAGATTTTGCAAAAAGAGAAATCTGGTTTTCTAAAGGATTTTGAAAAGGTTCAAGAAAACATAAAGTTGTTAGAAAAAGAGAATGTTGATTTGAAAGAGAAAGGCAATTTTAGAAGAAAGATGTTGACAGAGTCTGAAAATAGAATCAAATCATGTGAAATGAAAAATTGTCAACTCTTGAAACAGATATATGATTTTGAACAAGTTCTTATACTTGAAAGAGTGAAATTTGAGAAAGAGAGAAGAGACTTTCAAACTGAGAGGAATGGTTTTGAAACAAAGTCTGTTGAATTATCTTTGAAAATTTCTGATTTGGAGAAAATTCTTGCAAAAGAAAGAAAAGAGTTTGAATGCAAGAAAAATGTTTTTCAAAAAGAAAAGATTGGTTTTGAGAAAAAGAAAACAGGAATGTTAAATGAGTTTTCTGTAAAAATCAATGAGTTGGAGAAAGAGTTAGAAGATGGAAGGAAAGAGACTGAAAAGAAGAAGGTAAATGGCTTTAAAGAAAAATGCTTAAAAGATGAGTTTGAGAAGGAAAAGAAAGTTTTTCATTTGGAGATAAGGAGGCTTATTAAGAAATTATCTGATTTATCAACTAAAATCATGATAGAGAGGAAGTCCAAATCTGATTTGCAGTCAAGGTTTGATTTGTATGTTAAAAAGTTTAGGGAATTTGAAACGAAAGTTGTTGACAAATCAAATCATAGTTCAAAAGATCAGATTCGTTCTTCTAATCTGTTTTATGATTCTGCTATTGATAAATCTTATAATTGTTCTTTTAAAAATATAAGAATGGAATGGAGAGTTAAAGGAACAACTTCCAAGAAAGAAGTGCCAAAATCAAAAGTTCCTAATTCAAATGTTAAAAAGAACAATACATTTCAAAGAAAATCTTTTGTTAAACCTAATGTGATTTATTCTGTAAATCAATTAGTCAGAGTTGCACAAAAGAAACTTTGTTGTTCATATTGTGGGACTAATTATTTTGTGAACAAGAATTTTATTCAGCACTGGTATGGTTCTTATAGAATATCTGCATATGCTACTGCACCTAACAGACTTGGACCCAAGTTCATATGGGTACCAAAGTCAACTTAATCTGTTTTACAGGTTATTCATGTGTAAAGCTGAATGATCATATATTGACACATGACTGAAAACAGATGTTGCGCTTAAATTGAGAATGTTGACTTTTGGATAATTCAGTCCAAAACTCGATCTGAATGCAATTATGGATTTCTGATTCATATAGATCAATTTGTTGATCTTGAAGATTTTTTTGAAAAAGTTCTGTTTGCTATGAGGTTATCGAACTCATAGATGTGAGTGTTTTTCGTAGAAAACATTTCCAGAGAATGTGTTCAGAATCACATTTTAAGCAACCCTGCAAATTTTGGTTGAAAAATTCTGATTTTTGAGCAAGTTATGTTGATTTGAAGTTCAGAATGTTCAAAAATCACAAAATCCAAACATTTTTCTAAGGCATTTTCTCTGGATAGTTTTATCAGAATTCTGACTCTGTTACTCAGAAGTTCTGACTCTATTACTCAGAAGTTCTGACTCTACTACTCAGAATTCTGACTCAACTAATCAGAATTCTGACTCTGATACTTAGAATTTTGAGCAAGTTACTCAGAATTCTGACTCTTCTAATCAGAATTCTGACTCTACTACTCAGAATTTTTTTTTGGTAACTAATGAGGAATCATCGTAGATGATTACCAAAATCTCTTGATTTTGCAGAATTATCTTGATTTCAGAGGAAGTATTGACTCAAAATTTGATCTGATTGTTTCAAGATAATGTTCAAAACCCATGATTCAACGTTTTAGGTTTTTGAACATATCAGTTCAAAACCCGTACTTAAATGACAATGGCTTCTGAATAATTCAGTTCAGGACCCGTACTTCAGAGACTAAGACTTCTAAACAAATCAGTTTAGAACTCATACTTCTCAGGTGATATCCTTAACTGTCATATTTTTCTGTTTCAAGAAACAAGTGGTGAAAGGTAACATTGTATTATGTTTTATTTCTATTGCTTTGAATGTTTGAATCTTAACAATTTAATTCAATGATATGATTTTTTTAATTTTCATTCAATGAATAAATGTGTGTCAAAAAGTGATTTTACAAGTATTTTGTATTATTTGAGCTATATTTGTTTCAACTTTCACTTCTGAATTAAATCGAAAGTTAAGCAAAACATGAATGAAATTATTCCGAATGCTCAATGTTATGAAATATATACTTATATAGAATATAATGCTCAAAAAGCCTAAATGTCAGAATGATGGATGGAAACGAAAATATGGGGGAAGTGCTACGTTTTAGAACCAAGTGATTGAGATGCATTATATATATATAAAATTATTTAGTTTGAAAGTTTGTACCTGTGGCCTTTCTGGTTTGGGAGAGTAAGTCCTAAGGGGTGCTCGACACCTAGTCCCTAAGATCAACTGGTCTGGGATCGGCTGACCCAAATCCTGCAATAGAACCAGATAAGAAAGCCATGTTCTACTGGTACAAATGGGTTTAAGATATATCGATGTGGCCTTTCTGGTTTGGGAAATTAAGTTCCAAGGGGTGCTTGTCACCTAGCACCTAAGACCAACTGGTCTGGGATATGCTGACCCAAATCCTGCTATAGAACCAGATAGAAAGTCATGTTTAACGATGTATCTTATTCTTACTAAACTTTTTGATTAAAAGGTGCCAATGTGCACAAAATTAAAAGATGTCAATGAGCACAAAAGAAAAGATGCCAATGAGCACACATCTCTTGAAACTTTGGGAAAATACAAAGTCACAATAAACCTGTAAATTTGTGAAAATCCTGATTTTGGACAAATAGTGTGAGTAGAGCAAAGTATTCTTATATGTTTTTGAATTGCATATGCTTGAAGCTAATCATATTTCGCATGCTAAGCACGCCAAATAGATTTAATAAAGGGATTGAAACTGAACACTTTTAACTTGATATGCAATTATGACTTGTATTTGAATCCAAACACATGCATTTGATTTCATTTGATTGAAAAAACTGTTAAATTTCATTAAGTTGGATTTCTTTTGTAAAATTTTCAGATGATCAAATGTTAGTAGTTATCAAGTATAGTTCAGTGAATCTTATTTTCCTTGCATAAATGTTTCATTAAAGCACTATATTTGAAATGAATAATTTTAATGAAATATATGCATACTTTCAGGGGGAGAAAACAATTTGCTCCAGAATTCTTATTTTGAGGGGGAGCAAGGTTATTCATTAAGGAGGAGAAAAAGCATAGACTTCATCGCTAAAGTTTTGAAAATCAAGGGGGAGAAAAGCTGAAGATTTTCAAGATGATTTTTCTTTCCAAAACTTTAGGGGGAGAAAAGCTAAAGATTTTGGAGATTGATATGTTTCTGCTTTACAAAACTTTAAGGGGAGAAGAAAATAGAAAATGATTGTACAGAAACAACAAAAGAGAGAAATGTTATTTTAAGAAGGAGAAGAGGAAAAGGAAACTGATCTATTGTTTCTTATAAAGAAATCTTATGAAAGTTGACATGAAGATGAGAATTGTCATTTCAAGGGGGAGCAAAGAAAAAGCAAATATATAACAGAAATCAATTTGGAAATAGTTGCTGCTGCTGATTAAAGACTGACCAGAAGTTGTTAACTCAGATTATTCAGAATTCTGAGCAAAAGTTGTCAAAGCATTCAGAAGAGCTCCTTCTGAAGATTGTTCATGCTCTAAGAATTTGATGATGAATGGTACAAGTGTGTTTGACAAAAAGGGGGAGATTGTTAGGTCTAGAGTTTTGTCAAAAACACAAGTGTTGAGTTCTGAGTAAGAAGACTAAAGAAGACTCAGAAGACTCAGAAGACTCAGAAGTTCTGAGTTGAAGACTCAGAAGTTCTGAGTGAGAAATCTCAAAAAGATTCTAAGTGTTGGATTCTGACTAGAAGGTTCAGAGTTCTGAGTAGGAGACTCAGAACTTCTGACTATGAAGACAAATGTTCTGAAGCGCTTATTCAGAAGTATGTTCAGAATTCATATCTTGGGATATTCTCTATTATATTCAGTTACTAATTAGGACACGTGTAATTGTTCTATTAGTCTGTTTCTCATTTGTAAAGTTTTCAAATGATCAAATGTTAGTAGTTATCAAGTGTAGTTCAGTAAATCTTATTCTCCTTGTATAAATGTTTTCATTAAAGCACTATATTTGAAATGAATAATTTTAATGAAATATATGCATAATTTCAGGGGGAGAAAACAAACTGCTCCAGAATTCTTATTTTGAGGGGGAGCAAGGTTATTCATTAAGGAGGAGAAAAAGCATAGACTTCATTCGAAGAAAAAGCATCGCTAAAGTTTTGAAAATCAAGGGGGAGAAAAGCTAAAGATTTTGAAGATGATTTTGCTTTCCAAAACTTTAGGGGGAGAAAAGCTAAAGATTTTGAAGATTGATATGGTTTTTGTACTGAAATAACAAAAGAGAGAAATGTTATTTTAAGAAGAAGAAGAGGAAAAGGAAACTGATCGGTTGTTTCTTATAAAGAAATCTTATGAAAGCTGAAATGAAGATGAGAATTTTCATTTCAAGGGGGAGCAAAGAAAAAGCAAATATATAACAGAAATCAATTTGGAAATCGTTGCTGCTGCTGAATAAAGACTGACCAGAAGTTGTTAACTCAGATTATTCAGAATTCTGAGCAAAAGTTGTCAAAGCATTCAGAAGAGCTCCTTCTGAAGATTGTTCCTGCTCTAAGATTTTGATGATGAAAAGTACAAGTGTGTTTGACAAAAAGGGGGAGATTGTTAGGTCTAGAGTTTTGTCAAAAACACAAGTGTTGAGTTCTGAGTAAGAAGACTCAGAAGTTCTGAGTAGAAAACTCAGAAGTTCTGAGTGAGAAATCTCAAAAAGATTCTAAGTGTTGGATTCTGACTAGAAGGTTCAGAGTTCTGAGTAGGAGACTCAGAACTTCTGACTATGAAGACAAATGTTCTGAAGCGCTTATTCAGAAGTATGTTCAGAATTCATATCTTGGGATATTCTCTGTTATATTCAGTTACTAATCAGGACACGTGTAATTGTTCTATTAGTCTGTTTCTCATATGTACTGTAGCTTTAGCTTTTCTCTACAGTATATATAGGAGTTAGCAACTGTAGCTAACTGAATCTTTGATATAATCTTTTTGGCTAACTTTTCGGATAACTCTTTACGCATAAATTGTTAGATCTATTGAGAGAGAAATTCATTGTAATATCTTGTAATTCACAGATTGTTAATACATCATATGACCAGTTGCTGTGAATACGATCTTAATTGTTCATATTTAATTGTAAGAGTGTATCCTGAAACTTACACTGACCAATAAGATTCTTTCAGTTGAAGGCATTTTGTTCTCAACCCAATTCCTGTCATTCACTTGAAGTCTGTTCTCCAACTGAAGCCTTATAACCTTCAATGTACCATCTGAGTATTTAGAAATCTCACTGAACCTCAGGAACCTCTTATCACCCTTTGCATTCTTATAAATCACTCAAACTCTAGTTTCTCCAAGATCATGTACAAAGGTAAATTCTCCATGTCTGGTATCCTCTGATTAGGCCTTATCATATTCACAATAGGTTGATCACTTTCCAACCCAAGTTGAAAGTCATAACAATGAATATAGAGGATGTGTCTGTTCAGAAACCTCTTGATGGCATTAAGTGCAAGAGTTATGGATTCCCTTCTGATAGTCATATCTCTGTAGTAATGGTACATGAACTCAAAGTATTCTATGAGCATGTGGCAAAAATCAACTTCAGAGATAGTGTAAATCTTACTATCTTGCCTTTGAACCAGAAACACAGGATACCACAACTTGTAGAACTTCTTAGCATAAACCTCCTTCACAGAAACAATCAAATTTTTAGTTCTGACATATTGCACTGGCTGACACTTAGCTTTCATCATACACAAGTACTCAAATTTAAAAGCATCTGACTGATCATTCACCCCCAACACAACATAAGGATTCAATCTTCTAATGTAATGCGCAAACAGTCTCCTTTTTGAGTCTTCAAGGAAAGGTGTTCTCATCTTCAATTGTCTAAGTTTTTCTTCAACTTGATTGTTTTGAGGTCGTCTAGAAGTACAAGGACCAGGTTGTGAACCTGAAGGATTTGAAGGTCCTGCTTGATCTGAATGTGGAATTACTGGTGGAATCACAGGTGGGATAACAGGTTATTCAGGCTTAATATCAGTAAGGTTAGGAAATACCGGTTGAGATTTTTCAGGTTGAAACACTTCAGGTTGAACTGGAACAGGTTGGCTTACAGGAATCTCTGGTACAGGTATAGATTGAGCCATAAGAGTAGTACTTATCACAAGATCAAGAGTACTGATTGGGCTTACAGTGATATCTTCAGGTTTAACTGGCCCATAGAATTGTTGCAGGAACTCTACCTCTTTCTCATTGAATTCTGGCTGACTTTGATTTCCAGCAAGTTCATCAGCGTTTATGGTCAACATTTACACTTCCTTTACTTTCCAAAATTTTGGTTAAAAAATTCTGATTTTTGAGCAAGTTATGGTGATTTGAAGTTCAGAATGTTCTAAAATCACAAAATCCAAACATTTTTCTAAGGCATTTTCTCTGGATAGTTTTATCAGAATTCTGACTCTGTTGATCAGAAGTTCTGACTCTACTACTCAGAATTCTGACTCTACTACTCAGAATTCTGACTCAACTAATCAGAATTCTGACTCTGATACTTAGAATTTTGAGCAAGTGACTCAGAATTCTGACTCTTCTAATCAGAATTCTGACTCAACTACTCAGAATTTGGATTTTTGATATCTAATGAGGAATCATCGTAGATGATTACCAAAATCTCTTGATTTTGCAGAATTATCTTGATTTCAGAGGAAGTATTGACTCAAAATTTGATCTGATTGTTTCAAGATAATGTTCAAAACCCGTGATTCAACGTATTAGGTTTTTGAACATATCAGTTCAAAACCCGTACTTACATGACCATGGCTTCTGAATAATTCAGTTCAGGACCCGTACTTCAGAGACTAAGACTTCTAAACAAATCAGTTTAGAACTCATATTTCTCAGGTGATATCCTTAACTGTCATATTTTTATGTTTCAAGGAACAAGTGGTGAAAGGTAACATTGCATTACATTTATTTCTATTGCTTTGAATGTTTGAATCTTAACAAATTTAATTCAATGATATGAATTTTTTTAATTTTCATTCAATGAATAAATGTGTGTCAAAGAGTGATTTTACAAGTATTTTGTATTATCTGAGCTATATTTGTTTCAACTTTCACTTCTGAATTAAATCAAAAGGTAAGCAAAACATGAATGAAATTATGCCGAATGCTCAATGTTATGAAATCTATACTTATATAGAATATAATGCTCAAAAAGCCTAAATGTCAGAATGATGGATGGAAGCGAAAATATGGGGGAAGTACTACGTTTTAGAACCAAGTGATTGAGATGCAATATATATATATATATAAAATTATTTAGTTTGAAAGTTTGTACCTGTGGTCTTTCTGGTTTGGGAGAGTAAGTCCTAAGGGGTGCTCGACACCTAGTCCCTAAGATCAATTGGTCTGGGATCGGCTGACCCAAATCCTGCAATAGAACCAGATAGAAAGCCATGTTCTACTGGTACAAATGGGTTTAAGATATATCGATGTGGCCTTTCTGGTTTGGGAAATTAAGTTCCAAGGGGTGCTTGTCACCTAGCACCTAAGACCAACTGGTCTGGGATATGCTGACCCAAATCCTGCTATAGAACCAGATAGAAAGTCATGTTTAACGATATATCTTATTCTTACTAAACTTTTTGATTAAAAGATGCCAATGTGCACAAAATTAAAAGATGTAAATAAGCACAAAATTAAAAGATGCCAATGTGCACAAAATTAAAAGATGCCAATGAGCACACATCTCTTGAAACTTTGGGAAAATACAAAGTCGCAATAAACCTGTAAATTTGTGAAAATCCTGATTTTGGACAAATAGTGTAAGTAGAGCAAAGTATTCATATAAGTTTTTAGAATTGCATATTCTTGAAGCTAATCATATTTCGCATGCTAAGCACACCAAATAGATTTAATAAAGGGATTGAAACTAAACATTTTTAACTCGATATGCAATGATGACTTGTATTTGAATCCAAACACATGCATTTGATTTCATTTGATTGAAAAATCTGATAAATTTCATTAAGTTGGATTTCTTTTGTAAAGTTTTCAAATGATCAAATGTTAGTAGTTATCAAGTGTAGTTCAGTAAATCTTATTCTCCTTGTATAAATGTTTTCATTAAAGCACTATATTTGAAATGAATAATTTTAATGAAATATATGCATAATTTCAGGGGGAGAAAACAAACTGCTCCAGAATTCTTATTTTGAGGGGGAGCAAGGTTATTCATTAAGGAGGAGAAAAAGCATAGACTTCATTCGAAGAAAAAGCATCGCTAAAGTTTTGAAAATCAAGGGGGAGAAAAGCTAAAGATTTTGAAGATGATTTTGCTTTCCAAAACTTTAGGGGGAGAAAAGCTAAAGATTTTGAAGATTGATATGGTTTTTGTACTGAAATAACAAAAGAGAGAAATGTTATTTTAAGAAGAAGAAGAGGAAAAGGAAACTGATCGATTGTTTCTTATAAAGAAATCTTATGAAAGCTGAAATGAAGATGAGAATTTTCATTTCAAGGGGGAGCAAAGAAAAAGCAAATATATAACAGAAATCAATTTGGAAATCGTTGCTGCTGCTGATTAAAGACTGACCAGAAGTTGTTAACTCAGATTATTCAGAATTCTGAGCAAAAGTTGTCAAAGCATTCAGAAGATCTCCTTCTGAAGATTGTTCCTGCTCTAAGATTTTGATGATGAAAAGTACAAGTGTGTTTGACAAAAAGGGGGAGATTGTTAGGTCTAGAGTTTTGTCAAAAACACAAGTGTTGAGTTCTGAGTAAGAAGACTCAGAAGTTCTGAGTAGAAAACTCAGAAGTTCTGAGTGAGAAATCTCAAAAAGATTCTAAGTGTTGGATTCTGACTAGAAGGTTCAGAGTTCTGAGTAGGAGACTCAGAACTTCTGACTATGAAGACAAATGTTCTGAAGCGCTTATTCAGAAGTATGTTCAGAATTCATATCTTGGGATATTCTCTGTTATATTCAGTTACTAATCAGGACACGTGTAATTGTTCTATTAGTCTGTTTCTCATATGTACTGTAGCTTTAGCTTTTCTCTACAGTATATATAGGAGTTAGCAACTGTAGCTAACTGAATCTTTGATATAATCTTTTTGGCTAACTTTTCGGATAACTCTTTACGCATAAATTGTTAGATCTATTGAGAGAGAAATTCATTGTAATATCTTGTAATTCACAGATTGTTAATACATCATATGACCAGTTGCTGTGAATACGATCTTAATTGTTCATATTTAATTGTAAGAGTGTATCCTGAAACTTACACTGACCAATAAGATTCTTTCAGTTGAAGGCATTCTGTTCTCAACCCAATTCCTGTCATTCACTTGAAGTCTGTTCTCCAACTGAAGCCTTATAACCTTCAATGTACCATCTGAGTATTTAGAAATCTCACTGAACCTCAGGAACCTCTTATCACCCTTTGCATTCTTATAAATCACTCAAACTCTAGTTTCTCCAAGATCATGTACAAAGGTAAATTCTCCATGTCTGGTATCCTCTGATTAGGCCTTATCATATTCACAATAGGTTGATCACTTTCCAACCCAAGTTGAAAGTCATAACAATGAATATAGAGGATGTGTCTGTTCAGAAACCTCTTGATGGCATTAAGTGCAAGAGTTATGGATTCCCTTCTGATAGTCATATCTCTGTAGTAATGGTACATGAACTCAAAGTATTCTATGAGCATGTGGCAAAAATCAACTTCAGAGATAGTGTAAATCTTACTATCTTGCCTTTGAACCAGAAACACAGGATACCACAACTTGTAGAACTTCTTAGCATAAACCTCCTTCACAGAAACAATCAAATTTTTAGTTCTGACATATTGCACTGGCTGACACTTAGCTTTCATCATACACAAGTACTCAAATTTAAAAGCATCTGACTGATCATTCACCCCCAACACAACATAAGGATTCAATCTTCTAATGTAATGCGCAAACAGTCTCCTTTTTGAGTCTTCAAGGAAAGGTGTTCTCATCTTCAATTGTCTAAGTTTTTCTTCAACTTGATTGTTTTGAGGTCGTCTAGAAGTACAAGGACCAGGTTGTGAACCTGAAGGATTTGAAGGTCCTGCTTGATCTGAATGTGGAATTACTGGTGGAATCACAGGTGGGATAACAGGTTATTCAGGCTTAATATCAGTAAGGTTAGGAAATACCGGTTGAGATTTTTCAGGTTGAAACACTTCAGGTTGAACTGGAACAGGTTGGCTTACAGGAATCTCTGGTACAGGTATAGATTGAGCCATAAGAGTAGTACTTATCACAAGATCAAGAGTACTGATTGGGCTTACAGTGATATCTTCAGGTTTAACTGGCCCATAGAATTGTTGCAGGAACTCTACCTCTTTCTCATTGAATTCTGGCTGACTTTGATTTCCAGCAAGTTCATCAGCGTTTATGGTCAACATTTACACTTCCTTTACTTTCCAAAATTTTGGTTAAAAAATTCTGATTTTTGAGCAAGTTATGGTGATTTGAAGTTCAGAATGTTCTAAAATCACAAAATCCAAACATTTTTCTAAGGCATTTTCTCTGGATAGTTTTATCAGAATTCTGACTCTGTTGATCAGAAGTTCTGACTCTACTACTCAGAATTCTGACTCTACTACTCAGAATTCTGACTCAACTAATCAGAATTCTGACTCTGATACTTAGAATTTTGAGCAAGTGACTCAGAATTCTGACTCTTCTAATCAGAATTCTGACTCAACTACTCAGAATTTGGATTTTTGATATCTAATGAGGAATCATCGTACATGATTACCAAAATCTCTTGATTTTGCAGAATTATCTTGATTTCAGAGGAAGTATTGACTCAAAATTTGATCTGATTGTTTCAAGATAATGTTCAAAACCCGTGATTCAACGTATTAGGTTTTTGAACATATCAGTTCAAAACCCGTACTTACATGACCATGGCTTCTGAATAATTCAGTTCAGGACCCGTACTTCAGAGACTAAGACTTCTAAACAAATCAGTTTAGAACTCATATTTCTCAGGTGATATCCTTAACTGTCATATTTTTATGTTTCAAGGAACAAGTGGTGAAAGGTAACATTGCATTACATTTATTTCTATTGCTTTGAATGTTTGAATCTTAACAAATTTAATTCAATGATATGAATTTTTTTAATTTTCATTCAATGAATAAATGTGTGTCAAAGAGTGATTTTACAAGTATTTTGTATTATCTGAGCTATATTTGTTTCAACTTTCACTTCTGAATTAAATCAAAAGGTAAGCAAAACATGAATGAAATTATGCCGAATGCTCAATGTTATGAAATCTATACTTATATAGAATATAATGCTCAAAAAGCCTAAATGTCAGAATGATGGATGGAAGCGAAAATATGGGGGAAGTACTACGTTTTAGAACCAAGTGATTGAGATGCAATATATATATATATATAAAATTATTTAGTTTGAAAGTTTGTACCTGTGGTCTTTCTGGTTTGGGAGAGTAAGTCCTAAGGGGTGCTCGACACCTAGTCCCTAAGATCAATTGGTCTGGGATCGGCTGACCCAAATCCTGCAATAGAACCAGATAGAAAGCCATGTTCTACTGGTACAAATGGGTTTAAGATATATCGATGTGGCCTTTCTGGTTTGGGAAATTAAGTTCCAAGGGGTGCTTGTCACCTAGCACCTAAGACCAACTGGTCTGGGATATGCTGACCCAAATCCTGCTATAGAACCAGATAGAAAGTCATGTTTAACGATATATCTTATTCTTACTAAACTTTTTGATTAAAAGATGCCAATGTGCACAAAATTAAAAGATGTAAATAAGCACAAAATTAAAAGATGCCAATGTGCACAAAATTAAAAGATGCCAATGAGCACACATCTCTTGAAACTTTGGGAAAATACAAAGTCGCAATAAACCTGTAAATTTGTGAAAATCCTGATTTTGGACAAATAGTGTAAGTAGAGCAAAGTATTCGTATATGTTTTTAGAATTGCATATTCTTGAAGCTAATCATATTTCGCATGCTAAGCACACCAAATAGATTTAATAAAGGGATTGAAACTGAACATTTTTAACTCGATATGCAATGATGACTTGTATTTGAATCCAAACACATGCATTTGATTTCATTTGATTGAAAAATCTGATAAATTTCATTAAGTTGGATTTCTTTTGTAAAGTTTTCAAATGATCAAATGTTAGTAGTTATCAAGTGTAGTTCAGTAAATCTTATTCTCCTTGTATAAATGTTTTCATTAAAGCACTATATTTGAAATGAATAATTTTAATGAAATATATGCATAATTTCAGGGGGAGAAAACAAACTGCTCCAGAATTCTTATTTTGAGGGGGAGCAAGGTTATTCATTAAGGAGGAGAAAAAGCATAGACTTCATTCGAAGAAAAAGCATCGCTAAAGTTTTGAAAATCAAGGGGGAGAAAAGCTAAAGATTTTGAAGATGATTTTGCTTTCCAAAACTTTAGGGGGAGAAAAGCTAAAGATTTTGAAGATTGATATGGTTTTTGTACTGAAATAACAAAAGAGAGAAATGTTATTTTAAGAAGAAGAAGAGGAAAAGGAAACTGATCGGTTGTTTCTTATAAAGAAATCTTATGAAAGCTGAAATGAAGATGAGAATTTTCATTTCAAGGGGGAGCAAAGAAAAAGCAAATATATAACAGAAATCAATTTGGAAATCGTTGCTGCTGCTGATTAAAGACTGACCAGAAGTTGTTAACTCAGATTATTCAGAATTCTGAGCAAAAGTTGTCAAAGCATTCAGAAGAGCTCCTTCTGAAGATTGTTCCTGCTCTAAGATTTTGATGATGAAAAGTACAAGTGTGTTTGACAAAAAGGGGGAGATTGTTAGGTCTAGAGTTTTGTCAAAAACACAAGTGTTGAGTTCTGAGTAAGAAGACTCAGAAGTTCTGAGTAGAAAACTCAGAAGTTCTGAGTGAGAAATCTCAAAAAGATTCTAAGTGTTGGATTCTGACTAGAAGGTTCAGAGTTCTGAGTAGGAGACTCAGAACTTCTGACTATGAAGACAAATGTTCTGAAGCGCTTATTCAGAAGTATGTTCAGAATTCATATCTTGGGATATTCTCTGTTATATTCAGTTACTAATCAGGACACGTGTAATTGTTCTATTAGTCTGTTTCTCATATGTACTGTAGCTTTAGCTTTTCTCTACAGTATATATAGGAGTTAGCAACTGTAGCTAACTGAATCTTTGATATAATCTTTTTGGCTAACTTTTCGGATAACTCTTTACGCATAAATTGTTAGATCTATTGAGAGAGAAATTCATTGTAATATCTTGTAATTCACAGATTGTTAATACATCATATGACCAGTTGCTGTGAATACGATCTTAATTGTTCATATTTAATTGTAAGAGTGTATCCTGAAACTTACACTGACCAATAAGATTCTTTCAGTTGAAGGCATTCTGTTCTCAACCCAATTCCTGTCATTCACTTGAAGTCTGTTCTCCAACTGAAGCCTTATAACCTTCAATGTACCATCTGAGTATTTAGAAATCTCACTGAACCTCAGGAACCTCTTATCACCCTTTGCATTCTTATAAATCACTCAAACTCTAGTTTCTCCAAGATCATGTACAAAGGTAAATTCTCCATGTCTGGTATCCTCTGATTAGGCCTTATCATATTCACAATAGGTTGATCACTTTCCAACCCAAGTTGAAAGTCATAACAATGAATATAGAGGATGTGTCTGTTCAGAAACCTCTTGATGGCATTAAGTGCAAGAGTTATGGATTCCCTTCTGATAGTCATATCTCTGTAGTAATGGTACATGAACTCAAAGTATTCTATGAGCATGTGGCAAAAATCAACTTCAGAGATAGTGTAAATCTTACTATCTTTCCTTTGAACCAGAAACACAGGATACCACAACTTGTAGAACTTCTTAGCATAAACCTCCTTCACAGAAACAATCAAATTTTTAGTTCTGACATATTGCACTGGCTGACACTTAGCTTTCATCATACACAAGTACTCAAATTTAAAAGCATCTGACTGATCATTCACCCCCAACACAACATAAGGATTCAATCTTCTAATGTAATGCGCAAACAGTCTCCTTTTTGAGTCTTCAAGGAAAGGTGTTCTCATCTTCAATTGTCTAAGTTTTTCTTCAACTTGATTGTTTTGAGGTCGTCTAGAAGTACAAGGACCAGGTTGTGAACCTGAAGGATTTGAAGGTCCTGCTTGATCTGAATGTGGAATTACTGGTGGAATCACAGGTGGGATAACAGGTTATTCAGGCTTAATATCAGTAAGGTTAGGAAATACCGGTTGAGATTTTTCAGGTTGAAACACTTCAGGTTAAACTGGAACAGGTTGGCTTACAGGAATCTCTGGTACAGGTATAGATTGAGCCATAAGAGTAGTACTTATCACAAGATCAAGAGTACTGATTGGGCTTACAGTGATATCTTCAGGTTTAACTGGCCCATAGAATTGTTGCAGGAACTCTACCTCTTTCTCATTGAATTCTGGCTGACTTTGATTTCCAGCAAGTTCATCAGCGTTTATGGTCAACATTTACACTTCCTTTACTTTCCAAAATTTGTCATAATCATTTTCTGTATCATCCTCATCATCTGAACTCACAATGACAATCTCCACATACATGCCATCTATCTCCCTTATCTCCTCCATATTTACCTCGGGCTTTTCAACTGTTGGTTCTGCATTAGGATCCACATGCAAAACTATCTGCCTGCCACTTTCCTCACCTTGGGCACCAGACTCATACATTTGCACTACTTCTTCTGTACTCAGTGCATTTCCCCCGAAATTTTATGTGTCAACTTCATATACCCTCTATCTCTTACTCATCCCCCCTCATGATCATTATGATCATCATCATGATCATGCTTCCATTTAATCCTATGAGCTTGAGACCTACATGAATTCTCCAAGGTTGCAACCCTTTCAGCAAGTGTATCAATAGAATTCTTCATATCTGACATACTAGATAGAATCTCTGTTTTGAATTCAGAAAATTCAACATAGGTGACAAAGGTTGAGGCTGATTGTGAATTAGGTTGAGAATTTTGTAACAAGGACATTAAGGTTTGGTTTTGTGGATCATCAGGTGAAATGGATAGAAGCTTGGAAAATAACATGTCTTTGAGTTCATCAATTGTGGGATCAAATACGGGTGGAGGTTGTACATATGGAGGTGTAGGTGTTTGCTCAGGCTCATTATCAACAAATGGATTCTTTCCTTTCAACATCCTTTTAATGTTCCCCAACTCCTTCATCATACGCTCCTCAATAGCCTTTAAGGCACCGTTGACAAATTCCTTTGACACAAAGTCGGGCAATGTAACACCAGGGTCACTTAGAGCACCTGTTGACACGATAGTTGAATTAAAAACTGTGTGGCCTACGTTCAATGTTGGAATAACGTTAACATTGGTAGGACTTTCACTCTGTCCTTGCATTCCTGAAGTAGGATCTACTCGGAGTGTTCCGGTCGGGTCACAAAGACTTCCGACATTAGCTGAAAAATGTGGCAGTGTCTTAGTAAAAAAGGTAATAAATTCACAACAGGCTCTAGACTCGATTGTGCAACAATTGAAGTTGAAGACTGGGGCAACTGTCTTTCTATTTCAATATCTAAACTCTCCGGGTGAGAGCTAGATAGAAGTTGTGCTTGATCCTCGTGAGAAAGTAAAACAATTTCCTATTGAGAGGAAGCTGAGTGGCTGGCTTGGGTGTGCAAATGCGTTAGTGGGCTACTAACGTCTTTTTTAATACCTGATCCCAACGGATGAGATCTGGTAGAGGATGTGGTTGCCCTTCTGGCATAGTAGGTTAAGGTAGCACTCACGCTCACATCAATTTTTTCTCGCCCAACACACGCAGATTCGCTTTGATCTTCAACTAATGCTCCCTCGGTTCTCTTTATATCTCCCATAATGTTAGATACCACAATACCCAACTCAGCAATAGAAAACTCTGGAAACTCAGGAAAATTGAAGAAAGTAGTTGCATCACCTTGGTTGTCAGGACCAAAACCATCATCATTATCATCATCATTGTTGCCATCATCATTATTACCATCCATATTCATCTCAGAAGCTGAATCTGACGCAATGTCAGATTCTGAACCATCATTAGAAAGTTCAAGTACCCCGACAGAAGCAGCAGTTCCAATGTGAGGTGGAATCAGGGCTGAGTTGGCTTGAACCATACGATAATCTGATTGTGTGTCTGATGATGATGACCGTATGTCTTCAGGTTCAGAAGTCTGACCCCCATCAGCTCCCCTCTCGGCATTTTCTTTCTGCTCACCCCATTCAGTAGCCCCTGCATCCTGAACCCTCACAGACACCTCTCTACTAGGGTTTGAGTCATGGGTAGCTCCCTCCAGCTCTGGCTGGACGATAGACTCTATGTATTCCCTAATGCACTCGTCGTTCGGATCATCATAGCGTAATAAGGCTTCTGGAATATGCATTTCATAGGGAAACTGTTGCTTCTACTTTTGGAGGTAATTCATAGCCTTTTATGGAACAAATGGATGTTGTTAATGCCAAAAATCGCACCAAAGGGACAAGTTAAGGTCGATGTGGACTTAACAACTAAAGAAATGAACCTCTCGACAAAGCGTGCGACGAAGATAAAAATAAATGAGACAAGGGATTTGATGACGCAGGAAAAACCTCAATCGAGGAAAAAACCTGCGGACGACAAGGGATGTCGTCGTTGCACTATGGTCGCCAATCAGGGGAGACGTCCTTGGTACTGGCGTCGATCGTACGATGATTACAATAAAATGAAGGAAATACTTCGAAATGTAAAGTACAAGTGTTTGAATGTAAAAACATATGTTTGTCGTGTGTGAATACAAAGTGTAAACAACTGTTGGTCGAAGGCTGTTGTCGTGCGTCGAGAGCGATTCTTCAAGAGAAAGTTCTTTGCTTCTGTTGTTCTTGAGCTTGCTGTAGTATTCTGGAATTCGGTGCTAGATGATAGCTTTCTGTATGTGATTTCCAGAGTTTGAGTGTTTTATTTCACTATTTTCTGTTCTTCCCCCGAATTGGTTGTAGCATAGACTTTTTTATAGCCTCCGTCGGCTATTAATGGTGCCTTTATGGCGTGCTTTATAACCGCTGTCGGGCATTGAATGCTCCTTTGATGATTGGTCTTGTAACGGTCGCTGTCTTCAATGTGGGATTAAATGCTCGTTAATGACTTCGTCGGTTATAGCCGTATCTCATAAAGAGTGTTGACTCCTGCATTAAATATTTAACAAACGTAACAGTCATAGTGAACGTTAGTTGGTCGAGTGTCGAGTGTCGAGTGTCGAATGTCGAGTGTCACGAGGAACTCTCGACTTGCCTTTCGGGAGGGACGACGGAGGTTTTCTGGGTCTTCGTCAGAACCTTATCTTAATACAAGATATGGTTCATAACAAGTGTCTTACCTTTTCTGGTCGTGGTCAAGACCTGCATTGATAAACAGAAGAAACAGATGTTTAACGGATAGTATAATCGTAAGACCACTAGGTCGTAAGACCAGGATGTCAGGACGATGTTGTCGCAGAGCCAGAGTAATATAACACCGATGGCAGAAGACTGTCGACGTAAGATCGACGAGTCATAACTGGCGACAAAAGACTAGTGACGTGTGACTGGCGATGTGCGGCGTGGGACACTTGACGTACGATCATTAGATGTAAAGACACTGTCTTGAGTAACTTTTGACACCAGATGTCTTTCAATAAGCAATTATCGTGGTTATTAGCGTATGTCGGGGATATGATAATAACGGGTATTATCCTTGTCGGTCGGGGGTAATCAATGTCCATGGGTTATGTCGAGGGTGTTTCCCAGGTCGGTCGAGGGTGTGATTTTTTACCCAAACAGTTAGCCCTCCGAGATTTGAATTTCAAAGCTATTTGAATTTTAGATCTCGTACCAAAACATGTGTCTCTATGGAGACGTGTTACTTTTGCTATGATCATCAGAGGAAAACTGACTTGGTCAACCAAAGAAGGCGACGCAAGTTGCTCTTGCCCTTCGAGGCCGGGAAAGGAGAAAGAATGCCTCGACAGCTGGGTTGGGAATCTTGAAGAAGACAAGGACGGTAGTCCTGAAGGAACCGTCTTCGAGGGCTGTCGTTTCATCGAGAGTTGTCACGCCTAAGGAGGCGAGGGCGTCATCCAGCCGTTCTGGCGCGATGGGCGCGATACCAGCAAGTTCGGTGCTTCTGGCGATAGTGACGAAGCTAGTGTCCAAGGTGTTGTCCCCAGCGTCTGCCGACAAGGGGGACATGTCATCGGCCGATGGTGTCCTAGACGGGACGACGTTGTTGGTGTCCTAGACGGGACGACGTTGTTTCCTCATCTGACGAAATATTTGCTCCCATCTTTCAGGTAATGTTTTTCCTATCGAGGAGACAGGGGCCCATGTCGCCGGGTTGGCGTTCCCAGTCGTCGTGGTCCTGTGATCTGGTGTTCATAGCCGATACGGTCGTTAGAGACATATGTTTTGGCGTTCGGGCCGATGCAGTCGTTAGAGACCTATGTTTTGGCGTTCGAGCCGATGCGGTCGTTAGAGACCTATGTTCTGGCGTTCGAGCCGTCGTGGTCTGGTTGTTGGAGACCTGAGTCACGTTGTGTCTAGCTTTTTTAGCTAATTGTAAGTTTAGCGATAATCGGTAAAAAATTACCTTTCTATTGAACCTGCGTATTACACGTCATGGACAGATGTAATATTAACTGAAAAAATTCATTAAGTACAAAAATGAATATGAAGTCGTGCGACTTGGGCATCCATTGTAATACAACGATTAGAACGTAAGTCATAAGACTTTCATATTTTTGAATCGTATAAGCGCGCGTGATCAAAGCATTCATTCAAAACATGAATTTTTTCTAAGTTAAAGAACTTAGATTGTGGGGTCGCTAGACCTTACGATCGTGTGGTTCGATCATACGATGAACTTGAATCATGTGTTCCTGCGAAAGGATAATCAAGTCATAAACCTGATCGTTTATGTCGTACGATCCTGTGAGAGTGTACTAAAGTCGTACGATAGATTTAGAAATATATATCGTGCGATCCTGCGAGACTAAAGTCGTATGCAACTAATGTTGTGCGATCCTTTTCATATGCGTTGCATTCCAGATGCGTGGAATATCTCGACTGTCGAGGGTTTGTAGCCGATATGCATTTTTACCTACGACTTATGAGATACGATAAGGACCTTCCTACTTGGTAGAAAGTTTACCTGCGTTTGAGCTTTTGAGTGCTTTGGAATACTTGACAGGGGATGTAGTCACCTTCTTGAAAGACTTTAGCTTCGACGTTTTTGTTGAAATGTCGCTCGACCGCTTGCCCCTGGGTGTCGAGGTCGTCAGCTTGATGTTGCTGTCTTCACAGAATGGTCGAGTCTCATAGCTTATGAACTGGGATCCATTGTCGTAGAAGATTTCGGATGTCGTTCGACCAATTATCTTCTTGGTCTTCCATCTGGATGTCATCGTCATTTTCGATGGACGACGTCGTCAGATTGGAATGTTGTCGAGTATTAGTTCGACTAAAGCAGACGCAAGGTTTGCTAAAGCGTCGATTTGAGTATTCTGGTCCCTTGGAATTATGACTGGTGATTTGCGAGTTTCAATGTACGAGTTTTCTTTATTGACGACATATGAAATGACTAGCGATCACGTGATTTCAACATGTGAGTCGCTTTTATTGGCGACCGAAAGTTTTAACCTGTGTTTGCCATGAGTGGCGATCATAAGATTAAAAACGTGGGTCGTCTTTAATTGACGATTATAAGTTGCAAGTCGTAGAGACTTCGTTTCTCACGATATAAATCGTAAGACCTGCGTTTTATATGATCTTGCGAGCCTGCAATGTAAAATCGGGGGTGGTCGTTGGTTTGACCAATGATCCTATGATGCTTAAATCAACATTCATATGTTAGATCATAATAATTGAACGAGAAGAATATACTTAGAGTATATACATAGAGTTGTTTATACCATATTCCATCCAAGCGGGATGTCACAGTTACCGTAACTTGGAGTCGATAAGCGCCTTTTTCTCCAAAGACTTTTGAAATTGAAATATGGTGTTTTCTATTTTGTGACGGGCGTTCCGAGGCCCCGAGCCCTTCGGACGATGCGATCCATGCGATATTTTGACGGAGCATTTTTTTAAGGTTTGAATCTGGCTTCGAGCCGCGTTTGATTCCGATTGAAGTTGAATCACAGGATCTTGAAGATTTGTTCGCTTCTGTTTGACAGGCTTGAACGATGATTCGACATTGAACTTGTGTGAGATGATATCGGGAACAACATATTCCTGCAAAAAAGATATCAGCTTTTCTCAGAGGTTGAGATCGAGGGATGATCCGATGAGGACTTTTTGCTCAGGTTTGCTTTGATCTGGGATGACTTCTTCCATGCGATAATCATTGATTGATTCGAGAGTGCCTTGAGCATTTTTGAATCCTCCAGTCACCGGGATAGCGGTTCGTTCTGGGTTTTCCTTATCCATCATTTTCCTGCGATGAAAGTAGAGGAAACTCCAAGAAACTGTTAGTAAGGTGCACGTTTCGTCGAGGATTTTCTCTAGATGGGGTCCCACGGATGGCGCCAAACTGTTAATGCCAAAAATCGCACCAAAGGGACAACTTAAGGTCGATGTGGACTTAACAACTAAAGAAAGGATCCTCTCGACAAAGCGTGCGACGAAGATAAAAATAAATGAGACAAGGGATTTGATGACACAGGAAAAACCTCAATCGAGGAAAAAACCTGCGGACGACAGGGGATGTCGTCGTTGCACTATGGTCGCCAATCAGGGGCGACGTCCTTGGTACTGGCGTCGATCGTACGATGATTACAATACAAATGAAGGAAATACTTCGAAATGTAAAGTACAAGTGTCTGAATGTAAAAACAGGTGTTTGTCGTGTAGAAATACAAAGTGTAAACAACTGTTGGTCGAAGGCTGTTGTCGTGCGTCGAGAGCGATTCTTCAAGAGAAAGTTCTTTGCTTCTGTTGTTCTTGAGCTTGCTGTAGTATTCTGGAATTCGGTGCTAGATGATAGCTTTCTGTATGTGATTTCCAGAGTTTGAGTGTTTTATTTCACTATTTTCTGTTCTTCCCCCGAATTGGTTGCAGCATAGACTTTTTTATAGCCTCCGTCGGCTATTAATGGTGCTTTTATGGCGCGCTTTATAACCGCTGTCGGGCATTGAATGCTCCTTTGATGATTGGTCTTGTAACGGTCGCTGTCTTCAATGTGGGATTAAATGCTCGTTAATGACTTCGTCGGTTATAGCCGTTGCTCATAAAGAGTGTTGACTCCTGCATTAAATATTTAACAAACGTAACAGTCATAGTGAACGTTAGTTGGTCGAGTGTCGAGTGTCGAATGTCGAGTGTCACGAGGAACTCTCGACTTGCCTTTCAGGAGGGGACGGAGGTTTTCTGGGTCTTCGTCGGGACCTTATCTTAATACAAGATATGGTTCATAACAAGTGTCTTACCTTTTCTGGTCGTGGTCAAGACCTGCATTGATAAACAGAAGAAACAGATGTTTAACGGATAGTATAATCGTAAGACCACTAGGTCGTAAGACCAGGATGTCAGGATGATGTTGTCGTAGAGCCAGAGCAATATAACACCGATGGCAGAAGACTGTCGACGTAATATCGACGAGTCATAACTGGCGACACAAGACTAGTGACGTGTGACTGGCGATGTGCGGCGTGGGACACGTGACGTACGATCATTAGATGTAAAGACACTGCCTTGAGTAACTATTGACACCATATGTCTTTCAATAAGCAATTATCGTGGTTATTAGCGTATGTCGGGATATGATAATAACGGGTATTATCCTTGTCGGTCGGGGGTAATCAATGTCCATGGGTTATGTCGAGGTTGTTTCCCAGGTCGGTCGAGGGTGTGATTTTTTACCCAAACAGATGTCTGATACGTCTTGGAATATCCTTATTGGATCTCAGCATACTATGGACTATCAACTGCATGAATCTCTGATAGGGAAGGAATGTCTTAGTCTTGTTGTTTGGGTTGGCTTTAACCCTTTCTTGCAGTTCATTACAAAAAATCACCGAGTAGTCTACATGAAGATCATAGACTACGGCATGAAAGAGCTTCAGGATAACAATACTTGCATTGTCCATTCCTAAATGGTTGGACGTCAGACAACTGAAAATAAGGTGTACCATACTGGAGGGAGATTCCCCTTTTAGAATTGACTAACTTGGCTAAGTGATCCAACATAGCCAAGAGCTCGAATGCCAGCAAGTACATCTTTTGCTGATGGGTATGGATCAAATGACACTCTGCCAGGTCTGGAATTTGGTTCTGGCAGCATCCGCACAAGTCTTAATCTGTGATAATCCAATGATGTAATATATTAATCAATTTGAATGTCAAAACACGGACGGTTGTTCTCATAGACGAATGTGATGGTCTTCCATGCTTGCTGAACATATAACATTGGAACATTGACTGTGTGAGTCAAAGCATAGCATAGAGGATGTCCCTTTAAAATTTCTTTGACCACCGGATTGATGTTGATGTGATCAAAGTCCTATGATGGTTGTTGGGCTTAATATCCATGTAATCACTTGGGTGGATGAATGAATGATCAGGGTTTCCATCGGCAGTGATGGATGGATTGACAGATCTTGCTGAAGGTAATGGAACATCAACAGTAGCTTGAGGAATATGTCCCAAAACCTTGAACCAGATTTTGTAGATCTTCTTGATTGTTTGATGCCATTTGAACTGCTTAAGTGAAAATACAGTTCCCAAAAATCAGATTTGAAAATTTTCACTTTTTGAAAACTTTTGAAAAAAAATTATAAGTAAGGTTTTCGCAAGCAACTGAAAATACTTAGACTCCAAAGTTTGCGCAAACCATAGGAGCAAAAAGTAAAGTTTTCGCAGACAATGGGTTGCGAAAACAACCCTTAGACAAATATTCAGCATAAAAAGTTTTTGCAAGCAACATGACACATAAAGTTTTCGCAAACAGTGTGTTGCGAAAACTTGACTTAGAAAAATTTAACACAAAACAATCAACTTTTCGCAAACCATATGTAATACCAGAAACTTTTCGCAAGACACTGATGAACAAGTTTTTGCAAGTTCATCATGTCAGAAATTCAAATCGATTAAAAATCGAGTTTTAACCCAACAAATCAACACAGATAATTTCGAAATGTAAAAAAACAAGATTATTAAAGCAAAAATTTCAACACACAAACCCTATAGCATGGATCTTGAACTAAGCCGAATATGAACAGTTTCAAACCAGAAATTAACCAAAGATTGAGTTGTTTAAACAACAAAAAGTGTTCAGATTAGTTCGAAAACACAAACCCATCAACAAATTACAACAATCAAACATTAAATCATCCTAAATCAACAAAATCAGTGATAACGACGATGAACAGTTACATACACAAATCGAAGAAATTGACCACATGTGTGAGTCCAATCTAATCAAGTAACAATGATAATAGGAAATTAGATATTTGATAGATAAGAGAAAGAATACAAGAATGGAATTAGATCCACTTTCTCTCCCCAGAAAGTCATCCCTCTCTTACATACAATGATCTAACGTCTATGCTCTTTTCTTCTTACATTTTCTATTACAAACATCCTATTTATACACTTTGACTATCACACATAAGTAAATTGACTTTGACTCTCAAGACCTTTACTTTGACTTTGACTATTACATTTGACTCTTTACAAATACACAAATACGCATTAAACCTTGAAGACATTTCTGCTCTAACAATCTCCCCCTATGGATTCAAGATTTAAAAATTTATGATTGCAGTCTTCAGCTCTTTGTAATCTTCAGATCTTTAACACTTCAGCTCTTATCTCTTCAGCACTTTAAGCAGTCTCCCTTTTTGCTTTAAAGGAAGATCAATCTTTGAAAAAAGCTCTGAAGAATCTTCAAATAAGTGTTGTCTTTAGAAATCCAATTTGACTGCTTTAATCTTCATTTGGATCTTCAAAATCAAATAGTCATCAAGGTCTCGAATCACAAACATCAAATCTTTGTAACGTTGATCAAAGTCTTCAAACAAAATCTTTGTATCTTTTAATCATTGTATCACTGATCTTTGAATCATGGTAGCATTGATCTTTGCATCTTTGAGAAATATCTTCAGTCTTTGAATATGAATAGGTCTTTGAGCTTTAACTGGGTTTGAGCTTTGAAAACATTCTTGAATGGGCTTTGAATCTTTGTAGCTTTGAATATATTGAACTGTGTATCTTCATCTCTTCAACAATAACAATCTTTGAACTCTGAACTTTCTCGAATCTTCTCGAAACATCTTGACTTATTATCTCGAGCTTCTTGACTTTAACATAACTTTTCTTTATCTTGAAATTGGAACTTTCATATGTTCTCCCTCTTTTTGATGATTGTGAGCATCATGATCATCAAAAATTCAATATCAATTTCAGCAGTCTTTGAATATACCAATAACAATCTCCTCCTTTTGATCTGATAAACCGTCGATTCCAAAAAAATATTTATCTGAATCTTTTCAAATTCATACAAAATGAAAGTGGTAACCCTGAAACAACGGATGAATCAGTTAAACTGCCTGTAAGTTGCACGGAGCCACTTAGTACAACAGATGCACTTTTGGAAAGGAGCTTTTTGATGTTCACTCCTCCAGGGCTTCCATTCAATCATCGAAAAACACAATGGAATTTCTATGAACGTTAAGACAAGAAAACATATTCCTTGTGTGTACGCGCAAGTGTAGAAATGATTGAAGCAACTTATGCTTGATTTTTAGGCTCAAAATGTGTAAACTGTTGAGACAACAACATGTTTTCCACGGACTCAATGTGCATGATTGAAGTGCGAAGGTGGAGCAAACTTCCTTCTTTTTCAATATCGAAACCTTCCGAGTGAAGATTAGATAGATAATATGTTGCGTCCCCAAGAAAATTGAAACATTTCTTTGTTGAGAAAGAAATGAGTAGCTGGTGGGGTTAAAGCAAGAGTTGGCATGGGCTAACTGCATGTTTCAATGATGGTCACCAAAGAATGTGAACCAATCAGTAATGTGGCTTCCCGACTCAGAAAGTGGTTGGTGCAGAGTTCTCTTATTCTTTTAACTCTGTTCTCACACACTCTTTCTGTTTTTAATCAGCTGACTTCTAGCCAAACTCTCTTTTTCATTTTACCTCAGCACAATGAGATTACTCATCCGTATGAGTTATCTCCCCCACTCTTTGATTTCGGCCGTCACCCCTCAATCACTCAAGGATAACTTCTTGGGTAGGAAACACTGGTTAACGTGGATCCATAGAAGTTCTTTATGCGCTCACACTGATTCCCATGAAATTTTGTCCTAAAAAGATGTGGTGTTCAACAGTTTAGCTTGAACAAATAAGAATCTTTAGCATTTGAATAACATTGTCATCAGAATGTATGCTCCTCAAGAATATCATGAAATATTTGAGCATTTGAACTTTGAAAATTTCTCAAAACAAGGATATTGAATGAATGAAATGAATTCGAAAGACTTGTTTGAGAATCTGACAATGTATCAATCAGATCAAATATGAAGGATAATCATGTAAGGAATAGGGTATCAAAGAATTGAATGTTGTTTATATGAACAAATATAAACATCTTTGAATGAAATGTTTAATTCTCACGCTGAAAGAATGTATGATTCTCTACCCAGTTCTGGTCTTTACTAGCTTCATAGAAGCTATCAGGTTCAAAGGATTTGTTTAAGGTAGATACAAAGCAAAAATTATTTGTACTCAGACTAGAATAATTGACAACCTTTTCAATACCATATTTGACTTTTCCTTCAACAATATAATCTTCAAATCTATTAGGTAAATTAGATGGCCTATTAGATTTACGTACAGATGTGATAAGTTGGTCAGAACTACTACCCTCAGGAGGGGACTCCAAATGTTCATCATTAGTAGACTGAACCCTTAATTGTCGAAACCCACCAGCAACCTGTGAATCACTGGTACCTTGAGTACTACCAGGGTCATTTGACCCGGCAGCTCTAGCAGCTCTATCACTACTGTTAGTCCCACCAGGGTCATTAGACCCGGCAGCTCTGCTTTGGCTTCCAAGTGATTCACGTTTATTTCTATGTTCAGGTTGATTTAAACTATTCTCATTTGGAGGTCTCACCCTAATTTCATCATCGGGCATTCCAGAAGTAGGGTCATTAGTTTGAAAATACACAGAATCAAAGAAATTCAATGAACTAATATCGTTGAAAACCTGTTCATGAAAATTTGTACTCATTTTAAAAGGAAAAATGTTTTCGTAAAACTTAACATCTCTTGATACAACAATCTACCTTGATTCTAGACTGTAAAGTCTATAACCCTTTTTGAGTTAGAATAACCCAAGTGAACACATTTTTCAGATTTGGCAGAAAACTTATCAGAGACATTAGGTTTTACAGCAAAGCACAAACATCCAAAGTTTCGAAGATGAGATAATACAGGAACAAAACCAAATACAATCTCACCCCGACTCAGCGTCACACGTTCTCCAGGCTAACCCTAAACCCTATCAACCAGGGCTGAATCCTCAAATAAGAAAGGATACCTTCTGCCTGTCTCATATGTGTGGAACCAGGTCTTTTTCGGTTCCAGCCCCCCCCTCGAATAGATAGGGTAGGTAGGACTGGGTGAGAAAGGGTTCCCTGTTGCCAATAAACTTTCCCCGGGCCCCAGGACCCCTATCCCTTATGTTTAGGAGCGGGATCCGCCCAAGAACGACCTTTCGGTACAAAATCAGTCAAATATGAGAAAGATAGATACGAAATCCGGATTAAAAAGATAGAGATGACCACTACGTGCGTTTCATTCTCTTCGATTTCAAAGAAGAAGAAAGAAGAGAAAGTTAGTACACAGAGTCTTCCCCTGCCTAATTGATCTAATGATAAAGAAGTAGGCTAAGTAAAATAGAAAGTGTGTTTTTTTCTCCCTATATTGATAGATCAAGGGCCCTCCTGCCGTCGTTTCAGTGAGTCATAGGGCTTCCCCTCAGCTCAGTCTTTTTGGTTCTTGAGAATGGTCGCCTTATCAGTCTGATTTCCTACTTATTCTCCTAGGATCAAAACTGGAAGAAGGTAGGTAAGCTCGATCTAGCTATTTTCCATGTAATACAGAGGAAGGAGTGCGATTGATGAGGTAAGTAGCTGTTAATATGCACTCTGTCCACATATTCAATGGAATATTTCCTTGAAACATCAAAGCTCTAGCTACATTAAGTAAATGCCTATGTTTGCGTTCAGCCACCCCATTTTGTTGGGGTGTATAAACACAAGTAGTTTGATGTATGATTCCATTAGTCCTAAAAACTCACCTATTTTATTATTTACAAACTTTGTCCCATTATCACTTCTAAAAGTTTTAACATGTTAGCCGAACTGAGTAAACAACATGCTGTGAAAAGCAACCACATTATCATACACTTCATCTTTACTTTTCAACAAAGATATCCGAACACATCTAGAATAATCATCAACAATAGTAAAAAAAATCGAAAACCTTCCTTACTTGGCACCCTATAAGGTCCCCAAAGGTCCAATTGAATTAATTCACCAAGTGCAGTAGTAGTGTGATTACTTAAACTGAACTTGTCACGAGCCTGTTTGGCCATATGACAAATATCACACGGAGGTGATGATCGATCACTTCCTAGATTAAGTGTTTCTTTTAAAACATTAAGAACATGATCAGCTGGATGTCACAGCCGACTACGCCACAACTGGCGAGAAACACAACACATTATAGACAGATTGGACTTTGAGTCAAAAGACTCACCTATAGGTAGTTTATCCAAGAAGTATAAGCCTCCTAGTTCACTACCAGTCCCCACTATTTTCCTGGGCTGTAAGTCCTGAAGAAGGTAGCACTTATACTCATCAAATAATGCAAAAATTTTACTATCTCTAGCAATTTTATGAACAGATAAAAGATTCACATGAAAATCAGGAATGACAAGAACATCATACAACATAACACTATTATTCAATTTATAATTTCCAATTTGGTTTATTTTTGCCTCTTCCCCATTTGGTTGGGTTACTTTAAGGTTTAAGTCTGAAACACCCATAAGATTTTCAAGTTGAGAGGAAGAGGTGGTCATATGTTGATTTGCACCTGAATCAATTATCCAACCAGAACTGTACAGTTTATGAGACACATTTCCCATATTAGAGAAAAAATTACCTGCCATGTTAGCAGATATTCCTTCGGACTGTTTGTGATCTATCAATGACAGAAGTTTGTTAATCTGTTCTTCTGTCAGCAAATTAGGAGTACTTGAATTTTGGACTGGATTCTCGGTTAAACAAGCATTTCCAGCAGAAGATTTAAACGATTGTCCATTTTTTGGTTTGGTAAACTGAACATCCTTTGGAAAACCAATTAACTTGTAGCATCTTTCAATTGTATGACCATTTAAACCACAATGCTTGCAAGTCAGTGGTGTTTTTCCAAAAATTTTCTTACTCCCATTTGTTTTTCCAAAAAAGCCGAATGTTGACCCTTGGTATCAGAGGGTCATCCCTCCTCTGTGAGACTCTTCCCTAGATACCAAGGAAAATGCAGTTTTGACAGAGGGTAGAGGATCAGTAGTTAAAATGTTTCTCCGAATATGCATAATGATCATCTAGACCCATCAAAAACGACATTAGTTTGATTAATTTGTTATGCTTTAAGAAATCATGAGAGGCATTACACGTGCATGAAGGCAGTTTGACTAAAGCATCAAACTGCTTCCATAGTGCAATTAACTTATGATAATAGTCGAAGACATAAGCTCCATTTTGACTTAAGGAATTAATTTTCTGATGCAGATTAAAGGTTACAGACCCGTCAACTTTATCACATGTTTCCTGTAATTCAGTCCATACCTGAGAGGCTATTTTAGAAAAGACTTGACTAACAAACAGTTCTTCGGAAATAGAGTTAAGAATCCAGGATAAAACAACAGAGTTACACCTGTCCCATTGCCTACCAAGTACATCGTTGTCCTTAGGACGAGTAACAGAACCATCAACAAAGACAAACTTGTTTTTAGTTTCCAAGGCCAGGGTCATAGCACATGACCAGACCTTGTAGTTATCAATTCCACTAAGTTTCATATTCAAGATTGATGCACCCGTAGTGTCACTAGCATGGAGGTACAATGGATCTCCAAAGTCCAGCTTCCCAATCAGAGATTGAGATTTTGGAGACTTAGGAGAAGCAGCTCCAGTCATAGTGAGCACTTAAACAAAAGACAATAAGCACAAAGAGATAAAAAACTGAGGGCTTGTAGATAGGATTCCTTGCCACTCAATGGATGGTAGGTCAAGTCTGCCACTCAGTTATCCAGTACAGTAAAGAAACACAAAAAAGGGGTAACAGAAGACTTACAGTGCTCTCAGTCAACAACGAACAAATAAACCAAATGATCTTACAGAGGAGGATGAGTGAAGCACAGCGGAAAGGATGAGCAAACTGGAAGTTCAAGAAGAACTCCAGAGAAAAAATATACCAGTTAGGTCTAGATCACTCCTGAACAAAGAAAAACAACCACAGTCTGACACACGTCTCAAATCAGATATGAGATCTGAGATTAAGGATGAAAAGAAACTTGGCCAGAACACAGTAACAATCAGATCAAAGTGATTAACACCTAACCTTTGTCGATGCACGGATCTAACTAAGCAGATCTCGAAGCAAAGAACAGAGAGTTAGTCGATGCAAATAGATGGACAGTCCTCTTCGATTCACTAGATCAATCCTGATCTTCCTCGAATCACAAGATGTTAGATGGAACTAAAGTTTGAAAGTGAACTTAAAGTGAACGACTATAATACTGTAATCTGAACAAGGTCTGAAACAAGGCAGTATTCAGATCATTAATGCAAACATAAATCCAAGTAGTGTGTGAAGGTGTGCACAGATAGTAAAGACAATATGCTTAAATGGACGAGAATATGCACAAGAGATAGAACTAATCCATATCTACACTGTAACTTTTGGATCGTATCTAAGACAGCAGATCTGATTCAAAAAACAAAAAAACACATAAGCGAGATCTGGACAAGGTTTAAAAAAAGGATTAACTCCAGAAACATGGAGAACAACTACTTCTGGACAAGATCTAAATGTCAGATATTATCCACAGCAAGTAAGCGAGGTCTGGACAAGTTCTACACAGATCAAATCCAAACAAAAATGAATAACTCCAGAAAAATGGAGAACAACTACTTCTGGACAAGATCTAAATATGAGATAATATCCACAGCAAGTAGGCGAGGTCTGGAGAGGATCTACAAAGATCAAATCCAAACAAAACAAAAAATGAATAACTCCAAGAAAAAATGGAGAACAATAGTTTCTGGACAGGATCTATAACTCAGATCAGATCCACTACAGATAAGCAAGATCTGGACGAGATCTGAAGACATCAAATCCAAAAACAAAGACAAATGAAGAACAATGACCTCTGGACAAGATCTACGAAGAAGATCAGATCCAGAGTAGCTACACTAGATCTGGACAGAATATCGAAGTAGCTGAACCAGAACAATGACCTCTGGATAAGATCTACGAAGAAGATCAGATCCAGAGTAGATACACAAGATCTGGACAGAATATCGAAGAAACTGAACCAGATCTAGTGATACAAACGTTAGTATCTAAATGAAAAACCCTGAATGTTTTGTTTGTATAAAAGGAACACGAGATGAGAAATCTGAACAAAAGTATTCAGAATCTCCCACTTCTGAAAAAAACGTTTTGCTAAACAGAGAATAACATATAAAAAAGCGATGAACAGATCGATCGTACAAGATTTTGAGTGAAAAATGTTTAACAAAACGGTGAAGATGACGAACAAACCAACAGAGTTTCAACTTATTGTTAAACAAACATCAGATGACGAAAGTATAAAGCGAATATTTACCATTCGTCATGATGAACGTGCACCACATAATCGATTTAAGCTCTGATACCATGTTCAAAATATTAATCTGACATTTATTAACAATACAAACTTGCAAACGAAAACTCACTACAAGAATCACTCTCACTCTTAATATCTTCAAGAGTTTTGGAGATATGAAAACAAAACCCTAAAGCTATTAAGAAAGTAACTCTAACAAATACTGAGAGAAAAACTAAATCGTGAGAATGAATCAAATGACTGAAACCCTAATATCTTTGTTTATATACAAACTAGATGTTTGCACACAAGTCCTTGCAACAAACTCCTCTTAACTCTGCAGAATTTCTCCGCTACCCCTGTGTCTCACTCCTCTATCAGCGTCGTCCTTTAACTTCCAGAATGTGTCAAATATAACCCTCGAAATATCAGAAACATTAAAATTAAATTAAGTTAGTTTAAATGATGACAAGATTGGTTACAAGTTAATTTTACATTTTAACATTAATCGATCATCACATTCAAACAAAATTCTCGATGAACAGTAAACCCTAAAAAAATTCAAAATCACAAATTTGTGTTTAAAATCAATTAAAAAAACAACTTTGTGATTCAAAACATGTTTTAGAAACAGATTTGTTAACAGAAATTGATCCAAAACACAAGCAAAAACCAAATTTTTGATGATTTTCAAGAAAAATCTCAAAAACCCAAAAAATTTCAATTTTCTAAAAAATTGACAAAAAAATGTATGAATCGATGCACAATTCGAACTGATTAGGCTCTGATACCACTTGTGAGTCCAATCTAATCAAGTAACAATGATAATATGCAATTAGATCTTTGATAGATGAGAGAAAGAATACAAGAATGGAGTTAGATCCACTTTCTCTCTCTAGACTCTCTCTCTCTCTAGAAAGTCATCCCTCTCTTACACACAATGATCTCACGTCTATGCTCTTTTCTTCTTACATTTTCTATTACAAACATCCTATTTATACACTTTGACTATCACACTTAAGTACATTGACTTTGACTTTCAAGACCTTTACTTTGACTTTGACTTTGACTTTGACTATTACATCTGACTCTTTACAAATACACATTAAATCTTGAAGACATTTCTGCTCTAACAACATGGAATCATGATATGAATAAAATCAAATGGATGGAACGATTAAGCATATTAAATCGAAGCTAATGTAACAAAAATTGGATCAAAAAATACATGATGAAGAAAATCACGTGTGAGAAGGTTCAAAAACAAGTCTGGAAGCAAAGGAGATGAACAATTGCTAGAGACATGGGTGTTTGCAAAATGGAAAATGGGAACTGATAATTTTTGATTTTTTTGACTTATAGTAAAAAAGTTGACACGTGGCATGATTTGAGTGGATCATCCCACTTTTCGCAAACAAAAGACAAAACTTGTCTTGAAAGAAACAAGTTACTTTTCATCAAACTTTTCGCAAGAAACGATTTGCGACAAGTTTCAAGTGTAAAGTTTTCGCAAGCAACAGAGAAAAGATAGAAACTTTTCGCAAGCAAAGAGATACAAAAATTAAACTTTTCGCAAGCAACAGGATGCGAAAACCAAACTTTTCGCAAGCAACGTGTTGCAAAAACCATAGTTTTCACAAACAACGGTTTGCGAAAACTGAAGTTTTCTTAACCAACTGGTTGCGAAAACTAACTTTTCGTAACCAATGGTTTGCGAAAACTTTACTTTTCGTAAAGCATGTGTTGCGAAAACTTTGCTATTTTTTCAAAAAAGTAATCCAACTTTTTCGAAAAAAAATTCTAACACTGAAAATCTCACACCAGTTTAAAAACATTTTAAGCACAGACCCATATTTGAAAACATTTTCACATGTATGCACATTTTTTTAAGAACAAAATGTGCACACATGTACAAGATAAGAACACACTTACAGACTTTATGATTCTTACTCCCCCTTGAAGAATGCACAATCTTAAAGAATGACAACTTAAGAAACATCTGCAAAAACAGATAAACCTTGGTACTCATTGAACATGAGTCCTGACTTGTTAGACGTACCACTCTTTGGAAACACATATTGACTCCCCCTAAAAAATACAGTATAAATAAATAGATACACATACACTCCCCCTCAATGTGAGAAAGAAAATTGTTGTTATGCAGATTTGTTCAACAAGCCGAGCTTGCTGATTAGAAAATTAAACCTCCTCTCATCTAAAGCTTTTGTGAAAAGATCAGCAAGTTCGAACTCTGTTGGAACAAAATGCATCTCAATAGTTCCCCTTTCTACATGATCTTTAATAAAGTGGTACCTGGCATCGATGTGTTTGGTCTTAGAATGTTGAACCGGATTTACCGTAATGGCAATCACACTCTTTGAATCGCAGTAGATCGGGATTTTGTTCATCGTGTAGCCATAGTCATGAATTTGCGTCTTCATCCAAAGTACTTGTGAGCAACAGCTAGCCGCAGCGATGTATTCCGCCTCAGCAGTAGAAGTTGACACGTAGTTTTGTTTCTTGGAAGACCAACTGACTAACTTGTCCCCTAAGAACTGACATGCGCTCGAAGTGCTTTTCCGGTCAAGTCTATTACCATCATGATCTGCATCTGTGAACGCGGTTAGCTTAAAACAAAAATCTTTGGATACCAAAGGCCCAAATTATTTGTGCCTTTGAGATACCGAAGGATTCGCTTAACATCTATAAGGTGAGATTCCTTAGGAATAGCTTGAAATCTAGCACAAAATGATGTTGCAAACATTATGTCGGGTCTGCTAGCAGTCAGATATAATAAACAACCAATCATGCTACGATAGGTCTTTTGATCTACTGACTTACCGGAGTTAAATCAAACTTTTTCAACATCTCAGTTATGTATTTTGATTGATTTATGAAAATTCTTTCCGGTGATTGTTTTACTAGTAAACCAAGGAAAAAATTTAATTCCCCCCCCCCCCCCCCCCATCATGCTCATTTGAAATATGCTTTTCATGGTGTTTTCAAAATCAACACACATTTTCGGATTAGTAGACCCAAAAATAATATCCTCAACATATATTTGTACTGGTATTAAATCTGCACCTTGTTTTCAGTGGAAAAGAGTTGTGTCAATAGTATCTTTAGAGAAGCCAGACTCAGTAAAATAAGTTGTTAGAGTTTCATACCATGCCCTGGGTGCTTGCTTTAAACCATAGAGCTTTATCCAAAACATAGACATGATCTGGGTGCTTCGGATCTACGAAGCCCTCCTGTTGACTTACATATACCTCTTCATGTAGTACCCCATTGAGAAACGCCGACTTGACGTCCATTTGGAATACCTTCAAGTTCTTGCGAGCCGCGTAAGCCAAGAAGATGCGGATGGCTTCAATCCATGCTACTGGTGCGTAAGTTTCATCGTAATCAGTTCCTTCTTGTTGGTTATATCCCTTCGCCACCAATCTTTCTTTATTTCTAACAATTATCACAGCCTCATCTTTCTTATTTCTAAAGACCCATTTGGTTTCTATGATTGTCTTGTCCTTGGGTTTCTTCACTAAACGCCACACCTCATTTCATTTTAACTCAAGAAACTCTTCTTGCATGGCATTTATCCAGTCTGGATCTTTCAATGCTTCAGAAGTCTTCTTGGGTTCAATGCAACTCAGAAAAATTACGTATAAGCATTCATTTGTTGTTGCAGACCGTGTCTTTACACCATCTTTGGCATCACCAATTATGTTGGCAGAAGGATGTGCTCTTGTCCATTTGTGAGTGCTCGGAAGACTCTAAATTTCCATTTGAGTGTTCGACTCATCATTCTCATCTGTTATCGCAGGTGTGACTATCGTTGACTCTTATGGAATATTAATTGCAGTTGGTGATTGCTCAACCTCAGGTAGTTGTATATCAAATGTAGATTCTCCAGACGTGGTGTCTTCTGAAACTGGATCAGTTTGCGGAATAACTGGTTCAGAGACATCTTCTTGTGTAGAAGATTCATGATATCAGTTGCACTTGTTGAGGTGGCACCAACTTCTTCAGAAGGACCAGACATTTCATCACTAGTCTCCGGTGTGTTAGCATTGTTGGATACTGTTGGAGTTTCCATATCTGCACAAATATCCAGAAATGCGTCATAAAATAAAAGATCGAATTCTGAATTACTTTTAATTTTATCTAATTCAGAAGTCTTAGTCTGTTTTGGTGTAGGTTCCACTCCGGATTGAGTAGAAGCTTCAAATTGAAGTCCGAGTCCTGAACTGGGTTGTCTAGAAGTCAAAATGACATTTTCATCAAAGTATACATTTATGCTTTCCACGGCCGATCTTGTACGTTTGTTGTAGATTCTGTATGACTTGGATGTCAGTGAGTAGCCAATACTCCTTCATCTGCTTTTGTTTCAAACTTTGCAAGAGGTTCTCTATCTTTGAGTACAAAGCATATGCATCCAAAGACACGTAAAAATTTAACATTAGGTTTACGATTATTGACAATTTCATAAGCAGTTTTATTTGAGCGTTTATTAATAATCGTCCCGTTTTGAGTGAAACACGTTGTTGCTACTCCTTCAGTCCATAGACTTGGAGATAAGCCAGAATGTGCCAACATTGTTCTACCCGCTTCTAAAAGAGTTTTGTTCTTGCGTTCAACTACCTAATTTTGTTGAAGAGTCATTGGCGCAAAAAAATTGTGTGAGATGCCAACGGATTGAAGAAACGATTGAAGCGTAGAATTCTTGAATTCTGTGTCGTTGTCACTTCGCAATTTCTGAACATGACATTGTAGAAGAACTTAAATCTTCTTGATAAATTTGATAATCAACTCAGGCACATCTGACTTTAATCTCAGAAATTCCAACCAAGTATATCGCGAATACTCATCTATCATGACCATAATGTATTTTTTCCCGCTCATAGACTGAGTCGTCATCGGGCCGCAAAGATCCATATGAATTAATTCCAACGAAGCTTTAAAATTAGATTGCGTCTTTGACTTATGTGGACTCCGTTTCATCTTTCCCATTTCACATGCTGGACAGAGTGAAACTTTGTCGATTTTGAGCTTCGGTAGACCTAGAACTAGTCCATTGCTTCGTAGCTTGTTAATATCCCGAGAGTTTTGATGAGATATTCTTATGTTCCATAACCAACATTCTTCAATTGACGCCTTAGATACTAAACAGACAGGTTTAGACGCCGATAGAGTTGGAAAGTTGGCTATGAACAGATCACCAAAACGAGCAACCTTGAAGATTTCAACAGCAGTTGGATCAGCAATGTAGCAGAAACCCTTGTCAAAGCTAACTTTACTGTCCTTATCGCAAAATTGACTAATACTAAACAAGTTGTGACCTAATCCTTCAACATACAAAACTTTTTCAATTGAGACCGTGCCGTTTGTTTGAATTCCATGTCCTATGATGTAGCCTTTTGTATTGTTACCAAAACCAACTGACCCTCCAGGATGTAACGTATAATCATGCAGTAGGTGCTTGTAACCTGTCATGTGTCTAGATGCACCAGGTACTACGACCCACACATGACAGTCCTGAAAAGTCAATTATCTCAACTTAGGTACCCATATTAATTTGGGTCCTTTCATGTTAGTACGCAGAAATTTATTCACATCAGTTGAAGAACCTTTAAGTTTTCCTTCAAATTTGGGTTCTTTTTGTATAGTTTGTGTTTTTGTTTTATCTTTTGGAACCTATTTCCACACAAAATTCACTTCAACTGACTGAACAACCTTTTTCTTAGATTTCTTCTTTAAACCAAATCCAATCATCTTAGCAGATTGATTAGGTAAAGACTGTGAGAAAGAATTATCAGTATTAAAGCGTTTGTTATTGCTTTTGTCGAGGATTTGCGGTTTAGTGTAAAAGAATTGTCCCAACGGTGAACACAATGTATTCTTATTTTTGCTTGTGTCAACAATTTAGAATCAGAAAGTTGGACGTTTTTATTGACACATCGTTTGCAAACATTAGAAAAATGATTACAACAATTCTTATTCAAATCAATACATTGTTCACTATGAGATATGCTAATCTTAACACTACCACACGTCCTCTTCAAAGCCACGTGCTTTTCACCATCCACTTCTGAAACACAAGAGGAAGTAATGTTAGATGATTTAGAATTGGGAGAATCATTAGAAATGAAATCAGATTTAGTTTTCGAAGATTTTCCTTTTTCATAAACACTATACTCCTTTCCAGATGTAGGTGAAGAAGATTCAAATAATGAATTTTCAAAACATACAAATGTGGATTTAATCGGAGTATTTGGATCTTTGTTTTGAAAAATGTGTTTATCAGATAAACTTTTGACTTTGTCATCAATCAGAGAAGAATATTTATTCTGATCTTTAGATTCGGATTGTTTATCAAAACATTTTTCATTAGGGTTTGAAACTTTAGATTTTGAAAATTCAAATAATTGGGCTTCAAGTCGTTGAATCTCTTTCTGAAGATCAAGATTGACTTTTTGACTGTGATCTAAATCCATCCCAATATTTTCATTTTCATCTTCCAACTTTTCTATGCCAGATTTTAACTCAGAAATCTGTTTTTCCAAACTCAAAATCTTTTCAAGGGCAGAATCTAGATCAGATTTTTCAGAAACAGACTCACTAACAGACTTTTCTTTGATTATGTCTTCCGGTTCTTCAATCTTTGTTTCACCAGAAGAATTTGAGTTACTCGAGTCAGGCTCTTTTTGATCATTTTTAAAATCAGCGGTTTCAGATTCTTTTGGAAATAACAAATTAAATTCAGTTAGTTCGATCTTTTTAGACTTATTACTTGAATTTAATTCATCATTTTGAAATTTGTAGTATTTAAATGAGGTTTTTCTGAATCTTTATCATTTTCTATCGAGTCTTCCTCTTTCTTCTCTGTTTCTTCTTTTGAAACAGTAGATATTGGACTTTCAGACATAGCAAAAACTTTAGAAATTGGAGGTATTTCTTTTAAAACAGTTTCTTGTAAGCCTTCACCCAATTTATCAAAGTTGTATAAATTTTTGGGTGCTTTCTGAAGTACCTCAACTTTGGAAAGACGAAGACCCATTTTAGGACTATAAAAACGAGTGTCGTTTAGGTTACTGGCCAATAATTTTAAAGTCTGTTCAATTTGTCCTCTTTTAAAATTTAAATCTTCCAATTGTTTGATTTTGGCCTAAGCCTCAGTTCATTCTTCAAACACAACTTGAAATTTAAAATTAAGATCAATGTTTTCATCTTTCACAACACTAAGTTCCTTTTTAAGTTCAAAGATTATAGTTTCAAGCTCAATATTTTTAACTTTAAATGCTTCCTTTTCTTTCTCTTTGTCTTCAGCTATGTAACACCCTCGAATTGGGAAAGAACAACTAAATAAAAACTTTTATAATACATCCAAAATAATAGAATTTCTCCCTATAAACGAATGCGGGAAATACCTCAATTTAAATTCTATGATTAACCTCAACAAGTTATAGCCCAAATTTCATTACAAAGGCTAAACCACATCGGGTGTTACTTAACCCACGTACAAGTTGTTAATCCCAAAGATGAATGCGAAAGACTTCACTTAACCAATTCACCTCTCGAGTACACTACTAGCACTCGACCTTTCACAGTGTCACTAGAACTACTCCCAACCTGAACCTGGTGCACATGCCGACAAATAAAAAAAGGTTAGGCTAACGCCTAGTGAGTTCAAGAGTTTATAGCATGATTTAAATAATTCTTTAAATGAATGTTTGTGACATAGATTATAATTTCCAAAAGAGTTTATGAGAAGGATGTAAACGACTCATTTTCCAACGCACCCAAAATCTATGAGAAAAAGTTCCCAAAATGTACAAAGCGTTTTCCCAAATGAATTCGAATCCTAACTCACTCAAAACGTGAATAAATCTATATTATGTGAAACCTTCAAATACGGTTGATGACATAATACTCAACCCATAAATCATGGAAGAATAGTCCATATAGTTATAATACTTCACCGAAAACATGAAACGAACCAATACTCACGCGAACGTAAAATGTAATGAAGTCCAAATACCATAAATATGGAAATAACCTGCTTCATTCAACTTTAATATACATGGAGGGAAATCCAATATTAAAGTCATCAATTGCAGTCAATCGCACAAGACCAACAATATTAAAGTATGAATATCTCAACATCCGTAAATAATGTTTGACAACCACGGGGGAGACCCGTATCCGTTGAGAGTGGAGGAAACACATGAATATACCACCCGTGCAATGTTAATCGTACAACACCTCGCGACTATATGTCCAAGGGTTCCTACGACTTATCGACAAGTTTCACCTCAAGAGACAGTTGACCTTAGTGTCTATCCCCAGGATTCCACCACAAGGCTCGGCACGCTTAAGAATACCTCTAAGGCATCCTTTACAAAGCGGCGTAGGTCCTAGCGCCTACCTCCAAGGTAGCACCTCCGGACTCAACCCTCCTAGTGCCTACTTGAACAGTTAAGGTCATAAAACATGGGTCCCGAGGTCCAACCCCGAAATACCCAATCGACCATCATCAAAAGACTGACTTACGTGCCTATGGATCCAATGCGACACAGTCTACAATTACATGCCCATCCCGGAATGACTAAAGCACCCGAGCATGTGTTGGTCCCGAAAGGCTTAAACAAGTTTGTAGAAGGGGGGGGGGGGGGGGGTTGAATACAAACACACTATTTTACTTTTCTAAATTGTTTATTGATAAAACATTAACAATTTACAGCTTGTTGCGGAAACAAGATTAAGGATAAACCTAAATCTAAACAAGTTGGAACACTAAGGTTTTCTTGCACTAAGAAAGATAAGGAGATTACTAATAAAATCCTATCTTGAGAGATTTGAACTTGTCCAGAGTTAGCAAGTTACTTCAAATGAAGTGAGTTCATCTCTTTATATACTGCATGCATTTAATGCAATTCAGTATACACTTTACACGTGTCATCAGCGGATTGGTTGCATGTCATTGACCTTTGTTGACAACCTTAGTAGCCGCATGAATGAACAGTGTAGTATCAGAGTGGTTGTACGATTTCAGATTTTCGGAGGTTCTTTTCTGACATTTCGTACGGTGGCGTGCAAGGGAGGTTAAGACAAAAGTACTTTGTACGGAGGACTTCATGATCAGCTTTCGTTGATTCAGCGATTATCATTTACTATTCAGCGAATGATAAAGTTCAGCGATAGCTGAAGTCTTGTACTTGATACTTCACGTTGAGTGGACAAATCTGAGTCTTCGCTGATCCGCATCAGTTCATTAGGAGACTTGTCGCTGGTTCTTGAGCTTGATCTTCGACTTCAGCGTAGAACCTTTGTTGACGTGAATCTTGTCTTCAGGGATCATAAGTAAACAACTAACTTATCAGCGATCACCATAAGGACTGAACAGACTCAGCGATATGGTGAACAGTGTTCGCTGAATGTTTAATCTAAAAGTGCGAGAGTTCCTATCAGCAGTACTGTAAGATCTTAGTACTTATCAGCGATAGTGAAACTCTGATACATATTGTTTACTTACAATTTTCACTAAGTATTTAAGATAGGGTCATTATCAAATCACTGAGGGTTTGGATCAACAATCTCCCCCTATTTGATTATGACATAGCAACAGAGAAAATTGCTATTTAATGAAAACATAAGGATAAAAAGAACTCATAAAATATTTGTCCCTTTTACTGTTTTCTGGGATCTTTTCAGTACTGATGGAGTAAAGTACATTCGCTGAAATCTTTCTTTAAATCTTTGAATCAGGTTACAATATGAATAAGAAAGATTACAAGTACAAGCGAAATAAATTACAAGTACTGAAGGATGACTGATACAATAGAGAAAGTGGTGATTGTTGTCAGCCTTCAAAGGGTTCTTCCTTAATGAGAAGTTCATCAAGGGTTGTCTTTTCAGTTGGAATCATCCAGTCAGGAACCTTTTCTCCTTTATTCTTTAGCTTCAGAGCAGCTTCAAAAATCAAGGGTTTTAGGTGTCGTGCCTGAATGTCTTTTCTGAAGTCGCACCAGTAGATGAGATCTTTGAGCTGTTTGATTGGAGTGATTTGAAGCTCAGCGATCCGTTGAAAGCATTTACGTCCGTCGTAGTCAGGAAAGAATATTCCATAAGGATTACTAATGACTTTACCAGGGACGAAAAGTTCACATGGTGGCAAAGAGATGTCAAGGGCAGATAGATCAGGATCAGGACCAAGTACTTCAGCGCGAGAGAAACCAATTCCAGTTTCATTTCGTATGACAGGACCTGAGTTTGAATCTTGACGTTTCTTCCTTGGAGAGCCCTTTTTTCTTTTCGGCTTTAGATCAGGAACAGGAGGAATATCCACACAAGAAGATATCAAATCGATCTGTCTGTTTATCAGCTTTTCGAAATGATCCTTGTACTTAGATTTTGATGGTTGGATAGCTAACCTCATCTCCAGCCATTCAGAGAGACCATACCTTTTTACAGTGTCAGCACGAAAGGTTTCAGATGAGTCATCTTCTCTGAACAGTTTGATGTCAACAATAGGTACTCCGATGGAGGTTCTTCCAGAGATGAATACCTTGTTGATCTTCGCTGGACGATATCTGAAGTGGATTTTCTCTTTACACCAGATCAGGGTGGTCTGAGAAACTTCAGCTTTCTTTTCCACGATCTTCTGGGCTTGTTCCCAAAGCTTTCGTTGGATTTGAATGGGAATACGCTTCAGCTTGGGGTCTTTGACAGATTCTTGAGTGAGCTTGATGGCGTATTCTCTGTCTTTATCTTCAGCTTCCTTCCTTTCAGCGATGAGGCGTTCAGCTCTGAGATGATCCTGGTATTCAGCTTTTGAAATTCTGAACTTAGGAGGAACTGAAGGTAGTTGATCGCGCCTTAGGATGATTCGCTGATCCTCGAATCGCTTTATCATTTCTTCTCTCCTCTTTTGAGGAACTGAGGAGGGTCTGTTTCTGTGCGAGAGAGGTTGTTCTTCTGATTCATCAGTCTCAGAGATTAAATCTAAGACTGAGATTATGTCTTCAGCGGTAGCTGGAATTATTGGTGAAGTCGCAATAGAAGATCTTTCAGCGATATCCTCAAACAGGGGAGAGGACTAGCTGAAACGCAGCGATCTTACAAATAAGAACTGGGTAAAAGAACTTGGGTAGAAAAGATAGAAAAAAATGTGGATGTGTATGGTGTTTGTGGAATGGATAACTGATTTTTCAGAGATGATCAGGGAAGGAAAAATAAGTTTAGTGTACCTGACAAATCGGCTTTGCAAGTAGGATCGCCAGATTATCATCTTCAGCGATGCCTTTGTCTTTGCTTTTCTCAGCGCCAGAGGCTGAGTGCTTTGTCTTTGTCTTCTCCCCTGAAGGTTCTTTTATTGAAATACCTTTAAGAGCTTTGGTTCGAGGAGCAGGTTTGACAACAAAAAAATCATCGTCATCTTCATCATCATCATCATCGTTCCATGGAGAGGAGGATGGTTCAGCTTCAGGGATGTCGATGTCTTCGTCTTCTTCTGCTTCAGATTCCTCAGCATCTTCTTCGAGTTGCTCCCCCTCAGATACAGAGGCGAGGTTCTCGGTTCCCTCAGGGTTTTCATCTCCCTGAGGTCCAGTAATCCGATCTTCATTACCCTCTCCCCTGATAGATTCATCATGGGAAAGGTCTTCAGCGCTCTTATTTTGATCTCCAGCGCTCTTCTCCTGTTCAGCGCTTTTCTCCCCCTCTTTCTCATGATGGGCGGGGGAGGAATGGGTAGACTCAGCATTGGTGTTGTCTTTGTCTTCAGGGCCAGAGACTTTCACACAACCTTCAAGCTTAGCTATTCTGTCTTCTAGGCCAGAAATAGCAGGCGTGATTTTCTTCAGCTCTTGGCGATCCTCTGCGGTGAATGAGTCCAAAATAGGTGCAGGGGCCGGAGCAGGAGCTGGATTATTTGCCTTGTTCACCAGCGTCTCGATCATTGTCTTGACAGAACTAAGATCGGTCTTCACTGAGCCCAAGTCGGTCTTGACCACTGACATATCACCTTCGAGTGTACCAACCGATTTCTTCAGCGTTGTAACCTCGCTGGAAATGGTGGAAACTGATGATTTGAGGTTGGTGTAGTCAGTGTAGATGTCGGAGAGCACTTTGGCAAAGTCGGCGAGAGTTTTATCAAGGTCTTTGATGTCATCAGAGGAGGCCTTCTTTTCCACCACAATAGTCAGCTTCGTCAGATTCTCTCCAGCGTTTGTTACAGCTGTAGAGTTATTTGATAGATCGGTGGTGAGATCCGTAAGTTTCATCTCCATAGACTTCAGAGACTGGTTGATGTCTCCCAAATAAGGACCTGTAACATATAAGTACTTGTGAACAAAGGAAAGCTCAGAAGTTTCAGGTTTAGTTACAGTGTTTAAGGTGGGATCTGTACCTGCAGGAGCGTTGACGAACTCATCAAAGTTTCGAGTCCCTCCATAGTGTTCCATATCTCCCTCAAAAGTTCCGTGAGGGATGGAGATCTCTGCAGGTCCTTTCTTCGTCATTCGATGAGAAGCTTCAACGGCTTCTTGAATGATGGCATCTCCAGTTTTGACTGGAGGAGTGTCCAAAGAAGTAGAGGGAGGAGTGAAGGATAAGAATTGGGGTTGGGTTTCAAGTTCAGCGTTGGATTCGCTGAGAAGTACTTCATCAGTCTTTTGAGAGACTGACGAAGGTTGGGTAGATTCCAAAGTTCTAACCTCAGCGTTTAAGGACGCTGAAGTAGGTTTAGAAGGGATGGCTTGAATTGGTGTGGCAGAGCGTACCACGGAACTTTCCTTCAGCTCTTCAGAATGAGCTGAGGAGTCTTCAGCATGGAGT